>CM066033.1:762974312-764174312 GCA_033557465.1 Ichthyophis bannanicus
AGGCAGCATGGAACGGAATGGTGTTTTGGCCCCCTCCGAAGGAACTAGGGCATTTGGGGAGACTCTGCTCTAGGTAATGTGCATTGGTTTATGCGTTTGTTCTGTGCATCTGTAGGGTAGAACATGTGGGGTGTTTTGGGCAGATGTTTACGGTCATCTGCAATAAAGGGTGCTGTCTGTATTTAGCATGTTGTAGTAGTGGGTAAAATATGGGGACGGGGTTGGCAGGAAACCACAGCTGGGACTTGAACCGGGGACCCTCCTGCTTCTTGAATACACTGTTTTTGTGCACTGCACCACCTTTGTTGTCACCAGGAGTCGAATACATTCCTGTCACTGACTATCTTGTGGACAACAGACCTGTTCGTCACAGGGGACAAGGGCCCCCCCTCCGTCTGGTTGCAGTACACCGGCACCCACATACACAGTGGCTAGGCCTACGGTATCATGCTCTGGGCAGCTGCCACTGCCCCCTCACAACACCAGTATCCCATCAGCCACCATGCCTGACCATGCCCTTCTGCTGGTGGGTATAGCTGGTGTGATTGCGCAAGTCTCAGGTCATCCAATACACCCCCCCCCCCCCCCCAAATGTGCAAGGCTAGGGCGGCTCCTGCCTATGGTTGCGGGGTTCTGGGGTAGGGGTGCCTGCATAGACGGCCACGCTTTCCCATCAGCCCCGCCTGCCAATGTTCCGTGCCCTTGGGGGTGGCTGTTGGGTTACTATCCCCCTGTGGGACACTTGGGGGGAAAACACACTCGTGCCCATGGTGGGCTCTGCCAGCAGTTGCTGTCTGGCTGCTCTGCTGTTTCAGCATTCATATGGCCCACCTGGGCATCACCCAATTCACCACTGTGCCCCAGCTCCACCACAGCATGTGCCGCCTGCGGCCCACTGTATCCCCTTCTCCGGCATCTGTCCAGTTGCCGTTCCGACATGCCCACCCTGATGTTGTGGGACATGTGCATGCCTTAGGAACCCTGTCCGATGGTGGGGAAAACCCTGAGCAGCGCTATTTCACTGTGGGCTCATTCACCTTGTATGGGGCCGGAGTATAGACCCTTCCACAATTTATATCTTTTCTGTGGAGCTTACTCGGGGGGTGGGAGGGGTTGATGTTTCTCATTGCTACCACTATTGGCCAGCTTGGTTATGGTTTTTTTCAAGTTTGTTGGGGTCATTTTCAGTGTTTATGTGCCCTTTTGTTCTGTGCACATGTATCACACATCACTTTTTTTAGGTTTCCCTGCCTGGGCTGTTCATTGCAGACACTGAAATGGTTTCTTTCCCCTGTAATGTGCAATTAACGGCAGGTTTTCATTTGCGTTGGAATTGAGCTCTTCAGATCAGTGCGTTAGTGTGAGGGGAGCCTCTCCCCACCCACTCTCCGCCCATTGACCCCTTTTCTCCGCCCTCTCTCCACCTTCTGCGGTGTTTTACCGCGCCGCGGGAGTTTACGATCGTTAACTACGGTTAGCACGCGTTATGTAACGTTAACGATCATAAGCGCATTATTACGCGCATTATAATGTGCTTACGATCGTTAATGTTACATAACACTCGTTATATACGATTACCGCAGTTTAGTAAACATACCCCATAGAAACAAAGAAATATGATGACAGAAAAAGACCACATGGCCTATCTATTCTGTCCTTCCATAACTACCACAGTCCCCTTTTTACCTTTAGAGATCCTCTGTGCTTGTCCCATGATTTTTTTAATTCAGTTACTGTCCTCATCTCTACCACCTCCACTGGGAGACTATTCCATGGATCCACTACTCTTTCCATAAAGAAATATTTCCGCATATCACTCCTGAATCTATCTCCCTTCACCCTCATCCCATTCCCCTCGTAGCAGAACTTGGCTTTCAATTGAAAGAGGCTCTCTCCCTGAACATTTATGCCACGGAGGTATTTTTAAACATCTCAATCATATCACCTCTATCCCGCCTTTCCTCTAAGGTGTACATATTAAGATCCTTCAGTCTGTCCTCATATGCTTTATAATGAAGACCACTAATCATTTTAGTAGCCACCCTCTGCACCGACTCCATCCTGTTCACATCCTTTTGAAGGTGCGGTCTCCAGAATTGCACACTATACTCCAAATGAGGTCACACCAAAGACTAATAGAGAGGCATTATCACCTCCTTTTTTCTGCTAGCCATTCCTCTCTGTATGCACCCAAGCATCCTTCTAGCTTTTGCCGTCGCCTTTTCTACCTGTTTAGCTACTTTAAGATCATCAGACACAACCACGCCTAGGTCCCGCTCTTCTTTAGTGGACAAAAGTACTTCACCCCCTATACTATATTGCTCTCTTGGATTGCTGCAGCCCAAATGCATGACCTTACATTTTTTAACATTAAATCCCAGCTTCCAAATTCTAGACCATTCTTCAAGCTTAGCTAGATCCCTCCTCATGTTATCTACTCCTTCCTGGGTGTCTGCTCTTTTGCAGATTTTGGTATCATCCGCAAAGAGGCAAACTTTACCAGAAAGCCCTTCCGCTATATCACTAACAAAGATGTTAAAAAGAATCGGACCAAGGACAGATCCCTGGGGCACACCACTGGTAACATCCTTCTCCTCAGAATGAGCTCCATTTACTTGTACTTTTTGTCGCCTCCCACCCAACCAATTTCTAACCCAAGCAGTAACTTTAGGGTTCATCCCTAGGGTGCTCAGTTTGTTTATAAGTCGCCTGTGAGGAACAGTGTCAAAGGCTTTACTGAAATCTAAATACACCACATCTAGAGCTCTCCCTCGGTCCAACTCCCTGGTCACCCAGTCAAAGAAATAATATCTGAGAAATCATGATAGGGAATACATTATTACTACTACTATTTCTAAATTTCAAACTATTATGCATTTATAAAATTCCTCATCTTTTTTCAGAAAAGAAGTTAATTTTACATCTCCAACCAGGATTGTGAAGACTTCACTAAAGGGGCATGCAGGAAAAGCAATGCCCTTTGCCTCTGTCTCTGATAAAATTGGGGACACAAGGCAATTAGAGACCATGGAGTCTGGGACTCTACCTGAAAATCAGAGACAAATCCCAAAAATCTCTGAAGAAATATGACCACATCACCCCTGTCCTGATGCATCTCCACATCCTCCCACTGGAAGCCCGGATCAAGTACAAAACCTTAATACTCATTCATAAAGCATTACACCAGCACCAAACATCATACCTCCACACCCTACTACCACAACTGAACTCTGGACGACCAACACATCAGGCTGACAGTGCCACATGAAAGGACAAAGTACAGCCTCCAAACCTGTACCTGTGCTTTTGAACTCTACGCTCCCTCCACATGGAACTCCCTCCCAACCAAAATCCGAAACAACAAGGACCTCTCGTTGTTTAGAAAACAATTAAAGACCCACTTATTCAGAAAACATTTTGTGACAGATCAGAGTGTCATACTGTGAACTCATGCCCACACTAACCACCAGAGAAATATGGACTGAGAAGCAAAGGAGAATTGTAGATATGTTAAGAAAATCTGATGTATATGAAATCAGGAATGTAAATAAACAAACCCTCCTCCCTTATGAAGGTATACCCCTCCCTGTAAATACGTTATGCCATATTTCAATGCATCTCTTGTTTTTTGTGAACTGCTTTGACACAGTAAAAAGCGAAACATAAGCATAGCTAAATAAATAAATATCTTTATCTTTATTTACATTTTATATACCACCCTTGTCGAGACGTGAGAGCGGTTTACAATAAAATAATATAAAATAAAAGCGTCGGAAAGGAAAAGAAATCCATTAAAATAAAGAGAAAGACGGACCAAAGGGGTCACAAGACAAACAGTAGACAAAAACTAAGCAAACTATAGGCAGCCAAAGACAAACAAAACAAAAATTAGACAGGACTGCTGGGAGGGAGATCATATGCCTGTTGGGAACAAATGTGTTTTAATAGGTTTTGAAATGTTGATAGGAGGATTCTAGGGCGAAGAGAGGATGGTAGAGAGAATTCCAAAGTGAGGGTCCCAGAGAAAAAGAAAGGTGGCACGGCGTGTCTGTTCGAGGTGAGCTCGTGTGGTGGGGGAAGAAAACAAAACGGTTAGCATGTAAAGAACGGAGCTGACGATAAGAAGTGTGAAGGGAAACTAGATTCGCTAAATACTGCAGGTTGGAAGTATGGATGACTCTATGTAATAGTATAAGAAACTTATATTTAAACCGAAAACGAAGCGGTAGCCAGTGTAGGTGATACAGAAGAGGAGTTACATGATCTGATTTCTGGGCAGAAGTGACAAGTCGGGCGGCTGTATTCTGTAGAAGTTGTAAGCGTTTAAGTTGGTAAGCAGGGAGATTGGCAAAAACTACATTGCAATAATCCAATCTGGACAAGACTAATGCCTGAGGACAAGATCGAGCGGACTGAACGTAATTGTCGCAGTGTAAAGAAAGAACGGCGGGATAAGTTTGACACGTGCTCGTGAAAAGACAATGAATAAATAAATATGGCAACCTGATGTAAGGACACATAGGGGTATGTTTACTAAACGGTGCTAATGTCGCAGCTGCGGAGTTATCGTGCGATATGTGACATTATCGCGTGATAATGTCACATTACCATGCAAGAACGTCACGTATTGTGCGATAATGTCTGCTGCGGCAGTAAGGTGCACCGAGGGTGGAGTAAGGCTCCCCCCAGAGAGTGGTAGGAAGGCTCCCCAGGAGCGGAGAGAAGGGGTCAATGGGCGGAGAGTGGGCGTGGAGTGGCTCCTTGCACACTAACGCCGTGAAATGAAGCTCAGAAAATTAACACCAGTGAAAACCTGGCACTAGGCACATTTGCAGGTCAGAGAAACCATTTCAGTCAGCAATTTACAGCAAAGGCAGGGAAACCCAAAAACATGATAGTAGTGCTACATGTGCAGGAGCCAAAAAGACAAATAAACAGATAAAATTACCAGAACCACATTTGAAATCCCAATAACCAAGCTGGCCAATAGTGATATTAATGAGAAACATAAAGCAACACTACTGACAAAGCATAAAAAAAGAAGATATCATGTTTGGAAGGGTCTATTCTCTGTCCCCCTACAAAGTGAATGATCCCACATTGAAATAGCGGTGGTTTTATGTTTATATTGGGCAGGTTTATTATGGCATGCAAATGTGCAGCAACAGCAGAGTGGGCACTTAGGACAGGGCAACTTTATTAATGCTGGAAATGTGATACAGAGGGCTGCAGGCGGCACATGCTTTGGTCCAGCTGGGGCACAGTGCGGACTAGGCAGATGCCTAGGTGGCACATAGGAATGCCAAAAGTGTAAAGCAGCAAGACAGCAACTGACGAGGGTCCAACATGGGCACGAGTGTGTTCCCCACAGTGTCCCAGGGGATATTACCCAGCAGGTACCTCCAAGGGCACATAACATTGGCAGGCGGTGCCGGGGGGAAACGCGCATGTCCATGTAGGCACCCCCACCTGAGAACCCACACCATAGGCAGCTGCCTACCGGCACACTGGCTGGCCTGGGACTGCACACCACCAGCAACATCGGCATAAGGGCATGTCAGCATGGTGGCGGAGGGGTGCTGGTGGTGGAGGGAGCTGTGGCAGCTGCCCACAGCAGACCACGGCCAAGCCCCATTTAGGTGTGTGCCGTGCACTGCAATAGACAAGATCTGTCTGATGTACAATCATGGTATCCCCAGGGCATGACCTGCCTGTGTGGTGCAGTACACAGAGCCAGTGTGTTCAGAAGCAGAGAATCACAGGCTCAAGTCCCAGCTGTGGCTACTGCCAACCCAGTCCCCATATTTTACCCAGTACTAAACCGTGGTAATAAAGACAAAACCTTTATTGCATATAAATGAAACATGCCTATATTTTACCCTACAGAGCACAGACACCATAAACATGTGCAATCCCCAGAGCAGAGTGCCCCACCCGCAGTCCTGGAGGGCCAAACACCATTCAGGTTGTCAGGATGTCCCTAATAAATATGCATGAGATGTATTTACATGTACCGCCCCTATTGTATGCAAATGTAACCATGCATATTCATGAGGGACAGCATGAAGACCTGAACCGTGTTTGGCCCACCCAGACCAGAGTTGGGAACCTCTGCACTAGAGCAGCGGCACAAACAACTACACCCACAGGCTCCACTATCCAACGCCTCATGGAGAGTCAGGCCGTTGGGCCCTGCGCAGACTAGTATCTCCCAATACTAGCATCTGCATACCTTAGTAATGCCATCCTAAACTTGGGAACACATTCCACATATATATATCAAAAGGTCGCTATGATCAATGTCAGATAACACATCCTATGTTAAACACAATTTGTTGAAGGAGATTCATCATAGCAATCTTTCTGATATATGTGGAGTTTGGTTCAGTGTTTGTTCCACACAGTGTTTACAACCCCGGGGAGTGACCCTAACAGTATTGAGTACCATAGCAATGCCTGCACTGTGCCCAGGACTGGTGTGACGGCCAGGGCTGCCAACCACCTCTATCTTTGCACAATGCTGAAATAGGTGTGGGAATGTGTGTATGTCTACCCAGTGTGTTGTGGCTGCCTACACCTTACTGAGCACACAATACATGCACTGTTTCCAGTGTTAGCCTGCCAATGTGCATAATGAGGAGCAATGTACCGTGGGTATGGCCCGGACAAGGCGGCCTCGGCAAGATGCATCTGCACAGGATATAGGGCAATGGCTAGGACATTGTAGTGCCCGACCACCACCTGCACGGACAGAGTGGCCACAGCATGTCATGCTGGGAGGTCACTCTCATCCTGACTGAGCAGTGACCCTGGCATGGCTAGGTTACCCCATAGTGCTGTACAGCATTTCTTTCAAAGTGATATCCATAGGTTCCCTGTTTTGGGGCCCAATCACTGACATACTTGTTTGGTGTGTGTGCGCACATAGTTCCTCCAGGGACATGCACTATGTACTAGCTAGCAGACTGTCTGCAGTTAGCATGTGTATGGCTGGAGCACTTTGTAGGGTGCAGTGGGGGGAGACTGACTGTGCCCCCTACTGGTGAATGTTGGGGGTGGGGGGCGCCTGCAGCTGAGTTTCCCAGGCCTTCTGTCAGTGCCTATGTGATGTGTACAGAGCTGAATTGACTGTCCTGTAGGGTGCTCATTCCTGAGCAGGACTGGGGGCTGACAGACCCCCCCTCTACTGCCACCACTGCAGAGATGTAGAATGTGGATGTGATCCTGTCCCACAGAGAGCAGGTTGGGTGATGCTATCCACTTTTGGTTCCTAACTCCTTCCACTTATAACATGTGACCATGGCAACCACACAGAATATGCACCTGTCTAGGTGCAGCATAGTCCACAAGAGCTAGACGTGAGTGGGGTATACAGATGGACACATGCACATCTGCAAGGACTACCTATCATACAGTAGCACAGCACAGCCTAGCTCAACCAAGCCAGGTGCTGAGGACCTAGTGCTGGCCGCCCCACCTCACCCTCAGGGTGAGCACAGGAACCTCACAATGTCACAGTCTGCAGCTATGCTGTGCCAGTAACACACACAGTCAGTACACCCTACCAGGCCAGGGTGCTATAGAGGTGCCTACTCCATCCTGTGATCAGATGTAGACTGCTGTTCTGCATGTGCAGTGCATCATGGGTAGTGGTGGGTTTACTCTATCCTGGTAACCACAGCAAATAGTTTGTGTGGTGATCTGCAGTCTTTCTGTAGCCAGCCAGCGCAGGGTTAGAAGCTATTAGGATGTTGCACACTGGCTACTGCAATGAGTGTAGAGGCAGAGGTCATGGGTTCAATCCCACAGTGGTGTGATGTAAGAGATCTGTTTGGGGCATTTTCTTTTTTAACTTACATCAGTGCTGTCTGTGGCACTTCCTTTTATAATCTAAAGCAGTGCTGCCAGCAAAAACACCCTCACAGTGCCGTAGCCTAGGGTGCCTCATAAGGCGCCCTATAAAGTGCCCTATAAGGCACTCCATAGGGCACATTATAATGTGCCTTGGCGGACAGGGCACATTATAATGTGCCCTATGGAGTGCCTTATAGGGCGCCTTATGTGGCACCTTAGGTTACGGCACTGTGAAGGTGTTTTTGCTGGCAACACTGCTTTAGATTATAAAGGAAAATGCCTCAGACAGCACTAATTTAAGTTAAAAAAGGAGATGTCTCAAACTACCATTTAACATCACACCACTGTGGGATCAAACCCATGACCTCTGCTTCCACAGTCATTGCATTAACCAGTGGGCTACATTGTTATAACTGCTAACATTGCGCTGGCATGAACTTAGGGTTAATGCATGTTAACGTGCCACTGCACCCACTATCACGCGATACAGATTTTTGCTACCTTAAGACCGGAACGCCCACTCCTTATATGGCATCCTTCACATTATTGCTGCAACTAGCTCCGGGAACATTAAGATGGTTTAGTAAACATACCCCATAAAAGAAAAGAGAGACAGTCCCTTTTACTTATATCATGCGGTCTAATCTGATAGCCTAATGCTTGGGAAGGGTAGGTGTGGAAAGGACAGAGACCAGCAACAGCACAAGTCCACAGCAAGCTTAATCTCAAATTTACTTTATGCCTTCCTTATCAATGTTTACATGTAACTTGCTAGTGCTTATGCTGTTTTCTATTTCTTCTTTTGGTTTCTTTTTCCATTTGTTGAAAGATGTTCTAATATTTCCTTTTACTTCCCCTTCTAAACATGCTGACTGTCATTTGACCTTTCTTACACCTTTTTTAATACATGGTGCACATCTGGTCTGGACTTCCAAGAAGGTATTTTTATGCACCATCCAAGCCTGATGTAACTCTCAACCTTTGCAGCCACTCCTTTTCCGTTTTTTAAATCATTTCCTTACAGTCTCTCTTTTGAAAGTTAAATGATAATATATTAAGGGGTATGTTTACTAAACAGCGCTAACATCGCAGCGGCGACATTATCGCGTGATAATTATCATGCGATAACGTCTCCGGCAGCGTTAAGGTACACAGAGGGTAGAGTAAGTCTTTCCAGAGGGCGGAGAGAAGGGGTCAATGGGCAGAGAGTGGGCGGGGAGAGGCTCCAGGCACACTAACGCTGTGAAATGAAGGTCTGAAAACACCAGTGAAAACCTCGCGTTAGAGGCACATTTGCAGGAGAGAGAAACCAATTCAGTCAGCAATGTACAGCAAAGGCAGGGGGACCCAGAATAGTGATAGTAGTGATTCATGTGCAACAACATCATAGTGCCCAAGTATGAAAGGGCACTATGGTGAGTCTGCAAATGGGGTAGAGGGGACTGCAGGAGGGATATGCAGTGGGGCAGCTGGGGCACAGGGTGAGCTAGGCAGATGCCTAGATGCCACATAGGAAGGCAGAAACGAAAAATCAGCATGACAACAACTGACCAAAGGCAAAAATGTCCACGAGTGTGTGTCCCACAGTGCCCCAGTGGACAATACCCAGCAGGTACCCCAAAGGGTACATGACATTGTCAGGCGGTGCCGGGGGAAGCGTGGATGTCTATGTAGGTACCCCTACCCCAGATCCCACATCATAGGCAGTCGCCTACCGGAACACTAGATGGCCTGGGACTGCGCACCACCAGCACCAACGGCACAAGGGCATGTCAGCATGGTGGCGGAGGAGTGCTGGTGGTGGATGGGGCAATGGCACATGCCCACAGCAGACCAAGGCCAAGCTCTGTTCAGTTGGGTGGTGTGCAGTGCAACAGACGAGGTCTGTCTGACGAACAGTAATGGTACCCCCAGGGTATGACCTGCTTCTGTGGCAACAGTTTGGTGCAGTACACACAGCCAGTGTGCTCAGAAGTAGAAGGTCACAGGTTCATGTCCCAGCTGTGGCTCCTACAGACCATTTCCCTATATTTTACCCTACTACAGCATACATACAACATAAACATGTGCAGTCGCTAGAGCAGAGGTTCCCAACTGCAGTTCCGGAGGGCCAAACACCATTCAGGTTTTCATGCTGTCCTTAATAAATATGCATGAGATGCATTTGTATGCAGTGCCCCCATTGTATGCAAATGTATCTCATGCATATTCATTAGGGACAGCCTGAAAACCTGAATTGTGTTTGGCCCACCAGGACTGGAGTATGGAACTTCTGACCTAGAGCCAGAGCTACTCAATTCCAGTCCTGGTGGCCCGCAACCCTGCAGGTTTTTGGGATATCCCTAATGATATGCATGAGATATATATGCATTAGCGATAGCCTGCCAACCTGACTGGTGTTTGGCCCTCCAGGGCTGGATTTGGAGACCCCTGCCTTACACCTCTGTCATTTAAGATTGTAAGTGGGCAAGGTGCAGATGTCCAAGACATCAAAAAGGTTAGAATTTGTCACATTCCTCCTTGCTTCTCACCACCACCAAAATATTGTCTATTAGACAACTTTTTGGTGGTGTGTTGAGAATCTAGGAGTAATATGACACATTCTATATACCCTTTTGATGTCTAGAAAATCTGTACCTTGCCCACTCACAATCTTAAATGACAGAGGTGTAAGGCAGGAGTCTCCAAATCCATCCCTGGAGGGCCACAAACCAGTCAGGTTGGCAGGCTATCTCTAATGCATATATATCTCATGCATATCATTAGGGATATCCCAAAAACCTGCAGGGTTGCGGGCCACCAGGACTGGAATTGAGTAGCTCTGCCTAGAGCAGAGGTGTCCAAACCTGTCCTGGAGGGCCACAATCCTGCCATGTTTTGGGATAGCCCTAATGAATATGCATGAGATATATATGCATTAGAGATATCCTGCCAACCTGACTGGTTTGTGGCCCTCCAGGACTGGATTTGGAGACCCCTGCTTTACACCTCTGTCATTTAAGATGGTGAGTGGGCAAGGTACAGATGTCCTAGACATCAAAAGGGTAGCTAGAATGTGTCACATTCATCCTCGATTCTCACCACCACCAAAAAGATGTCTAATGGACAATATTTTGGAGGTGGTGAGAAGTGAGGAGGAATGTGACAAATTCTATCTAACCTTTTTGATGTCTTGGACATCTACAGCTTGCCCACTCACAATCTTAAATGACAGAGGTGTAAGGCAGGGGTTTCCAAATCCAGTCCTGGAGGGCCACAAACCAATCAGGTTGGCAGGCTATCTCTAATGCATATATATCTCATGCATATTCATTAGGGCTATCCCAAAACCTGGCAGGATTGTGGCCCTCCAGGACAGGTTTGGACACCTCTGCCTTACTGAGCCTCCAATGCTTCCACTGTTTCCAGTGTTAGCCTGCCAATGTGCATAATGAGGAGCAAGGTATTGTGAGTATGGCCCGGGCACGGCGGTCTGGGCAGGATGCATCTGCATAGGGCAATGGCTGGGACATTGTAGTGCCCAACCACCACCTCCATGGACAGGGTGGCCACAGCATCTCATGCTGGGAGGTCACTCTCACCCTGACTGAGCAGTGACCATGGCCGGATTTACGTATACGCCATGTACGCCATGGCGTAGGGCCCACAGCCGGCAGGGGCCCACAAAAAAAGAACCAATTTTTTTTTTTTAACTCAATTAAAAAAAAAAACCTGGTGGCTGCCGCCGCGGGGCCCCCTCTGCTGCCACGGGGGCCCCGTCTACAAGCTGGTCGGGTCGAGTCGGGTCGGGTCGGGTCGGGTCGGGTCGGGTCGGGTCGGGTCCGGTCCGGTCGGGTCTCTCTCCCTCCCTCCCTGCAGGCTGCAGGCTGCGAGAGACGCGAAGATAGAGCGTCTCCTCGCGTCTGTGTTAAGTCCGCAGGGGCTGATGGGATTTCCCATCAGCCCCTGCCGGCTTAACACAGACGCGAGGAGACGCTCTCCCTTCGCGTCTCTCGCAGCCTGCAGCCTGCAGCGAGGAGGGAGGGAGAGAGACCCGACCCGACCCGACCGACCGGACCCGACCAGCTTGTAGACGGGGCCCCCGCGGCAGCAGAGGGGGCCCCGCGGCGGCAGCCACCAGGTTTTTTTTTTAAATTAAATTTTACTTTAGGCCGGGGGGGGGGGGGTAGGAATGGTAATTGGCAATGGGCTATGGGGGGGGTAGGACTGGTAAGGGGCTATGGGGGGGGTTAGGACTGGTAATGGGCTATGGGGGGGGTTAGGACTGGTAAGGGTCTATGGGGGGGGTAGGACTGGTAATGGGCTATGGGGGGGGGTAGGACTGGTAATGGGGCTATGGGGGGGGGTAGGACTGGTAATGGGCTATGGGGGGTAGGACTGGTAAGGGGCTATGGGGGGGGTAGGACTGGTAATGGGCTATGGGGGGGTTAGGACTGGTAAGGGGCTATGGGGGGGGTAGGACTGGTAATGGGCTATGGGGGGGGGTAGGACTGGTAAGGGGCTATGGGGGGGGTTAGGACTGGTAATGGGCAATTGGGGGGGGGGGTAGGACTGGTAATGGGCTATTGGGGGGGCTGGGGCTGGAAATGTACTGGGGGGGGTAAGGCTGGTAATGGGCTATTGGGGGGCTGGGGCTGGAAATGGGCTGGGCTGGGCTGGGCTGGGCTGGGGGGGTTAAGGCTAGAGTTGGGCGGATGGGGTTAGGACGGGTAATGGACTGTGGGCTGTTGGGGGGGCTTAGAACTGGCAATGCGCTTTGGGGGGGGGTTAAGACTGGTAATTGGCTGTGGGCTGATGGGGGCTGTATGGAAATGGGCTATGGGGGGGGCTAGGACTGGAAATGGGCTGGGGGGTTAAGACTGGAGGTGGGCTGATGGGGTTAGGACTGGTAATGGGCTGTTGGGGGGGGGGTTAGAAAGGTAAATCCGCTTTCGGGGGGTTAAGACGGGTAATGGGCTGTGGGCTGATGGGGGTTGTCTGGTAATGGGCTATGGGGGGCTTGGACGGGAAATGGGCTGGGGCGTTAAAACTGGAGGTGGGAGGATGGGGTGAGGACTGGTAATGGGCTGTGGGCTGATGGGGGGGTAGGACTGGAAATGGGCTATGGGGGGCTGACTGGAAAATGGTTGATGGGGTTAGGACTGGAAGTGGGCTGATGGTGTGTTAGGACTGGTAATGGGTTATAGGGGGGTCTTAAACTGACAATGGGGTGATGGGGGTTAAGGACTGAAAATGGGGTGATGGGGGGTTAAGGACTGTAAGTGGGGTGATGGGGGGCTAGGACTTGGTATTGGGTTGGGGGGTTGCTAGGACTGGAAATGGGCTGATGGATGGCTAGGACTGGAAATGGGCTGATGCAGGGACTAGAAGGGAATGGATGCTGGGTGAGGCTGGAACTAGAAGGGAGCTGATGTTGGGGGAGGATTAGAATGGGATGGGGCTGGAAGAGTAAAATGGAGAAGGGAAAAATATTTTGTGTGGGAGGGATAAAAAATCTACAATTGGCCGGGTATTGGGAGAGTAAGTGGGGATTGAGGATGGAGGGGTAAAATTTGAGTGGATGAAATAGGAAAGAGCAAAAGGAGAAAGATTAGTATGTTAAAGCAGATGTAGAGAGAGAATGGAAAAAAATCTATAATATAGAAGAAAGGACAAATGGACAGCAGACGATGGAGAGTTAGCAGAAGACACGAAGAAACCAGAAGAAAGTGGCTGGAGCAATTGCAGCTGAAAAAAATGCACAAAAGGTAGAAAAATATCTCTTTATTTTGAATGTATTAATTGGAATATGTCAGCTCTGGTAAATGTGCATCATTAACATCTGTGCTTTGTTTAGTACAAGAGCAAATTAATGTATATTTTTATTTCTACAGTGTTGTACATTCCAAGTTTGGCTTTTGGGATTCCCAGTTTAATTATTGTCTTCCTATTTCTAAATTGTGATTACTTGTTTGGTGATGGTCTATGTTCTGCATGTGTAACTGAGCTGAGATGTTCTGTTTATATAATTCCTATTTGACATTGCCACTTGTTCTCTTTCCCCAGTAGGTCATGTATTGTTGTTCTCTGAAATGTATTGGTTTAATATTTGCAGTGTTGCCTTTTGATTGGTAGAGTATGGTGCTTTGTGAGTCCTGGTAGTGCTGTTAGGATACGGCGGGTTTACTATGGGCAGTGTTTGTAGTAGTTCCTAATGTGTCTGGCAGTTGGCACTGGATTATAGTAATGTAGAAATCTTTTAGTCTTTCTTTATCCATACACTCATTAAGAGGCACGTTTACTAAAAGTTAGTATATGGTAACATTATGCAAATATTTATGCAAATGAGGCCCCTTATGCAAATGAGGTCCGCACCCCCCTTGGGCCGCCCCTGCTGGGGGCCCACAATTTTTGTTGGCGTAGGGCCTCACTCAAGGTAAATCCGGCCCTGGCAGTGACCATGGCTTGGCTAGGTTACCACATAGTGCTGTCTAGTGTTTCTTTTAAGTGATGTTTATGCGATTTCTTTTCTGGGGACCAATTACTGACATACTTGTTTGGTGTGTGTGCCTGCATCCCACTTTTGGGTACACGCAGTTCCTCCAGGAACATGCACTATGTACTAGCTAGCAGACTTTCTGCAGTTAACATGTGTATGGCTGCAACACCTTGCAGGGTTAAGACTGACTGTGCCCTCTGCTGTTGAATGTCAGATTATGGTTGGGGGTAGCTGAGCTTTTTTAGGCCTACTTCCTGTCTGTCAGTGCCCTATGTGATACGTACAGATCTGCATTGACTGCCCTGGAGGGTGCCCATTCCTCAGCAGGAGTGGAGTTGATGGTCCCCTCTACTGCCTCCGATGTAGAGTGTGGTTCTGGTGGTGGGAGATCCTGTTCCCCACCCTGACCCAGAGAGAGAGAGGGTTGGGTGGTGCTACATAATCCGCATGTGGGTCCAAACACTACCCTTCTCTTATAACAAGTGACCATGGCAACTACAGGAATGGAGGAGTAGCCTAGTACCCAAAAGATCAAAGGTTTGATTCCCATTGGCACTCCTTGTGACTTTGGGCAAACCACTTTACCCTCCATTGCCTTGGAAGAAAAGGATGGCAATGTACTTCTGGTGATACAGTGCCAAGAAAACCCAGAGATAATGGGCTCACTATGAGTCAACACTGACTTGATGGCACTAAAAAAAAAAAAAAAAATATGACAACCACACAGAAAATGCACTATTATGAATGCATTATATTCCACAAGAGCTAGACATGACTAGGAAATACAGGTATGGCTGCAAGGACTATCTATCACGCACTAATGGGGACCTGCAGCAAAGCCTACTTCAGCCAAGCCAGGTGCTGGGTGCCCCACCTCACCCTCAGGGTGAGCACAGGACCCACACAATGTCACAGTCTCTAGCTATTCTGTGCCAGTAACACACACAGTCAGTTCCCCCTACCCGAGTGCTATAGAGACACATAACCCATCTTGTGATCAGATGTAGGCTGCTGATCTGCATGTGCAGTGCATCATGGGTACAGGTGGGTTTACCATATTGTGGTAACCACAGCAGACAGTTTGTGTGGTGACCTGTAGTTTTTCTGTAGCCAGCCAGCACTGTGTTAGAAGTTATAGAGGTGTAGCCCACTGGTTTCTTCAATGACAGCTGAGGCAGAGGTTATGAGTTCAGTCTTACAGTGGTGTTATTTAATAAGGCTGTCTGAGGCATTTTCTTTTAATTTAAATCTGTGCTGCCAGCAAAAACACCCTCACAGTGCCCGAACCTAAGGTGTCTCATAAGGCGTCCTATAGGGCACCCTATAGGGTGCCTTGGCAGACAGGGCACTTTATAATGTACCCTATGGGGCGCCTTATGAGGCACCTTAGGTTAGGGCACTGTAAGGGTGTTTTTGCTGGCAGCACAGGTTTAAATTAAAAGGAAATGCCTCAGATAGCCTTATTAACTAACAGCACTGTGGGATTGAACTCATGACTTCTGCTTTCACAGTCATTGTAGTAACCAGTGGGCTACATCTCTATGGCTGCTAACCCAACACTGGCATGAACTTAAGGTTTATGCATGTTAATGAGCCAAGGCACCCTCTATCGCACGATTCAGATTCATTGCTACTTTGCCTCCGGAACGCCCACTATCTTATATGGCATTCCTCACATTAACACTGCACTTTTCGCCGGTAACATTAGGATGGTTTAGTAAACATACCCCTAAATTTTCTTTGTGTATTCACACCAGTTATTAGTCAAATTTAATCTGTTCTGATCATTATGGCCAAGTGATCCTAGCACAGTTATTTCTCACACCAAACTCTGTGTTCCACTAAAGACTAGATCTAAATAACTCTCCCTCTTATTGCTTCCTGAACCACTTGCTCCATGAAGAGGCCATTCATTTAATCTAGGAACTTTATGGCTGAAACATGTCCTGATGTGACATTTATCCAGTCAATAACTAGGTAAATGAAACCACCCATTATTATTGTGCTGCCAAATGTTTAGTTTCGCTAATTTTTTTCAACTTTTTATCATCTGTTTGTTTATTCTGGCCAGACGGATAATAGTATTACACAATACTCTTTTCTTCCCCTTCATACATGGAATTTCTATCCATAAAGTTTCAGTGGTTCATTTTGTTTTCACTAGAATTTTTATTCTATTTGACTTGATGCCCTCTTTAATATATAATCCAAAAGAAAAAAAAACCCAATGTGTGAACAAATACAAGAACTATCACAAAAAGTTCACCATTAAATACCCCTAAAGTCACTTTTTTATTTCTTTTGTCGAAGCTTGACTGTAGGAGAGGTGGTATGGGTTCAACCACTCACGCCAAGCAGTAAGCTGCCTTTTATTCAAAACAGGTTCTTCACCAATGAAAATGATATTTTAATATATAGATTTTTTAACACTTATCTTATTTAAAACACTCCACCGGAGAGGTAAGTTGCTCAAGAAGAATTCCCTTTACACGACGCGCGCGTTTCGGGTATCAAGCCCTGTATCAAGTGCTCAGATGTAAAAGCAAAAAATGGCAACATTGCTGAAAGACGCCGTCTTCTGCGGCCGCGGTAGAGGTGGTTACCTATAGGCTGGATAGCTGCAGTTTTAAAGAAGAACCAACCAATAGAAAAGGAAACACCCACTGCAAAGGGAATCCCTTATCTAATTGGTACAACTAAATGCCGACCCGTCCTACGAAAATAATACGTCAAAGCACACTTAGCCAATCGATCTCTCGATTAAGGCCAGCCGGTTCTACTGAATTCAAAAGGAATATCCATCTCTGTTCAAACCATTGCAGATGTTTCTCACGGTCTCCCCCTCTGGGGTTCTCCGGTACTTGATCTATTACAGTCCATCGGAGATCCTCAAAGACATGTTGAAAAACAACACAGTGCTGTACTATCGGGGCTGTCTCAATCCGCTGACGTAACCGCGAGGCATGCTCTATTAATCGTTTTTTAATAGGACGGATCGTTCGACCTATATATAACAACCGACATGGACAGCATAATAGATAAACCACATATGTGGATGTACAAGACGTATCCCAACGACGTTGATACACATGTGAAGTTACTGGATGAGACCAGGACGTACCAGTCCATGCTGTGGCACAGTATAAACAGGCATTACAGGGATTATGACCTGTCCACAGCAGAGCGATATTCTATGCGATCGGATTGCAAAGAAGTTTTCATTAGACGATCACCCAACGATGGACCCCTAGAGAAGGCCACTCGCAAAGATTGTTGAAAGCATGCATGAAGGCGCAAAATAGGCCAATGAGCTTGTAGAATTTTCATAACTGCAGAACTTCGATCAGTGAAGGGTAACACCCCGGTGATAGAAGGCTCCTGGGAAGATCTGTTATTTGTGTATTGCTGATCCAGTAACCAGTCACGGTGAACATGTAGAGCTCGTTTGTATGCACGTCGAACAATTAGATCTGGGTAGCCTCTAGCTCAGGGGTGGGCACCTCCAGTCCTGGAGGGCCGCAGACCAGTCAGGTTTTCGGGATATCCCTAATGAACATGCATGAGATATATATGCATTAGAGATACCCTGCCAACCGGACTGGTTTGAGGCCCTCCAGGGCTGGATTTTGAGACCCCTGCCTTACACCTCTGTCATTTAAGATCGTGAGTGGGCAAGGTACAGATGTCCTAGACATCGAAAGGGTATATAGAATGTGTCACATTCCTCCTCGATTCTCACCACCACCAAAAAGTTGTCTAATAGACAATTTTTTGGTGGTGGTGAGAAGTGAGGAGGACTGTGACAAATTCTATCTAACCTTTTTGATGTCTTGGACATCTGCACCTTGTCCACTCACAATCTTAAATGACAGAGGTGTAAGGCAGGGGTCTCCAGATCCAGCCCTGGAGGGCCACAAACCAGCCAGGTTGGCAGGGTATCTCTAATGCATATATATCTCATGCATATTCATTAGAGATATCCCGAAAACCTGACTGGTCTGCGGCCCTCCAGGACCAGGTTTGCCCACCCCTGCTCTAGCTGAAAGTCGGGAACATAATTCCAGAGCATGTCGCCTATAATCAGCTTCAGTATCACAAATCCTGCGAAGACGCAAAACTTGCCCAAAGGGCAAATCCCGACGCAGGGGGCCAGGATGGCAGCTTTGATAATGTAGAAGGCTGTTCCTTTGAACAGATTTTCGATAAAGAGAAGATGACAATTTCCCATCAACAATACCAAGTTGCATGTCTAGAAATTCAATAGTAGTGGAGCTAATTTTCTCAGTAAACTTGATGTTGTGCCGCAAAGAATTAAGGTATGTCACAAACTGATGTAAAGAAGGCAGATCAGATGTCCAGATAAAGAAGACATCATCCAAGAAACGTTTCCACGTCAAAACATTGAAAAATTCAATGGATGTAAAAATGGAAGAGCTTTCCATCTCAGCCATATACAAGGTGGCAATGGAAGGCGCCACTGTGGCACCCATAGCAATCCCAGTTTTTTGTTGGTAAAACTTCTTATCTGACAAAAAATAGTTCTTGGTCAGAACTAAATCAATTAGTTGATGTAAAAAATCCCGGGGTATGCGAGAAGGGGCCATGGTAAAACAGCTATGTAAAAGCTCTAATGCCGCCCTCTGATCTATATTCGTATATAGCGATACAACATCTAAGGTCACCAAAAATGCGCCACCTGGAATCGTTAAAGAAGAGATGACCTGTAAAAAATGTGTTGAATCCCGTATGTATGATGATACTTTACATGCCTCCTGTTTCAAAAAAACATCACAAAAAATAGATAATGGCTCCAGTACTGAACCCTTACAAGAAACAATAGGACGTCCAGGGGGAGAAGTCAGGGATTTGTGGATTTTCAGAACTAAATATATTGTTGGAATCTTCAGGTGTGCATTAACCAAGAAAGTCCGTTCTTTGGACGTTATCCATCCACTTTGATAAGCTAAATCTACCAGCTCAATAATTTCTTTTAAGAGCCGTAGTGTAGGATCCCCATCCAAAACAATATATGTAGATTGGTCATCTAAATGACTTTTTAATAATTGTTGATAAAAATCCACATTCTGTAATACCAAAGCACCCCCTTTATCAGCTTTCCGTATAACTAATGTTTGGTCAGATTCTAACTCCCGTAAAGCCACACGATCCGTAGCAGTAAGATTTGAAAATCGGGCGAAATGGTTAGATTCAAGACCTGCCAAATCTCTCAATACTAGTCTTTGATATGTAGACAGTATAGGATCAGGTGTAGTACTCGGAGGAATCCATTTAGAGTGGGGCTTTACTACTGACTCATCCACTCGTCCAAAGAACGGACTTTCTTGGTTATTGCACACCCGAAGATTCCAACAATATATTTAGTTCCGAAAATCCACAAATCCCTGACTTCTCCCCCTGGACGTCCTATTGTTTCTTGTAAGGGTTCAGTACTGGAGCCATTATCTATTTTTTGTGATGTTTTTTTGAAAGAGGAGGCATGTAAAGTATCATCATACATACGGGATTCAACACATTTTTTACAGGTCATCTCTTCTTTAACGATTCCAGGTGGCGCATTTTTGGTGACCTTAGATGTTGTATCGCTATATACGAATATAGATCAGAGGGCGGCATTAGAGCTTTTACATAGCTGTTTTACCATGGCCCCTTCTCGCATACCCCGGGATTTTTTACATCAACTAATTGATTTAGTTCTGACCAAGAACTATTTTTTGTCAGATAAGAAGTTTTACCAACAAAAAACTGGGATTGCTATGGGTGCCACAGTGGCGCCTTCCATTGCCACCTTGTATATGGCTGAGATGGAAAGCTCTTCCATTTTTACATCCATTGAATTTTTCAATGTTTTGACGTGGAAACGTTTCTTGGATGATGTCTTCTTTATCTGGACATCTGATCTGCCTTCTTTACATCAGTTTGTGACATACCTTAATTCTTTGCGGCACAACATCAAGTTTACTGAGAAAATTAGCTCCACTACTATTGAATTTCTAGACATGCAACTTGGTATTGTTGATGGGAAGTTGTCATCTTCTCTTTATCGAAAATCTGTTCAAAGGAACAGCCTTCTACATTATCAAAGCTGCCATCCTGGCCCCCTGCGTCGGGGTTTGCCCTTTGGGCAATTTTTGCGTCTTCACAGGATTTGTGATACTGAAGCTGATTATAGGCGACATGCTCTGGAATTATGTTCCCGACTTTCAGCTAGAGGCTACCCAGATCTAATTGTTCGACGTGCATACAAACGAGCTCTACATGTTCACCGTGACTGGTTACTGGATCAGCAATACACAAATAACAGATCTTCCCAGGAGCCTTCTATCACCGGGGTGTTACCCTTCACTGATCGAAGTTCTGCAGTTATGAAAATTCTACAAGCTCATTGGCCTATTTTGCGCCTTCATGCATGCTTTCAACAACCTTTGCGAGTGGCCTTCTCTAGGGGTCCATCGTTGGGTGATCGTCTAATGAAAACTTCTTTGCAATCCGATCGCATAGAATATCGCTCTGCTGTGACAGGTCATAATCCCTGTAATGCCTGTTTATACTGTGCCACAGCATGGACTGGTACGTCCTGGTCTCATCCAGTAACTTCACATGTGTATCAACGGCGTTGGGATACGTCTTGTACATCCACATATGTGGTTTATCTATTATGCTGTCCATGTCGGTTGTTATATATAGGTCGAACGATCCGTCCTATTAAAAAACGATTAATAGAGCATGCCTCGCGGTTACGTCAGCGGATTGAGACAGCCCCGATAGTACAGCACTGTGTTGTTTTTCAACATGTCTTTGAGGATCTCCGATGGACTGTAATAGATCATGTACCGGAGAACCCCAGAGGGGGAGACCGTGAGAAACATCTGCAATGGTTGGAACAGAGATGGATATTCCTTTTGAATTCAGTAGAACCGGCTGGCCTTAATCGAGAGATCGATTGGCTAAGTGTGCTTTGACGTATTATTTTCGTAGGACGGGTCGGCATTTAGTTGTACCAATTAGATAAGGGATTCCCTTTGCAGTGGGTGTTTCCTTTTCTATTGGTTGGTTCTTCTTTAAAACTGCAGCTATCCAGCCTATAGGTAACCACCTCTACCGCGGCCGCAGAAGACGGCGTCTTTCAGCAATGTTGCCATTTTTTGCTTTTACATCTGAGCACTTGATACAGGGCTTGATACCCGAAACGCGCGCGTCGTGTAAAGGGAATTCTTCTTGAGCAACTTACCTCTCCGGTGGAGTGTTTTAAATAAGATAAGTGTTAAAAAATCTATATATTAAAATATCATTTTCATTGGTGAAGAACCTGTTTTGAATAAAAGGCAGCTTACTGCTTGGCGTGAGTGGTTGAACCCATACCACCTCTCCTACAGTCAAGCTTCGACAAAAGAAATAAAAAAGTGACTTTAGGGGTATTTAATGGTGAACTTTTTGTGATAGCTCTTTAATATATGGCACTACCCCGCCATCAATTTGATCTACCCCATCATTGCCATATATTTTGTACTCTAGTATCACAGTGACCTGTTAGTTATCCTCTTTCAACGAGGTCTCCAAGATACCTATTACATCTTTCTCTTCATTTAGTGCTATATATTCTTATCATCCTTTGTAGACTTCTACCATTTTATAGTATACTACTACTGAGCATTTAGCACTCTATAGTGCTACAAGAAGTATGCAGTGCTGCACAGACACATGGAAAAGATAGTCCCTGCTCATCATAGTTTACAATCTAGTCAAGACAGACAACACAGTAGCTGCAGACAGGATGCATCTAGGGGGACTGGTAAGGAAACACAAAGGAGATCAGGCGAGTCAAGATCCGAAAGCGGCAGCAAAGAGGTGAGTTTTATAAAGATGTTTCTGTTTAAATTACAACCTGGTTATCAGTTGAGAGGGATAACGTGTGGGTTTTCAACTCTTCCTGCTCTCTGTTCAAAGGCAGCTGGGCTACTTTAGCTTTTATTGCAACTTCTCTATCATTATGCCCTATATTCCCTGTTTTAATATTATCCATCATACTTCAAACCATGCACTCCTGAGCGGCTGCTGCTTTCCCTCTGGTTCTAATTTAAACACTATCTCATTTTTAAATATTTGCAGAGGCAGCCTGGTTCCACTTGAGGTGGATCCCATATTTTCAGAATAGACTGCTTTTTCCACCAGTCAAAGTGGTGTACATTTAGGTACTGTATCTATCTATCTATATATATCTATATATATATATATATGTCTCCCTTGTCTCTGAAAGGCTCACAATCTATGTTTTTGTACCTGAGGCAACAGAGGGTTAAGTGGCTTGCCCAAGGCCCTGAGGAGCACCTGTGGGACTAGAAACCCTAGTCCTTTCAGCCCAAGGTTGCTGTCCTCTTAGCAGGATTTGAACCCCCAACCACTGGGCCACTCCCCCCCCCCCTAGAATGTAGATTATTCTTGAAAAATCTAAATCCCTCTTCTCTGCACCATCATCTCTTCCTCGCATTGAGAATCCAGAGCTCTGTGTGACTCTTGAGTCATGTGTGTAGAATGGGGAACATTTCTGAGAATACTACCCTGGATGTCCAGGATTTCAGCATTCTACTTAAAAGCCTGAGTTTGGCTTCCAGGATCTCCCTCCTGCAATTTCCTGTCAGTGGTGCCCACAAATCAAGACAGCAGGCTCTTTCCAAGTACTGTTTAAAATCGTATCTAGATGATGTGTGAGATCCACAACCTTTGTACTAGGAAGGCAAATAAGCAAGTGAACCCCACACCCACCAATCTGCATGTCTAATGACTGAATTGTTTATTTAACAGGCTTTTTATGCTGCTTTATCATTTCAGTTAAAGCAGTTTACATTGTAACTTAAATGTGGTAATGTACATTGACAACTTGGGGGTATGTTTAATAAACTGCAGTAATGCCATTCGCGTTAGTTTCCGCGGTAAAGGTACAGATGACCATATAAAGGCATGGGCGGGGCAGCATTATGGCAAGCTTGTCAGGTAATGCGTGTTATAAGGTGCGTTATAAGGCGCGTTATAAGGCACCTTATTTGGCACAGTACAAGGCATGTTATAAGGCACAGTACTGTGCCTAATAAGGTGCCTTGTAACATGCCTTATAACGTGCCTTGTACTGTGCCTAATAAGGTGCCTTATAACGTGCCTTGTACTGTGCCTAATAAGGTGCCTTGTAACGTGCCTTATAACGTGCCTTGTACTATGCCTAATAAGGTGCCTTGTGACATGCCTTATAACGTGCCTAATTAGGAGCCTTATAACGCCTTATAAGGATTGTTGACAACTGTGGTGAGGGTACTATGGGCTGGCAGCATGGATCTGCAAAGATATGACTGTCACAGGCAAGCAAAATATCTGCCTTGGACAGGGGGGAACAACAAGAAATTGAACCCATGACCTCTGCCTTTACAGTCATCAAAGTAACCAGTGGGCTACATCTCTATAGCATCTAACACACCGCTGGCTGGCTACAGAAAGACTGCAGGTCACTACACAAACTGTCTGCTGTGGTTACCAGGATAGGGTAAACCCACCCATACCCATGATGCACTGCACATGCAGATCAGCAGCCTACATCTGATCACAAGATGGGGTATGCGCCTCTATAGCACCCCGGCCTGGTAGGGGGAACAGACCGTGTGTGTTACTGGCACAGAGTAGCTACAGACCGTGACAGCGTGCAGCTCCTGTGCTCACCCTGAGGGTGAAGTGGGGGGCCCAGAACCAGGTCCACAGCACATGGCATAGCTGAGATTGGCTGTGCTGCCGATCCTCATTAGTGTTGGTGTGTGATGGGTAGTACCTGCAGACCCCCCCCCCCCCCATGATGCACCCAGAACAGTGCATATCCTGTATAAGTGCCATGGTTGCATGTTATAAGTGAAGGGTGGTATTCGGACCCCAAAGCAGATTATATAGCACCACCCAACCAACCCCTGTGGGTCAGGGTGGGGAACAGGATCTCCCACCAACAGATCCACATTCTACATCCCTGCAATGGTGCTAATAGAGGGGAATGGGCACCCTACAAGGAAGTCAATGCAGATCTGTATGTATCACATAGGGCAGTAGGCCTGGAAAAACTCAGCTGCCACCACCCTACCCTACCCTACCCTACCCTACCCTACCCTAATTTGACATTCACCAGCAGAGGGCACAGTCAGCATCCACCCACTGCATGGTATTCCAACCATACACATACCAACTACAGCCAGTCCACTAGCTAGTACATGTTCCTGGGGGAACCATGTGCACCCAAAATTGGGATGTGAGCACACACACCAAGCAGGTATGCCAGTGATTGGGCCCAGAAACCCCCCCCCCCCCAGAGAAATCACATGAGAAAAAGACTATATGACACTATGGGGTACCCTAGCCATGCCGCAGTCACTGCACATTCAGGGTGAGAGTGACCTCACAGCATGACATGCTGTGGCCACCCAGTCCGTGCAGGTGGTGGCCAAGCACTACAATGTCCCAGCCATTGCTCTATGCCCTATGCAGATGCTACCTACCCAGGCCGCCCTGTCCGGGCCATACCCACAGTACCTTGCTCCTCATTATGCACATTGGCAGGCTAACACTGGAAACAGTGCAAGCATTGTGGGCTCAGTAAGGTGTAGGCAGCCACATAACACTGGATAGACATACGCACATTACCACACCTATTTCAGCATTGTGCAAATATGGAGGTGGTTGGCAGCCCTGGCCGCCACACCAGTCCTGGGTGCAGTGCAGGCATTGCTATGGTACTCAATACTGTTAGGGTCACTCCCAGGGGGAGTTACACACTGTCAGAAACAAAACCTTAAACACACTCCACAGATATCAGAAAGGTTGAAATGATGAATCCCTGTCAACAAATTGTGTTCAACTTAGGATTTGTTATCTGACATTATTCATAGCAACCTTTTGATATACGTGGAACGTGTTTCCACATTTAAGACGGCATTGCTAAGGTATGCAGGTGCTGGTATTGGTAGATGCTGTTGCACGCAGGGCCCAACAGCCTGACTCTCCATGAGCCGCTGCATAGTGGGGCCTGTGGGTGTGGGTGTTTGTGCCCCTGTTGGCCACTGCTTGAGGGCAGAGGTTCCCATTTCTGGTCCTGATGGGCCAAACACGGTTCAGGTTTTCATGCTGTCCCTAATGAATATGCATGGATACATTTGTATACAATGGGGGCGGTGCATGTAAATGCATACCATGCATATTTATTAGGGACATCCTGACAACCTGTATGGTTTTTGGCCCTCCAGGACTGGAGTTGGGAAACTCTGCTCTAGGGATTGCACATGTTTATGGTGTATGTGCTCTGTAGGGTACAATACAGGCATTTATGGTGTGTTACTTTTATCTGCAATAAAGATTCCGTCTTTATTACTATGGTTTAGTAAGGGTAAAAT
Organism: Ichthyophis bannanicus; assembly: GCA_033557465.1. Classification (NCBI taxonomy): domain Eukaryota; kingdom Metazoa; phylum Chordata; class Amphibia; order Gymnophiona; family Ichthyophiidae; genus Ichthyophis; species Ichthyophis bannanicus. Next base: position 763,000,077 of record CM066033.1, read on the forward strand.
GAGGGGACATGGTCTGCAAGAGCTGCAACTTGAACTTGAACCTGTGACCTTCTGCCCCTGAATAAACTGGCTGTGCGTACTGCACCAAACTGTTGCCACAGCGGCAGGTTATTCCCTGTGGATAGCATTACTGTTCATCAGACAGACCTTGTCTGTTGCACTGCACACCACCCACCTGAACAGGGCTTGGCCTTGGTGTGCGGTGGGCAGATGCCACTATCCCATCCACCACCAGTGCCCCTCTGCCACCATACTGACATGCCCTTATGCCGGTGGTGCTGGTGGTGCGCAGTACCAGGCCATCCAGTGTGCCAGTAGGCGGCTGCCTATGGTGTGGGGTCTGGGATAGGGGAGGGTGTCACTCTCACCCTGTCATTCCTTTCCTTATGATTCCTAGCATTCTATTTGCCTTCTTGGACACCGCTGTACACTGGGTGGAGAGTTTCAATAAATTATCCACAATACTTGATACTTATTGGTATAATACCCAATTTCACAAAGTAGTAACGAACAAGTAAGGACACCAAGGGGTTTTTGCTTTTTTGTATTAAAGACGGAAATAAAATAATGGGACATTAAAGATAATTTTCCCTCCATTTAAAGCCCATGCTAAAATCAACATTTTTTAAAATATGTATGCATTCACTGGAAAAGCAAACAAGAAAATTGTAAATATATGTGTATTCTCATTGCAAAGTGTGAAATTGAAGTATACTTTTTCATCCTTTCCTAATCATTCCAAGCCCATGAACCCTTGAAGACTCTGTGTCCTGGTATCTAACAGAGTTGCTGACTGAAATCACTATTTGCACATGTAGCCAATCAGCACTTGTAAATTCCACTATGTGCATGTGCAGATGCTTCTGAAATATGTCATTAGATCTGCTAAACTGAATATTTTCCTTGTTCGCCTAATTTGGGTATCTACTGTTACTAATCACCTAATTTTAGTAACATGAAAAACTGCCGGAGGAGTGATCAGATTATTAAGAAATATGCACTGATTTTCACACTGTGTACCTAATATAAGCACCAAAGTTTGATGAGGCTTAATTTAGGTGCCTCAGTGTTAGGAACCTATTTTCACTATACTTAGGTGTCTACATTTTGAAAACCTAGGTAATAAAATGTGGCAGAAAATAGATTCCTGTCATAGGTACCTAAATTTTGCTGCTCGGTATTTTGGAATTTGTCGTCACGCTTGTTGTTGGAACTAAGCTCTCTCTGGTGGCATACAGTTTAATAGATCTGTTTGAAACTGTGTATATTCTTCACAATAAGAGATTATCATTGTAGTGGTAAATAAATGATTTGTTTAGCTAACTTCAAGAGGTTTTATATTGCTTCTTCCTTACTTAAGAGGTAATTATTTTTTTTTCCTGGCAATTCACCTACCAAACAAAATTTACCTGCATAAGAAGAGACACATCTGAAGATGTTCCTGGGATATAGTTAAGCTGGTCAACGCACCAACATTTTCAGGCTCATTTTTGTTACTCAGAAAATACTCATTCAGTTAGTCATCAGGAACTGAAACATTTGCTAGTTCATTCTATTTGTCCCCATTAAAATCTATGGAGGAAGCTATTTTGTAATGCAACAGTCATATTTGCCATTTATTTTCATTCAAATCTACTTGAAACTTGATGACAGGCACCTGTAATAGCACTTTAAGCCACCATAAGTGTTGCGAACCCTCCAGAGACACCAGAAGAGGTGCAAAGAGTATGTACAGTGGCAGGATGTGTATACCAGTAGTCACCATCTTAAGGCAAGAAACTATAAAGAGCACAATGAACAGCTCAAGATAGTAGAAAAAGGCAAAGTAATACCACTTTTGGTGGAAGCTCACCAACGTACTTTGAGATGAGTAAAATAACAAAGAAACCAGAAGGATCAGTACAGCACAACTCCCAGATTGACTGAGAGGCCTTAAATTCTGCCATAAGGAACAGCACAGTACAACACTAGGAAATTTGAAAATAAAAATCTTGAAAAGAGAGCTCAAGGCATGTCAATGGCTAGCTGGTAGTCCCTTCATCTTGCCAGGTTCAGTTTCTGCATGCCAAAGCAGGTAGAAGAATGAAAAGAGTAATTTCATAACAAGCCAAAAGCATCTACAAAGCTGCAAAGCAGAAGGAAAAGAAGGAGGAAGAAAGGCCCAGAAAAAGCCAAAGCACACTGGTTGCAATGGGCATGGTATTCAGGGAGGGTGAAAGTACTACAATGGCAAGCCTAAGCAGTGCACCTACAAAGCTGCCAAGCAGGAGGATGAGGAAGAGTGGCCCAGAAAAAAACAAACTAATGAGGCTACAGAGCAGAAATACACTGTGTCCCTTACCCCAGGAGAGCCAGAAGAGCTCAACTAGCTTCTATTTTGCATCCAAGCTAGCCATATCACCCCTTCCGTACACCACCCAATAAACCTCGTTACGTGGGATAGCTTCTACCCAGTAGACCAAAAACATCTACTAAACATTATAACAAACATCAACACCACAACCTCCCCATTGGATCCATGCCCAGTGTCATGGATAAAAGCCACAAAAAAGAACTCACTCCATATATACTCCATATTGTTAATCAATCACTCTACCAAGGAATTATGCCCGCTGTCCATACGTCCTATACTTAAGATCAAGACACTTGATGAAAAAGACCCAAGTGCATACAGACCTATAGCCAGTATACCATTTGTTGCCAAAATAATAGAAAAAGTCATTCAATTACAACTTCAAGATTACATTGAACTCAATGTACCATTAGATACTCACCAATTTGGTTTTCAAACATTTCATGGAGTCAAAACCTTGCTGCTAATTCTAATGGACCACCCCATCAGAGGTACAGACAATCCTAATCGTGCATTCATTCTCCTCTTTATTGACATTGCATCAGCATTTGTCAACCTTAGCCATGACACCCTCATCTCGAGATTAGCACAAATAGGATTAGGAGGTACAGTATTACACTGGTTCAAATCATACATATCAAAACATAAACTTTGCGTAAAATTAGGCCAAAACTCATCAGAGACATTCTCCCAAGAACAAGGAATAGCCCAAGGCTCCACCCTCTCAGTCCTCCTTTTCAACCTATACCTGCAACCAATTTCCAACATCTTCAGAAAATTCAACATTGGGTATTACATCTATGCGGACGACGTTATGTTGTCTCTCCCCATAGATATGAACAACCCTACCTATCTCACAATCTGTCAGACTGCATTATTGAAACGGAATCATAGTTAAAGTCCAACAACCTTAATATTAACTACAAGAAAACAGAAGTCCTATACATATCAAGAAATCAAAACCCTACCCCCTTTCAAACCATCAAAATTAATAATATTGTACTCCCTGTTAAGCAAGAGGTGAAATACCTCAGCATAATACTAGATCAATCCCTCAGCACGCTCCCACATATAGAACAAACAGTATGGACTATCTTCTTCAAACTGAAAACTGTTCAACATCTTAGACCCCTGTTAGACATCAAAATGTGGGGTGATAAGGGCCTGGACTACTGATTTGAAATTGTTGATGTCTAACAGGGGTCTATACCAATCAAAAACATAAATTTACTACAGAGAGCACAACATATCACCACTAGAACTGTCTGTAAGGTCCGCTTAACTGATCATATAATTCCCATCCTATATGAGTTCCACTGGCTTCCAGTTCTAAGCTTAATAAAATATAAGTTACTAACAGTAACTTTCAAACTGATCAATAACATCTCCCCGCCCTTCTTATCAACCTTCATTCATACTCAACAAGATACCAGATCCTGCAGGCAAAATGCTATCCATTCACGTGTAACCCCCCACTCTATCTGCAAGACAAAACAGACCACGAGCTCCAGAGCCTTCACATATCTCGCCCCAGTCTCTGGAACTCCCTCCCACTACCGCTACGATCGATCAAAGACCTCCAAACATTTAGGAGAAAACTCAAAACTTACCTCTTTCTTGCACACTATGGAAACACAAACATAGACCCCCCCCCTCACAAGCTACATCACAACACACCCCCTGAGAGACATGCACATTCCGCACCCTCAAACTCCAAAAAAATCATCATAATCAGAGATTATGTACATAGGGGTATGTTTACTAAACCGTCTTAATGTGCGCTCTGCGACGTTATCGCGCGATAAGGTACCTTATCGGGCAATAATGGCGCTTTATCGGGCGCACAGGTACCTTAGCGTGTGATAACGCGCGTAGTGGCGCAAATGAGCGCTGAGGGCAGAGAAAGGTTCCCTGAGGGCGGAGGAAGGCTCCCCAGGGGCAGAGAGAAAGGGTCAATGGGCAGAGAGTGGGAGGGGAGAGGCTCCCTGCACACTAACGTTGTGAAATCCGAGGCTGAAAACTAATGCCAGTGAAACCCTGGCGTTAGAGCTGATTTAAAGGGAAAAGAAACGTTTTCCGTCAGCAATGTCCAGCAAAACCTGGGAAACCGATAAAAAGTGATAAGTGTGATACATGTGCACGGAACAAAAGGGCAAATAAACAGTGAAAAATGACCTCAAGAAAATGTAAAAACAAAATAACCAAGCTGGGCAATAGTGATACCAATGGGAAACATCAAAAAACACTCCCAAGAAAGCTCCAAAAAAAAGATATGAATTTTGGAAGGGCCCATGCTCCGTCCCCATACAAGGTGAATGAGCCCACAGTGAAAATGCACTGAGCAGGGTTTCCCTCTCCATTGGACAGGTTTCCTATGGCATGCACATGTTTCGAAACAGCAGGGCGGGCATGTCGGAATGGGCAACAGGACAGATGCTGGAAAAGGGGACACAGAGGGCTGCAGGCGGCACATGCCATGGTGCAGCTTGGCCACAGTGCGGACTAGGGTGATGCCTAGATGGCCCATGGGAATGCTGAAACAGTAGATCAGCCAGACAGCAACAGATGAGGGCCCAACATGGGCATGAGTGTGTCTCCCACAGTCTCACAGGGGATAGTACCCAGCAGGTACCCACAAGGGCACAGAACATTGGCAGGCGGTGCTGGGGGGAAGTGTGGACAGCTATGCAGGCACCCCTACCCCAGAACCCACACCATAGGCAGCTGCCTACCTACACATTGGATGGTCTGAGACTGCGCACAACCAGCACCACCAGCAGAAGGGCATGTCAGCATGAATCAATCAAAAGGCTTCTATGATTACTGGCAAATAGCAATTCTGAAGTTAAGTACAATGTTCTGATTGAGCTGCATCATAGCAACCATTCTGATGTCTCTGGAGTGTGCTACAGGTCTTGTGTCCGACAGTGTTTACCACCCTGGGGAGTGACCCCAACAGTATTGCGTACCATAGCCATGCCTGCACTGTGCCCAGGACTGGTGCGGTGGCCAGGGCTGCCAAACACCTCTATAGTTGCACAATGCTGGCATAGGTGTGGGGAGTGTGTGTCTGTCTATCCAGTGTGTGGTGGCTGCCAAAACCCTCCACAGCCTACACTGCTAGCACTGTTGCCAGTATTGGCCCGCCAATGTGCATAATGAGGAGCAAGGTACTGTGGGAATAGCCTGGATAGGGTGGCCTGGCCTGGATGCATCTGCACAGGGTATAGGGCAATGGCTCGGACATTGTAGTGCCCGGCCACCACCTGCACGGACAGGGTGGCCACAACATGTCCTGCTGGGAGATCACTCTCACCCTGACTGAGCAGTGACCACGGCATGGCTAGGTTCCACCATAGTGCCCTTTAGTATTTTTTTCATGTGATATGTATGGGTTCTCTTTTGGGGTCTCACTGACTTATCTGCTTGGTGTGTATGCTGACATCCCAGTTCTGGGTATGCGCATCTCCTCCAGAAGCATGGACTAACTAGCAGACTGTCTGCAGCTAGTATGTGTTTTGCTGGAGCACCTTACAAGGTGCAGTGGCTGGAGGCTTGCTGCTGGAGAATGTCAGATAGTGGTGAGGAGCAGCTGAGCATTTCCAGGCCTAATGTCTGTTGTTATTGCTTTATGCATGTGTACAGATCTGCATTGATTGCCCTGTAGGGTGTCTGTTCCCCAGCACGACTGGGATTGATGGTCCCCTCTTCTGCCCCCATTGCAGGGAGGTAGAATGTGGATCTATTGGTGGGAGATCCTGTTTCCTACCCTCAGCCCCAGAGGGTGGGTTGGGTGGTGGTACATAATCCATCTATGGGTCCAAACACCCCCTTCACCTACATCATGTAACCATGGCACCAACACAGGACATGCACTATTCTGGGTGTGTCATAGCCCATAAGGGCTAGACATGACTGAGAAATACAGATGGACACAGATGTATCCTGGGTGTATCTGCAGGAGCTACCTATCATACACAGTAACACTGATGAGGATCTGCAGCATGGTGTATATCAGCCATGAAAGGTGCTGTGGACCTGGTGCTGGGCGCCTCACCGCAGCCTCAGGGTGGGCGCAGTACCCGCACAATGTGACTGTCTGTGGATACTCTGTGGCAGTGCCACACATGGTCTGTTCCCCCTACCAGGCCGAGGTGCTGTGGGGGGTGCATACCAAATCTTGTGCCCATCTCTCGACTGCTGATTTGCATGTGCAGTGCATCATGGGTACGGGTGGGTTAACCCTATCCTGGTAACCACAGCAGACAGTTTGTGTGATGATGTGCAGTCCTTCTGCAGCCAGCCATGGCCTTGTTAGCAGCTGTAGCTTATTGGTTACTTTGCTGCCTGTAGAGCCAGAGGTCATGGGTTCAGACCCATGGTGGGGTTATTTGATAGGACTGTCTGAGGCATTGTCTATTTTTAATGTACATTAGTGCTGCCAGCAAAAACACCCTCAGAGTACTGTAGCCATAAGGTGCTTCATAGGGCGCCTTATAAGGTGCTTTATAAGGTGTCCTATAATGTGCCTTATAAGGTGCATTATAAGGCATCCTATGAAGCGCCTTATAGGGTGCCCCATAGGGGACATTATAGGGTGCCTTGGCGGACAATGCACTTTATAATGTGCCCTATAGAGTGCCTTATGCGGCACCTTAGGTTACGGCATGTGAGGGTGTGTTTGCTGGCAGCACTAATTGAAATATAAATAACATGCCTCAAAAAACAATACTTACATGTAACAGCTAATGCCTCAGCCAGCCATATGCATTAGGCACACTGGGGGATCAAACTCATGATCCCTCTACCATCAGTCAGTGTATTAACCATTGTGCTTCACCTCTGTTTCTGTGTTTGCATGTCTGCGCGCCTACTTAAGATTTCCGCGCGTTAACGTGCTTAGCGGCGTCTCGCACAATAATGTGCATAGCACACGTTATCACGTGATAATCCCGTTTTGCTATGTTAAGACCGAAACGCCCACTCCTTTTATGGCAGCCTGCACACTATCGCCGGGCACACGTTAAGACTGCTTAGTAAACATACCCCATAGTTTATTAGCTTCTTGTTTTAAGCAAAATGTAAATTGTAAATTGTTATATTAACTGTAATTACAAAGTTATACCACCATTCTATGTAAAATGTTCTGTTCTTTGTAAATCACTCCTGATCTTTGGAAGGAGCAATATAGAAGAATCTAATAAGTAAATAAATAAATAACATGGGAGTTGTTTGCTGGTCTCTGACTGTCCCATTTTCACCGAGCATCTGCCCCTGAACATCCAACAAAGAAATAAGGGCAGATCAGGCAGGAAGATGGCTGTCACCATAGGAGAAATTATACCCCTGATTCAAAGATGGTAGAAGTCTGGACCCGTGACAAAGCTCATCCCTGGATTTCTCAGAAGTACAGTAGACATTTTCCTGTCCTAGAGGACTTACATTTTAATTTGGTACTGGAGTTGTAGGTGACTTGCCCAAGATCACAAGGAGCAGGTGTAGGATTTGAATCCAGCTTGTGATAAGGAAGCTTATCATAGCTCAGGAAGGAGCTATAGAAAAGGTGAAGTCCCTTGCAAATCATATAGATATATGCACTTGCCAAGACTGTGAAGATTCTCACCCAGGCAGCCGTCTGACAAATGGCGTAGTTTTTTGGATTGCTTTTGCACAAAGGGGATTTACTTGCTGAGGATTACAACTAAAGTTCACGTTTAAAGCTGGAAAAAAAGATTTTCCCTCAACTGCACTTTGGAGGAGAAGTGGATGTTCCAGGTAGCTGTCCCAGGAGGAAAAGAACCTGTGCAGAGCTGGATTCATCACTGACACAAGGTAATAAGTACCTGGGCATGTCTAGTGGTGGATGGGAGTAAGGCACAGGGGTAATTGAAAAAAAAAAAAGTAGAAAAAAACCACACCTGTTTGGAAGGTGGTGCACTTTGGGGTTTTTTTTGTTTCTTGCAGGGATCAAGATGGATCCGAGGGAGATGGCTAGCTGGATGGCAGCCCAGTTTAGCAGGCAACAGGAGCTATCGCAGCAAGCTCAGGACACTGCTATGAAAGCCTTAATGGAACAGCAGAAGCCAGTGCTTGATCTGGTGCAAGCCCTAGTTCAGCTGCAGAACCAAAGTGGAACAGATGCAAGACCAGCAGTAAATACTGGTACACCACATATGGACAGTGTGGGACTCAATCAAGGAATTGGGGCATTTAGTTTTGGGAAGCTAACTCCAGATGATAATGTTGATGATTTTCTAGAGTCTTTTGAAAGAGTGGCACAAGCATTAGCATGGCCAGAGACCCAGTGGGCAGTAAGGCTGGCAGCCTCATTAACTGGAGAGGCGCTTGCAGCTTACAGAGCAATGCCAGCAGCCCAGGCTTTGAATTATAAGGATGTAAAGGCTGCTATTAGAGATCGCCTAGGGTTGTCTATTTCAGAGTATAGGCGAATGTTTAGAGCTACTACATTGAGAGTGAGTGAAACACCCAGGGCTCTGAGTCAGAGAATCAGAGGTTGGAGCCTGAGCAAAAGACGGTAGAAATGTTATTAGACATTATAATGCTTGAACAATTTATGTCTGGGGTGCCTAAAGATTTGCACACTTTCCTTATACAGCAAAATTGCCAAAATCTTGGAGAGGCAACCATGCTAGCAGAGAGATTCTTGGAAGCCACGCAGGCTTGCCATAGAATGGGTGGCCCTCTGAAGATTGGTGCTGAGGCAAGATGTGCTGTATCAGAAAAGAAAATAATTAAAAATGTTTCTGAAAATGAATGTACTGTATCAAACCAGATGACACAGGGGAGTGGAAAGAAATGTTTCAAGTGTGGAAAATGGGGACATTTAAAAAAGGGATGCCAGACACACACTAGCTTAGTGGGTGTGGATTTAAAACAGCCCAAAGAAGGATTTCTTTTGATGGTTGATGTGCAAGGAATTACCACAAATGCTTTGTTAGACTCTGGGGCAGACCAGAGTATGATGTCAAAAAGGCTTTGGAAGAGGATAGAGGCCCAAGAAGGATTTGTGCCTAGAACCCCTGAAAGCCAAGTTCACATCAGATGCATTCATGGTGCTGCAACATCATATCCCACCTATAGGCTAAAGGTTAAGTGCCTGGGGGAACAAGAGGAAGTCCTGTAAGCATTGGTGCCTAGGCTACCCTTTGATTTGGTTCTAGGAAGAGACTGGCCAAGATTTAAGCAGGGTCTAGTGGAAGGACTAGGAAAGAAGGAGGGAGAAGGTTTAATGGTAATAGCTCCCGGGCCTTTATTTGGAAGTCCTCAGACCCCAGCTAAAAAGATGGTTAAGCGTCCAGAAGACCAAGATACCCCAAAGCAGACATTCGTCCTAAAGTACCATAGGGTCACGGAGAAGGCCCAAGCTCCTAAGCGGGCAACCCCTCAAGCTGCTGGGTTTGACCTGTGCAGCATAGAAAATGTGACTGTACCTAGCCAAGGGAGAGCCCTGGTTGACACTGGTCTCCAAGTGGAAATACCTATTGGATGCTATGGGAGAGTAGCCCCAAGGTCCGGATTAGCACTTAAATATTTCATCGATGTGGGTGCGGGAGTAATTGATCCAGATTACAGGGGCAATATTAAAGTTCTGTTATTTAATTTTGGACAGAATGATTATCACGTGAAGACAGGAGACAGAATTGCCCAATTGATCTGTGAGAGGCTGGGTTTTCCACCTTTGGAGGAGGTCACATCCCTGGAAATTCTGAGCGTGGAACCAAAGGCTTTGGTTCTACTGACGTCAAAGGGGTTAAAAGCCTAGCTGCCACCTGTGCCCGAGAGAGGGAGGTGAATGATGAAGAGGAAGATTTGGGACCCCAGGTATCTGATTGTAAAGAAAAATCAGAGCCCCAAATAGGTGAGGACCTGACAGTGGTACAACAGGAAGAAATTAAGAAATTGCTTAAAGAATTCCCAGATGTGTTGACACCCATACCTGGGGAGACACATTTGGTTTGCCAATGAAATAATAACTCCACCTGGGAAATTAGTTCGTCAAAGGCCATACCGCTTGCCTGAAGCCAAGAGACAGGAAGTAGTGGCACAAGTCCAGGAGATGTTGGACATGGGAGTAATAGAGGAGTCAAAGGGTCCCTGGAATATCCCCATAGTCCTGGTGCCGAAGCCTGATGGATCTTTAAGATTTTGTATTGACTTCCGGCAGGTAAACGCAATATCAGTTTTTGATGCATATCCAATGCCAAGAATTGAAGAGCTGTTGGACCAGCTGGGACAGACTCAATACTTAACCACCCTTGATATGACAAAAGGATATTGGCAAATCCCTCTAACCAGGGAGTCGAAGCCGAAGACTGCGTTCAGCACCCCCGTTGACCTTTTCCAGTTCAAGAGGATGCCTTTCGGACTGCATGGAGCAGCGGCTACCTGCCAAAGGTTAGTGGATCAGGTACTTCGACCCCACCAAAATTATGCTTTTGCATATATGGATGATGTCATAATCCATAGTAACACCTGGGCGTAGCATCTGAAGAGGATCATGGCAGTCTTGTGCTCCATGAAGCAGCGGGAATCACTTTAAACCCGAAGAAGTGTGCCTTTGCAAATAGGGAGGTAAAATACCTGGGCCACCTAGTGGGAAGAGGAAAAATTAAACCTCTAATGAGTAAAGTAGATAGCATCAGGAATTTTCCCCCTCCAACAACAAAGAAACAACCAAGAAGTTTCCTGGGACTAATTGGATACTACCGCAGATTTATACCGCAATTTGCAGAGAAAAGTGCAATTTTCATGGATATGCTGCGGAAGAATTGTCCAAACCAGCTAAAGTGGACACCTGAAGCTGAAAAAGCGTTTTCAGTCTTAAAAGGAAAATTGTGTACAGGACCGGTACTGAAAGGGGTGGACTTCAAGAAACCCTTTCTGGTTCAAACGGATGCATCGGATGTAGGGCTAGGAGCGGTTCTATCCCAGTGTCATGAAGGGGAGGAGCATCCTGTGATGTACCTGAGCAGGAAGTTGTCACCGGCTGAACAAAAGTATTCCACAATAGAAAAAGAATGTTTAGCTATTAAGTGGTCAGTGGAGGCGTTAAGGTTTTACCTTACAGGGAGAAAGTTCCAGTTGGTCACAGACCATGCCCCACTTAAGTGGTTTCAGCAAATGAAGAACCACAATGCCAGGTTGACACGCTGGTACATGGCCTTACAGGTATTTGATTTTCAAGTTGAACATCGTGCTGGGAAGTTACACAAGAATGTGGATGCCCTTTCCCGTATTACGGACTGTAGAGGAGAAGTTTCACCAGGGACACCAGTCCATAATAACTTAAGCAGGGGGGTATGTGATAAGGAAGCTTATCATAGCTCAGGAAGGAGCTATAGTAAAGGTGAAGTGACTCTGAACAAGCAACCTGTCAGTTCTGGTAGAAATAAGAAAGCAGAATTTTCCCATAAAAGACTACCAGTCCCAGAATGCACCAGGTTTCCAACAGCCATTAGAGGAGCTGAAGTAGGGAAACGTGTGTTCAATCAGGAGGGCTATGAGGTAATCCCTAAGCACTCATCTCAAAGGTCAGGGCCTGATTCAGCACAGCTGCGCTGTGTTAGGGAGGAGCACTCATCTAAGCAGAATAAAGGTAGAGTTTATTCTACAGAGAATTATCCTGAGAATCAGCTTGAGCTTGATCATCTTCATCATCAGGAGGATCATCAGAAGCAGAAGCCAAACCGGGGGACAGAGAGGGGAAAGAAAACCCTTTGGAAGAAAGAGGAGAAAAAGCCTTTGAGAGGTCTAGAAGAGTCCAGAGCAGTACGTATACTGGGAGGCATTCCAAGGGCCAGCATACACCATTGGACTGGGGAAAGCCAGAGGAATGGTGCTGCAGAGCTAGGAATCTCCAGACGGTACCTGTGAGAGAGACGGCTGCAACGTGGAAGGGACCCTAAGGACCCGTGCCAGAAGGTATGTGAAGAGAGATCCAGTGTCCAGGGATCTGGATAGGAAGGCTGGACATAAGAACTGGACTACATACTGGCCAGGCTATATAGAGAGGAACTCTAACAGCAATGGAAGCTCAGGTATGAACACTGATCTATGCCCTAGCTATAACCTTGAAAGACAGCAGGGAAACAAGTATTCTCCTGAAAGTGCTCCATTGGGAGATTCTTCTATGCCAATCCATGACATTGAAACCCATGCTTGTTGAAGAAGAGGGGGTGATAGCAGATGAAGAATCTGTTTACATGGACTGCTCTCTGTCTAAACTCCTTTGGTGATTTTCTGTTATAAAGTACAGCAACCATCACAAAGAAATACAAACTTGTTCTTTAATCTACTCAGAAAAGATCCTGAGTAAGATTTCTAGCCACTCAGTAGAAAGCAAGCCAGCTAAGGGGTTTCAGCTGGATAACTGCTAGCAATTGAGCCTTACCTAATTGCTTGTGAGCGGGGAGAGAATCACTTCTGAATCTATGTGGGAAGATATAAGAAGTTAACCTGAAAAGAACAGTTTTTTTCTTTCTTTGTAGCTTTTGGTTTGTTGTTTGATACATGCTAAGAAAATATTAGCTAAGCCTACAGAAAAGACCAGTTTGTTATCAACCAGGTCTTATTTCTTTTGCTTTGATTGCCTGACAAGTTTAAAGGTTGGTTTCCTGATTTTGTTTTTTTCCAAGTTTAACACTGAAAGCAAGTAACCTGATTTATGCGCTACCAAGCATATCTGTGTTGGGAGAAATAACCCCATAAATAAATATCTTATTGGCTTTACCCAAAAGCACAACTAATTATTGTGAGCAGCTGTGTCTGGTGTGAATGAACTGCATTGCCCACAATCCCTTGCAAATCATATAGATATATACACTTGCCAAGACTGTGAAGATTCTCACCCAGGCAGCCGTCTGACAAGCTTCACTGACCTGTAGCCGGCTGGTCTAACCATTGGGCTAGTCCTCCATTTCTGGAACAAGCATTCAGCAAATGCAACAGGTGGCAACACTATGGGAAAGCTTTATCCAGATCTTAAGCATGAAAAATGCTGGGGCGAAAGTATATCTTGGTTCAGGCTACAGCAGCCTTCTCTGTCAGACTTTGCCAGAAGTAATTCTTTCACAAGAATTTGATCTGGGACAGGGGTTTTCAATCCAGTCCTTAGGACACACCTAGCTAGTCGGGTTTTCAGGATAACCACAATGAACATTCATAAGAATGGTTCGCAAACAATGGCAGCAATAGATGCAAATCTCTCTTGTGTATATTTGTTGCGGTTATCCTGGAAACCTGGCTGGCTATGTGTGCCCCGAGGACTGGGTTGAATACCCCTAGACTAGGAGTATGTGGATCATCTCTGGCCAGCTGACTCCAAGGCTGTGGTCTTGAGCCTGTTCAATAGCAGCAGCATCAGGGATTCCCAGTCATATACCCAGGGCCGGCCCGTCCATTGAGCAAGAATGTTTTTTTGCACAGGGCCCCGCGTTTCAGGGGGCCCCGCGCAAAGAACATTCTGCTTTTTTTTTTATTACATTAAAAAACAAAAACCTGGCTCTAGCTGCTGCCGCTACCGCGTCTGTCGCAGCAGCGGCAGAATGGCGTGTCCCGCGGGGCCCCTTCTCCTCTTCGAGCCCTCTGCAAGGGCTTTCAGATTCGCGAAGGGAGAGTTGTGCTCCCTCGCGTCTCTGTAAAGCCCGCAGGGGCTAATGGGAAATTTCCCATCAGCCCCTTTAGACGCGAGGGGCTGATGGGAAATTTCCCATTAGCCCCTGCGGGCTTTACAGAGACGCGAGGGAGCACTCTCCCTTCGCGAATCTGAAAGCCCTTGCAGAGTGCTCGACGTGGAGAGGGGGCCCCGCGGGACACGCCATTCTGCCGCTGCTGCGACGGACGCGGCAGCAGCTAGAGCCAGGTTTTTGTTTTTAAATTTGCCGGAAGGGCAGGGAAGGGAAGAAGGGGGGGGGGGCGGATGGAGGCAGTCTGGAAAGGGGGTGATGGGGGGTTAGGACTGGAAATTTGCAAGGGGGGGCGGGTTAGGACGGGAAATTTGCAAGGGGGGTGGGTTAGGACTGGAAATGTGCAAGGGGGGGGGTTAGGACTGGAAATGTGCAAGGGGGGGGGGGTTAGGACTGGAAATGTGCAAGGGGGGGGTTAGGTCTGGAAATGGGCTGGGACTGATGGGGGCTGACTTGAAATGGGCTGGGGGGGGGTAAGGACTGGAAATGGGCTGGAGGGGGGGTTAGGACTGGAAATGGGCTGGGGCTGATGGAGGCTGACTGGAAATGGGCTGGGGAGGGGTTAGGACTGGAAATGGGCTGGGGGGGGGTTAGGGCTGCTAATGGGCTGGGGCTGATGGAGGCTGACTGGAAATGGGCTGGGGGGGTTAGGACTGGTAATGGGCTGGGGGGGTTAAGACTGGTAATGGGCTGGGGGTTGATGGAGGCTGACTGGAAATGGGGTGATGGGGGGTTAGGACTGGAAATGGGCTGGGGGGGGTTAAGACTGGTAATGGGCTGTGGGCTGATGGGGGCTGTCTGGAAATAGGGTGATGGGGGTTAGGATTGCTAATGGGCTATGGGGGGGGGTTAGGACTGCTAATGGGCTATGGGGGCGCTAGGACAGGAAAAGGGCTGATGGGGAGGGGTTAGGACTTGAGGTGGGCTGATGTGGTTAGGACTAGTAATGGGCTGTGGGCTGATGGGGGGGGGTTAGGACTGGCAATGGGCTATGGGGGGCTGACTGGAAATGGGCTGATGGGGTTAAGACTGGAAGTGGGCTGATGGGGGGTTAGGACTGGTAATGGGTTATAGGGGGGGGCTTAAACTGAAAATGGGTTGATGGGGGCTAGGACTGGTAATGGGTTGGGGGATTGCTATGACTGGAAATGGACTGAGTGGACGGGGAGGCTTGAACTGCAAATAGCTGATGGGGAGGGAGCTTGGAATGGAAATGGGCTGTGAGGGAAGGGAGCTAGAACTGAAAATGGGCTGATGGAGCAGGTAGGATAGTAATGGAAATGCGCTGGTCGGGGGCGCTAAGAGTGGACATGGCCTGAGGTGGGGGCTTGAATTGAAATGGACTCATGGAGGGGCTAGAACTGGAAGTAGGCTCATGGGGGGCTTGGACTGGAATTGGGCTGAGTGGAGGGGAGCTAGGATTTGACATGGGCTGATGGTGGGGCTAGGAAATGACTAGAAATGGGCTGATGGGGGGCTAGGATTGGAAATGAGCTGATGAAGGGACTCAGACTGAAAATGGATGGGGGAGCTAGGACTGGAAATGGGTTGATGGGGGGCTAGGACTGGAAATGGGCTGATGCAGGGACTAGAAGGGAATGGATGCTGGGTGAGGACTGGAACTAGAAGGGAGCTGATGTTGGGGGAGGATTAGAATGGGATGGGGCTGGGAGAGTAAAATGGAGAGGGGAAAAATATTTTGTGTGGGAGGGATGAAAAATCTACAATTGGCCGGGTATTGGGAGAGTAAGTGGGGATTGAGGATGGAGGGGTAAAATTTGTGTTGATGAAATAAGAATGAGGAAAGAGCAAAAGGATAAAGATTAGTATGTTAAAGCAGATGTAGAGAGAGAGGATGGAAAGAAAACTAGAAGAGAGAAGAAAGGACAAATGGACAGCAGACGATGGAGAGTTAGCAGAAAACATGAAGAAGAAATCAGAAGAAAGTGGCTGGAGCAATTGCAACTGAAAAAAAATGCACAAAAGGTAGAAATATATCTCTTTATTTTGAATTTATTAACTGGAATATGAAAGTTCTGGGAAATGTGCATCATTAACGTCTGCGCTTTGTTTGGTACAGAGGAAATTGATTTATAGTTTTATTTCTACAGTGTTGTTGTACATTCCAAGTTTGGCTTTTGGGGTTCCCAGTTTAAATTATTGCCTTCCTGTTTCTAAATTGCGATTCCTTGTTTGGTGATGGTCTATGTTCTGCATGTGTAACTGAGCTGAGGTATTCTGTTTATGTAATTCCTATTTGACATTGCCACTTGTTCTCTTTCCCCAGTATTCTCTGAAATGTACTGGTTTAATATTTGCAGTGTTTCCTTTTGATAGGTAGGGACTGGTGCTTTGTGAGTCCTGGTAATGCTGTCAGGATACAGCGGGTTTGCTATGGGTTCTAAATGGCAGCGTTTGTAGTAGTTCCTAATGTGCCTGGCGGTTGGCACTGGATTATAGTAATGTAGAAATCTTTTAGTCTTTCTTTATCCATACACTCATTAAGAGACATGTTTACTAAAAGTTAGTGTATGGTAACATTATGCAAATATTTATGCAAATAAGGCCACTTATGCAAATGAGGCCCCGCACCGAGTCTCCGCACATGGCCCCGCACCCCCCTTGGGCCGCCCCTGCATATACCACGTTATACTCATATCTGAACGGTAAACAGAGATATTGCACTGTAACAGCAACAGGATAGAGATATACATTATACCTCTACCAGACTTCCAACCAGTCCCACTGGAATTGCTTCCATATCTGCATTCATCACTGCTAGACTGCTTTCAAAATCCCTTATGGCCTCTTTGCTTGTTCCCATCACAACAGAGAGGAAACTACAAGTGGTCCGGAACACAGTGGTGCGAGTACTTTTGGGATGCAGTAAGACAGAATCAGTAACAGATGTGTTGGACAAGTTACTCTGACTTCCTATTGAGCAGAGAAGTGTGTTTATTTATTTAACAGTTTTTATATACCACCTTTTATATTATCAAAACTTTTTACATTGAACTTCAAGAGTACATTGAATGGTGAACAATCAGATGAGCAGGGTAACAGGAGTAACTATGTACAACAGTAACTATGGGGTATGTTTACTAAACCGACTTAATGTTACCGGCGCTAGTTGCAGTGTTACTGTGAAATATGCCATACAAGGAGTGGGCGTTCCGGTCCTAAGGTAGCAAGAATCTGTATCGCGCTATAGTGAGCGCCATGGCACGTTAATGCGCGGTAACCCTAAGTTCATGCCAGCACAGTGTTAGAAGAAATAAAGATGCAGCCCACTGGTTACTGCAATGACTGTGGAGGCAGAGGTCATGGGTTTGATTCTGCAGTGGTGTTATGTAAGAAGGCTGTCTGAGGCATTAACCTTTAACTTAAATCAGTTCTGTCTGATGCATTTCCTTTTTTAATCTAAAGCAGTGCTGCCAGCAAAAACACCCTCACAGTTCCAGAACATAAGGTGCTGGATAAGGCGCCCTATAAGGCACTCCATAGGGCACATTATAAAGCGCCCTGTCCGCCAAGGCACCTTATAATGTGCCCTATATATATGTGCTGTATAGGGCACCTTATGAGGCACCTTAGGCTATGGCATTGTGAGGGTGTTTTTTTAGTACTGGGTAAAATATAGGGACATGGTTTGCAAGAGCCATAGCTGGGACATAAACCTGTGACCCCCTGCCCCTGAACACACTGGCTGTGTATAATGCACCACACTGTTACCACAGAGGAAAATCATTCCCTGGGGATACCATGACTATTCATTAGACAGATCTTGTCTGTTGCAGTGCATGGCACACACCTAAACGGGGCTTGGCCGTCGTCTGCTGTGGGCAACTGCCACTGACCCCTCCACCACCAACACCCCTCCGCCACCATGCTGACATGCCCTTATGCCGGTGGTGCTGGTGTGCACAGTCCCAGGCCAGCCAGTGTTCCGGTAGGCAACTGCCTATGGTGTGGGTTCTCGGGTGGGGTGCCTACATGGACATGCGCGCTTCCCCCCGGCACCGCCTGCCAATGATATGTGCCCTTGGGGGTACCTGCTAGGTAATATCCCCTGGGACACTGTGGGGAACACACTTGTGTGCATGTTGGACCCTCGTCAGTTGCTGTCTTGCTGCTTTACAGTTTTGGCATTCCTATATGCCACCTAGGCATCTGCCTAGTCTGCACTGTGCCCCAGCTGGACCACAGCATGTGCTGCCTGCAGCCCTCTGTATCACATTTCCAGCATCAGTACTGTTGTCCTGTTCTACGTTCCCACTTTGCTGTTGCTGCACATTTGCACGCCATAACAAACCTGCCCAATATAAACAAGAAAAAACCCTGATCACCGCTATTTCAATGTGGGATCATTCACTTTGTAGGGGGACAGAGAATAGACCCTTCCAAACATGATATCTTCTTTTTTATGCTTTGTCAGTAGTGTTGCTTTATGTTTCTCATTAATATCACCATTGACCAGCTTGGTTATTGGGATTTCAAATGTGGTTCTGGTCATTTTATCTGTTTATTTGCTTTTTTGGCTCCTGCACATGTATCACTACTATCACATTTTTGGGTTTCCCTGCCTTTGCTGTAAATTGCTGACTGAAACGGTTTCTCTGACCTGCAAATGTGCCTAGCATCAGGTTTTCACTGGCGCTAATTTTCTGAGCTTCATTTCACGGCATTAATGTGCAAGGAGCCACTCCACGCCCTCTCTTCGCCCATTGACCCCTTCTCTCCGCCCCTGGGGAGCCTTCCTCCACCCTCTGGGGGGGCCTTACTCCACCCTCGGCGCACCTTACCGCTGCAGCAAAAGTTATCGCACGATACGTGACATTCTCGCATGGTAATGCGCCATTATCGCACGATAACATCGCAGCTGCGCCTTTAGCACCGTTTAGTAAACATACCCTTATGTGTAGCAGAAGCAACTATGTACAAGGGATTGTCTTGGTGGGAGTCGTCTGTTAGAGTGTGATGGAGAAAAACATTACTCCTGGAATAGGAAGGTCTTTAGGTTTTTTTGGAAGTCCCTGCCCCTGTGTTTAAGTTCCTGGTGTTGACATTCAAAACACTGAGAAATCAAAAGCAAGGATACAGTATTTGCAAGATTTATTGGTTTGTATCAACCGGGAAAAAAGTTGAGGTCAAGCCAGAAACCGTTTATTTATTTAAAACATTTATTGTCCGCTCTATCAGAATGTCTAGCTGGATGTCAAAAATACATACACAATTCATAACGTACCATACATAACAAACACTCATTCCAGTATCCTTTCACCAACGCACTTCTCCTTCTTCTACTGCTAAACTCACCTCATGTTACATTTCTATATGCTTGTAAAAGTAAGTGGGCTTTAAGCTGTTTATGGAATTGGAGTATATCTGACATTGTTTTCATATGAGCTTGTAAAGCAGTCCACTACCCAGGAGTTATCTTTTGTTCCTGTAATACACTATCCCTATATACCAGCAAGTACAAGGAGAGAAACATGTTTTCTTACAACTGTCCCCACTTGTGGAATTAGGGTTGCCAACTTTTTCACGGAGAAAAACCCGACACCTGTGGCTCGCCATGCTCCACCCATTCTCCGCCCCTAGTCCCACCCCTGCCCCGCCCCAGCCCCACCCACAAAAATTACCGAGGATACGTGTAGGCTAACTTCCTTGGTCAGATAATAATTAAACTGGGAACCCCAAAATCCAAACATGAAATGTACAACACTGGAGAAATAAAACTATAAAGTAATGTCCTCTTGCACTAAACAAAAACGCAAAGATGTTAGCAATACACACTTCCCAGACCAGACATATTCCAGTTAATAAATTCAAAATAAAAAGTATTTTTCTACCTTCTGTTTGGGCGTTTTATTTTTCAGTTGCAATTGCTCCAGTCACTTTCTTCTGGTTTCTTCGTGTCTTCTGCGAGCTATCCATTTGTCCTTTCTTCTCTTTTAGATGTTTTCCATTCTCTCTCTATTTCTGCTTTAACATACTGATTGTTTCCCTTTTGCTCTTTCCCCCAATTCTTTCCTTATTCCTTTATCATCCGTTTAAATTTCACCCTTCCATTCTCAAGCCCCTCTTACTCTCCCAATACCGGCCCATCATAGACTTTTCTTCCACGCAAAATATTTTTCCCCTCTCCATTCTCATTCCCCATCCATTCTAGTCCTCCCCCCAAATCAATTCCCTTATAGTTCTAGGCCCACCCAGCATCCACTCCCTTCTAGTCCCATTCTCCCATGTCCCACATCAGCCCATTTCCAGTCCTATTCCAGCTCTTCATCAGCCCATTTCCAGTGCTAGCCCTCACATCACAGGCCATTTCCAGTCCTAGCTCCCCCCCCAACACAGCCCATTTCCAGTCCAAGTCCCCCATCACAGACAATTTCCAGTCCTAGGCCCCCCCCCCCCCACCATCACAGCCCATTTGCAGTCCGAGTCCCCCCGCACCATCAGCCCATTTGCAGTCCGTGTCCCCCCGCACCATAAAAGCCCATTTGTATTCCTTGTCCCCCTTTTAACAGCCTTTTTCCAGTACAAGATCCCCCTTCCTCCACCACAGCCCATTTCCAGTCCAAGTCCCCCCCCCCCCCCCATAGCCCTTTTCCTGTCCAGGTCCCCTCCACCGCCATCACAACCCATTTCCAGTCCATGCCCCCCCCCCATAACCCTTTTACAGTGCAGGTCCCCCCCCCCATCACAGCCTATTTCCTTTCCAAGTTTCACCCCCCCCCATAGCCCTTTTCTGGTCCAGGTCCCCTCCATCCCCATCACAACCCTTTTCCAGTCCATGTCCCCCCCCATAACCCTTTTACAGTCCAGGTCCCCCCCCCCATCACAGCCTATTTCCAGTCCAAGCCCCCCCCCTTAGCCCTTTTCCAGTCCAAGTCCCCCTCCCCCCTTCGTCCTTTTCCAGTCCACGTCCCCCCCCCCCTTAGCCCTTATCCAGTCCAAGTCCCCCCCCCCCCTTTGCCCTTTTCCAGTCCAGGTCCCCCCCATCACAGCCAATGCAGTCCTTGCCCCCCCCCTCCCAACCAGCATCGCGTCTGTCTGAGGCTTCAGAGGGAGCCGGGAAAGCCCGCGCGAGGCCCCGGCTCCCTCTGAACAGCCACCAGCGTGAAGAGCCTATTCCTTCACGCTGGCGGCTGTTCCTGTGAAGCCGCGAATGCTGGGAAAGGTTAAAGGTTGCCCTTTAACCTTTCCCAGCATTCGCGGCTTCACAGGAACAGCCGCCAGCGTGAAGGTAAAGGCTCTTCACGCTGGTGGCTGTTCAGAGGGAGCCGGGGCCTCGCGCGGGCTTCCCCGGCTCCCTCTGAAGCGGAGAAAAGCCGTTTTTTTTGCTCTGGCCGCTCCCGATCTTGCGGCCAGAGCAAAAAAACCGGCTTTTAAAGGGCCGGTTTTGCCTCTGCGCCGGCAGCCGGCCTGGCTGTGGAAAAACTGGCCAGGCCGGCTGAAAACCGGCCAGTTGGCAACCCTATGTGGAATAAGCTCCCTGAGAAGTTGAGGAAAGAACAAAATTCAAAGACTTTTAGAAGTGCTTTGAAAATGTATTTCCTCTAGGTGAGATAAGTTCAGAGTAGGTAGGATGACAGTGGAAGGTGGGAAAGGGAATAGTTCCTGTTGTCATTGTTGCTGCTGTCATATATTTTACTGTGTGTTTGTACACTGCCTTGAATGTGAATGTATATGATTGTATAGAAATGTTTTTCAAATAAACAAATAAACGTGATCATTTGAGGGCCCAGAAATGGAGACAGGGTTGGAACAATCATTAGGCAAACTAGGCATCCACCTAGAGCACCAGTGGTTCAGGAATGGTCCATTGCTGCTGCTGCCAACCCTCTCTGGGATCTGCAATGTTGGCAGTGGCTACAAACAGCCCCGCAGTGCTTACCTTAGCAGGAAGTCAGCATCGGGCGTCAGAGGGGGCAAAAGCAAACAACATTGTGGCGCTAAAGGGTGGCATGAGGAGAGAGAGTGGTTAGGGCAGCCCTAAGATATCAAAGTGGATTTCTCTTCTTAGAAATCTAGATGTTCGTATTTACATCTGTCCTCAGGCATGAAAAAGGACCTGCTGGAAGGGCAGATGTAAAGGCAGAGTTCTGGCCCCCCATCACCACTCCTGATAGCATTCTCCCCTGATCCCCCCTAACATTTAATTCCCTTCCCCATCCCTAAGGCATCTGATCCCCCTCCCCACCCCCAAAGCAGTCAATCCACTGGCCCCTCCACAAAGCCATCCAATCCCACTCCCCACCCCCTAGCGGCTATTTTGGATCTAGAACCATGAAGAGCAGGAGTGACAAGGCATTGCTCCTGCCCCAGCCAGACATCAGGAACTATCAAGCGCTGGCATGAGCTGGGTTAGAAGGATCAGAGGATGGAGAGGACTTGCAGAGGAGTCTTGGGTGGGGGATTGTTTAGGCTGGGGCTCAGGGACTGGATGGCCGTGTAGGAGGATGGAGCTGCAGGATCGGAGTAACAGAAGCAGAGGACCAGCGGTTTTAAAAAGCTGCTCCTACACACACATGGGAGGGTGTTGCACATTTTTCTCCATGTGCAGTTTTTTAAAAATTGCTGTGAGGGGCCTTCACATGCAGTTCTGTATGTATCTTACAAGTGGCTCTGTATATGGCACAGATTAATGATTGAACATATTTTCAAGAACTCAGAGATTGATATCCATGACTGCATTTTTTTTAAACATCAGCTGCTGTGGTTAAATGAAATCTGAATATTCAGTTCCGGAATCTGGATACTGATCAGCACAGAATATCCAGAATCAGGGCCAGGGCCAGCACTATCTGGATAGCGGTGGGTGATATGCAGCCTGCTGTCTGGATAGGCTATGTGCATTGCTTTTCTGCTGTCCTAAATTATGTGGAGTGTTACCTAGATAGTGGTGCTGATAATCATCATTCTCTAGATATTTCCTGGCACCGCCCCTTCTGGACCCAGACTGTGCCAAGGTCGTCAGAAAAAATAATCAGTGGCACGATCCAGGTCATAACTCTGAATATCCCTCACACCGGTACTTACCTGTTTAGCAAGTGCTGTTAACCGGATAAGTACCTTTCAATATTGCCCCTTGTTAAAATTAAAGAAAAAACTTTTTTTGACACAGATTTATTTCAAATACCCTTTTAACTCTTTTTGAGAGAAGGATGCATTGAATCAAAAAATATAGCAATTGCCCTGATTTAAATAAAGATATTTACATGGAAATTTAAGGAAGAATCAATCCTCAGTCTTAAAAAACTTTGAGTACTGGGATTAAGATGGTGGCAGGAAGGTGCAACTCAGCAAGCCGCTTGTTTCCTAACACCTGTGACTTTGAGTTTCTGCTATGGGGCGCAGGAAATGCAAGCAGCTGGACTTACCCTCGGATCCTGTTGTGCGGATCTCTCTTGGTCAAAGGACGTTGGTGTCTTGCGGTTTCGCTTTTGGTACTGGAGTGGCGTCTTCAGCAGAGACGGCAGAAGACCTGTTGGCTCTGGGCGCTTTGGGTGTACAGCTCTCACCGGAGCTGCGAACCCCCCTGCCGCAACCCGGGGCAGTGAAGTGAAGGGCCAGTATGAGTTGTGCTCCCCTCTAGCTTGCCAATGAGCATGCCATTGAAGGGGAGTGAAGGGGGCTCTCTACTGGGAGGGTCAACATCTCCAACACCTAGGGCACAGAAAAACGGCGACGGTATGGTGAAGTCCATTGCAGAGTGCTTCTTTGGTGCAGATTGGAGCCTTGATATCTTCTGGAACTATGACTTTGGCAAAACCAGTGGTTGTAAGTGTGGATGTGCTATGGGAAGCTATTGCAGCTGTGAATTATTCTCTTAGTTCTCTTGTGGGTGCTTTGATTATTGATTTGAATGGGGTTAAGAATGTTTCTTCTGGGATCTCAATGGTGCAGGAGCAGTAGGCAGGAAAAATCCTCCATATGGAACAGGAGCTGTGCCAACTTCGGGGTCTGGTGGAGGCCCACACTAAGAACAGGTTGGCGTATCAGAGGAAGATGGAATATCTGGAAAATCAAGTCCGACGGTGTAACACCAGGTTTTTGAACGTCCCTAGATCTCCAGTTTTATCGGCGATGGAGATGCTGCGGAAATATTTTGGAGAGGTGTTGAAAATTCCTCAGGAACACTTCCCACCCATGACTCAGACTCAATACCTGTCTATGGGGGCTGGGGACCCTGGTGATGTGCCTGGAGCTGTTTCCCTGGGGGGTGGGGACCTCACTGGGTTTTTGGAAAAGTCCCGAGATGTTAGTACCGGTGGATCTACTTCTCTTGTTACTCTTGCCCTGGAGTCAGATAAGGCTTTAAGTTTCCACCCTTATTTTAGGAATTTCAATCAGGTTTTTCTGGGGTCTCAGGTGAGGTTATTTCCTGATTTGTCTAGGGGTTCTCAGCTAAGGAGGAGGGAGTTTATGGGCCTTCAGCCTAGGGTCTTGGCCCTTGGGGCTTCTTTTCAGTTAAAATTTCCTGTTCGCTGTTATGTTTCCTATAAAGATAAGGTTTATGTGTTCTTTGACCTCAGACAACTGTTGGAGTTCCTATGTGCTAGAGAGGAAGTATTTGTACAAGCTGTAGTTCCTTCTCATACAGCTGACGTGTAAGACTGTACCTGCTACTTTTTTGTTTTTTTCTTTTGGATGGGGAGGTTGGGATTTTGGCCCCTGACTCTATTTTTTCTGTATTGCCTATATCCCTCCTGTCTTTATTGCCCTTTTTTTGTGGACTAGTTTAGATATGGATGGGTATTTCTTGTGATATTTTTCATGTATTGTTGTAATTCATTATCTTTGCATTCATGGATTTTTTTTCTTGGATGTGTAAATTTAAATTCTAATAAATATAAAATTAAAAAAAACCCTTTGAGTACATTACTAAAACAAAGTAAAACTTTCATAGAATGAATATAGGATGTATGTTGTGGTCAACATTATTGGCACCCTTGCATTTTAGGTATGTTACGAGTGTATTCCGACTGTATATGATCATTACATTTTAATAGTATGTTCGAAGATATACAACAAAAACATGATGTCTGTGCAACTTAGACGTAGTAATTTCTGAGACAAAAAAAAAATATGACCTGGACAGGATTAATGGCACCCTTCATTAATATTTGATTGCACAACTATTGGCAGTTATGATAGCCTCCAAACATTTCTTGTAGGCATCTGTAAGTATCGTATATCTGTCTGCTTTCTTTATCTTTATCTCTATTGGGATGCTTAATATACCACTCTTTCAAGAGCCATTAGGGCAGTTTACAATACAAAAAGAAAATCAAAAGGTGGCCAGAGGCCAGGAAGTAGAAGAGGAACTACAATTTTGGACAGAAAAGCACATATTCATACCAGAGTGAAGGAGAGAAGAGAAAGAGAAGAGGGCTCAGGCCAAAGAGGGTGGGGGAAGCCAGGAGGGGGAAGGTCATAGGCAGCACTAAAGAGATGAGTTTTTAGAAGTGACTTGAACCTAATATAGGACTGCTCTTGGTGAAGTGTGGAGAGGAGAGAGTTCCAGAGCGGGGGCAAGAAAAAGAAGGCTGATTGTTGAGTCTGTTCAGGGTGGGCATGGGCAGGAGAGGGAAGGGCAAGGCGATTAATGTGTATTGACCGGAGGCTGTGGGGTGCTGACTGGAACTGTAGGAGTTAGACAGATACTAAGGAGTATGTGTAAAGAGGACTTTTTGAGTCAGAATCAGCATCTTGAAAATGATACAATGGTAGATAGGCAGCAAATGTAGCTAAATAAGGTGGGGTGTGATGTGACTGGAACGGGAGGTATGGGAGAGGATCTGGGCAGCATTATTTTGAATCATTTGGAGGCGATGAATTTGATATTGAGGGAGACTGGCATAGATTATGTTGTAGGAATCTAAACGTGAGATAACCAGAGACAGGAGGAGAGTAGTAAGAGATGCAGGAGGCAGGACAGCACTGACAGAGCAGATTTGTTGAAGGTAGAAGTATGAGCGATGAGGTAGGGCTGAAATATGTGCGAAAGGACAGATCAGAATCCAATATGACACCAAGATACTGCAGCGAGGATACTAGTGGGATTGGTGAGTTGAGGAAAAGAGGGGCGGGTGTGGGACAGGAGTTGCCGAAAGTGAACCATATCACAGATGTCTTGGAAGGATTGTGATGAAGGAGGTTAGTGGTCAGCCAGCAGGCGACGAGTGGAAGATAAGTATTTAGAGGTGAAAGATCCGGATTGGTAGGGTAGGTGTGGAAGAGAAGAATGATATCATTGGTATAATAATATGCTGAGATACCAGTCTGTTGTATCAGAATAGTGAGAGGAACCAGAAACAGTCGTTTTTCCCACTTTCAACTGCAATTTGTTCCAGCTCATGAGTGTTTCCAGGATTCCTTTTACCAGTGGCAGAGTTGAACTCTTTCCAAAGCTTCTTGTATTGAGATCAAGACTCACTGCTGGCTAGTTTAAAACTGTCAGTTTTGTCCTTTTTAACCATTCTTTTGTACTTTTGTATGTATATTTTGGGTCATTGTCCTGCTGGAGGACCATGACCTTTGATCGAGACCTAGCTGTCTGACACTAGGTAGCACATTTTACTCCAAAATACATTGGTAGCCCTCGGATTTCATGATTCTTTTAAGATGTTTCAGGCCTCCAGTTCCTGAGGCAGAAAACAGCCCCACAACATTATGGAAACTCCACCATATTTAACTGTAGGAAGGGTATTTTTTCCATATAAGCTCCATTTCTTTGCTTGTAAATGTATTGATGGCCTGCATTGCTAAAGAGCTCAAGTTTGGTTTCATCAGTCCACTGAACATTTTCCCAGAAGGATTGTGGTTTCTCAAGGTCGGTATGGGCAAAGATCAGGCATGCCTTTTTATGTCAGTCTTTGAGCAGTGGGGTTCTCCTTGGCCTTTGCCCATGAAGTCCTTCAGTGCAAGGCGTATAATGTGGGTTGTAACCACTAGATTGCTCCATGTCAGCCTTGATCTCTTTGGATGTTGTACAGGTGTTTTTCCAACAGTTCACACCAACCTTTGAAAAATTATTGGATTAATTTTCCTCTTTCTACCACCTCCTGGGAGGTTCTAGACAGTTCCATGAGCAGAAAACGTCTGAATAACATTGTTAACTATAGACACAGGAACCCCAAGTTCTTTAGAGATGGCCTTGTACCCCTTTGAAGTTTGATGTTTAGTGGTAATGGTTTTTCTGACAGTCTCAGGCAGCTCTCTTGTCTTCACCATTCTCAAAATGGAACAGGGACTGAATGGAGCCATTTTAAGCATTAAAGCCATCATTCATTGGTTGATTCAGGTCATGTGAGTACTAACAATTGATCACAGGTGCATCTATGTTTACTGCAATGGGAGCAAGGTTCTTCTGTTCAAACTGATTTGAATTGTCTATAAGGGTGTCAATAAATAATGAGTAATTTGGAGGTATGAGGCTATGTTTTATTTATTTTATTTTCATTCTCTTATATACTGTGCTATTCTGCATCAGTGTGGTTTACATTGAACAAACTGAAATTACATTGAACAGGGCATTATAACTTGGAGATAACTATTTTACAGGGAACATGGGCTATGGAGGGTTAAGTGGCTTGCCCAAGACCACAAGGAGCACCTGTGGGACTAGAAACCCCAGTCCTTCTGGCCCAAGGTTTTTGTCCTCTAGTGGGATTTGAACCCCCAACCTTCCAGCCTGAAGTACCTTGCCCCAACCACTAGGCTACTCCTCCACTCCGTGTTGCCTATGTTACCTATGCATGGAATCTCTTTAAAAGGATATTGCTTGAAATAGGGTTCTACAAACAGTGGAGGAGTCAGAAATACAGACCTGTGTCACGTATTGGATAGTGGTTCCTTATATCACTGGCCTGTCTTACCTGATTGTCCAGTCTCTTCTAAGCTGAAAGAAGACCAGTGGACTGACATGTCATTGAAGTTAAAAGTGATTGATGCGGAGATGAAACACCACTGCATCAGATACATTTTATTATGTCTTAAATGTGATATACTGATGTGGCATCTTCATACATTTTTGAGTATTTATTTGCTTACAGGGACATTTTGACCACGACTAACTTCCCTATACATTGTACGGGGAGAGTAGATGGGGGCGGAAAAGGGGCGTTGCAGGGGCAGAGTTAGGGCAGGCTGTGGGCGGTCCGTGGCCCCAAACATACAGGGCCTATTCCAAGGCCGGCAGACTGAACAGGGAACTTATTACACCTCTGAGATAGAATAAGTTTCCCTAGTCAGTGGTGGATGGCAGGCCCAGGCGGCAGAGGAGGTAGGAGGGATAGAAGAGATTCCCTGCAGCTCAACCCTGTCCTTCGGAGGTCAGATCAGGGGTCGGGATGCGGGGAATGAAAAATCTGGTTGGCGACTGGGGATTGCAGCTAGATATGCCCTGTGGGATCAAAATCCCATCTAACTTTGTGCTTCCGGTTCCGACCAGGTGCACAGAGGGCCGGGACATCCAGGATAAAATTAGGCCCTTAGTATTAGGAATAAAACAGAAGATTTGTTATGAGGGGGGTTTCCTCTTTATCCTCCCAAGACAATCGGTCCAACAAAAAAATGGAAGTGCTTATTGTGAAAGGTTTGGGGACACTGATGGTCAAACTCTTGAATTTTGGATAGTTTATGCAGTTTGGACTATAGTCAATATTCAGGTATAATAAGTATGTCCTAGCAATGTCCCAGTTTTTATACTATTTCCTTTTTTAATTGGTCTTGTTGTATTTTATTCATTCATGTGTCATAAATGTGTGCATATATAGTCCAAAGCCATTTCACTGACCACTTTTTTTTAGGAGATATTGGACATTAAGGAGGTTATTCTGTCCCAAAAGGACGTCCATCCCCACTATTTGTGCTCTGCCTGCCGCATCTAACTTCCCCGCCAGTTGTATGGGGAGGTTAGACGGGGGGCAGGGAAGGGGTGGATCAGGGGCAGAGGTAGGGCAGGTGGTGGGCAGTTGTCAGCCCTGGACATACAGGGTCAACGGCTTAGACCGGAAACTTATTCCACTTTTGAGGTGAAATAAGTTCCCCGATCTTGCAGGGGATAGTGCCCAGGAGCTCAAAAGAGGCTGCAGGAAGTGGAGGACAGATCGGGGGTCGGGCTGCAGGGAAAGCATTTTTCTGTGCTGGTGCCGGGGATCACGGCTTTACAATGGAGCCGCGGTGCTATGGCAACTGGCTCCATTGTTGAGCCCTGAGTTAGCGGGGACAGGCCTGTATATGCAGGCTGGGATGAATCGCAGTTCTGGCCTGCGTGTACAGGCCTTTTCATGATTCTGATCCTGTGGTGCTAGACGTGCCCCACGGGATCAGAATCGTGAACCCCTCTGTACGTCCGGCTCAGATCGGACATACAGAGGGGCTGTACGTCTCCGGTGGAATGAGCCCTTAAGTGGTTGAATTGCAAGGTAATGTTGACCACAACTGTAATTAAGGCTTCTGTTCCTAGGTGTTTATAAACAATAAACAGTAGGCATTTATTTTCCAGCTAATTAGGTGCTTTTTATATGGTACCAAAAATCAGTTTTTATTGGTATTTTCATGCCACAGGTGGTATTGCTGGGTAAATTTCCCAGTGGAATCAAACATGTACATTTATGCCACTTAAGAGATGTTAACACAGAAACAACATAAAAACTGAGTGGAGGATACAGGACATGCCAGAGGGGTAAAATTTACTTCGGGAATGGTGTTTTCCCATGTTTATCCAATAAATGACTATTTTAATTTTTTGCATGTGGGAAGGGTTTTATCAATATTTATTGGTTAAAACCTAAAATCAGAAGCCATAAATATAATAAACAGATCTTTGAGCTTTAGTAATAGCATAATGGAAATGCATTGTTCAGAGAATGGAAAAAACAAGGAGTGATATTTAAATCTATACAAATTTTTCTTTTTTAAATTTTTCACACAATTTATTGAAATTTAAAGAAAACAATATAATTCATTTAAATACACTTTCATTCTTATAACTTGGAAAAATAACATAAATCACAAAGATTTATTGGTCTAAGCTAACTAAATTAACATTATTTTTATAAATATTCCAAAAATGATAGATTAACAGTAGTTTTTGCATTTTTTTGCAAGTCTAATGAGATTCAGTCAAGCCTCTATTTTTTGTTTAGTTCAGATAATATACACATGTTCAACCAAATCTTTTATACTGTAGGGCCCTTCTACTAAATTTTTTGTAAGAAGCTAACGCAGGAATTAGTGCGTAGTAGCAGTTACCGCATGGCCTCAGCCAGGGCCTGTGTGATCATTAGGCAAAATACGTGTCTGCATAGAGAGCCAATGGTCCGGGGCCAGTCCATTGCTGCCACTGCTGCCCCTCTCTGGGACCTACAGTGGTGCTTATCTTAAAACTTCTGTCCAGCAGGGTTGTTTGCTTCCATCCCTTCTGACACCCGATACCGACTTCCTGTTTGCAAAATAGAGGGGGCGAAAGCTAACACCCCTGCAGCACAAACCTTTAAGGTAAGCGCTGGGGCTGTTTTCAGCCATTGCCATTGCTGCAGGTTGCAGAGAAGGCCAGCAATGGGTGCTGGAGAGGGGGAGGGGGTGCTAGGGATGAGGTTTGCCTAGGGCACCTCATCTCCTTGTGCCAACTCTGGCCTCAGCACTTACTGTGTGCTAATTCTCACAGTAGCTGCTTACCACTGAAAGTGGCATGAAAGGGATCATTAATGGATGGGTTAAGGGCATGGCAAAATGCCCTTATTTAGCATATCATGGTCCAACTACTAGTGGGTTACAGCTGGCATTTTGAACCTGGGACAGTAATAAGGCAGGAACGTCAAGGGAGTCCTCCTGTCTTGCCACTATGTTTGCATAAAAACCTATGGTGATAACCATGGATTGGCGGTTGAGAGTGTGGGAGAGTAGGCCACTGCATTTCTCGTGGGATCAGGTGGTGGCAGGTGTTGATGATGTTAGGGATCGGGGGGATGAGAGGGAGAGGATCAAAAGGCATCTTTGTGGGAACTGTGCAGTGAGAAGAAACATCAGGATACAGATGCCTAATGGTAGGGGTAATGCCTGAGGCTCTGTACTTTTACCATATGATGCTGCGGTAACTGCATCATCAGGCAGCATCCGATGTGCTTACCATGCGGTAAGCTTTACCCTGTAAATACTGGAACACCCTGTGCATTTTCTGCAAGGGCTTTGTACTTACCACGTGTTCTTTTTGCACATAAGGTATGGAAAGTGCAAAACCTTCTCGCACTTTAGTGAAACAGTCCCCATCTGTCATCAGGGATGGATTATTCCTAACAGCACAAGTCATTGTGTTAAATAACTTCTATACATTTTTTTAAATCAATGAATTTAATCAGGGCTTTCTTCACTTCTACATTTCTTAAGCTATAAATAATGGGATTTAACATTGGAATCAGAGCTGTGTACAGCAAGGAGAACAGTTTGTCTTGAGCTGGTGAATACATTGAGGTTGGTCTCATATACACACATAAGAGAGTCCCATAGAATAGAATAACAATGGTGATATGGGAGGAGCAGGTAGAGAAGGCTTTTCTCCTCCCCTTTGCAGAACGGATTTTCAGGATAGTGGGCATGATATAGATATAGGATGTCAGAGTTAGTACAGAGGGAATAACTGCCATAAATGTCCCTAGAGTAAATATCACAATTTCGACAATGAGTGTGTCACTACAAGAGAGTTTCATCAATACTGTGAGTTCACAGAAGAAATGGTTAATCATATTGCTCTCACAGAAAGAGAACTGAGAAACAAAAACTACATGGGGCACCATCTCCAGAAAGCCAAGTATCCAAGAAGCAGATGCCAGAAGGATACAGGTTCTCCTATTCATGATGAGCACATAACGTAAAGGGTTACAGATTGCAACATAGCGATCAAAGGCCATGGCAGTGAGAAGGAAGAATTCTGTACCTATGAATGACATAAAACAGTAGAGCTGTGCCATACAGACAGAAAAATAAATCAGTGTCTCTCCTATTAATAGACTATGCAGCAGTGTCGAGACAGTGACGGAGGTGTCACAGATGTCCAGGAAGGACAGGTTACTGAGGAAGAAGTACATGGGTTTTTGCAGGTGAGAGTCAGCACACACTAACATTAAAAACATAAAGTTTCCCAGCTCAGAGATCAGGAAGATCAGGAAAACTGTGACAGAAATGAAGAGCTGCAGGTCTGGATGGTCAGAGAATCCCAGGAGAATGAATTCTGTAACTGAGGTCTTGTTCTCCTTCCCCATTGATGCAATGTTCGACATCTGCTGGGAATTAAGGGAAGAAAAAACATCTATATACTGTAAGAAAAACAGAATTTGTTGTTGTATAGCAGATGGATCCAAATTCCAATATATTCCATATAAGAAGCTTTCTTTATAATATATTCACTCTCTATATGGTGTCTATCTTTGTCATTATTCTCCATATGAGGGTCGGTGCAGCACCAGAACAACTAGTGGAGAGCAAGACTAAAGGAGTACATTTGAGGTAGAAGGTAAGAAGGTGTGAGGGGGGGGGGGAGCTTTTTTTGTGACAAAAGGATTGGAGGGGTAGTTCAACCAATGGATTATTTTAGAAGTATTCAAATGGATTGAAGGAAGTAGGGGAGGATTATTTCAGATATTCCCAAAAAGTTTGAAGAGTAGGAGATCAGAGGTTAATGATATGCCAGAGTAAATGAAGAAAATGGGAGCTGTGGGACTGGCTCAGATATAGGTCTTGAGGCTCTTTCTGGCTTTGAGGCTAGGGGGTGGCTAGGGAAATTTAATAAAAGTGCTTAGGGAAAAGAGTGAAGAGTATTTATTTACTTAAGAAAGAGTGGGGAGATGGTCTATGCAGGATTGCTTCAGAAGTGCCAGGAGTATCAAAGATGGGGGCTTCTCTATCAGAAGAGTGGATTTCCATGTGGAAAGAGGCCTATGTCATTGTCTTCTCCCACAGGTTCTCCATGAGCATGTGACACTTTTATTAGGTTCAAGGTGTTACAGCTGCTCTTTCAGAAAGTATGTATTACATTTACTCCAGAGAGGTTGCCTTCTTTATATGAATGCTGCAGGAGCTCTGGACAGGCATTTGTGTAACTCAATTACTCCTTTCTCCTTAATCCATGCAGATCCCAGAAGATTGCAGAAGTGTGCTATCATTCTTATATGGAAGGGAGGGGGGGGGGGGAATGGAGCATGGCTTTGGTGGCAGTCTTCAGTAGCTTAGCCAGATGATCTCCCTGGCCAGTATATATGGAAATCTTCAGTCTTTGGCAATGTGGAAGAATAGGCAATTTCACTTATGGTTTTGATTTCTATATCTGCTGTCAAAAATGCATGTACAAATAGTGACACTGATGAAAAATAAAAAACAGAAGCATATTTGCATTTTCCAAGAAAGAAATATGCTAAAATAATCCAGAATTTTAGTAGCTTTACAGATCATGAAGAAAATTGGATCCTTTTCAGGATATGTAGCCTTGGACAGAAGCAAAATAATAGCTACTCAAGTATGCTGTTCTGAATGTATATTTGAGACCACCCATTACTGTCCTTTTGATCAAAAATCAGGAAACTTCTGAATTGGGTGATCTCAGAAGTTCATGCACATCTTTGGGTAATTCTTATTATTTCACCACTGTCTGAAGAAATTCAGTTAGAAAACTAATTATGTTATCATCAACATCAAAATGTATTAACTTTTTCTATCCAGCTTCCATTCGAAACACATATTACAATTCTTTGGACCCACTGGGGGTTATTCTGTGCTATGAATAGGGGGGATGGACATCCATCCCCACTATTCATTCCCTTGCCTGCCCCCGACTAACTTCCCCGCCGGTTTTGTGGGGAAGTTAGACGGGTGCAGGGAAGGGGCGTTCCTGGGGTGGAGTCTGGGCAGACAGTGGGTGGTCGCTGGCCCTGGACATACAGGGCTGATTCTAATGTTGGTCCTATTCGTCCAGGGCCGGCAAAATGTCCAGGGAAGCTATTCCATCTCCAAGGTGTAATAACTTCCCTGGATATTTATTTTTTGATGGTCTGTGGTGCAAATGGGGCAGGGGGGAGGGAGGGGGCAGGGTTTATTCCCTACAGCCCGACCCTGGCCTTAGGAGGCCGGATTGGGGATCGGGCTATGGGGAATAAACCCTTTTTGCTGGCGGCCGGCATCACAGCTTTTATATGGAGCCACGGTGCCAAGGCAATGATGCTGCGGCTCCAATTAAAAGCCCTCACTGAGTTAGCTGGGGACAGTCCTGCACGTGCAGGCCGCACTGAATCGCAGCCCCGGACTGCACGTGCAGGACTGTTCGCAATTCTGATCCCGCAGAGCTAGACATGTATTTATTTATTTAGACAGTTTTGTATACCACCTTATCCTTCAATCAAAGTGGTCACAACACAATTGGAGGGATACATTTAACATGAGGGGATACGAGACACATATGCTAATACTAAGTAATAGTAGGTCTAACTGGGAGTGGGTAGTTAGGGTATGTGGTGTAGGTATTTGTGGGGTCAACTGGGTAGTATCTAAGGGTGAGCCCTCATAGTGGGCACTCATAGGTCTCGGTAAAGAGAAGAGTCTTGAGGGCTCTGCGGAAGTCTTTGGTGTCATTCATGTTCCTTAAGTCCATAGGGAGGGTGTTCCATAGTGCCGGCGCCAGTAGCGAGGGAGCCCTCTTGGATGTTGTTTGCTTAGTTTTGTGATAGCCTGTGGGTGTGCTGATCCTGTTGCCATTATTGGTTCTTCTAGGTCTGTTGCTGACATCCTTAGTTATTATATCCTGGATTGCATCTGCTGAGCGGTTGTGGAAGATTTTGAAAATATTCAGGATTTTTTGAACTTTGTCCTAGCAATTATCGGTAGCCAGTGTAGATGTTGTAAGATGGGGGTGATGTGTTCAGACCTTGCAGTGCCCGTGATGATCCGTGCTGCAGTGTTCTGCACCATTTGTAGTGGGTGAATAGTCTGCTGGGGGAGGCCTTGGTAGAGCGAGTTTCCATAGTCCAGCAAAGGGGTGATGACCGCTTGGCAGATTGTGCAGAAGGGGCCTTCGTTAAGGATTGGTTTGAGTTTTCTGATGACTCTCAATCGGTGGTAGGCTTTTGTCGCAGTTCTAATGATGTGCAATTTTAGGTTCAGAGCTCGGTCCAAGGTGAAGCCCAGGTACCTCACTTCATCCTTAACTGCTATAGTTTTGTTTAGAATGCTGATTGTTTGGGGCGGACTGAAAGTGGAGTCTGTGGTGATGAACATAGCCTCAGTTTTATCATAGTTGACCGTCAGGTTGTTAGAGGTGAGCCGGGTGTTCATTTCTTCGAGACATCTTGTCATTGCTGTCAAGTCAGGTGATTGTATGTTGACTGGGGCATAAAACATGATATCGTCAGCACAGAGGTGGTAATGCAGCTTGTGGCATTTGATGATGTTGCATATGGGTTGGATGTATATATTAAAGAGTATAGATGAGAGCCTTGTGGTATTTCTTGTGCTGGGAATTCTTGTGCAGTGATTTCTTTTGCTCACATTTGACCTGCTGTTTCTGGTCATTCAAGTAGGAGGTAAACCATTTTAGGGTGCTCTTTCTTATTGCAATCTGCTGAAGGTGCTGTAACATTATGGTATGAGACACAGTGTCAAAAGCCGCTGAGATGTCCATGAACACTAGCAGAAATCCATTTTATATATTGTCTATGCCTTTTAAGTGCTGTGGTTTAAAGCCATGCTGGTGTGTGTCTAATGGGGCATAGAAATCTATGTGGTCCTGTAGTTGTCTTTGCACTGTCTTTTCGATGATCTTTGTAAGGAATGGTAGGCTGGAGATGGGGGCGATAGGATTTTGGTTCAGAGGAGTTTAGCATGGTGCTCTTGAGGATTGGGCGTATCATGGCTTGCTTCAGGGGTTGTGGCATATGTCCTTGCTGGAGGGATTCTTTAATGATTTTGTGGAGGTAGTGGGTCAGTTGGCTTCTGGTGGCTTTAATCCATGCCACTGGGCAGGGATCAGAAGGTGAAGTTGTAGTGTTAAAGTCATTCACTATGTCTTCTATTTGCTGTGATGATGGTATGCTGAAGTTCTCCCAGGTTTGTTGAGTTTCCTTCATTGTGAGGTCATATGTGTGGGGGAGAAGGGTGCTCATTTGGTTAGTGTTCTTTGATATTATGTAGTTTGCTAATTCTTGTGGGTCCAGGTGGTGAGCGCAGTGCTGGGAGGTGTCTTTGGTGAGCTTCTGCACAATGTCAAATAGCTCCCTCGGTTTATTGGCTGATTTCATAATTAAGTCGGTGTGGTGCTGTTGCTTGCACTCATTGATCAGGTTGTATTCCAGTTGCTTGGATCTGTATTGGTCCTTTGTGATTTGTGATTTGTCACGCCTCCATTTCCTCTCTAGTCTTCTGAGTGTGCGTTTTGTTTCCCTGATTTCTTTGGAATATCAAGGAGCACTGGATCTTATGTGTGGTATTTCTCTGCAAGGAGCTGATTTTGCCTCAGCAATTATCTGGTTCCATTCCTCTATGGTTTGTCGAGAGTGTCGTACTTCTGGTGGAGCTGTGGAATTACTTCTTTTAGAAAAGCATCTTTGTTGTATGCTTTGAATCTTCTGTCATTGGTCTTGTCCTCTGTGTGTCGAGTGGGATTGTCCAGTATCAAGGTGATATGATGGTCCGACCATGGGACCGGAGTGATTGCTGGAGTTGTAACTTTGCCCTGTTCTATCAGTGGTACTGGAGCAAAGACCAGGTCTGGAGTGGTAACATGCTGGTGTGTTGGTGCGTTGATCGACTGGTGGTAATTTAGTGCTTCCATGGCCCTATGGAATGCTGTAGCTTCTTTGGAAGGTGTGGAGGGTAAGTTGTAGTCTCCTAGGGCAATAAGAGGTTTGTGCTGTCTGCTATGGGCACATACTGCTTCTAGGGTCATGGAAAGATGTTCTGCTGTGGCATCAGGAGGCCTGCTGTGGCATTAGGAGACATGCCCCACAGGATCAGAATTGCGATCCCCTCTGTGCAGCCGGTTCAGACTGGACAAACAGAAGGGATCTACGTCTGGGATGGAATCGGGCCCACTGTTAAATTATACTGTATTTGCAAAGTCACAACAAAAGAAATTGCACTATAGTGATGGAAAATGAGACCCCCTAGGTCGGAAGGCACTCAACTGACTACTG
This sequence comes from Ichthyophis bannanicus, assembly GCA_033557465.1. Lineage (NCBI taxonomy): Eukaryota > Metazoa > Chordata > Amphibia > Gymnophiona > Ichthyophiidae > Ichthyophis > Ichthyophis bannanicus. Next base: position 763,037,321 of record CM066033.1, read on the forward strand.
GTGATAAGCTGAAGACCTTTCAGAATAAAGCCAGAATTTATGATGTGGTAGAATCAAAGCCCTTGGGACATAAGAACATAAGATATGCCATACTGGGTCAGACCAAGGTCCAACAAGCCCAGTATTCTGTTTCCAACAGTGACCAATCTAGGTCATATGTACCTAGCAGTTTCCCCAAGGGACACAGTTTCCACAATGCTTGTATTGGTTCAAGCATTGATATCCTGGGTCCCTTCTTAATAATGGCTTATGGACCTTTCCTCCAGGAACTTGTCCAAGCCTTTTTTAAACCCAGCTACACTAACAGCCTTTACTACATCCTCCGGTAACAAATTCCAGAGTTTGATTACACGTTGAGTGAAAAAATATTTTCTTTTATTAGTCTTAAATAGTTTACCCTGTAGCTTCATTGCATGTCCCCTAGTCTTTCTATATTCTGATAAGGTAAACAATCGATCTACGTTTACCCGTTCCACTCCGCTCATTAATTTATAGACTTCTATCATATCTCCCTTTAGCCGTCTCTTTTCCAGGTTAAAGAGCCCTAACCTTTTTAGCCTTTCTTCATAGGAGTATCCTTCCATCCCCTTTACCATTTTGGACATCTGACTGTTGATGTAGCTGCACATGAAATCAGGGTCAGAATCTGAAAAGATGTCTTACATATTGGGACATGGAATGTACAAAGCATGAACCAAGGGAAGTTGAAGGTGGTCAAGAATGAAATGGAACATGTAAAACTCAATCTGTTGGGTATCAGCATACTGAAATGCAGTGGCATCAAGCAATTTGCATCTAATAATCACATAAAAACTCATTTTACAATGGGATGTCCAAGTGCAATCTGGGACATCAAAGCCAGAATGTCTGAAAAAAAAAAAAAGCTGGCATGTGCAAGTTCAGGCACAATTTCAGAAATTTGGACATCTATAGAGATGTCTATATATTTATTTAGACAGTTTTGTATACCACCTTATCCTTCAATCAAAGTGGTCACAACACAATTGGGGAATACATTTTAACACAAGGGTATATGAGACACATACATTAACACTTACAGGGAATATGGGTAATGGAGGGTTAAGTGACTTGCCCAAGACCACAAGGAGCCCCTGTGGGACTAGGAACCCCAGTCCTTCAAGCCCAAGGTTGCTGTCCCCTAGTGGGATTTGAACCACTGACCTTCTGACTTGTGGTACCTTGCCCCAACCACTAGGCCACTCACTCCTTCCTCATATATGCATCTCTAGAAAAGATTCCCAGAACAGCGATATCTAATAGTATCATGGTTAAACAAGTGGTTTAGGAGCCGAGTAACTAGTGTTCAAATCTGAGTGTGGGGTTTTGTGGTCTTACATTAATCACATACATCTCTACATTCTCTGGATGCTTTAAGGCCAAAACAAGCACTTTCCTGATGCCTATTCATGCCTGCAGCAGGTCTAACTATGGATATGCCCACAGACATTCCTGAAATCGGAAGGGGATGTGTAAATCCATTGCACCTCCCCAGAAACACCTTCACCACACCCTCTTGCCTACTTGGACAACCCTGCTCCAGAGACATCTTTAAAGGTCATTTGTGAAATGTCTTCTGAGACCTTTTCAGACATCCAAATTATGACTAAGGGGGATGTTTACTAAAGTCCGCAAATTTGCGCGCCGCAAAATAGCGCACGGCAACGCGGCATTGAAACGCGCAGAAACGCGTTTAAATGCCCCGCACACGTGCGTGTCACCCCCGCACAGGTACGCGGCACACTAACGGGCCCCGTGCAAGTGCGGGCCCGCAAATGTCCGATAGAGGCGTGGAACGGCTAAAGGAGGGCGGAGGAAGGCTCCGGAGGGGCGGAGGGACGGGGTCAATGGGTGGAGAGTGGGAGGGGAGAGGCTCCCCGCACAGTATCGGGCCCGAATTTTCATGTAAAAATTAGCGCGAGTGAAACACTCGCGGTAGAGGGCATTTAAAGGGAAGAGAAACCATTTCCGTCAGCAATGTACAGGAAAACCGGGGAAACCTAAAAAACGTGAGCAGTGTGATATATGTGCACAGAACAAAATTGCAAATAGAACCTGAAAATGACCACAACAAAAATATTAAAAATAGTAATCCTGCTGGGGAACAGTTATAGTGATGGGCTAATATAGAAAACACACCCAGCAAAGCTCCAGAAAAAATAGATGAATATTGGAAGGGTCTACGGAGCGGAGACTCTTCCGAAAAACATTTCCTTTTTCGGAGCTTTCATCGGAGTGTTTGCTATGGTTGCCCATTAATACCACTGTCGCCCAGCGTGGTGATATTTTGTCCCCCATTTTCCCGTGGTCATTTCCGGTGTTTATGTGCACGTTTGTCACCAGACAGGGTGCATATGCCCACAGTAAAAATGCGTAGAGCAGGGTTTGTGACTCCATCCTGCCTGGCTTACTACCTCCAGGGGCTGCACTACCTCTGTGGCCAAAGTGTGGTACAGCAGACAGAGTCATTACCTCGAGGGTCAGAGGTTCAAAACCCAGCTGGGGCACTTGCCAGCCCAGTCCCTATATTTTACCCACCACTAAACAAAGATAGCGCAGACACCCCTGTATTGCAGGGAACATAAGCATGGGGAAAACACCCATATTTTACCCAACACCGCACACACACCACAACAATGGGCATTACCTACAGCCAAGTCCCCCAAATGCAGTCCCATACTGCCACATTGCAATCAGGTCATCTGCTTTTTCTGAGAGAAGCTCATGCCAGCATGTTGGCGGACAAGTACATGTGGTGCAGGGGGCAGTGGCTGCTAGCCACAGAAGACAGAGGCCTAGCCATGTGCAGGCTGGCACAGTCCACTGCAACAGACAGGCCCTGCCGGATCCACAGTCATGGACATTCCAGGGAATCCAGCCAATCTGTGGCTACACAGTGGTGCAGTGCACACAGACAGTGTATGCAAGAACAGAAGGTCACAGGTTCAAAGCCCAGCTGGGGCTACTGCCAATCCTGCCCACACATTTTTCCCACAACTAAACAGTGATAGTAAGGACACACCTTTCATGGCGAGGACATATGCAATGGTAATACATCTATCTTTTACCCCACTGAGCACAGACACCATGAACAGGGGCAGTACCTAGAGCAGAATCACCCAAATGCAGTCCTGGTGGGCCACACACCAGTCAGGTTCCATGCTGCCACTCATACAAATGCCTGTGCTGTATATCTATGCACCACCCCCATGGCATGTAGATGTAGCTCATGCATATTCATGAGGGACAGCAGGAAAACCCAAACAGTGTGATGCAAACCTGGACTGGAGTTGGGAATCTGTGCCGTAAAGCAGCAGCCATCAAGGGCAGACACACCCACACCCACACCCACAGGCCCCATTGGCCAATGTCTCCTGGAAAGGCAGAACATTGGACCCTGCATGCAGCACCCAAAACTAGTACTTGCATAACTTACCAATGTCACCCTACACCTGAGGTATACGGTACGCAGCTCTGAGACGTTTGCTAGGAGCACAGGCAGATAGATATCCATACGTTACGTACATACTGCTAGTTGACCCCATCCAAACAATCTGTTAGGTGTTTGCGGGGTGTGCTCCAGGCCTGGCCTCTGACGGTGTTTACCACCCTGGGGAGTGACCACCAGCTGTAATGCATACCATATCCATGCCTTGCCGTGCTCAGGACCGGTTTGGTGGGCAAGGCTAATTACCTCCTCAATCGTAGCACCATGATGGCATAGGTGTGGAAGTGTGTGTCTGTCTATACAGTGGGTGTTGGCTGCAAGCCCCTTCCACAGCCCACACTGCCAGCACTGTTGCCAGTATTGGCCAGCCAATGTGCATAATGAGGTGCAAGGTACCATGGGTATAGCCAGGACAGGGTGGCCTGGCCAGGATGCATCTGCACCGGGCATAGGGCATTGGCTGGGACATTGTAGTGTCCGGCCACCACCTACACAGACAGGGTGGCCAAAGCATGTCCTTCTGGGAGATCATGCTCACCCTGACTGTGCAGTGACCACAGCATGGCTAGGCACCCCCATAGTGCTGTATAGTATTTCTCTCATGTGATGGATATGGGTTTCTATTTGGGGCCCAGTCACTGATATCTGCTTGCTGTGTATGCAGATAGCTCAGTTCTGGGTGCATGTGTCTCCATTGGGAACATGCACTATGGACTAACCAGCAGAGGGCTTGTAGCTGGTATGTGTCTTGCTGGCTTTGCTTGCAGGGTACAGTGGCTGTTGGCTTGCTGCAGGGGAATATCTGGTGGTTGAGTGCATCTTACCATATCCTGGGCTTATGTCTGTCTGCTATTGTGTTATGGCTGTGTATGGAGCTGCCCTGTGGGGGTGTGTTCCTCAGCAGAACTGGGGTTAGTGTTGCCCTCTACTGCCACCTTTGCAGGGAGGTAGAGTGTGGATCTCTTGATGGAGACCATGTTTGCCACCAGGGGGGCTGTGGCAGATGGGTATATCCATGGTGTTTGTGCAGAAACTAGCTATCTTGCACATTAACACTGCTTTGGAACTCCTGCTTGGCCTCCATCAGCCATGGAAGGTGTTGTGGACCTGGTCCTGGGCGCCTCATTGCAGAGTCAGGGTGCGCACAGTACCCGCACGATGTAATGGTGTGTGGCTACTCTGTGCCAGTAAAACACCCGGTCAGTGCCCCCTACTAGGCCGAGGTGCTGTGTGGGTGCACCTGGTCACTTCCCCCAACAGGGCCGAGGTGCTGTGGGGGTGCATTCCCCATCTTGTGTCCATCTGTGGACAGCTAATTTGCATGTGCAGTGCATCATGGGTACGGGTGGCCTAACCCTATCCTGTTTATAGCAGCAGACTGTCTGTGAGGTGACGTGTAGGCTATCTGCAGCCAGCCAGGGGCTTGCTTACAGCTATGGAGCTGTAGCCCAATGGTTACGTCACTGCCTGTGCAGCCAGAGATCATGGGTTCAAACCCACAGTGGGGCCCTTTGATAGGGATGTCCACAGCTTTATTTTTATTTACTGTACATATGTCTATGCCGGCAAGACCACCCTCAGCTTACTATACCCATTAGGTGCCTCTGAGGGTGCTTTATAGGGCGCCCTGTAGGCCACCTTATGGTTGCCATCCATAGGATGCACTATACATTATCCTGTGTCGCAACATACATGGTGCCCTATAGGGGACATTCAAGGGTGCCTTGGCGAACAGTGCACTGTAACATGTGCCTTATGGGCCGCCGTATGTTAACATGCTGGGAGTGTGCGTTTGCTAGTAGTGGTAACAAAATAAAATTATCATGCCTCCTACAGCACTCCACAAAATAATACATACTGCCTCAGCAAGCATTTTTCACTGGGCATTGTGAGGGGTTGAACCCCTGATCCCTGTACCATTGATCAGTGTTTTAACCATTGTGCTGTGGCTCTGTTCCTGTGCTCGTGCATCAGCGCGCCGCCTTGTGCCTATCAGCACGCTGCCTTCTGCCGCCCGGGGACCAGTGCGCAGCCTTATGCCGCCCAAAAAGAACTGTGCCCCACCTTATGCCGCCCAAAAAGAACTGTGCGCCGCCTTATGCCGCCCAAAAAGAACTGTGCGCCGCCTTATGCCGTTCCAAATTAATTTGCCTCCTAAAACAATTTTACCCATTACAGTTGCTGCCTCAGCTGGCCTTTTTCGTTGCACACAATGGGGGATTGAACCCATGGCCCCTGCACCATTGGTCAGTGTCTTCACTGTTGTACTATGGCTCTGTTATTTTCTATACCCAACGGCGCGCCACTTTGCCTTTCCACGCGCTAATGTCGACCCCCGCACATTAGCGCGACGCGCACACGTCCGGTTGCTTACTCCCGGTTTTTTTCTTTTTTCAGCCTGATCCGCCCACTCCTTATATGGCACAGGCACACTACCGCGGCCCCGCACGATAAGAATGTTTAGTAAACATCCCCCTAAGACTTTTAAACTGACCCCATGGTATACTATGCTGGAAATAAAAGACAAAGAAGAAATAGTATTGCATTTATAATTAAGAAGAAACTTACAAAAACTTTAATAAAATACAATGCAATCGGTGAACACAATTTCTATTTGTCTACCAGGAATGCCCATCAATACAACTATTATTCAGATGACTGAAATGCAAAAGTTGGCAACAAAAAACAAGGCACAGTGATTGGAAAATATAGGGGTATGTTTACTAAACCGTTCTAATGTGCGCCCGGCGCTAGTGTGCAGGATGCCATATAAGGAGTGGGCGTTTCAGTCTTAACCTAGCAAACCGGGATTATCGCGTGCTCTTGTGCACTGTGCGCTAATGTGCGCCGTGCACACTAGCGCACGAGAAACGCGTGTGGGAAGCATAAGCAGGCACGCTGATGTGCAAACAGAAGAACAGGGTTGCAGTACAATGGTGAAGACACTGACGGATGGTGCGGGGGTCATGGGTTCACCCCCCACTGTGCCCAATGAATAAGGCTGCCTGAGGCCCCACCTGCTATGTGTAATATTGCATTATGAGGCATTTTAATTTTATTTTAATTACTGCTGCTAGCAAATGCGCTCTCAAAGCGCTGTAACATAAGGTGCTGCATAAGGCACCCCATAAGGTACCCCAGAGGGCACATTTTAAAGTGCACTGTCCGCCACGGCACCCTACAATGTTCCATAAATGGTGGCCTATAGGGCACCATATAGGGTGCCCTATGAGGCACGGCAAGGTAATAGCACTGTTTTTGATGACAGCACTGTGCATTTTAACGCATGGAAATGTTAAGTAGGTGCGCTGATATGCAAAGAAAAACAGCAGTGTAGCACAATGGTTAAGACACTGACTGATGGTGCAGGGGTCATGGGTTTAATCCCCCACTGTGCCCAATGAATAAGGCTGCCTGAGGCACTACCTGTTATGTGTAATATTGCATTATGAAGCAATTTAATATTGTTTTAATTAGTGCTGCTAGCAAACACACTCTCAAAGAGCTGTAACATAAGGCGCGGCATCAGCCGCCCTATAAGGCACTCCAGAAGGCATACTATAAAGTGCACTGTCCGCCCAGGCACCCTATAATGTCCCCTATAGGGCACTCTATAAGGCGCTCCATAGGACACCTTATAAGGCACCTTATACGGACCGTAACCATAAGGTGCCTCTAAAGGCGCTTTATAGGGTGCCCTCTGAGGCACCTTATGGTTACAGTACCCCGAGGGTGTTATGCTGGCAGCACTAATGTACATTAAAAATAGACAATACTTCAAACAGCCCTATCAAATAACCCCACTGTGGGTTTGAACCCATGACCTCTGGCTTCACAAGCAGTGAAGTAAACAGTGGGCTACAGCTCCACAACTGCTAGCAAACCCCTGGCTGGCTGAAGAAGGACTGCACATCACCACACAAACAGTCTGCTGTGGTCACCAGGATAGGGTTAACCCACCCATACCCATGATGCACTGCACATGCAAATCAGCAGTCTACAGATGATCACAAGATGGGGTATGCACCCCCACAGCACCCCAGCCTGGTAGGGGGAACTGACCGTGTGTGACACTGGCACAGAGTAGCTGCACACCGTCACATTGTGCATGTACGGTACTCACCCTGAGGGTGAGGTAGGGAGCCCAGCACCAGGTCCACAGCAGAAATAGGACATGCTGCAGGACCCCAGTAGTGCTAATCTGTGAGATAAGTAGTGTCTGCAGACACACTTTGGATACATCTGTATTTCTCAGTCAAGGTTTAGCCCTTATGAACCCATAGGTGTATTATGTACCACTCCTCCCCCCTCCTCCTCTGTGGCTGAGGGTGGGAAACAGGGTCTCCCACCAACAGATCAACATTCTACCTCCTTGCAATGGTGGCAGTAGGAGGGACTATCAACCCCAGTCCTGCTGGGGAACATACAACCTACAGGGCAGTCAATGCAGCTCTGTCCACATCCATAAAGCAATAGCAGACAGACATTAGGCCTGGATATGATAAGCTGCACTCCACCACTATCTGATATTCTCTTGCAGCAAGCCTCCAGCCGCTGCACTCTGCAAGGTGTTCCAGCAAGACACACACCAGCTGCAGACAGTCTGCTAACTCATCCATAGTGCATGTTTCTGGTGGAAATGCGTGTACCCAGAACTGGGACATCAGCATACACACCAAGCAGATAAATCAGTGACTAGGCCCCAAAAGGGAACCCATAAATAGCACATAAAAAAAATGCCACATAGCACTATGAGGAATTTAGCCATGCCGTGGTCACTGCTCAGTCAGGGTGAGAGTGATCTCCCAGCAGAACATGGTGCAGCTACCCTGTCTGTGCAGGTGGTGGTCGGGCACTACAATGTCCCAGCCATTGCCCTATGCTCTGTGCAGATGCATCCTGGCCAGGCCACCCCGTCCGGGCTATACCCATGGTACCTTGCTCCTGATTATGCACATTGGGAGGCCAATACTGGCAACAGTGCTGGCAGTATGGGCTGTGGAGGGTGTTTGCAGCCACCACACACTGGATAGACCAGGGGTGGGGAACCCTGGTCCTGGAGCATTAGAGATATCCTGCCAACCTGACAATATTTTGGTGGTGGTGAGAAGTGAGGAGGAATGTGACACATTCTATCTAACCTTTTTGATGTCTTGGACATCTGCACCTTGCCCACTCACAATCTTAAATGACAGAGGTGTAAGGCAGGGGTCTCCAAATCCAGCCCTGGAGGGCCACAAACCAGTCAGGTTGACAGGATATCTCTAATGCATATATATCTCATGCATATTCATTAGGGATATCCCGAAAACCTGACTGGTCTGCGGCTCTCCAGAACCAGGGTTCCCCACCCCTGGGATAGACAGACACACACTCCCGCACCTATGCCAGCATTGTGCTACTATATATGTTTGGCAGCTCTGGCCACCACACCAGTCCTGGGCACAGTGCAGGCATGGCTATGGTACGCAATACTGTTGGGGTAACTCTGTCAGACACCAGACCTGAGGCTCACTCCACAGACATCAGAAAGGTTGCTATGATGCAGCTCAATCAGCCAATTGTGCTTAACGTAGGAATTGCTATCTGCCAGTAATCATAGCTACCTTTTGATAGCTGTGTACCATATTCCCAGGTTTAGGGTGGCATTGTTATGGTATGCAAGTGCTAGTATTGGGAGATGCATGCAGGGCCCAATGTCCTGCCTCTCCAGGAGGCATTGGCTAATGGAGCCTGTGGGTGTGGGTGTGTCTGCCCCTGTTGGCTGCTGCTTTACGGCAGAGGTTCCCAACTCCAGTCCTGGTGTGCCAAACACTGTTCGGGTTTTCATGCTGTCCCTCATAAATATGCATGAGATACATCTGCATATCATGGGGGCGGTGCATAGATATGCAGCACAGGCATCTTTATTAGAGGCAGCATGGAACCTGAATGGTATTTGGCCCTCCAGAACTGCATTTGGGAGACTCTGCTCTAGGTAATGCGACTGCTTATGGTGTCTGTGTTCTGTAGGGTAAAATGTAGGTGTTTTGGGCATGTTTACATCATCTGCAATAAAGGTTATGTCTGTATTGGCACGTTTTAGTAGTGGGTAAAAAATGGGGGCTGGGTTGGCAGGAACCACAGCTGGGACTTGAACCTGTAACGTTCCGCTCCTGCACCACCGTGTTGCCACAGAGACAGTACATCCCCTGGGGATACCATGACTGTTCATCAGATGGGGCCTGTCTGCTGCAGTGCATGGCACCCACCTACACAGGGCTAGGCCATGGTCTGCTCTGGGCAGCTGCCACTGCCCCCTCCACCACCAGTGCCCCTCTGCCACCCTGCTGACCTGCCCTTCTGCTGGTGGTGCTGGTGGAGCGCAGTCTCAGGCCATCCAGTGTGCGGGTAGGTGGCCGCCTATGGTGCATGTTCTGGGGTAGGGGTACCTGCATAGACGTCCACGCTTCCCCCCAACACCGCCTGCCAATGTTCTGTGCCCTTGGAGGTACCTGCTGGGTGCTATCCCCTGTGACACTGTGATAAACACTCTCGTGCCCATGTTGGGCCCTCATCAGTTGCTGTCTGGCTGCTATACAGTTTCAGCATTCTTAAGTGCCACCTAGGGAACTGCCTAGTCCACACTGTGCCCCAGCTGCACCACAGCATGTGCCGCCTGCAGCCCTCTGTATCCCCTTTCCCAGCATCTGTCCAGTTGCCCATTCCGACATGACCGCCCTGCTGTTGTGGAACATGTGCATGCCATAGGAAACCTGTCCAATGGAGAGGGAAACCCTGATCAGTGCTATTTCACTGTGGGATCATTGACCTTGTATGGGGACGGAGCGTAGACCCTTCCAAAATTCATATCTTTTTTTTTGGAGCTTTCTTGGGAGTGTTTTTTGCTGTATCCCATTACTATCACTATTGCCCAGCTTAGTTATGTTTTTTGTATATTTTGTTGGGGTCCTTTTCAACTTTTATTTGTACTTTTGTTCCGTGCACATGTATCACACTTATCATTTTTTTGTTGGTTTCCCTGGTTTTGCTGTACATTGCTGACAGAAATGGTTTCTTTTCCCTTTAAATCAGTTCTAACGCAAGGTTTTCACTGGCGTTAGTTTTGGCCTCGGATTTCACAGCGTTAGTGTGCGGGGAGCCTCTCCCCTCCCACTCTCCACCCATTGACCCCTTCTCTCCGCCCCTGGGGAGCCTTCCTCTGACCTCCGGGAGCCTTTCCCCATCTTCAGCACTCGTTTGCGCCGCAGCGTGCATTATCGCGCAATAAGGTACCTGTGCGCCTTGTAAAGGTACCTTATCATGCGATAACGTCACAGAGCGCACATTAAGATGGTTTAGTAAACATACCCCATGGTCTTGGCAAGAGAAATGAAGCTGGAGAATGATTGATAGAATTCTGCAAGACCAGCGATCTATTCATCTCAAACACCTTCTTCCAGCAACACAAGCAGCAACTGTATATTTGGATTGTTCTCAGTGGACTGTACAAAAATCAAATTGACTGTATCTGTGGAAGTCAATGATGGAAAAGCTCAGTAACATCAATGAAGACAAATCTTGGAACTGACAGTGGTACAGATCGTCAACTATTAGTATGCAAACTCAAGACAAAGCTGAAAAAGAGCAAGCCACTCATGAATGCAGCAAAATATGATCTTGAGAATATACCAACCACCATTTAAAAACTGCCTGCAAAATCTATTTTCTGCTTTGGATATAAATGAGAGAGCACCGGAGTGTGTGCCCTTTGCCACATTGTTTCTTCTGACGCTGAGAGGAGTTTGCTGCTCTGTCCCGGAGAGCACTGCGGACCACGTGAGCAGATCGGGCTATAAGAACGAGCCCTCTCTCCTGCTGTTTTGAGTGTGTGCCTTTTGCTACATTGTTTCTTCTGATGCTGAGAGGAGTTTGCTGCTCTGTCCCGGAGAGCACTGCGGACCACGTGAGCAGATCGGGCTACAAAATCAAGCCCCCACCGCAGGACGCGCACCGCGGGAGCGTTCCCGGGTGCGTGCCCAAAGGGGCATGTCCTAAGGGGCAAGTCATGCCCCTTTGGAGCCCCTTCGGAGCACGTCGGAGCGGATCGGGTGAGATTATTTTACTTTTAATCTTATGGGGAAGCGCAAGAAGAAGTCTCTTTCTTCCTCGATGGCGTCTGGCAAATCTGCAAAGGTGGTTGGGCCCATGGATAGCCATTTACGGTCCATGGCGCCTCCTCCCACCTTGTCATTTTCCCCTGACTCTTCTGCTTCAGTAAGCTCTGTTTCCCTGAATCCGTCTCCTGAACCGCGTAGGGTTGTAACCCCACCCAGCAAACACCCTCAGGAATTGGATTGCTTCTCCAATGTTGCCTGAATCTTTTCTGAAGCTTGAAGGGGATGTTGTTTCTGTTCCTTGCCCTATTGACTTTTCTTTGCCACTTTTGCAAGACCCATCTCCTCCGGCTGAAGTTTCTTTACAGGACATATGGCGGATTGTTTCCAGAACTGAGCTTTCTTTGAAGTCTTCTTTGGTTAAAATGTCTATGGGGTATGTTTACTAAACATTCCTATCGTGCGGGGCCGCGGTACTGTGCCTGTGCCATATAAGGAGTGGGCGGATCAGGCTGAAAAAAGAAAAAAAACGGGAGTAAGCAACCGGATGTGTGCGCGTCGCGCTAATGTGCGGGGGTCGACATTAGCGCATGGGAAGGCAAAGTGGCGCACTGCTGGGTATAAAAAACAACAGAGCCGTAGTACAACGGTGAAGACACTGACCAATGGTGCAGGGGCCATGGGTTCAATCCCCCATTGTGCGCAACGAAAGAGGCCAGCTGAGGCAGCAACTGTAATGGGTAAAAGTGGTTTAGGAGGCAAATTAATTTGGAACGGCATAAGGCACAGATCTTTTTGGGTGGCATAAGGCGGCGCACAGTTCTTTTTGGGCGGCATAAGGCGGCGCACAGTTCTTTTTGGGCGGCATAAGGCGGCGCACAGTTCTTTATGGGCGGCATAAGGCGGCACACTGGTCCTCTTGGGCGGCAGAAGGTGGCGCGCTGATGGGCACAAGGTGGCGCGCTGATGCACAAGTACAGGAACAGAGCCACAGCACAATGGTTAAAACACTGACCAATGGTGCAGGGATCAGGGGTTCAACCCCTCACAATGCCCAGTGAAAAATGCTTGCTGAGGCAGTATGTATTATGTTGTGGAGTGCTGTAGGAGGCTTTTTAATTTTATTTTGTTATCACTACTAGCAAACGCACTCTCCCAGCATGGTAACATACGGCGGCCCATAAGGCACATGTTACAGTGCACTGTTCGCCAAGGCACCCTTGAATGTCCCCTATAGGGCACCATGTATGTTGCGACACAGGATAATGTATAGTGCACCCTATATGGATGGCAACCATAAGGTGGCCTATAGGGCGCCCAATAAAGCACCCTCAGAGGCACCTAATGGGTATAGTAAGCTGAGGGTGGTCTTGCCGGCATAGACATATGTACAGTAAATAAAAATAAAGCTGTGGACAGCCCTATCAAAAGGCCCCACTGTGGGTTTGAACCCATGAACTCTGGCTGCACAGGCAGTGACATAACCATTGGGCTACAGCTCTATAGCTGACAGCAAGCCCCTGGCTGGCTGCAGTGAGCCTGCACATCACCCCACAGACAGTCTGCTGTTGTAGACAGGATAGGGTTAGGCCACCCGTACCCATGATGCACTGCACATGCAAATCAGCTGCCCACAGATGCACACAAGATGGGGAATGCACCTCAACAGCTCCCCAGCCTGGCAGGAGGAAGTGTCCATGTGCACCCACACAGCGCCCCGGCCTGGTAGGGTGTACTGAGCGGGTGTTCCACTGGCACAGAGTAGCTACACCCCGTCGCATTGTGCGGGTACTGTGCTCACCCTGAGGGTGCGATGAGGCACCCAGAACCAGGTCCACAACACCCTCCATGGCTGAGAGAGGCCATGTCAGAGCTCCAAAGCAGTGTTAAGCTGTGAGATAGGTTGTTTCTGCAGAAACATCCTGGATATATCTGTCTGTTTCAGTCAGGGGGAACCCATCAACAGATCCACATTCTACCCCCCCTGCAATGATGGCAGTAGAGTGGACCATCAACCCCAGCCCTACTGGGGAACAGACACCCCACAGGGCAGTCACAGCAGCTCTATACACCCCCAGAACACATTATCAGACAGACATTAGGCCTGGATATACTAAACTGCACCACACCACTGTCAGATATTCTCCTGCAGCAAGCCATCAACCACTGCACCCTGCATGGCACCCCTTCAAGACACAGACCAGCTGAACACAGTCTGCTAGTTAGTCCTGGTGGAAATGCATGCACCCAGAACTGGGATGGCAGCACACACAAGCAGTTACATCAGTGACTGGGCCCCAGGACACCCATACATATCACATGAGAGGAATACTATATAGTACTATGGGGGTGCCTAGCCATGCTGTGGTCACTGAACAGTCAGGGTGGAGTGATCCCCCAGCAGCACATACAGAGGTCACCCTGTCTGTGTAGGTGGTGGCCGGCCATTACAATGTCCCAGCCAGTGCCCAATGCCCTGTGCAGATGCATCCTGGCCAGCCCACCCTGTCTGAGCTATACCCATGGTACCTTGCTGCTCATTATGCACATTGGCAGGGCAATACTGGCAACAGTGCTGGCAGTGTGGGCTGTGTAAGGTGTTTGCAGCCACCACACACTGTATAGACAGACACACACCCCCACACCTATGCCAGCAATGTGCTACTATAGAGGAGGTTAGTAGCCCTGCCCACCACACCAGTCCTGGGCACGGTACAGCCATGGATATGGTACACAGTACTGCTGGGGGTCACTCCCCAGGGTGGTAAACACTGTCAGGGGCCAGACCTGGAGCACGCACCGCAGGCATCAGACAGCTTGTTCTGATGGAGCTCAAGAAGCAAACAGTGCTGAACATAGGACTGTCTATCTGCCAGTACCCATATCAAACGTTTGAGGGCTGTGTACCGTGTACCCAGGTATAGGGTGGCATTGCGAAGGTACGTAGGTGCTAGATCTGGGAGATGCACGCAGGGCCCAATGTCCTGCCTCTCCAGGAGGCATTGGCCAATGGGGCCTGTGGGTGTGGGTGTGGGTGTGTCTGGCCCTGTTGTCTGCTGCTTTACGGCAGAGTTACCCTACTCCATTCCTGGTGTTCCAGACACTGTTTGGGTCTTCATGCTGTCCCCTATGAATATGCATGAGCTACATCTGCATACCATGGGGGTGGTGCAGACATATGCAGCACAGGCATCTTTCTTAGGGGAAGCATGGAACCTGCATGGTGTTTGGCCCTCCAGGACTGCATTTGGGTGACTCTGCTCTAGATAATGTGCCTGTTTATGGTGTGGTAAAATATAGGCGTCTTAACCGTGCCTATGTTCTCCGCAATAAAGGTTTGTCCTTACTATCATGGTGTAGTTGTGGGAAAAATATGTGGACTGGCCTGGCATGAGCCCCAGTTGGGATTTGAACCTGTGACCCTCTGGTTTTAGAGGGACTGGCTCTGTCCACTGCACCACACTGACAGTGCAGTCCCTGGAGATGGTAAACCTGGCAGGATGGGGTCGCAAACCCTGCTCTGCACATGTTTACTGTGGGCCCATTCACCTTGTCTGGTGACATACGTGCAGATAAACCCCGGAACTGACCAGGTACAACAGGGGCTATACTTTTAACCAAGCTGGGCAACAGTGCTATTAATGGGCAACCATAAAGAACACTCCCAGGAAAGCTCCAAAGATGGCAATTATGTTTGATGGAGTCTCTGCTCCATAGACCCTTCAAAAATTAATTTCTTTTTTCTGGAGCTTTCCTGGGTGTGGTTTTTATATTTGCGCATTACTATAACTGTTCCCCAGCAGAATTACTATTTTTAATATTTTTGTTGTGGTCATTTTCTATTTTTATTTTCACTTTTGTGCTGTGCACATGTATCACACTGCTTACGTTTTGCTGGTTTCTCCGGTTTTCCTGTACATTGCTGACGGAAATGGTTTCTCTTCCCTTTAAATGCCCTCTACAGCGAGTGTTTCACTCGCGCTATTTTTGCATTGTAAATTCGGGCCCGATAATGTGCGGGGAGCCTCTCCCCTCCCCTTCCCCGCCCATTGACCCCGTCTCTCCGCCTCTCAGGAGCCTTCCTCCGCCCTCCATTAGCCGTTCCATGCCTCTATCTGACATTTGCGGGCCCGTACTTGTGCGGGGCCCGTTAGTGTGTCTCACACATGCGCGGGCATTCATCGTACGTGTGCGGGGCGTTTAAGAGTGTTTAACAGCGTTTAAGCGCCGCGTTTCCGTGCGCTATTGTGCGACGCGCACTTTTGCGGTTTTTAGTAAACATGCCCCTATGTTTACTAAGGAGGCTGTTAATTCTTTGTCTAATCATCAGGACAGATTGAGCTCCCTTGAGTCTTATAAGGCTAAAGTCGATGGTCAGATTGTTTCTATTCAAGGGTCTATAGCAGTGTTTCCCAACCCAGTCCTACGGGGCACACCGGCCAGTCAGGTTTTCGGGATATCCCTAATGACTATGCATGAGATATATATGCATTAGAGATATCCTGCCAACCTGACTGGTTTGTGGCCCTCCAGGGCTGGATTTGGAAACCCCTGCCTTACACCTCTGTCATTTAAGATTGTGAGTGGGCAAGGTGCAGATGTCCTAGACATCGAAAGGGTATATAGAATGTGACACATTCCTCCTCGATTCTCACCACCACCAAAATATTGTCTATTAGACAACTTTTTGGTGGTGGTGAGAATCGAGGAGGAATGTGTCACATTCTATATACCCTTTCGATGTCTAGGACATCTGCACCTTGCCCACTCACAATCTTAAATGACAGAGGTGTAAGGCAGGGGTCTCCAAATCCAGCCCTGGAGGGCCACAAACCAGTCAGGTTGGCAGGATATCACTAATGCATATATATCTCATGCATAGTCATTAGGGATATCCCGAAAACCTGACTGGCCGGTGTGCCCCGTAGGACTGGGTTGGGAAACACTGGTCTATAGCCTCTTTTGTCCAGGATTCTTTACATTTACATACTCGGGATGAAATAATTGAAAATGCCTTAAGGCAGTGTTTCCCAACCCAGTCCTACGGGGCACACCGGCCAGTCAGGTTTTCGGGATATCCCTAATGACTATGCATGAGATATATATGCATTAGAGATATCCTGCCAACCTGACTGGTTTGTGGCCCTCCAGGGCTGGATTTGGAAACCCCTGCCTTACACCTCTGTCATTTAAGATTGTGAGTGGGCAAGGTGCAGATGTCCTAGACATCGAAAGGGTATATAGAATGTGACACATTCCTCCTCGATTCTCTCCACCACCAAAACATTGTCTATTAGACAACTTTTTGGTGGTGGTGAGAATCGAGGAGGAATGTGTCACATTCTATATACCCTTTCGATGTCTAGGACATCTGCACCTTGCCCACTCACAATCTTAAATGACAGAGGTGTAAGGCAGGGGTCTCCAAATCCAGCCCTGGAGGGCCACAAACCAGTCAGGTTGGCAGGATATCACTAATGCATATATATCTCATGCATAGTCATTAGGGATATCCCGAAAACCTGACTGGCCGGTGTGCCCCGTAGGACTGGGTTGGGAAACACTGCCTTAAGGGTTAACAATCTTAGATTATTAAATTTTCCTCGGATGCACTACCTCTCTCCGACTATATTGTTTGCTAAATATTTAAAGGATGTTTTAAAGGTATCTGAACCAGAATCTATAGTTTTGTCTAAAATATATTATTTGCCTACTGGTATTAGAGAGAATCTGGTTTCAGATTCGGAGACAGGTGGTGCAATTGGTGAAGATATGGATCGTTTGTCTGCTCAGAGTCTGGATTTGTCTGCTTATTTGGAGTCCTCAGGAGAGGAGATCTCTACTCGGGCTACTTTGTTAGTTGTGTTTTCATTAGAGCGAGATAAGGAGATGATTCTGCGCTCTTATTTCAAACATAGAAAGGAAAAGTTTTTCGGACAGCTGATACAGGTTTTTCCTGATGTGTGTCGCGCTACGCAATTGAAAAGGAAGGCCTTTCTTTCACTTCGCCCTTGGATTGTGGCTGCAGGTGCCTCCTTTCTACTTAAATGTCCTTGCAAATGTGTCATCACGCATCAGGCTAAATCCTATGGGGCATGTTTACTAAAAGCCGTACAATTGCGTGCCGCACAATAGCGCACGGAAACGCGGCACTCAAACGCTCAGAAACGCTCTTAAACGCCCCGCACAAGTGCGCGTGGGCCCCGCACAATTGCGCGCCGCACTAACGTGCCCCGCACAAGTACCCGGCCCGCAAATGTCCGATAGAGGCGTGGAAAGGCATTCTGAGGGCGGAGGAAGGCTCCCGAGGGGCGGAGAGACGGGGTCAATGGGCGGGGAAGGGGAGGGGAGAGGCTCCCCGCACAGTATCGGGGACGAATTTGCAGGTTAAAAATAGCGCGAGTGAAACACTCACGGTAGAGGGCATTTAAAGGGAAGAGAAACCATTTCCGTCAGCAATGTACAGGGAAACCGGGGAAACCTGCAAAACGTGAGCAGTGTGATACATGTGCACAGAACAAAAGTGCAAATAAAGATAGAAAAAGACCCAAACAAACATATTAAAAATAGGAAGTCAGCTGGGGAACCCTGATATTAATGGGCAAACATAAGAAATACACCCAGGAAAGCTCCAAAAAAATGAAATGAAGTATGGAAGGGGCTACGGAGCGGAGACCCTTCCAAAAACCATTTCCTTGTTTCTGAGCCTTCCTGGGAGTGTTTGCTATGGTTGCCCATTAATATCACTGTTGCCCAGCTTGGTTATATTTATCCCCAGTTCGTCGTGGTCGGTTGAGGGGTTTATTTGCACTTTTGTCACCAGACAAGGTGACTGAGCCCACAGTACAAATGTGCAGAGCAGGGATTTTGACTCCTTTGGTCAGGTTTCCCACCCCCAGGGACTGCACTATCACTGTGGCCACAGTGTGGTGCAGCAGACAGAGGCAGTACCTCAAGGGTCACAGGTTCAAGTCCAAGCTGGGGCTCCTGCCAACCCAGTCCCCATATTTTACCCACCACTAAACAGAGATAGTAAAGACACTCCTTTATTGCAGAGAACATAAGCATGGTTCACACACCCATTTGTACCCAACACCGCACACACACCATAACAATGGGCATTACCGACAGCCGAGTCCCCCAAATGCAGTCCTGGAGTGCCACAACTCAATCAGGTCATATGCTTTTCCAAGATACGGACATGCCAGCATGTTGGCGGTAGGGTACAGGTGGTGGAGGGGGCAGTGGCTGCTAGCCACAGAAGACAGTGGCCGAGCCATGTGCAGGCTGGCACGTCCACTGCAACATAGGCCCTGTCGGATGTACAGTCATGGACTTCCCAGGGAATTCAGCACATCTGTGGCAACACAGTGGTGCAGTGCACACAGACAGTGTGTGCAGGAGCAAAAGGTCACAGGTTCAAAGCCCAGCTGGGGCTACTGCCAATCCTGTCCACATATTTTCCCCACAACTAAACCATGTTAGTAAGGGCAATCCTTTATTGCTGGGGATATACGCATTGGTCATACGCCTATCTTTTACACCACCAAGCACAGACACCATGACCAGGGGCATTACCTAGAGCAGATTCTCACAAATGCAGTCCTGGAGGACCACACACCATTCAGGTTCCATGCTGCCACTCATACAAATAACCGTGCTGTATATCTATGCACCACCCCCATGGCATGTAGCTGTAGCTCATGCATATTCATGAGGGACAGCAGGAAACCCCAACCAGTGTATTGCAAACCTGGACTGGATTTGGGAACCTCTGCCGTACAGCAGCAGCCAACAGGGACAGACACACCCACACCCACACCCACAGGCCCCATTGGCCAATGCCTCCTGGTGAGGCAGGACATTGGGCCCTGCGTGCATCTCCCAATACCAGCACTTGCATACCTTAGCAATGTCACCCTACACCAGGGTATATGGTACACAGCTCTCAAACGTTTGCTATGAGTACTGGCAGATAGATATCCCTATGTTACGCACAGTCTGCTCTATGAGCTCCATCATAATAATCTATCTGATGTCTGCGGTGTGTGCGTCAGGTCTGGCCCCTGACAGTGTTTACCACCCTAGGGAGGGACCCCCAACGGTATTGCATACCATACCCATGCCTGTACTGTGCCCAGGACTGGTGTGGTGGGCAAGGATTCTGAACCCCTCTATAGTAGCACAATGCTGGCATACGTGTGGGAGTGTGTGTCTGTCTATACCAGGGGTCTCCAACTCCAGTCCTGGAGGGCCGCAAACCAGTCAGGTTTTCAGGGTATCCCTAATGAATATGCATGAGTTCTATGGGCATCAGAAATTGCCTGCCATACGGTCTGGTTTGGTGCCCTCCAGTGCTGGATTTGGGGACCCCTGCCGTACACCTCTGTCATGTATGATTGTGAGTGGGCAAGGTACAGATGTCCTCGACATCAAAAGGGTAGATAGACTGTGTCACATCCCTCCTCGTTTCTCACCACCACCAAAAAGTTGTCTAATAGACGATATTTTGGTGGTGGTGAGAAGCGAGGAGGTATGTGACACATTCTATCTACTCTTTTGATGTTGAGGACATCTGTACCTTGCCCACTCACAATCTTAAATGACAGAGGTGTAAGGTGGGGGTCCCCAAATCCAGCACTGGAGGGCCACAAACCAGTCAGTTTGACAGGCTATTTCTAATGCATATATATCTCATGCATATTCATTAGGGATACCCTGAAAACCTGACTGGTTTGCGGCCCTCCAGGACTGGAGTTGGAGACCCCTGGTCTATACAGTGTGTGTTGGCTGCAAACACTGTCCACAGTTTTGGCCTGATGATGTGCATAATGAGCAGCAAGGTACCATGGGTATAGCTCAGACAGGGTGGGCTGGCCAGGATGCATCTGCACAGGGCATAGGGCACTGGCAGGGACATTGTAGTGGCCGTCCACCACCTCCACAGACAGGGTGACCTCTGTATGTGCTGCTGGGCTTTCACTCCACCCTGACTGTGCAGTGATGGCAGCATGGCTAGGCACCCCCATAGTGCTTCATAGCACTTCCCTCATGTGATGTATATGGGTCACCTGTTGGGGCCTAGTCACTGATGTCTCTGCTTGTGTATGCTGCCATCCCAGTTGTGGGTGCATGCATTTCCAGTGGGACTAACCAGCAGACTGTTCACAGCTGCTATGTGCCCTGCTGGAGTGCCTGGTAGGGTGCAGTGGCTGATGGCTTGATGCAGGGGAATATCAGATAGTGGTGGGGTGCATCTTAGCATATCCAGGCCTACTGTCTGTCTGATATTGTGGTCTGGGTGTGTGTGGGGCTGCTTGGACTGCCCTGTAGGGTGTCTGTTCCCCAACAGGACTGGGGTTGATGGTCCACTCTACCGCCATCATTGGGGGGGGGGGGGGTGTATAATGGGGATCTGTTTATAGGAGCCCCTGCCCCCGCGGGGGGGGTTGGTGGTACATAGCCCACCTAGGGGTCCATGGGGGTTCCCCTGACTGAGACAGACAGAGATATCCAAGGTTTTCCTGCAGAAACTACCTATCTCACAGATTACGACTGTTTTGGAGCTCTGCCATGGAGGGTGCTGTGGACCTGGTCCAGGGCGCCTCATCGCACACTCAGGGTGAGCACAGTTCCCGCACAGTGTGACTGTGTGTAGCTACTCTGTGCAAATTAAACACCCGGTCAGTACCTCCTACCAGGCCAAGGTGCTGTGTGGGTGCACACGGACACGTCCCCCTACCAGGCCGGGGAGCTGTTGGGGTGCATTCCCCATCTTGTGTTCATCTGTGGACAGCTGATTTGCATGTGCAGTGCATCATGGGTATGGGTGGCCTAACCCTATCCTGGTTCCCACAGCAGACTGTCTGTGTGGTGACATGCAGGCTCTCTGCAGCCAGCCAGGGGCTTGCTGGCAGCTATATAGCTGTAGCCCAATGGTTACTTCACTGCCTGTGGAGCCAGCGGTAATGGGTTTGAGCCCACAGTGGGGTTATTTGATAGGGTTGTCCAAAGCTTTTTTTAGATTTAATGTACATATGTTGCTGCCATCAAACACACCCTCAGTGTACTGTACCCATAAGGTGCCTCTGAGGGTGCTTTATAGGGCACCCTATAGGGCACCTTATGGTTGCCGTCCATATAAGGTGCACTATACATTATCCTGTGACGCAACATATATGGTGCCCTATAGGGGACATTCAAGGGTGCCTTGGCGGACAGTGAACTTTAACATGTGCCTTATGGGCCGCCTTATGTTAACACGCTTTGTGAGTGCGTTTGCTAGTAGTGATAACTGAAATAAAAATAGATTGCCCCCTACAGCACTCATCCCCATAATACACACTGCCTCAGTGAGCCTTCTTCATTGGGCACTGTGGGGGATTGAACCCCTGATCTCAGCACCATTGGTCAGTGTCTTAACCATTGTACTATGGCTCTGCTCCTTTATGTGTGCACATCAGGGCACCACTTAGCCTTCCCATGCACTATTGTGCACGGCGCACAATAGCGCCCCGCGCAAATGTGCGATCGCTTACTCCCGTTTTTTTTCTTTTCTCTGCCTGAACCGCTCACTCCTTATATGGAACAGGCACACTACCGCGGCCCCGCACATTAGGAATGTTTAGTAAACAGATCCCTATATCTTTTTTGACTCAACTCAATTAGAAAAATTCTTGCAGAATGTTGGTTGATTGGCGGGTTTTTGCTTAGTATAAAAGGGTTTTGTTATGTTGTACTCTCCTTCTCAGCATCGGATTGCGTTTTCTTTATGTACACTCCATATTGTGGGCTGGGTGTTAATATTTTGTTTAAATAATGTTGGCTTAAGTGTTATTGCTTATTATTTCTTTTGTTTTTCTTCTGTGTAAAAGATTGAAATTTCAATAAATAAATAAAAAAAATGAGAGAGCACTAAAAGAGTTATAGGATGACATCAAGAAAGTTGTGCTTGAAGAAAGTGAGAAGTCTCTATAAAAGGTGAAAAATCAAAAACAGCCAAAATTAATGGCTAAAGAAACTCTGAAAATGGCCAGAAATTCAGGGAAGCTAAAGCCTAAGGAGAAAGAGATTTCCATGTGCAGCAAGATGAGACAAGGAGAAGTACAACAATGACACATGCAAGGAAAAAGAATCAGAAACTATTTGAGGAAGAACAAGATTGGCTTACCTAAAGCTATAAGAGTTAAAGAGAAAATTCTAGCCTCGAATTGGAATGCTACAAGATGCTCAAGAATCCATGTTGCATGATGCTGAGAAGATCAAGAAAGGGTGGAAAGAATACACAGAGTCATTATACCATAAAGATTAAGTGGACCAACAGCAGTTTCAACCTAGAAACATAGAAACATGATGGCAGAAAAAGACCACATGGCCTATCTAATCTGTCCTTCCATATCAACTACAATAGTCCCCATTTTACCCTTAGAGATCCTCTGTGTTTGTCCCATGCTTTTTTAATTCAGATGCTGTCCACCACCTCTACTGTGAGCCTATTCCATGCATCTACCACTCTTTCCGTAAAGAAATATTTCCGCATATTACTCTTGAGTCTATCCTCTTTCACTCTCATCCTATATAGCCTCATAGAAGAGCTTGCCTTCAATTGTGAATTTATGCCACAGAGGTACTTATATCGCCCCATCCTGCCTTTTCTTTAAAATATACATATTAAGATCTTTAAGTCTGTCCTCATATGCTTCATAACAAAGAACTCTAACCATTTTATTAGCCACCCTTTTAACCGACTCCAACCTGCTTATATCCTTTTGAAGGTGCTGTCTCCAGAACTGCACACAGTACTCCAAATGAGATCACACCAGAGTCTTATACAGAGGCATTATCATCTTTTTTTTTTCTGCTGGCCATTCCTCTCCCTGTACACCATTGCCTTTTCTACCTTAGTTACTTTAAAATTGTCAGACAAAATTACGCCCAGGTCCCGCTCTTCTTTTGTGGACAGAAGTACCTCACCCCCTACACTGTACAGTTACTTTGGATTTTTGCAGTCTAAATGCATGACCCTGAATTTTTTAGCATTACATTTCAGTTGCCAAATTCTAGAACATTTTTCAAGCTTAGCTAGATCCCTCCTCATGTTATGTACTCCTTCCTGGGTGTCTACTCTATGCAGATTTTGTTATCTTCCGCAAACAAGCAAATCTTACCAGACAGTCCTTCCACAATATCTCTAAAAAAGATGTTAAACAGAATCAGACCAAGAACTGATCCCTGCGATATACCACTGGTATCCTCCTTCTCTTCAGAGTGAGCTCCATTTTCCTGTACCCTTTGTCGCCTCCCACTCAACCAATTTCTAACTCAATCAGTAGCTTTAGAGTCCATCCCTAGGGTGCACAGTTTGTTTATAAGTCGCTTGTGTGGAACAGTGTCAAAGGCTTTACTGAAATCTAAATACACCACATCTAGGGTTCTCCCTCAGTCCAACTCCCTGGTCACCCAGTCAAAGAAATAAATCAGATTTGTCTGACAATACCTGCCTCTGGTGAATCCATGCTGCCTTGGATCCTGCAATCCATTGGACTCCAGAAACCTCACTATTCTCTCCTTTAGTAGCCTTTCCAATAATTTATTAACCACAGAGGTTAGACTAACCAGCCTGTAGTTCTCAATGTCATTCTTCATCCACTTTTGTGTAAAGGGACCACATGTGCCTTTCTCCAGTCCTCTGGCACCACTCCTGACTCCAAAGAGGCATTGAAAATGTCCAACAGTGGAGTCGCTAGAATATCCCCAAAGTTCCTTCAGTATTCTTGGATGTATCCCATCCATAACCATGGCTTTGTCTTCTTTAATTAGCTAGTTCCTCACGGACACAGTCTTCTGAAAATCGTTTGAGATCCCAGTTGCTTTGGTTCCTATTTGTTGGTGTTTTCTGAGATCCTGCTCCTGGCCCTTCATCTGTGAACATAGAACAGAAATATTTGTTAAGCAATTCTGCTTTATCCTCATCAGTTTCTGCATATTCCTCCCCTGCATGCTTGAGTCTGACAATGCCACTTTTGCCCTTCTTTCTCTCACTAACATATCTAAAAAATGTCTTATCCATGCATTTTATTGTATTGGCTATTTCTTCTTCTTTTTGTACCTTTGCTTTCCTGACTATTTTGCTAGCTTCTCTGTTTTTCCAAATATAGATGCCTGTCTTCTTATCTCTGAGATCTCTTGTATTTCATGAAGGCCTCCATCTTTTTCTTCAACTTTTCAGCTACTTCTTTTGAGAATCATGGTAGCCTCCTTTTCCTTTTACATTTATTTGCCTTTCTAACAAAAAAGTTTTTTTGCCCTTAAAATATCCCCTTTCAGTTTTGCCCATTGTTTTTCTACATCCCCCAGCTGTTCCCATCCCACTAATGACTCTCTGAGGTATTGCCTTGTCTTTGCAAAGTTAGTTTTCCTAAAGTCTAAGACCCTCACTTTTGAATGGATTTTATCAGCCCTAGTCCTAATACTGAGTCATACCATCTGGTGATCACTGGATGCAAGATGATATCCTACTATGACATCTGAAATACTTTCCCCATTGGTAAGCATTAAGTCCAGTATGGCCCCATCACGTGTGGGTTCTATTACCAGTTGTCTGAATAGTTCTCCCTGTAGAGAATCCAGGATCTCCTTACTTCTAGATGACACTGCAGCATCACTGCACCTATCAGTAGCACTTCTCCTTTCATGGCAATGCTGTGTATGTCTTCTATTAAATCTTTGTCCACTTCTACTCCCTATGAAGGGGATCTGTATATAACTCCAATGCAAATGGATTTTCCTGTCCCTCTTTCTAGTTTAACCCACATTACCTCCTCTCTTCCTTTTAAGCCTTGCAATGCTATAAATACTATTTTTGACATATAGTGCTACTCCACCTCCCCTTCCTCCTACCCTGTCCTTCCTGAATAAAGTATAGCCCGGTATAATTATATTCTAGTCATGGTTTTCCATGAATCATGTCTCTGTAACTGCCACTAAATCCAAGTTGGTCTCTTTCATTAAAGCCTCATCATCTGGGATGTTGTTTACTGTGCTACAGACATTATACACACTGCTTTCCAGATGTTGCCACATTACCAATTTCTACAGAGGTATTTAATGTTTCACTTACATGGGGCTTCCCACTTACCTGGGGGCTTTCTTCACTTACCTGGGGGCTCCCTTCACCCATTCTCAACAATCTAGTTAAAAGCCCTCTTCAGTAGGTTAGCTAGTCTACTGCTGAAGACACTTCAACCCTTTTTGGACAGATGGACACCATCTCTGCTCTGCAACCCTTGGAACATCATTCCATGGTCCAGAAAACCAAAACGCTCTTGATGAAACCATCCATGCAGCTATGCATTTATCTCCAGGATGTGAGCTTCTCTGCTTCGGCCTTTACCCTCAACAGGGAGAATTGAAAGAGAATAGCACCTGTCTGCTTCTCCCTCTGTCCCAGAGCTATGAAGTCACATTTGATATGCTCGGAAGTATACCTAGCAGTATCATTTATACTTCATGATCAGGAACCAATGATGATGAACGAAGAAGTCAAAGCAGCATTGAAAGCATTATCAAAGAACAAATCACCAGGCATTGATGGTATTCCCACTGAAGTATTATAGCAATTGGATGTGGCTGTTAACATACTTACAAGACTCTACCAGGAAATTTGGAAGACAATGTCATGATCAAATGACTGGAAAAGATCTGTGTTTACTGTCTACTAATACTGAAGAAAGGTGATCCTACTGAATGTAGAAATTACTGCACAATCGCTCAGCAAGATTCTACTCAAGATCATTCAGCAGAGAGTATGGGTCTGATATTCAAGGGCATTTATATGACTTGCAGAGATACAGTATAAACCGTATAAATACCCGTAAGCGGGATATTCATGTTTAGTGCTGCTGAATATCCCAAAATAATGTCCCTATATGCTCCAATGCTAACTGTTTAGCATAAGGGCATGTCAGAGGCATTCTCAGGGCAGTACCCAGGGATTATTGCACAGCAGTGATATTCAGCTTCTCCCAGTTATCTCTCAGTGGCGAAGAAAGGCACAGCAAAAGTTGTCTTAACTTTTCGCCTCCAAAGCTAACCAGGCATCAGCTGAATATCGCAGCAACAATTTGAATGCAAGAAGGAGAAACAGAATGGTTTAAAATCAGCAAAGACTGTAGACTTTCCCCTTACCCTGTTTAATTTATATGCTGAATAAATCATCAGAGAAGAAGGACCGTATGAAGATAACTGAAGGTTCACTAACAATCTTCACTAAGCTGATGATACCACATTACTGGCTGAAAGTGATCTGAAACATTTGCTTCTTAAGATCAATGAACATAGTCTTAAAAAGGGCCTGCACCTTAATGTAAAGAAGACAAAGATCCTAACAACTGGAAAAACCAATAAGCTCATTGCTGATGGAGAAGAAATAGAAATAGTGGACCACTTTAACCTACTTGGATCAATAATCAATAAAGAAAGGACAAGCATTCAAGAAATCCAATGACATATTGCTCTTGGCAGAACGACTATGTAGGACCTAGACAAGATTCTTAAGAGCAGAGATGTCTCCATACAAAGTTTTGACTTGTCAGTAAAGTCATATTGGATGTGAAAATTGGACAGAAAAAAAGATAGACAGGAGGAAAATTGATGCCTCTGAATTATGGTGTGGCAAAGAATACTTTGTATACCATGGACTACCCAAATAACAAACCAGCCAGTACTAGAGGAGATCAAACATGAAGTTTCTTTAAAAGCCCAGATGACAAGATGTAGATTTTCATACTTTGGACACATCATGCATACAGAGAGATCATTATAGAAGCAAGGCCAGCCCAAAGGTTTCTGCCCCCCCCCCCCCCGGGTATCGCCGCCCCCACCCCCCAATCCATCTTCTTATATTGCAGAGTTAGGGGAGGGGAACAGCAGCAGTGACAGCATGACTACATTTTGATTGTGTGCCTCCACTTTCAAAATGGAGTCATGACCGGGCCAGCCCTGAGAGAATGCCATCATGCTAAAGTTGAAGGTCAAACAAAAGAGGAAGGCCAGCATTGAGATGAATTGATACAATAATAATAGCTATGGATGTCACTCTATCAACAATGAGCCACCTGAATGAAGACTGAACACAGTTTAGGACAACTATCCAGAGAGTCTCCATGAGCTGACACTGACTCGACACCACTTAACAGCATATACTATGTTACTATATTACTATCTGTTGGACACTCTGGCTCTGTTACGCCTTCCCTCCTTTTCAACTCATCAGTTGCATTCTTCTCAAGGAATGCCAGGACAAAGCATCAATCATCCTGATAACATAGTATATGATAGCAGATAAAGACCATCATGGACCATCTAGTCTGCCCAGCAATGTGGTAAGAGTAAGTGCACCTGCTGCTCCGTGCAGGTCACCCCTCCCAACTCCTTTGTTTAGGGGTGTGCCCATCCTCCGTGTAGGTCACTCCTATTTGTTGAGATAGCAGAGACAGTTAAGGTTATTTTGATTTTATCCTGTTGCTATAAAGGGATCCACTGTGTCTGCCCCACGCCATTTTGAATTCTGTCACTGTATTTGCCCCCAACTCTTCCATCAGGAGGGCATTCCAAGCATCTACCACCCTTTCAGTGAAACTGTATTTCCTGACATAGCCTTTCAGTTTACCCCATTGCAGCTTCATGTTATGTACTCTAGTTTTATAGCTTCCCCATCTTTGAAAAATGTTTGTTTGTTCATCACTCTTTAAGTATTTAAAGGTCTGAATCATATCTCCCCTGTCTCTTCTCTCCTCTAGAGTATACATATTTAAGTCTTCAAGTCTCTTCTCATATGTCTTTTGGCGCAGGCACCAAATAATTATGGTCGCCTTCCTCTGAACTATTTCTAATCTTTTTATGTCCTTTGCAAGATATGGTCTCCAAAACTAAACACAATATTCCAAGTGAGGCCTCACCAGTGATTTGTACAGTGCCATTAGCACCTCCTCCATTCTGCTGGTAATTCTTCTCTGTATGCAACCCAGCATCCTTCTGGCTTTCGCCAACGCCTTGTCACACTGTTTCAGCAACTTGAGATCCTCAGAAACAATCATTTCAAGGTCCTTCTCCTGGTCCGTGCACACCAACCTCTCGCCTCCTTATCACATATTTCTGCATACCAAGTGCATGATACTGCACTTCTTCACATTAAATCTTAACCACCAAGCATTACACCATTCTTCCAGCTTTTGTAGATCTTTACTCATGCTATCCACTCCCTCAGGGGTATCCACTCTGTTGCAAATTTAAGTGTCATCTGCAAAAAGACAGACTTTTCCCTTCAGTCCTTCAGCAATATCGCTCACAAATACATTGAAAAGTACCAGTCCCAGGACCAATCCCTATAGCACACCACTAATCACCTTCCTTTCATCCAAGTGGTTCCGTTTACCATCATCTTCTGTCATCTGTCATTAAACCAATTTCTGATCCAGTTCACCACCTTGGGATCCATTCCCAGACTGATCAGTTTATTGATAAGCCTCCCATGAGGAACAGTATCAAATGCTTTGTTGAAATCTAGGTAGATTGCATCAATCAAATGCCATTGATCTAGTTCTCTCGTCACCCAATCAAAGAACTCAATCAGATTTGTTTGGCAAGATTAACCCTTTGGTAAAACCATATTGCCTCGGATCATGCAACCTGTTGGTTTCAAGAAAATCCATTATTTGCTCTTTCAGGAGCTCCTCCAATACTTGTCTCACTACCGAGGTAAGGCTTACTGGCCTGTAGTTTGTCACTTTTTCCCTATTACCACTTTTGTGAAGAGGTACCACATCAACCCTTCTCCAGTCCTGTGGAGCTTCTTCTGTCTCCAAGGATCTATTAAAAACATCCTTTAAAGGCCCAGCCAGAACCTCTCTGAGCTCTTTCAGTATCCTGGGATGTATCCCATCCGTTCCCATGTTCTTGTTCACTTTCAGTTTTGCAAGCTGTTCAAACACATCATCTTCTGTGGATTGTGTGGTATCTACGCCATTCCCATTTGTATATTTGTCAATCAAAGGTGGTCCTTCTCCAGGATTTTCTTTAGTAAAAACAGAAGTATTTGTTTAGCATTTTCGCTTTTTCAATGTCACTTTCCATGAATTTATTGTAGGCATTTTTGAGTTATGTAATTCCACATCTGATCTTCTTCTCCCAAATATACAGTACCTGAAAAAAACTTTTGTCATCATGCTTTAGATCTTTAGCCATTTTTTCTTCTACCTTTGATTTTGCTATCCTTATTTCTCTTTTTGTCTCTTTTAGCTTTATCCGGTATTCTTTTCAGTGTTTCTCTGTTTGCGAACTTCTGAATTTTGTGAAAGCTGTGGTTTTTGCCTTTATTTGTGCAGCTACTTGGAGAACCAAAGGTTTTTTTTTCCTCTTGATTTTATTTATATTCCTTACATATATATCTGTTGCCCCATTTATTGCCTCTTTTAGTTAAGCCCACTGCAGTTCCACTTCCCTTACTTCCTCCCACCCTGTCAACTCCTCCTTGATGCATTTGGCCATTTTACTGAAGTCAGCATTTTTGAAGTCTAAGATTTTGAGTTTCCTGTGATTATACTCTACGTTGGCTTTTATCTCAAACCACAATATGTGATTATCACTACTGCTCATATGGGCACTCACCTGGACATTCAACACGCTATCTCCATTGCAACTAAATCCAGCATCAAACTTTCCCTCATCAGTTCCATCACCATTTGTTTAAGCAATGCATCTTGGAAGGCATCCACAATTTTTTTACTTCTTTCCAGATTTTCAGAAGAAATACTCTAGTCCACATTGGGTAGATTAAAGTCACCCAATATCATAAATTCCCCCTTCATGGCTACCTTTGTAATATCAATTATCAAGTCTCTATCAATTTTTTTCAGTTTGAGTTGGAGTCCTGTAGACTACACCAGTATGAATGACAGTGCCACCTCCTCTTTCCAACACAATCCACAGTGTTTCTTCTTTTCCCCATGCCCCCTGCATTTCAGCAGCTTTAATATTGCTTTTGACATACAGGGCTACTCCTCCTCCTTTTCTGCCTTCTCTATCTCTCCCAAATAAATTATAACCAGATATGGCTATATCCCATTCATGTGACTCATTAAAACATGACCATTTATATAAAAAGACAGCCAACTAGTAAAGTTTGCAAGCTTAGCTTTGTAGATTTTCTTGGAATAAGCTTGCCCAAGCAGCAGAGGCTGATTGAATTAACCACACCCTGTAAGGCAGGTTTGTAACAATGTGAACCTTAGAAGGCCAAAATTAAATCTTACTTCTATGTATCAGCCCACTATGCAAAGGAACCTGGAACTTTCAAATTGATAGCTTTACTGCAAAATTAAGTAGGATACCAGGTCCATGCAAATCTAAAAGCAAATGCATACTTCAATTCCAAGTAGATACATTTCTAGAATGTGGTGCCCTTGACCAGTTGACCTTATATTACTGAGGGCACACTCAGATGTCTGATTTTAAAAGGCTATGCAAGGAATGTAGGCAACCTAAGTATTCCTAAACTTATAATCAAAAGTTATGTTGTTTACCACTAGACTGTAGATAAAGGTGGCTCTGAATAGATAGGAATGGGATAGTGATAGAAAGATAGGAAGAGCAACGTTTTTTTTAGGGGGGGGAGGGGGGATCATTTTGTTTTTTTCTGTGTTTGTCCCCTTTCTTTGGTGCAGTTCCCCTAACACACCACAGTGCCTAAGTAGTCTTATAAGAGAATAAAACAGGTAATAGATAAGCAAGGAAAAGTTACGAAAATGTATGTAAAAAAAAACAGCCAACTAGTAAAGTTTGAAAGCTTAGCTTTGTAGAGTCTCTTGGACTTTGTAGAGTTTTAGTGCACCTCAGTAACCATGGCAAGCTTGGTTCCCGCACTTCCTTGCCCTGACGATGCAGAGGCCATAGCCTCTGAGCAGGGATCCCTTTCTGCTCCTTAATGTCAATGGGATCTTGCTCCACCCTAATCTCCAAAGTCTATCATTAGTGGCGTGGAAGATCCAAATACCTCAGTAGTAGTTACCTCCTTCCCCACAGAAGTGCTAGACAAAATTATTGCCTCAAGAAAACCAACCACTTGACTATCTTACCAAGAGTAAATGGTCCCGCTTTGTGCATTAGGCGAAGGCACACCTTGAGGATCCTGTTTACTGTCCCCTATAAAAGGTCCTGACCTACCTACTGCATTTCTCCAGGTCTGGTCTGCAAACCACGTCTGTCCGTTATCTCCCTTCCACCATAGCGGCTTCTCATGCCCCGGTGTAGGGCAAGCCTTTCTCAGTTCACCTGCTTACCTCAAAGTTTATGAAAGGCCTCATGAACACCAAACCTCTTCCGACTTAGGACCTGAGTGTGGTCTTAGCAGAGCTCATGAAAGCTACCTTCGAGCACCTCAGATCAACGTCTTTAAAGCATCATACCTGGAAAACAGTCTCAGATTGTATCTCTTTCTGCTATGCCCAAGGTCAATTACCAGGACCAGTTCGAGTAGGGTCCCATCGATTATGTGCAAATGCAACTACAGTGGCTGCAGTCTCCACCTAGGACATCTGCAAAGAAGCTACTTGGATGCCCATTCATATGTTTGCCCGATCCTACAGTTGGATCGTTCTACAGCAGGAGACTCAGCCTTCGGTCAGGCTGTCCTCCCAAACCTGTTTTCCTCTTGAGTGCATGCTTCCCCTTCCACCCATCACATATTGTAGACCGGGCCATGCATCCACAACCATACTATGCGGCCCTCAGCTCTGGACTCATCATGGACTGTGCCTGCACATCCCCTGCTTGCCGGTGGAGAAAGTGGAGTTGCTTACCTATAACCAGGGTTCTCCGTAGAGAGCAGGGGTATGCAACCGTACTCACCTACCCTACACCCCACAAAAAAAGAGAAAGAAATGGAAAAAAATGAGGAAGCACGCCAACATTTTTAACAGAAAACAAGACTTGTTTTATTGTTTTGGGATTGACCCGGGTCCAATCCCGTTGTGTATATGTTTTTTTTATGTCGTGTAATTTTTTTTTTTTTTTGCGGCACATGCTCCACAGCTCTGAACGGAACTGGATTAGGCAGGAATAGTGGGCAGCAGCCACTGTACATGCTTGGAGAAGTCCAAAGGAGCTCTAAGCTGAGGGAGAGCCCGGCACACTGACACCATTTGGGACAGCAACATGGAGTGAAGCTGTATACCCCTTCTGTCTACGGAGAACCCCCATTACAGGTAAATAACTCTGCTTCCTGCCTGAATAACCTATTTTACATGCAAAAAAGGCCATTTATAAAATTACATGACTCCATATATGTGAAAAACGTATACTGGCAGAAGGTATATGCCTCCTTTTACATGATCTGCATGTAGGCATTCTAGGAAATAGAGGCAGAGCTGTGATATATGCACAGATTTTTTAAAATACCCAAGTACATGCTTAGAATACGTACATGCATTAATTTTCTTCCATTGTTCAATTTTTGTATGCTGCACTTACAGATTTGCCAAGGATGGCCCATCCCAAAGAGTGAGATGTATCACTCCAATAAGAGATAGAAGGCCAATGAGTGAGGTTTTTTCTCGCAGCACATTTGGAGTAAAATTTGGAAATATCTTCATTTTGCATTGCTTTTGCAAATGCAAGGAGCACTACAAAATGATATTTAGCTTTCATGCTATTCCTGGAGGAAGGTGGTGAGATCAAGAACACACATAGTAGGCACCCATAGTAATGGACCACAGCTAAACCTGTCCTCTGAAATTAGTAGCCAACCTGCATCACATTGATCCCCTCCTATCCACATCTCTGATGCACACATAGCGATTCTATAGCAAAATACACAAAGGGCATGATTCTAAGAGGCAGATAGCGAGGCAACATGACCCACTGGGACATGCTATCCCGCTATCCGCCTTGCCGGTATTCTGCCTCCATCCCCCATTACATGCACAGAGCCGCTGTGCATGCTCCAGGAGGCAGAGTCATGACAGGGTGGAGAGTTGGCGGAGCATGTGCAGGCTGACCCCTGGATCTACAGGGACGATTCCAGTGATAGCCTCTGAGGTGGATTAAGCGTGGGGGTGCCCTCAGATCCTGCCTGGCAGTCTCCCTCCCCATGGAACCCAGCAGCCCCCAGAAGCAACAGGCAGTAGAAGATGGATCCCTGCCGCTGATCCTGGCCCTGGATGGCCCCATTGGGGGTCTAGCAGTGGGGTGCAGGGAGACAGAGATGCCGCAGGTTGGCTGGGAGGTGGTGTCGATGTCTCTCAACAGCCACAAGGGCATGTCAAGCTGTCCTCGGGCCTGATTCTGAATGCTGCAGGAACATTTTGCTCCTGCATTTCAAAATCGAGCTCAAACAGTCCTGTCCTGCTCGAGGCCATCTGGATGGCCCAGACGTGCCCCTTCCTAAATCAGGCTCAGACTTTCCAGACCTCATGAGTCCCTGTGTAGGCCAATTCTGATCGGGGCACGTCTGACCTGTCCGGACCTCCAAAATCTGGATGGGCCAGATTTGCACCCATTTCTGCACCCATGGGAGCTAGATGTTTCTGCGGGAGCAGAATCGGGCTTTAGATGGGTCCCAATTCAGCAGACCTGGACATGCAGCCTTCATCACATCTAGGTCTCCCAATGCTCCGGCATCGAGCCTCAGTGCCATAGCGTCCCATCGCCATGGTACCAGGACACCATGTGGTAGCATTGGGAGGACTTGACTGCCAAAATAGCCCTTCCTCCCACCAGTCAAGCCTTGGCCATTCTTAGACAGCGGACATCTCCCGAACACTGCACTGTGGGTTGGGGAGGGGGGCCCAATCGCTGGCATCTGTCTGACTTATTGCAACTCCGAGATGGAATAAGTCAGACGTGTATCCCTGACCACCCCCCCCCCACCCCAGAAGTAAAGGGCTGTGACCTAAATACCCCTGTACATCCAGGTGGTACGGCCTGCTCTCGCTCCGCCCAGACTCCTCCTCTTGCCATCCCCTTCCTGTCCCCGTCCAGAGCTCCCTGTACAAAGCCGCTATATGTATGGGAAGCTCCATGGGTAGAATCAGCACACAGCGGATAGCGGGGGATGTACGTCCGAACCAGATGTACATCCCTGCTATTCTCTGTGCAGAATCTACCCCTTAGCA
Source organism: Ichthyophis bannanicus (assembly GCA_033557465.1). NCBI lineage: Eukaryota > Metazoa > Chordata > Amphibia > Gymnophiona > Ichthyophiidae > Ichthyophis > Ichthyophis bannanicus. Next base: position 763,072,051 of record CM066033.1, read on the forward strand.
AATAAAACTGTATAAAGGAAATTTACACCAAACTAGTGATTATTCTAGACTGTAATACACAAATTTGTCAGATATGGCCAAATTTATTTTTTTAATAATCTACCAAATTTCAACACATGTGAGAACCCCAGAACTATCTACATTAATTTTTTGTTGGAGTTGGTCGTCAAAGTGAGTGGACAAATGACCACACACCACCGCGACGTCTCCTTTTTATTAAATGTAAAGATAAAGCTTTTGCACTTTTGTACTTAGCTCAATTGAGCTAAGTACAAAATTGAGCTAAGTACAAAAGTGCAAAAGCTTTATCTTTACATTTAATAAAAAGGAGACGTCGCGGTGGTGTGTGGTCATTTGTCCACTCACTTTGACGACCAACTCCAACAAAAAATTAATGTAGATAGTTCTGGGGTTCTCACATGTGTTGAAATTTGGTAGATTATTATATTAAGGTAATTTCAACAGGTTTTGGTCAAATTTATTTTTCAGCATCATAAATCTTGGTAATTAAATAAAAACCTTAGCCAATCACAAGTTTTAAAAAGTCTTCAAAACTCATTTTGATACATTATCAAAAGATCATGTCACTGGTCTTGACTGACTTAGACAAGTGCTAACAAATAGCCAAGATGTGCTTTTAATTAATTTATTTATTTATTTAACCATTTTTTATAGCACTCTGTCCTTCACTCAAAGTGGTTTACATTGAAACTCAACATTGTACATGGAACAAATAAACAATATATAAGAATACTCAAACAGGGGAGGGGGAGAGAGGTAACAGGATTAACTATGTACATGGTCATTAGTGCATGACAAAATTATATACATTGTGGTGTGTCGTGTTTATCAGGTTGGTTATACATAGCTATGGCTCCAATCTGTAGGATTGTGTAAGGTCTTCATACAGATGACTTAGGTCCCAGATGATCTGTGTAAAGAAGTGTTTTCAGTTTCTTTCTGAAGTCTTTAATGTCTGTAGTTGTGCACATGTCATCTGGGAGTGAGTTCCATAGTGATGGTGCAAAAAGGGATAGTGCCCTTCCAGATGTAGCTTGTATAGTCTCATGGTATCCACTGGGTGTGATGATCGTGTGCTTGTTGTTGTTCCTCCGGGTACTTGTGTCAATTATTATTGTGTCTTGTAAGATGTAAGCTGATAGTTGGTGAATGATTTTGAAGATGACTAAGGGGTATGTTTACTAAACCATCCTAATGTTACTGGCGAAAATTGCAGCGCTAACGTGAGCAATGCCATATAAGGAAGTGGGCGTACCGGTGAAAACATAGCAATCGCTATGTATCACGCGATAAAGGGCGCCTTGGCTCGTTATGCACAGTAACCTTAAGTTTGTGGCAGCACCATGAGAATATCTGTAGAGGTGTAGCCCACTAGTTAATACATGACTACCAAACCAGAGGTCATGGGTTCAATCCCTCAGAGGGCTCATCTAATAAGGCTGTCCAAGGCAATACTTTTTGCTGCCTGTAACAGTCAGACACATCTCTACAATCTGTGCAGCCAGCAGAAACACCCTCTACTCAGTGCAGTAACCTAAGGTGCCCTATAAGGCGCCCCATAGGGTACATTATAAAGTACCATGTCCGCCAAGGCACTTTATATTGTGCCCTATAGGGTGCTGTATAATGTGCCCTACAGGGCACCCTATACAGTGGCGGACAAGGTGCTATATAATGTGCCCTATAGGTTATGGCACTGAGGTGAGGGTGTTTCTGTTGGCAGCACAGATTGTAGAGATGTGTTTGACTGTTACAGGTAGGAAAAGGGATTGCTTTGGATGGCTGTATTAGATGAGATCTCTGAGGGATAGAACCCATGACATCTGGCTTGGCAGGCAGTGTATTAACCAGTGGGATACCCCTCTATAACATTTATCATAGCACTGGCTGGCTTCAGAAAGACTGCAGGTCACCGCATGAAATGTCTGCTGTGATTACCAGGATAGGGTAAACCCACCAGTAGCCATGATGCAATGCACATGCAGAAAAGCAGTCTACATCTGATCACAGGATGGGGTATGCACCTCTGCAGCATCTCAGCCTGGTAGGGGGAACTGATTGTGTGTGTTACTGGCACAGAGTAGCTACAGACTGTGACAATGTGCGGTCCCTGTGCTCACCCTGAGGGTGAGGTGGGGCGCCCAGCACCAGATCTGCAGTATCCAGCCTGGCTGAGATAGGCTGTGCTGTAGGTCCCCATCAGTGCCAGTGTATGTTAGGTAGTCCTTGCAGACACACCTAAGATACTTCTGTGTCCATCTGTATTCCCCAGTAACATCTAACCCTTATGGTCTATGATGCACCCAAAATAGAGCATATACTGTGTGGTTACCATGGCCACCTGTTATAAGAGCAGGGTGTGTGTGTGTCTGGAGCCACATGCAGATTATGTAGCACCACCTACCAACCCGCCCTCTCTGAGTCAGGGTTGGGACAGGATCTGCCACCAGCAGAACCATACTCTACATCTTTGCAATGGAGGCAGTAGAGGGGACATGATGAAGGGATGTAGGACCATCAACCCCTGTCTTGCTGGGGGAAAGGGCACCCTACAGGGGCAGTCAATGCAGATCTATACGCATCACATAGGGCACTGGCAGTAGGCCTAGAAAAGCTCAGTTGCACCACCACCACCACAATCTGACATTCACCAGTAGAGAGCACAGTCTGTCTTCACACCCTGCACAGTGCTCCATCCATATACACGCTAATTACAGACAGTCTGCTAACTAGTATATAGTGCATGTTCCTGGAGAAATTGGGCGCAACCAGAAGTGGGATATAAGCACAAGAAGGTAGGTCAGTTATTGGACTCCAAAAAAGGAAAACTCACAAATATCACTTAAGACAACCACTGTATAGCACTATCTGGGAACCTAGACATGCCATGGTCACTGCTCAGTCAGGGTGAGAGTGACCTACCAGCATGACATGCTGTGGCCACCCTGTCCGTGCAGGTGGTGGTCGGGCACTACAATGTCCCAGCCATTGCCCTATGCCTTGTTCAGATGCATCCTGCCCTGACTGCCCTGTCTGGGCCATACCCACAATACCTTGCTCCTCATTATGCACATTGGCAGGCTAACACTGGAAACAGTGCAAGCATTCTGGGCTCAGTAAGGTGTAGGCAGCCACAAAACACTGGATAAACATACACACACTCCCACACCTATTTCAGCATTGCGCAAAGATAGAGGTGGTTGGCAGCCCTGACCGCCACACCAGTCCTGGGCACAGTGCAGGCATTGCTAAGGTACTCAATACTCTTAGGGTCACTCTCTGGGGTGGTAAATACTGTCAGAAAAATGAGGAAATACACTCCACATATATCAGAAAGGTTGCTATGATGAATCTCTGTTAACAAATTGTGTTTAAGTTAGGATTTCTTATCTGACATTAATCATAGCAACCTTTTGATATATATGGAATGTGTTTCCATGTTTATGACGGCATTGCTAAGGTATGCAGGTGCTAGTATTGGTAGCTGCTGCTCCATGCAGGGCCCAACAGCCTGACTCTCTATGAGGCTTTGGATAGTGGAGCCTGTGGGTGTGGGTGTTTGTGCCCCTGTTGGCTGATGATCTAGGGCAGAGGTTCCCAACTCCGGTCCTGGTGGGCCAAACATGATTCAGGTTTTCAGGCTGTCCCTAATTAATATGCATGAGATACATTTGCATCCAATGGGGCAGTGCATACAAATACATCTCATGCATATTTATTAGGGACAGCATGAAAACCTGAATGGTGTTTGGCCCTCCAGGACTGCAGTTGGGAACCTCTGCTCTAGGGACTGCACATGTTTATGGTCTATGTGCTCTGTAGGGTAAAATATAGGGGCATGGTCTGCAGGAGCCACAGAAGGGACTTGAACCTATGACCTTCTGGCCCTGAACACACTGGCTGTGTGTACTGCACCAAACTATTGCTGCAGAGGTAGGATATTCCCTGGGGATACCATTACTGTTCGTCAGACAGACCTTGCCTGTTGCACTGCACACCACCCACCTAAACACGGCTTGGCCTTGGTCTGCTGTGGGCAGATGCCACTGCCCCTTCCACCACCAGCACCCCTCCGCCGACATGCCCTTATGCCGGTGGTGCTGGTGGTGTGCAGTCCCAGGCCATCCAGTGTGCCAGTAGGTGGCTGCCTATGATGTGGGACCTGGGGTAGGGGTGACTACATAGACATTCACGTTTCCCCCCGGCACCGCCTGGCAATGTTATGTGCCCTTTGGGGTACCTGCTGGGTACTGTCCCCTGGGACACTGTGGGACACACACTCGTTGGCATGTTTGACCTTGGTCAGTTGCTGGCTTGCTGATTTGCAGTTTCTGCATTCCTATGTGCCACCTAGGCATCTGCCTAGTCCACCCTGTGCCCCATCTGCCCCACTGCATGTTCCGCCTGCTGCCCCCTGTACCCCATTTTCAGACTCATCATAGTGCCCTTTCGTACTTGGGCACTATGCTAGTGCTGCACATGTAACACTACTATCACTTTTCTGGGTCTCCCTGCCTTTGCTGTACATTGCAGACTGAACTGGTTTATCTCTCCTGCAATTGTGCCTCTAACACGAGGTTTTCAATCACATTAATGTTCTGCCCTTCATTTCACAGCGTTAGTGTACCTGGAGCCTCTCACCGCCCACTCTCCTCTGTGTGCCTTAATGCCGCAGGAGATGTTATCACACGAAACGTAATGTTATCGCACAAAATTATCGCGCGATAATGTTACGTATTATGCGATAACGTCGCCACGTCAACGTTAGCGCTATTTAGTAAACATACCCCTAAGACTGATTTGTATCTGATGTGGGATTGGATTGAGAGCCAATGTAGGTGATTGAGTATGGGGGTGATGTGTTCATGCTTATTTTTTCCCGAGATTAGTTGGGCTGCGGTATTTTGAGTAATTTGTAGTGGTAGGATGGTTTGTTTTGGGAGCCCCTGATAAAGTGCATTACAGTAATCCAGTGATGGGGTGATAATAGCACAGAAGTGATCGTGGTCTATGATTGGTTTAGGTCTCCTTATTATCTTCATTTTATGATAGGTGTTTGCAATAGTTTTTGCTATGTGGTGTTGCATGGAGAGGTGATTTATGTGTAGATTATGTGATTATCTGCAGATTCAATTTCATGCATTTTATCTTTGTGGTTTATTCATATTACTGAATGACTAGGTGCCAAGATAAAGAATTAAACATTTACTCAGAAAAATTTAAGACACCAAAAAACTCTGTTCAGTTGAAAACTATGTTTATATAGTTAGCAGACAACTAAGGGATATGTTTACTAAACCGTCTTAATGTTACCGGCGCTAGTTGCAGCGTTAATGTGAAGAATGCCATATAAGGTAGTGGGAGTTCCGGGGGCAAGGTTGCAAGAATCTGTATCGTGCAATAGTGGGCACCATGGCATGTTAACGCGCGTTAACCCTAAGTTCATGCCAGGGCAGTGCTAGAAGCTCTAAAAATGTAGCCCACTGGTTACGGCAATGACTGTGAAGGCAGAAGTCATGGGTTTGATTCCACAGTGGTGTTATTTAATAAGGCTGTCTGAGGCTTTTCCTTTTAATTTAGATCAGTGCTGCCAGCAAAAACACCCTCACAGTGCCGTAACCTAAGGTGCCTCATAGGGTGCCCTATAAAGCGCCCTATAGGGCACATTATAAGGTGCCTTGGCATCTAACACACTGCTGGCTGGCTGCAGAAAGACTGCAGGTCACCACACAAACTGTCTGCTCTGGTTACCAATATAGGGTAAACCCACCCATACTCATGATGCACTGCACATGCAGATCAGCAGCCTACATCTGATCACCAGATGGGATATGTGCCTCTATAGCACCCAGGACTGGTAGGGGGAACTGACCGTGTGTGTTACTGGCATAGAGTAGCTACAGACCGTGACATTGTGCAGTTCCTGTGCTCACCCTGAGGGTGAGGTGGGGTGCCCATCACCAGGTCCGCAGCACCTGGTTTGGCTGAGGTAGACTGTGCTGCAGGTCTTCATCAGTAATAGTGTGTGGAGGTAGTTCTTGCAGATGCACCTAGGATACACCTGTGTCCATCTGTATTTCACAGTCATGTTTAGCCATTGTGGACTATGATGCACCGGAATAGTGTATGTCCTGTGTGGTTGCCATGGTCACATGTTATAAGCAAAGGGTGGTGTTTAGACCAAAAAGCAGATTATGTAGCACCACCCAACCCATTCTCTTTGGGTCGGGGGGGGGGGGGACAGGATCTCCCACCAACTGCTCCACATTCTACATTTCTGCAATGGGGTACCTGCTGGGTAATGTCCATTGGGGCACTGTGGGACACACTCTCGTGGACATGTTTGCCCTTGGTCAGTTGCTGTTTTGCTGCTTTTCAGTTTCTGCATTCCTGTGTGCCAGGTAGGCATCTGCCTAGTCCACACTGTGCCCCAGCTGGCCCATTGCTTGTGCCGCCTGCAGCCCCCTGTAGCCCATTTCCACCATCACTATAGTGTCCTTTCATACGTGGCCACTCTGCTGTTGCTGCACATGTGAAAGCCACATAAGCAAGCTGCCCAATATACACCACAGAAAACCCTCATCAACACTATCAATGTTGGAACATTCACTTTGTGGGGGGAATCAGAATTGACCCCTCCAAAAGTGACATCTTCCTTTTTATTCTTTATGGGTAGTGTTGATTACCGTTTATCATTATTTTTTCTATTGGCCAGCTCGGTGTTTTGTATTTCTATTTTGGTTCTGGTCATTATCTCTCTAGTTTTTGCATGTTTTGTTACTACACATGTATCACTACTATCACTTTTCTGGGTCTCCCTGCCTTTGTTGTACATTGCTGACTGAACTGGTTTCTCTCTCCTGCAAATGTGCCTCTAACACAAGGTTTTCACTGGTGTTAATTTTCTGACCGTGATTTCACAGCATTAGTGAGTCTGGAACCTCTCCGCGCCCACTCTCTGCCCATTGACCCCTTATCTCCACCCTCTGGGGAGCCTTACTCCACCCTCTGCGCACCTTAACGCCACCAGAGACGTTATTGCGTGATACGTGACGTTCTCGCACGGTAATGCTCCATTATCACTCCATAACATCACGAATCACGTAATAACGTGGCCGCTACGATGTTAGCACTGTTTAGTAAACATACCCCTAAGTCTTGAATTAGCAAGGATCAAAACTGCCTTACCATTTCTGTGGCTGACAGTGCATTGCCAATATGCATGCTGAAGCCAAATATACAATATCAGAATTCCAAGGGACCATCTCATGAGTAAGTTATAACAGAGAATAGGATAAAACTGACATGACAGCCTCGCTACTTTCTGACAACCAAATAAATCAGAAGTTCCACTACAGCAATGGAAACAAACCATGCTGCACACACTGTGCCCTGTTGCTCTTCTAACTACTGCAATAGGATGGAAGCAGGAAGCAGCCAGGTTTTACATCACTGTCACCCTAGTTCTGGGATTTCTGAGTAGCATATAAGTAATAAATATATATATATAAATATAGCAATCCAGTATTTAGTTTTCTTCTTGCAATCAGAGACCAGGGGGCATGTTTACTAAACTGCGGTAATGTCATTCTGCAGTAAAGGTAGAGATGCCCATATAAAGGAGTGGGCGGGGCAGCAGTAAAGCTGTGTGTCAGATAAGGCGCGTTAGAAGGCGCATTAAAAGGAGCGTTATAAGGCACCGTAGAAGGCACGTGCCTACGTGCCTTACGTGCCTTATAAAGCACCTTATAAAGCGCCGTATAAGGCGCGTTATAAGGCGCCTTGTACTGTGCCTAATTAGGAGCCTTGTAACGTATTTTAAGGAGTATTGATAGCTGTGGAGAGGGATCTGTGGCTGGCAGCACAGATCTGCAAAGATATGACTGTCACAGGCAAGCAAAATATCTGCCCTGGACAGGAGGGAACAACAGGAATTGAACCCATGATCTCTGCCTCCACAGTCATCAATGTAACCAGTGGGCTACAGCTCTATAGTGTCTAACACACTGCTGGCTGGCTACAGAAAGACTGCAGGTGACCACAGAAGCTGTCTGCTGTGGAATTATCAGGATAGAGTAGACCCACCCATACCCATGATGCACTGCACATGCAGATCAGCAGCCTATGTCTGATCACAAGATGGGGTATGCGCTACTATAGCACCCCGGCCTGGTAGGGGGAGCTGACCTTGTGTTACTGGCACAGAGTAGCTACAGACCGTGACAGCATGTGGTTCCTGTGCTCACCCTGAGGGTGAAGTGGGGAGCCCAGCACCAGGTCCGCAGCACATGGCATGGCTGAAATAGGCTGTGCTGCAGGTCCTCATCAGTGTCAGTGTGTGATAGGTAGTCCTTGCAGATTTATTTATTTATTTAGACAGTTTTGTAAACCGCCTTATCCTTCAATCAAAGCGGTCACAACACAATTGGGGGATACATTTAACACGCGGGGATATGAGACACATACACTAATACTTACAGAGAACATGGGCAATGGAGGGTTAAGTGGCTTGCCCAAGACCACAAGGAGCATCTGTGGGACTAGAAACCCCAGTCCTTCCGGCCCAAGGTTGCTGTCCTCTAGTGGGATTTGAACCCCCGACCTTCCGGCCTGAATTACCTTGCCCCAACCACTAGGCTACTCCTCCCTAGGATACACCTGTGTCCATCTGTATTCCCCAGTCATGTCTAGCCCTTGTGGACTATAAAGCACCCAGAATAGTGCTTATCCTGTGGGTGCCATGGTCACAGAATACGTGAAGGGTGGTATGCAGACCCTAAGGTGGATTATATGAGCACCACCCAACCCACCTCTGTGGGTCAGGGTGGGGAACAGGATCCCCCACCAACAAATCCACAGTCTACATCCCTGCAATGGTGGCAGTAGAGGGGACCATCGACCCCAGTCTTGCTGGGGAACAGATACCCTACAGGGCAGGCAATGCAGATCTGTAGGCATCCATAAGAACATAAGATATGCCATACTGGGTCAGACCAAGGTCCATCAAGCCCAGTATCCTGTTTCCAACAGTGGCCAATCTAGGTCATACGTACCTAGCAGTTTCCCCAAAAGACACAGGTTCCACAATGCTTGTATTGGGTCAAGCATTGATATCCTGGGTCCCTTCTTAATAATGGTTTATGGACCTTTCCTCCAGGAACTTGTCCAAACCTTTTTTAAACTCAGCTACACTAACAGCCTTTACTACATCCTCCGGAAACAAATTTCAGAGTTTGATTACACGTTGAGTGAAGAAATATTTTCTTTTATGAGTCTTAAATAGTTTACCCTGTAGCTTCATTGCATGTCCCCTAGTCTTTCTAAATTCTGATAACGTAAAAAATCGATCTACGTTTACCCGTTCCACTCCGTTCATAAGGCAATGGCAGGCAGACAGTAGGCCTGGAGATGCTCAGCTGCCCCCCACCACTATCTGACATTCTCCAGCAGCAAGCCCAGTGAGCCTCCAGCCACTGCACCCTGCAAGGCATTACAGCCATACACATACTAACTACAAGCAGCCTGCTAGCTAGCCCATAGTGCAGCTAAGTCAGTGATTGGGTCCCAGAAAAAAAAAACATAAATATCCCTTGAGAAAAATACTATATAGCACTATGGGGGAACCTGGCCATGCCATGGTTACTGCTCAGTCAAGGTGAGAGTGACCACCCCCCCCCCCCCCAGCAGGACATGCTGTGGCCACCCTGTCCATGCAGATTGTGGTCAGGCACTACAATGTACGAGCAATTGCCCTATGCCCTGTGCAGATGCATCCAGGCCAGGCCACTCTGTCCAGGTTATACCCACGGTACCTTGATCCTCATTATGTACATTGGCAGGCTTACACTGGCAACAGTGCAAGCAGTGTGGGCTGAGGAAGGTGTTGGCAGACACCACACACTGGATAGACAGACACACAATCCCACACCTATGCCAGCATTGTGCAACTATAGAGGCTCTTGGCAGCCCTGGCCACCGCATCAGTCCTGGGCACAGTGCAGGCATGGCTATGGTACGCAATACTGTTAGGGTCAATCCCCAGGGTGGTGAACACTGTCAGACACCAGACCTAAAACACACTCCACAGACATCAGAGAGGATGGTATGATACAGCTCAATGAGCAGATTGTGCTTAACTTAGGAATTGCTATCTGCCAGTAATCATAGCAACTTCTTGATATATGTGTACCGTATTCCCAGGTTTAGGGCGGCATTGCTAGGGTATGTAAGTGCTAGTATTGGGAGATGCACACAGGGCCCAACATCCTGCCTCTCCAGGAGGCTTTGGATACTGGAGCCTGTGGGTGCAGGTGTGTCTGTCCCTGTTGGCCGCTGCTCTAGGGCAGAGGTTCACAACTCCAGTCCTGGTGGGCCAAACACTGTTCGGGTTTTCATGCTGTCCCTAATGATTATGCATGAGATACATCTGCATACCATGGGGGCGGCACATAGAAATGCAGCACAGACATCTGTATTAGAGACAGCATGAAACCTGAATGGTGTTTGGCCCTCCAGGACTGCAGTTGGGAACCTCTGCTCTAGGTATTGCACATGTTTATGGTGTCTGTGCTGTGTAGGGTAAAATATAGGCGTTTAAGGCATGTTTATGTTATCTGCAATAAAGGTTCTCTCTTTATTACCACTTTTTAGTAGTGGGTAAAATATGGGGACTGGGTTGGCAGGAACCACAGCTGGGACTTAAACCTGTGACCTTCCACTCCGGAACAAACTGGCTGTGTGTACTGCACCACCGTGTTGCCACAGAGATAGTGCAGTCCCTGGGGATACCATGACTGTTCGTCAGACAGGGCCTGTCTGTTGCAATGCATGGCACCCACCTACACAGGGTATCCCCTTTTCCAGCATCTGTCCAGTTGCCTGTTCCGACATGCCCACCCTGCTTTTGCGGAACATGTGCACACCATAGAAAACCTGTCCAATAACAAGGGGAAACCGTGATCAGCGCTATTTCACTGTGGGATCATTCACCTTGTATGGGGACAGAGCATAGACCCTTCTAAAATTAATATCCTTTTTTTGGAGCTTTCTCGGTAGTGTTTTTTGATGTTTCCCATTCATATCACTATTGGCCAGCTTGGTTGTATGTTTTACATGTTGTTCAGGTCATTTTCAGTGTTTATTTGGCCTTTTTCTCAGTGCACATGTATCACACTTATCACTTTTTGTAGGTTTACCTGGCTTTGCTATACATTGCTGACTGAAATTGTTTCTCTCTCCTGCAATTGTGTGCTAACGCCTGGTTTTCAGTTGCGTTAGGATTCAGCCCTTAATTCCTCCGCATTAGTGTGAAAGGGGCCTCTCTCCACCCACTCCTTACCCATTGACCCCTTCTCCCCTCCCTCTCTCCACCCTTTTTTGCACGTATCGCGGCCGGGAATGTTAAGGCGCCTGGTTTTCAGTTGCGTTAGGATTCAGCCCTTAATTTCTCCGTGTTAGTGTAGAAGGGGCCTCTCCCCACCCACTGACCCCTTCTCTCCACCCTCTCTCCACCCTTTTCTGGACTTACCGCGGCGGGGAACGTTAAGGCGCGTTATGTGCAGTTAAGACACCTTAACATTACAGAATGTACCTGTAAGGTGCCTAAACAGCAAATAACGTGCCTTAACGTAGCCGCTACTACGTTACTGCACTTTAGTGAACATGCCCCTTAGGGGTATGTTTACTAAACTGCAGTAATGTCATTCGTGTTAGGTTCCGCGGTAAAGGTAGAGATGCCCATATAAAGGCGTGGGCGTTGCATCGTTACAGCAAGCTGTAGCAGCTAACGCGTGTTACAAGGCACCTTAGACTAAGAAGTGTTACAAGGCACCTTGTAAGGCACCTTGCAAGGCATCTTGCAAGGCGCCTTGTAAGGTGCCTTATAAGGTGCCTGGTAATGTGCCCAGTAAGGTGCCATGTAAGATGCCTTATAAGGTGCCTAGTAATGTGCCGTGTAAGGTGTCTCATAAGGCACCCTATAGGGCCCCCTAGGCTAAGTGCCATATTAGGCACCCTTTGACAAGGCACCACAGAAGGCACCCTGGGCTATGGAACCATAGGTTAAGGTGGCCTAACAAGGTTATGATGTCCTAGGTTAGTGTGCCCTAGGGACTGCAAGGTGCCTCAGGATGACATGCATGACCTGTGCGGAACAGAGACAGATGTAGCCCTAACACTAGATAGAGCACTCAGGAAAGGAAATGAACAGGTGAGTGAAGGAGGGAGAGCTGGGAGCCGCTGGACCTGCCAGATCTGCGGGCATCCCATGTGCCTGCCTGATAACAAACATGGTGGGGCAGCTGTACCACAGCACAGGGTGTTGGCAATGTAAAGTACCGGAAAAGCTGTTGGTGGCAGACGATGGGAATATGTGTCCCTCAGTGGAGGCGGAGGTGGCAGGATAGTTACAATGATGCAGATCAGGCACAGGCGAGGCAAGCATGAAGAGGTGCAATGCAGGAAAGGGTAGCAGTGCATGACATGGGGCGGCAGTCTGCACTGGCAGACAGGATTCTACACAGCTGACAGATGCAGATAGACGGACCGAGGGAATGTTGGCAATTGTGGCGAGGGTATTATTGGCTGGAAGCACAAATCTGCAAAAATATGACCCCTACCGGCATGCACACTATTTGAGTAGCCAAAAAAGTAAAGTAAATGCCCCTCATACAATAATAAGAGTTTAGTCTAATTTGCCATTATTGCCCTCGTTTTTTTTTTTGACCCGTGGCTCTATTATAATAATGAGTTTCAGCGTAAAAAGAACCAAATGGTCTCAGACTAGATCGGCAATATCTTCGGTTATTTACTACCCTAAAGATAATTTGCCCGTTTGCATCAACGACCATTAACAATGATTCTTAAAAAGATATACGGGTTCAAGCATTTATAACCCGATATTGATTACTCTTGATACGGGTTCAAGCATTGATAACCCTAAATTGACTACTCTTAATATTCTCTCAAAGTATGTTTAGAGATTGTGCTTATCTCAAATAGTGAATGAACTTCCCCAACGCCAACTTCCCAGCACCTTCAATGCGTTTCGTTTCTTCATCAGGGGGTTAATTTTTCAAACAATCACTATGGAAAGAGAGTAGACTGATTTATTTTCTACATTATCAATCCCACAAGCAAAATATATATTTAAAAACGGAGGCTCTTGTTCTTAACAAAGACTTATGTTTTACGATGTGCGACTATACAGCTTCCAAACCCTTGTCAGTTTTCTCTCAAAACGCCGCGCATGCGGGTTAAGAAAATAACTGTGGTTTAAATATTCTATTGATCACATGATCTAAACATCAAGGAAACTCCTTCATTTTCACTGGTCAGCTATATGCATGCACCCCATTCTATCATGTTATTTAAACCTCCCGGGACTACTGATTGAAGTCTATGGATCCATTGCTGTTCTTGAATCAGCAGTGTTTTAGTCCGAGAGTTGCGTGATCTACCAGCCATTATCCGGTCTATTCCGAAACATCTCAAGTCATCAAAAATGTGATGATATTGCATGCAATGTGAGACTAGCGGAGCTTCTTGTACCTTGCACCTCAATCTGTTCTTATGTTCGTTCATTCGAACTCGCAATGGTCTTGTAGTCTTACCGACATATAATAGCCCACACGGGCATCTAATGCCGTACACGATATAATCAGAAACGCAGGAGGTAGAATGTTTCAATTTGTAGTTTTGTCCATGGTATTGGAAGGTACTGAGCTCCTCTGAGATTTGACATACATTGCAATGCCCACATTTCTTATGGCCCGGAATTTCCTCTCGCGCTCCTGTCGGAGGAGCCTTAAACTTTGCTGGGCTAAGTTTCTCCTTTAAATTGAAATGCCGAGTCCAAACGCAGCAATTTTTTTTTATTTTGTAGACAAGGGATGGTGTTTAATACATTCTGATGTCGTTTAATGATTCGTTTGATACTACCACTAAGTGGAGAAAATTTGGTGATGAAGTTAATGGTGATGAAAATTTGGTGATGAAGTTATCATCAATGGGGTTGACTTTGTTGCATGAATGCAGCAATAGTCCCCTGTCATTATAGAGTGCTCTTTTATAGGCATCCTTAATGACTTGTTTGGGATATCCTCGCTGTTGGAATTCTTATATTAAATGTTTTGTTTCTTGTTTATAATCATTCAGATGAGAACAATTTCTACGATAACGTAAAAACTGAGAGAGGGGCAGACTATCTCGTAGTTGTTTAGGATGTCTGCTGCAATAGTGAAGCAACGTATTGCGATCTGTGGGTTTCTTATGTATTGAAGTGACCCAGCCTTGTGGGCCTTTCTGAACAATAACATCAAGAAAACTATTTGTCTTTCATGAAAAGTGTATGTAAACTGAATATTAGAATTTACACCGTTCAGCCAAACCAAAAAATCTTGCAATTCTGTGGCAGATCCCATCCAGAGCACAAATATATTGTCAATGAATCTTTTCCATAATATTAAATGATGCTTATAGGGTGACATGTTGAGCCAACGGTGTTCATAAGCTTCCATATATAAATTTGCCAATGATGGAGCACATGTGGCACCCATGGCTACCCCAGATGTTTGATGATATATAGTTCCTTCAAACTCAAAATAATTCTGAAAAATTGTAAGTTTTGTTAAATGGGAAATAAATTCTATTGTCTCATCTGATAAATCTCCCTGGGATTGCATGGATGCCATAACAACCTCATATGCTGCTTGCTGAGGGATATTAGTGTAAAGAGCAGATACATCCATGGTGACTAATAACACTTTGGCCTTAGAAGCCCATACAGAATATTCTATTAACGTGTTTAAGAAATGAGAGGTATCTTTTATGTAGGAAGGAATATGTATCTGGTCGTAAATATGAATCGATATAGATAGATAAAGACCCGGGTGCGAATCAACGCGCCGGGCACAGGCACGCGGTGGCGAGCCGAGGGCCGGGGGGGAGGGGCGGGGGAATGGCAAAGGGGGGGGGCAGGCAAAGAGCTGCAGTCAAAAGAGCGCGCCTGGCACGGGCGCGGCCTCTTTGCCGCTCACCCCCCCTTCCTGGAGGAAGCTGGACAGCGACCCCGAATCGGAGGCCCCTTTCTGAAACCGGACAGCAATCCAGCAGCGGAGGCCGCAACGAGAGCCCTTGTATCTTCGGGACATCAATCGGAAACCGGAGGTCGCAACGAGGGCTCTTGCTGCTCACCCCTACACGTCCTAGAGTGAGGCAGGACAGGGCTTGATCGGAGGCAACGCGAGGAAAACGGCAAGTAGGATGGAAATAAATAAATAAACAAATAAATACCTGTATTTTAGCGAGACGGCTAGGGAGGTAGCACACGGTTCTCAGGGCCTACGGCAGCGGCAGAGCCCAGTTTTCAGGAAGCGGCAGATGAGTCCGGGGGGGGGGGTGTAAGGGAGCAGCGGCAGTAGGAAGCACGAGGGGGGGCAAACGAAGCATGATATAATAAAAACAAAATAAATAAATAAAAAATAAATAATAAGAAAATAAAATAAATAACCCAGTGCTACCTGTGGCTAGGTGGACAGGAGGGAGAGGGCTGGGATATGTAGGGCTACGCTGGCGCTGCAAAAAGTACTCCCACATGTACACGTGGCCAAGCAGAGCAAGCAGACGGGGGCAACAACAATACAGTATTGCACCGAAAGGTACAGGGAGGGCAGCCGGGGAAAAGAGGGGTATGAGTAGCCAAGCGGGTTCTGATTATATGGTAAAACAAAAAAAAAAAATAAAAATAAATCAACTATACAACTAAACGGCTGCAGAGCAACGGAAAATAGAAGCTAAAAAGCAAGGGAGCTAGGGAAGGAAAGCGTAAGGCTGCCATCTAATGGACAGAGGTGGTAAGGCAGACTGTTTGGATGTTTTTTCTTATGTACTGATATGGAAACTCACAAGGGAGGAATGTATTTAAGCTGGACTGGGTAATGTGGTGAATGTATGTATATGAGAATGTTAGATAGCGATATGGCTATGTATGGATATATAGCGTGATATTATAAGGATTTAGATAGCCCCATAGGTATATGTAGGGTCAGAGGAAATGTGTGGAGCACGGGATTATAGCTAGCATCCTGAATGATAGTAATGTAGACTTTCCATTGCCTCTGCATAGTAATTCTATCCTAGTTGAGAAATGCCGAGGAAGGAGACACCAAAGGCTTCCAGGCCACGAGGCGCTAAGGCGGCACCGAAGGCGGCAGCAGCATCAAAAGCACGAGCAGCGGCCGGTCCGAACACGAGAGGGACACAGAGGGCGGGCCGTGAAGCAACTGCCCCCGCAGCAGCAGCGAAACCTCGTCACAGTGCTAGGAAGAAGGCGCCACAACAACTGGGGAACTCGGCCCCGCCACAGAACCAAGAACTAGACGACCTTCTCCAGATGGTCCGGGATCAGGTTACTCAGCACGGCCTGAACTCAGTTAAACAACGGCTGGGAGCACCGGGCTCTACGAACTATGAAGTGCCATCGACGAGTGCCAGCGCGACCACGCCCAACTCAGCACATGGTAAGTTGGGGTGCGGAAAGGGGGCGCCAGAGCTATCATCGTCCTCATCGGACAAGTCCAGTTCGGACAGTGAAAGGGACATTGAATGGGCAGATGTGATGCGCTACGCATTAAAGAAAGTTAAGCGGAAGAAGAGCGCACAACAATCCAATCCCCTCAGACAGGCTTGGTCGGGGCAAAGTCAGAGGGGTGAGGATGGCACATGCACGCCAGTGGGAGCGGCCCAAAGGACGCGGATGGATTGGCATGACACCAGCCGTGACCCACGCTGCGGGGTGAGCTCCCTGGCTGTATCAGTACCCAAAAAGATAAAGAAGAGAATTTGGAGGAGGGAGTATATCAACATATTCTCTCTCCTGCTTAGGGACCAAGATGAGGAGTCAAACAGTGGAAAAGATAGGGATAAACGAAGTGAGAGGGAGCGGAAGCAAAAAATTCCCAAATCCATTAATAATTGGGTGACAGCATTCCACATCTTTATGAGCGTGGTGATGGAAAAAGAACCTGAAGCAGGGCCATACCTGACCCGGTACCTGGACACGATCACCAGGGCACATAAACAATATGGTGGCTGGGCCTGGCTGAACTATGATGTGCAGTTCAGGAGGGCTATGGCCGATGATCCCACCCTAGCATGGCACCATAGGATCCTTGACATGTGGACTGAGGAAATGGCGCCCAACAGGCCCTGGTGTCAGGATGGGCTGCGCCAGCCGCAGCCGAGCACACAATGGCAACAGCCCTTTCAGAACATACAATGGCGGCAGGCCAATCAGTTCTCGGGGAAACGGCCATGCCGACAGTTCAACGCAGGGAGTTGTACATGGCAGCCGTGTAAATTCAAGCATTCCTGCACAGTATGTGGAAATGGACACCCTGCCTTTACATGCAGGGTTTCCAGGGAGGCCAAGCCTTTTAGAGCAATACAGCAACGTTCCACCGAAGGGGCTGGCTCCAACGCCCATCAGGCTTGAGCCTATGCGGCGATGGCTTAGAGCATACCCCAAGCGTGAAATAGCTATCAATATAGAGGATGGCTTTTCTCAGGGTTTCCGCATCCCATCCCTGATTTTGATGAACAGAGCACAAACGAACTTACTTACTAACCCACCATCTGTACAAAAGCACAACGAGATCGCCCACAGCAAGATAGCCAAAGAACTGGGTATGGGTAGGATAGCTGGTCCTTTCCAGTCGCTCCCATTCAAGGACATGGTAGTCTCCCCATTGGGGGTCATACCCAAAAAGGAACCGGGACAATTCCGGTTGATCCATAACTTATCATACCCGGAGGGACAGTCCGTCAACGATTATATTGATCCGGCATTATGCTCGGTCAGATACGCAACCATGGATCAGGCAATTAGGCTCATACGAAGCAAGGAGCCGCAAGCACAACTAGCGAAGGCGGACATCGAGTCGGCATTCCGGTTATTGCCTGTGCACCCTGAATCATTTCCAACGCTGGGATTCACGTTCAATGGGGAATTCTACTATGACAAATGTTTGCCCATGGGATGCGCAATATCATGCGCCTATTTCGAACAATTTAGTTCGTTCTTACACTGGGTAGTGGAAGACCTAGCAGGCCCCAATATGGTTGTGCATTACCTGGACAATTTCCTATTCATTGGGAAAGATCGCGATGACTGCAAAAGGATATTGGATATCTTTGAGCAGACGGCGCGAGCATTTGGGATCCCATTGGCAAAAGGGAAGACAGAGGGCCCGAAAGGGATCATCACGTTCCTGGGGATACAACTAGATGTGCCGGCACACAGGTCGTGTCTGCCGCCTGAAAAAGTGCTGAAGTTGAGAAAAGACATGCAAGTTATGCATAGTCGGCGAAAAGCGACACTTCAACAATTTCAGTCAATGCTGGGCTTACTATGCTTTGCATGCAGGGTGATCCCCATGGGGAGAGTGTTCTGCCGTCGCATGACATGGGCAACAAAAGGTATCACAAAGAAATACCATCGCATCAGGGTCACCAAGGAAATACGGGAAGACCTACTGGTCTGGCTTCAATTCCTTCATACCTTCAATGGCCTTGCATTCTGGCAGGCGCTCCCCGTATCCAATGCCAAACTCAAATTCTTCACCGATGCATCAGGGGGGATGGGTTTCGGCATATACTATAAAGGAGCATGGTGCTCCGAGACATGGCCCATGGAGTGGCACGCAGATGGAACCACCAGGGCTATCACATTCCTGGAGCTTTTCCCGCTAATGGTAGCCCTCAGTATCTGGGCCCCGGAGCTCACCAACAGGGCGATCACCTTCCATATTGATAACCTAGCGGTGGTGTGGGCGGTGAACAGGATGAGAGCTAAGACGCCCAGGGTGGTGGTACTATTGAGGCGAATTGTATTGCTGTGCCTGGCACATAACATAACCATTAGAGCTGAGCACATTGAGGGCAAGAATAATAACATTGCCGATGCTCTTTCTCGTTCTAAAATCTGCCTTTTTCACCAGCTAGCGCCCGAGGCCGACGCGGACAAGACAGCGGTGCCCGATCAAGTCTGGGAGTATGGTCCACTGAGATATGGGAGCTCCTGTTAGGCGCCCTAGCGGATAATACCCGGCGCAGATACCTAGTGGCATGGGAACACTTCCAAACATTCTGCAGAGAGAATGTCATATGACAGGAGGACAGATTAAGAGTAGCAACCATTCTGAAGTGGATTATGCATTGCAAAAGTAATGGCTTCACAAAAGCAGCGGTACAAGCCCGTTTAGCGGCCGTATCCTTTTTTGCAAAGGCTATGGGAAAGAAGAGCCCCAAGGCCGAGTTCATCATAAAGAAGGTGATGCGAGGCTGGTCCTTGGGCCAACCCCGACAAATAGACAAGCGCCGCCCGATCACTCATCATATGCTCCAACAACTAATGGTAACGACTAGACAAGTATGTTACGATGATTACGAGGCGCGCCTCTTTCGATGCGCATATTCCTGGGCCTTTTACGGAGCATTTCGGGTAGGGGAGCTAGTAGCATCCTCAGCATCGGAGCGAAGGACGGCCCGCGGAGGTATGGAAAAGCGTGACGTGTGCATACGCACTAGAGCAATAGTGCTGCAGTTGCACAGATCCAAGACCGACGTGGAGGGAAAAGGGGCGCAGGTGGTGCTGTCGGCAATGCACGACGACCCTTCATGCCCACTCAAAAATGCTTTAGCCTACCAACAGGTACGGGCGCACTCTGAAAACCACTGGTTCATACACGCGAATGGTGCCCCCTTATCGCGTTTCCAATTTATCAGGGTATTCAAGCTAATAATCGAGCGAACAGGACGGGATGCAAGCTTATACGGCTCGCACTCCTTTCGCATTGGAGCTGCTTCAACGGCAGCCAGCATCGGGATGTCCCGAGAACAGATAATGACGATAGGCTGATGGCGTTTGGATAGATACAAACTGTATATACGTCCAACGCAGTGAGGCCAGCGGGTAACGAACAAGGAATGGGAGGTGGGGATAAGGAGAATGTGAAACATTTGGTGTACAGACAAAGCGAATGATCATCTGTTGGATATGTGCTGCGGTAATAATATTCTCTGATTGTGCTCCATGCAGGAATACGCTACCACCTATGGCCACAGGAAGTGTGGATATGTGGCCATTCATTTGTTCACTGGGCACAAAAGAGGACACGGTCTAAACCGCAGGGATTGAATCTGGGGCTACTAAGTGCAGAGGTTGCCGTAGTATGGCTGGGACGACAGGGTATGGTGTGGGACCAGCTAATGCCGTCCTTGCTCCTAAGGAAGAGATCTACCAGGAACCCAGCGATGATTGTGATCCACTTGGGGGGCAACGACCTGGCATCCACGCGCAGCGTCGAGCTCACCAAGAGGATGCAAGGCGACCTCCTAACGCTGGCAAACACCTTTCCCGGGACGCTATTGGCATGGTCACACATCATACCGTGGCGGGTGTGGAGAGGTGAGAACTCGCATAGGGCATTGGAGAGGACCAGACGCAAAGTGAACAGATGGATGGCCTGCTTCATGGGGGCCATAGGAGGATGCAGCATTGCGCACGACCTCATAGAAGAGAGATGTCCAGGATTATATCGAGCAGATGGAGTGCACTTGTCAGACATTGGAATGGACATTTTCCTCTGCGATATACAAGATGCGGTTGAGCGACTATGGAAGAAGCAAGTGTTGGCCACAGCGGCGCATTGAGTGGTGGGGCCCCGTCAACAAGCGAGGAGTCGCTGTTGGCGGGGTTGGCTGGAGAAACGCACCCGGTGAGAGAGAACACAGCCTAGGCCTTAAGTAAAGGGGGAGAGGTACTGGAGAGATACACGGACCTCCCCCCGGAGAGAGGGAGATGGCGACAAGAACACCGCGCAGAGAGCCCCCCTGCCTTGCTTTGACGGTGGGCAAAGGGGGGGGGGTAAGGAAGAAAGGTTGCCAAGTCTGCTCGAACGGCAGGTGTAACAGCCTTTCGACTGAAGGATACGAAAGACTAAGGGACTGAGAAAAGCTTTCACGGCAAAGAGTTCCCTCCTGCTATGTACAAAGTCTGTAGGATATTCGGCTGTGTCTCTCGAGGGGGGCAAAAAGAAAAGAGGTGATACAAGGAATTGGTAGACTGTGTTTTGTGGAATGTGATGTGCATGCTGTGGCCAACAGTGTGTTGTACTGTTAATAACCATTGTTGTCAAATAAATCGAAATAGTTTGGTGAAAGAAACTCCATGGTGTGATGTGGTGACTCACTGGAGGGAAGGGGGGGGAGGGGGGAGGAGGGGAAAGGGGGGAGGGTCACGGGTAAGGGGAGAGGGACCCGAGGCGGTCATGCCAGTTGCGTGGCTGTGGCTCTAACACTGTGCCTTTTGTGGAGACTATAGGTCTCCCTGGGGGGTTCCGAACATTTTTATGTATTTTAGGCACTAAATAAAATTGTGCCACAGAAGGAGAAGATTCATTGAGGAAAAAATATTCCTTCTTAGAAATCAGGCACATTCCAATGCCTGAGATGTAATATTCTTAATTTGTTTCTGAAGATTGATCGTGGGATCTTCTGATAATACTTGATAAGTATCAACTTGAGAGAGTTGTTGCTTAGCTTCACATAGATATTGCCCTCTTTCCATTACTACTATGGCTCCCCCTTTGTCCGCCCGGTGTATTACTATAACCAGATGATTTTGCAATTCTGTTAAAGCCATATTTTCAACCTGTGTAAGAGTGCAAGAAACTAATTTGCGCTCTTGCTCTAATTTTTTGACGTCCATCAATATTAGGTCTTTAAAAAGAGTTAAAAACAGGTGCATTGGTCCCGGGGGAGTCCAGGTGGATTTAATTAGTAGCGGGACCCGAGATGTATCAAGAGTAGGAGCTGTTGCCGTTTCTTCTATAATACGGTTTGCAAAAAACAATTTTAATTGCAATTTCCTCATTAGGCTTTCAATATCAACTCGAAACTGAAAACTATTAAATCTAATTTCAGGAACGAAAGACATGCCTTTATTCAGCACCCTAAGATGAACTGCTGTTAAATGAAATGATGAAATGTTTATAACCAAATCATTGGCCATATCTTGAGCTATCCTACTCCCCCTAACTTCCATCAATTGTTCTGTTGACTCTTCCCTCTGCCCCGTTGTTTCACACAACTGACATCTTTCTTCTTTGTTCTGCCATCTCCTTCGTTGGAAAAATCCTCCCGTGAATTTCTGCTTGAATCGGAGGAACACGTGTCTTCTGGAAGTGAATCAAATTCCACACGTTTCTGTGCTCCCTTTGACTTTCTCTTTGGGTTCTGCCATGGATACACATACCCCTTCGTATAGTCACCATGATCATGCTTCAACTTTTTTGCTTTTAATTGTTTAACCTCCTCATGAAGCGTTTGTATTTGTTTGGTTAGTTATGCTGTCTTGTTCTCGTAATGTACAGATGTCTCCTTCTCCTTCAAACTGGATAACATGGTGGGGCATCTGTACCGGTTTTAACTCTTTTTAAAGACCTAATATTGATGGACGTCAAAAAATTAGAGCAAGAGCGCAAATGCGCATTACAAGGTGCCTTAGACTAACGAGCGTTACAAGGCGCCTTGTAAAGCACCTTGCAAGGTACCTTGTAAGGCACCTTACAAGGCACCTTGTAAGGCTCCTTATAAGGCGCCTTGTAAGGTGCCCAGTAAGGTGCCATGTAAGGTGCCTCATAAGGTGCCCTATAGGGCCTCTTAGGCTAAGCGCCATATTAGGCACCCTTGGACAAGGCATCGCAGAAGGCACCCTGGGCTATGGAACAATAGGTTAAGGTGGCCTAACAAGGTTATGGTGTCCTAGGTTAGTATGCCCTAGGGACTGCAAGGTCCTCAGGATGACATGCATGACCTGTGCAGAAAAGAGACAGATGTAGCCCTAACACTAGATAGAGCACTCAGAAAAGGCAATGAACAGGTGAGTGAAGGAGGGAGAGCTGGGAGCCGCTGGACCTGCCATATCTGCGGGCATCCCATGTGCCTGCCAGTACTGATGACAAACATGGTGGGGCAGTTGTACCACAGCACAGGGTGTTGGCAATGTAAAGTACCAGGAAAATAGTTGGTGGCAGACGATGGGAATACATGTCCCCCAGTGGAGGCGGAGGTGGCAGGATAGTTACAATGATGGGTGGACAGAGGAGTGGTGGTGCCATGCAGATCAGGCACAGGCAAGGCAAGCATGAAGAGGCGCAATGCAGGAAAGGGTAGCAGTGCATGACATGGGGTGGCAGCCTGCACTGACAGACAGGACTCTACACAGCTGACAGACGCAGATAGACAGACTGAGGGAATGTTGGCAATTGTGGCGAGGGTATTATGGGCTGGAAGCACAGATCTACAAAAATATGACCTCTGCAGTCATGCACACTATTTGAGTAGGACAGGCATGAGAGGAGGAAACAATGAGGAACTGAACCCATGAACATTGCCAAGAATGTCATTGTATTAACCAGTAGGCTATACCTCCATGGTGTATGTCACAGCAATGTCTGGGTACAGAAGGACCGCAGGTCACAGCACAAGCTCTTCTTGAATATGCCAATCTGATCTAATTATGTTTGATGTACATATGTATATAGTTACCCTGTTGATCCAAGTTTAAACTCCTGTTTCAATGTAAGCACAGAACAGTCTTCTGACTGTGCAACCTTTGTTATATGTAAACCGCACTGATAACAAATAGCGCGGTATATAAAAATTATTAAATAAATAAAAAATAAAATAAATAAACTGTCTGCTCTGAGTGCCAGGATAGAGTAACCCCACCAGTACCAATGATGCAATGCACATGCTGAATAGCAGTCTACAGCTGATCACCAAATGGGTCTGCACCTCTCCGCTACCTCAGCTTGGAAAGACAAACTGACAGTGCGTGATACTGGCACAGAGTAGCTACAGACCATGCCATTGTGCAGGTTCTGTGTTCACCCTGAGGGATAGGATGGGTACCCAGAACTAGGTCCGCAGTACATGTGGTGCTAGAGATAGGTCCTGCTGTACATCACCATCACTACCAGTGTGTAACAGGTGCTCCTTGCAGTGCAACTGAAGGTAATTTGGTGTCTATCTGTATCCTGCAGTCACATGTGACCCTGTGGGACCAGACACCAGCCAGATTGGTGTGTACCCCGTGTTAGGATCTGGCTGACATGGGCAGCTGGTATCAGGGCAGAGGGGCTCCTAGAATTGCATGAGGTGGGTGTAGCAGTGCCTTTACAGATCACTGTGGTATACACTACATGCCCCAAAAGGCCCACATCACCCCTTTTTGTAGGTAAAGAACAGGTGCCCCTGCCCCGGGGAAACAACCTCCATCCTGTTTGTATGACACAGCCCTCCAGGGTTGGTGGGCCAGAGCCATACCTATGACCGGGGCAGTGGCAGACCAGCAGCAATGCTGGGGTTAGGTTTGGAAAACCCCAACTGCCTCCCACCACTGTCTGCCAGTCACCAGCAGAAAGCACACTCAGACTGTACCTTACAGGTGTTCTGACTATGCACAGTCTAACTGCAGACAGTCCACCAGCCAGTCCATAGTGCATGCTCACAAAGGAACTATGTGCAGCAAGAAGGCATCTCAGTGATTGGGACCCCAGCACTGGGGAACACAAACATATCACTGGAGGCAGAGAGTGTAGAGCGCTATGTGGGAACCCAGACTTGCCATGGTCACTGCACGGTCAGAGTGAGTGCCCTCCCAGCATGACATGCTGTGGCCACCCTGTCCATGCAGATGGTGGTCAGGCACTACCAGGGCCAGCCCGTCCATTGAGCAAGAATGTTTTTTGCACAGGGCCCGCGTTTCAGGGGGCCCCGCGCAAAAAACATTCTTCATCATCCCAAGTTCTTAAAAAATAAAACAAACCAGCTGCTTCTGCCGCGGCAGCATCAAGAGTTCCGCCGCGGGCCCCCCCCTCCCGCCCGGCAGAGCCTCCCTGCATCGTAGGCTAGCTTTGAATCCCCGAACACGGGTTTCTTTCAGAGCCGCGAGAGTTTCCTTTCTCGCGGCTCTGTTAATCCCACTGGGGCTGATGGGATTTCCCATCAGCCTCGGCGGGATTAACAGAGCCGCGAGAAAGGAAACTCTCGCGGCTCTGAAAGAAGCCCGCGTTCGGGGATTGAACGCTCGCCTACGATGCAGGGAGGCTCTGCCGGGCAGGGGGGGGGCCCGCGGCGGCACTCTTGATGCTGCCGCAGCAGAAGCAGCTGGTTTGTTTTATTTTTTAATTTGGGATGATAGGGGGAAGGGGGTTTAGGACTGGTAATGGGTTATGGGGGGGGGAGGCTAAGACTGGAAGTGGGCTGATAGGGGAGGGTTGGGACTAGTAATGGGCCATGGGGGGGCTGGATGGAAATGGGCTGATGGGGGGGTTAGGACTGGTAATTGGCTATGGGGGGGGGGCTAAAACTGGAAATGGGCTGATGGGGAGGTTTAGGACTGGTAATGGGTTATGGGGCGGGGGTCTAATACTGTAAGTGGGCTGATGGGGGAGGGTTAGGACTCGTAATGGGCCATGGGGGGTGCTAAGACTGGAAGTGGGCTGATGGGGGGGGGGGGGTTAGGACTGGTAATGGGCTATGGGGGGGCTAAGACTGGAAATGGGCTGATGGGGAGGTTTAGGACTGGTAATGGGTTATAGGGGGTGCTAAGACTGGAAATGGGCTGATGGGGGTTAGGACTGGTAATGGGCTATGGGAGGGGTTAGGACTGGTAATGGGCTGATGGGGGATTAGGACTGGTAATGGGCTATGGGGGGCTAAGACTGGAAATAGGCTGATGGGGGGCTAGGACTGGAAATAGGGTGATGGGGGGTTAGGACGTAATGGGCTGATGGGGAGGTTTAGGACTGGTAATGGGCTATGGGGGGGGGGGCTAAGACTGGAAGTGGGCTGATGGGGGAGGGTTATGACTAGTAATGGGCCATGGGGGATGCTAAGACTGGAAGTGGGCTGATGGGGAGGTTTAGGACTGGTAATGGGTTATGGGGGGAGCTAAGACTGGAAATGGGCTGATGGGGGTTAGGACTGGTAATGGGCTGATGGGGAGGTATAGGACTGGTAATGGGTTATGGGGGGCTAAGACTGGAAATAGGCTGATGTGGGGCTGGGCCTGGAAATAGGGTGATGGGGGGTTAGGACATAATGGGCTGATGGGGGGAGGTTAGGACTAGTAATGGGCTATGGGGGGGGGCTAGGACTGGAAATGGGCTGATGGGGAGGTTTAGGACTGGTAATGGGTTATGGGGGGGCTAAGACTGGAAATGGGCTGATGGGGGTTAGGACTGGTAATGGGCTATGGGAGGGGTTAGGACTGGTAATGGGCTGATGGGGGATTAGGACTGGTAATGGGCTATGGGGGGCTAAGACTGGAAAAAGGCAGAAGGGGGGGATCGGACTGGAAATTGGGTGATGGGGGGATTAGGACGTAATGGGCTGATGGGAGGTTTAGGACTGGAAATGGGTTATGGGGGGGGGGGGCTAAGACTGGAAGTGGGCTGATGGGGGAGGTTTAGGACTAATAATGGGCCATGGGGGGATGCTAAGACTGGAAGGGGGCTGATGGGGAGGTTTAGGACTGGTAATGAGTTATGGGGGGAGCTAAGACTGGAAATGGGCTGATGGGGGTTAGGACTGGTAATGTGCTATGGGAGGGGTTAGGACTGGTAATGGGCTGATGGGGGATTAGGACTGGTAATGGGCTAAGGGGGATTAGGACTGGAAATGGTCTGATGGGGGGTTATGACTGGTAATGGGCTGGGGGGGGGCTAAGACTGTTAATGGGCTGGGGGGTTGCTAGGACTGGAAATGGGTTGAGTGGAAGGAGGGCTTGAACTGCAAATAGCTGATGGGGACGGGGCTTGGAATGGAAATGAGTTGTGAGGGGGAGGGAGCTAGGACTGGAAATTGGTGAGTGGGGGGGGCTAGGACAGGAAATGGGCTGATGGAGGGGCTAGAATAGGACTAGAAATTGACTGTTGGGGGGGGTGCTAAGATTGGAAATGGGCTGTGGTGGGGGTTTGGATTGAAATGGACTCATGAAGGGGCTAGAACTGGAAGTAGGCTCATGGGGGGTTTGGATTGGAAATGGGCTGAGTGGAGGGGAGCTAGGATTTGACATGGGCTGATGGGGGGCTGGGATTGGAAATGAGCTGATGGAGGGACTCGGATTGGACTGGAAATAGATGGGGGAGCTAGGACTGGAAATAGGCTGATAGTGGGTGTAGGATAGGACTGGAAATGGGCTTATGGGGGGCTAGGACTGGAAATGGGCTGATGCGGGGACTAGAAGGGAGCGGATGCTGGGTGGGACTGGAACTAGGATGGAGCTGATGTTGGGGAAGGATTAGAATGGGATGGGGCTGGGAGAGTGAAATGGAGAGGGAAAAATATTTTGTGTGGGAGGGAAGACAAATCTACAATTGGCCGGATATTGGGAGAGTAAGTGGAGATTGAGAATGGAGGGGTAAAATTTGAGTAGATAAAATAGGAATGAGGAAAGAGCAAAAGGAGAAAGATTAGTATGTTAAAGCAGATGTAGAGAGAGAATGGAAAAAAACTAGAAGAGAGAAGAAAAGACAAATGGACAGCAGACGATGGAGAGTTAGCGGAAGACACAAAGAAACCAGAAGAAAGTGACTAGAGCAATTGCAGCTGAAAAAAAATGCACAAAAGGTAGAAAAATAACTCTTTATTTTGAATTTATTAATTGGAATATGTCAGCTCTGGGAAATGTGCATCATTAACGTCTGCGCTTTGTTAAGTACAAGAGCAAATTAATGTATAGTTTTATTTCTACAGTGTTGTACATTCCAAGTTTGGCTTTTGGGATTCCCAGTTTAATTATTGTCTTCCTGTTTCTAAATTGTGATTCCTTGTTTGGTGATGGTCTATGTTCTGCATGTGTAACTGAGCTGAGGCATTCTGTTTATGTAATTCCTATTTGACATTGCCACTTGTTCTCTTTCCCCAGTAGGTCATGTATTGTTGTTCTCTGAAATGTATTGGTTTAATATTTGCAGCGTTTCCGTTTGATAGGGTATGGTGCTTTATGTGTCCTGGTAGTGCTGTTAGGATATGGCGGGTTTGCTATGGGTTCTAAATGGGCAGTGTTTGTAGTAGTTCCTAATGTGTCTGGCGGTTGGCACTGGATTATAGTAATGTAGAAGTCTTTTAGTCTTTCTTTATTCATACACTCATTAAGAGGCATGTTTACTAAAAGTTAGTGTATGGTAACATTATGCAAATATTTATGAAAATGAGGCCCCTTACGCAAATGAGGCCCCGCAACGAGTCTCCGCACATGGCCCCGCACCCGCCTTGGGCCGCCCCTGGGCACTACAGTGTCCCAGCCATTGCCCCACACCCTGTGAAGATGCATCCTGGCCAATCTGCCCTGTCCGGGCCATATCCAAAATGCCTTGCTCCTCATTATGCACCTATTCATGCTAATGCTGGAAACAGTGGGACATTTTGGGCCCAGTGAAGGGTGGGCAGCCACAGAACAATGGATAGACATACACACATGCTCACTCCTATTGCAACATTGTACAAAGATAGGGGTGGTTGGCAACCCTGCCCGCCACACTGGTCCTGATCACAGAGCCGACATTGCTAAACTGTGCAGGGGGTAGTAGTAGTGCTCTGGTGATAACTTCAGCTCAATGCTGGGACCAACGGCCTGACTCTCCATGCATCTTTGGATTGTGGAGCCTGTGTGGGTGGGTGTTTGTACCCCCGTTTGCCGCTGCTTTGGGCTTTGCACATGTTGCAGTTGTATCTGCATTGTAGGGTAAAACATAGGGACATGCTATGCAGGAACCACAGCTGGGGCTTATAAGAACATAAGATATGCCATACTGGGTCAGACCAAGGTCCATCAAGCTCTGTATCCTGTTTCCAACAGTGGCCAATCTAGGTCATATGTACACAGCAGTTTCCCCAAAAGACACAGGTTCCACAATGCTTGTACTGGGTCAAGCATTGATATCCTGGGTCCCTTCTTAATAATGGTCTATGGATCTTTCCTCCAGGAACTTGTCCAAACCTCTTTTAAACCCAGCTACACTAACAGCCTTTACTACATCCTCTGGTAACAAATTCCAGAGTTTGATTACACGTTGAGTGAAAAAATATTTTCTTTTATTAGTCTTAAATAGTTTACCCTGTAGCTTCATTGCATGTCCCCTAGTCTTTCTATATTCTGATAACGTTAACAATCGATCTACGTTTACGCGTTCCACTCTGTTCATTAATTTATAAACTTTTCTATCATATCTCCCGTCAGCCGTCTCTGTTCCAGGTTAAAGAGCCCTAACCTATTTAGCCTTTCTTCATAGGAGTATCCTTCCATCCCCTTTACCATTTTGGTGGCTCTTCTCTGAACCTTTTCTTTTTTTTTTAAACTTTTATTTTCATTTTGCAACAAACAAAAGAAAACAACACACCAAAGGAGACAAAACAAGTATACAATAAGGAAAAGTAAACCCAATTACCCCCCACCCCGATGCTTCTTCTCTACCCGAATAGATCAGCATGTGGGCGCTTCCAATGAACAGTGATTATACATCAAACGATCAAAAGGGCATCTACGATACAGCATGATCACAATGCCAACTGCGCAATACTTGCATAGTAAGCAGGGTTGTCCACATTCGGGGCATAATGCAAATACACGTGAATTCACTATCTCCAACCTCAAGGTGTACACGGGCCCATCTACCCTCTTTGTCAACGCTAATATCAAGTACAGTAGCGTACAAAGACTTCTTAACCAGAATGGCTACCCCGTACCATTTGGAAACGGTGGGAGAATAGGCAGCTACCATGTAAGGCTTAGCATGGAGTTTCAGTGGTTCAACAAAGTTTAAATGCGTTTCCTGAGGAAACACTAAATCAACATACTCATGGCTAAGATAGCTAAGGATGTTCTTTCCTTTAAGTGGACCAGTAATGCCTTTTACGGTGATTGATAAGATTTTACATAAGGCCATTTAGAAAAGTTAAAAATTCTGAGCACTATAGCACACATAATTTCACTATGTCCCTCAAACTGACTGTATCTGGCTGTACACATGACATAAGAAAAATAAGCTAATATAATACAATGAAGCGCCCCACATTAACCAAGAAAACCGCAGTAAGGTAGAGGAGAAGCAACAACCCCAAATTACTGGCGACCATGTGTCTGCGGGGGAGAAACCCCAGAGAAGGCCGAAATTGAAAAAACACATAACCTGTAGGGACTGTGCGTGCTCCGAATCCAACCGAGGCACACATCATGAAGGGATAGGAGACCAAAATACAGAAGTCATATAGAGAAAGAAAAGAAAGTCCAGGGCAATCTCTGTGCTTGGCTATGACCGCCGCATCGGGCCCTTCAAAATGGCGGACAGAGCCGACAGATAAGAGTCCAAGATTTGGGATTAGCGCATCTGCTCCGCTTCTTGGAGTCTAAAAATGTTGGATAGTAGATCAGGATCTTCGAACGTCCTGGTTTGGTTGTGGAGAGTCACTCGGAGCTTCGCTGGATACAACAGGCCAAAGCGAGCCTGTAGCTGTGAAGTCGAGGGCGAAGAGCAAAGGAGTTTCTTCCGACGGTCAACGGTTAGGCTTTGCCAAATCAGGAAAGAAGGAGACTTTACGACCTTCAAATTCCAAATGATGATTCGCTCGGGCAGCATTTAAAATTGTTCCACTTGTTGATATCGTAGCAAGCTAAAGATAATTAGGACGGGGGGGTCGTGCGGTTGGGCGCCATGTGGGCAGGAACACGGTGTGCTCGATCGATTTTCCAGTTCTCTATGAAAAGTGATCTTCAACAAGGAGGAAGAGTTTTTGAACAAGAATTCTCTTATATCTCCTGCTTCCACCCCCTCCGGCATTCCGAGGAGCCTCAACATTGTTGCGACGGGCTCGATTATTGCTATCTTCTAACTCCTTTTGAAGATTCTGTATCTGGCGCTCAGCCTTGTCCAGTTTGCCCAAGCGCACCGCGTGCGAGTCGAGGACCCCCGCCATATTGTCCTGCCGTAATGAAAGACTTTCAAGTCGGTCCTGGAGTACTCCAAAGTCTTCTCGCATGGCTCGAAGCGCTTCTCCATTGGACTGCACCAATTCCTTCACGCCGCGTATTTCCTCCAAAATCTCCAGGTGCATTTCGGGGTTTTCACGAAATGGAACCATCTTCCGTGGGGAGGACACCTCTGTTTTGGGAGCGTTTTCCGTGAGAAGAAGAAGGAGACCCGAAGTCCAAGCGCGCTGGTTTATGGGCCGCACATCCCCCCGAGGTACCCCGGTCAGCTCGGAGCAAAATAGTAAGTTTGTATAGGTATTAAGTCAGGATTCTAAGTAGGCCTCTCGGGAGCTTCAACGCAAAGCGTCCTACCCGCTGGACATCAGGCTCCGCCCCCCCTCTGAACCTTTTCTAATAACACTATATCCTTTTTAAGATACGGCGACCAGAATTGCACACAATATTCAAGGTGCGGTCTCACAATGGAACGATATAGAGGCATTATAATATCTTTTGTTTTATTTTCCATTCCTTTCCTTATGATATCTAGCATTCTATTTGCTCTCTTGGCCGCTGCTGCACACTGGGCCGAGGGTTTTAACATGTTATCCACAATGACGCCTAAATCTTTTTCCTGGGTGGTGGTTCCTAATGCGGAACCTTGCATTGTGTAACCATATTTTGGGTTGTTCTTTCCTAGGTGCATAACTTTGCACTTGTCCACATTAAATTTCATCTGCCATTTTGATGCCCAGTCTTCTAATGTATCAAGATCCTCTTGCAATTTTCCACAATCCTCTTGGGTTTTAACAACTTTAAATAGTTTTGTGTCATCTGCAAATTTGATAACCTCACTCGTTATTCCACTTTCCAGGTCATTTATGAATATGTCAAAAAGCAGCGGACCCAGCACAGATCCCTAGGGTACACCACTATTCACCCTTCTCCATTGGGAAAATTGGCCATTTAGCCCAACCCTCTGCTTTCTATCTTTTAACCAGTTCTTGAACCACAGTAGTACACTGCCTCCTATCCCATGACTCTTTAGTTTTGCCAAACGTCTCTGATGAGGGACTTTGTCAAAGGCTTTCTGAAAGTCCAGATTCACTATATCCACCGACGCACCTTTGTCCACCTGTTTATTCACACTTTCAAAAAAACATAACAGATTAGTAAGACAAGATCTTCCTTGTCTAAAGCCATGTTGGCTGTCTCCCATTAGGCCATGACTATCTACATGCTGAGTAATTTTATTCTTTATGATGGTTTCTAACATTTTTCCCGGTACTGATTTCAGGCTCACCGGTCTGTAGTTTCCCGGATCAACCCTGGAACCCTTTTTAAAAATTGGTGTTACATTGGCGATCCTCCAATCTTCAGGTATTAGAGATGATTTTAATGATAGTTCACAGATTACTAATAGCAGGTCTGCAATCTCATATTTCAGTTCTTTCAACACCCTTGGATGTATACCATCCGGCCCAGGTGATTTGCTACTCTTCAGTTTATCTAATAGTTGTAATACATCTTCCCGATGTATCGATATTTCCTTCAATTCTTCCGCACCTTTAAATACCACTTCAGTCATGGGTAACATCCCTACATCTTCCTCATTAAAGACCAAAGCAAAGAATTAATTCAGTCTCTCTGCTATTGCCTTATCGCCTCTTAGTACCCCTTTAACTCCTCTATCATCTAATGGACCAACTGACTCTCTCACACGTTTTTTGCTACGAATGTACTTGAAAAAAATCTTTATTTTGCGTTTTTGCTTCCGCAGCAAGCTTCTTCTCAAATTCTCCCTTTGCCTGCTTTATCAATGCCTTGCTTTTGACTTGCCAGTACTTGTGCTGTTTTCCAGGTTTTGTTGTTTGGCTCTTTTTTCCATTTCCTGAAAGGCTTGAACCTTGGACCCTCTGCTTCTGGACACACTGGCTGGGTGTATTGCACCACACTGTTGCCACAGATGCACAATAGTCCCTGGGGCTACCTGTACTTTTCATCAGCCAGACTTTGTATGTTGCACTGCACACCACGTACTGATGCAAGGCATGGCCTAGGTCCGCTGCAGGGAGGTGGCACTGCCCCCTCCAGCACAAGCACACACCCCTGCCAAGCTGACATGGCCATTTGCTGTCGGTGCTGTTAGTGCGCAGTCCCAGGCCATCCACTGTGTAGGTAGGCGCTCGCCTAGGGAGCGGATCCCGGGGCGGGGGGGCATACATGGACATCCTCACATCCCCCCCATCATTGCCTACCAATATTATGTCCCTTCCACATGGGGGCGGGATGGCTGGGGGGATGTCAGGTCAGTGCCCTAGCAACTATTGGCTAGGGTGAACCGGGTAGATATAGGTGGATTGTGTTTGGCCTTGGTCAGCTGCTGTCTTGCTGATTTCCAGTTTCTATCTTCCTATGTGCCACCTAGGTGCCCGCCTGGTCCACCCTGTGCCCCAGCTGCCCATGCTACATGTCCTGCCTGCGGCCCCCTATGCCCCATTTGCACCATCACCATCGTGGCCATTCATACTTTGGCACTATGGTGTTGCTGAAAATGGAGCACTACCATCACATTTCTTGGGCTCCCTGCCTAGGCTGTACATTGCTGACACTTAAATGGTTTCTCTCTCCTGCTAATGTGCGTCTAACGGCAGGTTTTCATTCGCGGTAGGATTCAGCCCTTCAGTTCAGCGCGTTAGTGTGAAAGGAGCCTCTCCCCGCCCACTCTCCGCCCATTGACCCCCTTCTCTCCACCCTCTCTCCACCTTCTGCGGTGTTTACCGCGGCCGGGGACGTTAACGATCGTTAAGTAACATTAACGCGCGTTAACGTTACATACCGCACGTTAATGTTACCTAACAATCGTTAACGTTACATAACGCGCGGTATGTAACGTTACTGCAGTTTAGTAAACATACCCCAATGTATCACTATCGCTGTTATCAGGATTGTCCATCACTAAGGTTGAGTTTGGCCTAAGTAGTTTACTCTTGTAATGGTCTGCTGTCACCTGCGGGTCTAAGCTGGATTTGTGGTCTGTTGTGGTAGGGGATCTAATTAATGACTTTACAATATTAAACAGTTCCCTTGGACAATTAAGTGATTTCATAAGGTTCTTTGAGTATTGCTCTCATTTTTCGTCGTTTATGCCTGTACAGTAAACTTGGAGTGTGTTCATACATAGAATTCTATCATCTTGTGATTTGGTAATTCTCCATTTTCTTTCAAGTTTTCTTAGTTGTCTTTTCAGAGATCTTAATTCATGGGTATACCACACCTATGACCCTCTTTTTCTCATTTTAGTTTGTGTGTTGGGTGCTAAGGCTGCTTTGCTTATCACAGTGTTCCCATTGCTCAGTATCTCATAAATTTCATTTGCAGCTCCATTTGCATTCAAGTGTGGTATGATCTCATGTAGGAAGATATCCGTATCAAATCTTTTAAACCGGAGTTCTGCAATTTCACTTTTTAATGCTCTGTGATTGGTCAGCTGATATTCAATGGAGAAATACATTAAGTGGCGATCTGACCATGGTATAAGTTGTACCTGTATAGAAGCATTCTGGGAAAACATATGTATGTCATTAGGCAGGAATATGAGGTCTAATTTGTTTCCCTTATCATGTGTGGGCACATTAATGATCTGTCAAAAGCCCAGATCATCCATGGCATTCAGGAATGCCAACACATGGGTATGGTACATAGATGGTAGGTTAAAATCAATTATCAGGATAAGATGTTTGTTAATTGGTTTGTCTGATTGTAGAATAGTGGTTTGAATTCCTTTCCCAATGTTTGACATGTTGTTTCTCCATTTCTACTTTAGTCCTGGATGATACTGGTATTCTATATACTTCCCCTCCTTTTGTTACATTTTTATGTCTTGTATTATAATCATTTGTGTTTTTATTTCTGTTGCCTTTGGGCCTTTACTATTTGTAAACCACCATAATTTGCAATTCAAATGGCGGTATATCAAAGTACTGTAAATAAATAAAACTTTAAAGCACATATAAATGTGTTCTTCGGTACCTGCACACTATTGGGTGTCGATCTAGGAGGCTATTTTATAATGGCACATTGGCATCTGAGTTACCCTTATAAAATAAGCTTAAAATAAGCTCATTTTGGACTTTTCACATTGGCATTTTGTTATGAAAACAGGCTCCTTTTATCTGAAAACACTAAAGAACATGTTTACTAAAGGTTACCGTGCATTAAGTGCCACTGCAACCATAGAAATTAAACAGTTCTTGCATATAATGTGTGTTAACTTTATTAACACACATTAAATCTCTTTAGTAGATATGCCCCCTAATGTGAGGCATGTAGTAAGTAAAGTTTAAATTAGATAATAACATTAAAATGATACTAATACAACATCAGCAATTGATGTAGTCTTTGTTTTGCGAAACTGGATGGCATAATTCAACCACACTTCTTCCTTGGCTGTCCTATATGTGTGAGAGCAGGTTATTTATTTATTTATTTAGCAGGATTTATATACCGCTTTATCCTAAAATCAAAGCGGTTTACAATGAATTTCAGAACTTACAAAAAACAAGGGAAGGAACAAACAGGGATTATATTAAATTAACTTATTTACAAAGCCATATAAGACTATAAAAAGGAAAATAAAAAGGGAAAATAACAAAAAGGTTAGGAAGATCATTGAAATCTATAAGGGCAACAATTTTTTTGATCAAGCAATCTCAAAAATGCAGTGTATCACACAGTAATCCAGTTTATTGCCTATTTTATTCCACACTGAGGTTATTTTAGTAAAATTCACAGTCTGAAAAAACAGCATTTACACATGAAGATTGGCATACATATGTAAATGCTGTTTTAGAAGAGGGGCCTTTTAGAGGTGGGAATGCTGACCATGTCTAAATTCCCTGGGGGAGCTGGGGGTAGACAGAGGGAATGATTACAGTAGGCCTACAATGTAGAGGTTGATTCCCTATTTCATATAGGAAATCCAAGTCTTGTTGCCAGTTGTTAGATATCAACTTAAACAAACTCACTCCAAAAACTCATTCAAAGCTTTCTTCCAAATTCACTTACAAGACTATATGGCTATTCAAACAAACTTAACAGAGAGACTATCAGAAAACTCCGTTCCAAGAACTTGATTGAAGGCCAACAGCCCTTAATACATAAAAGTTCCAAATTATATCATTCATAGGTCTCATCTATGACATACAATACCTTACATGGCAATCAATACTGCACTCCTTGTCATGACATCGTGTTTTAGATCCAAACATCTTGCTTCAAGGGAACACAGACAAACTTCTATCCAGCCATCTTAGCCATCCAGCCAATTCAGCTGTTAGCCAAAACTTAGAATGACGACAGAATATAGAGAAAACATACTCATGTGGCCTACACTTTACACACCTGCTAACACTCAACCAATCAATTAAACATACACTTATCCCATAACTCTTATACAAACATTTTACATATCATGAGCCAGAGACACCCACTCAATTTCATTAATTAAACCCGCCGGCTCCAATGAGCCTAAACAAAATTATCTATCATTGTCCCAAATAATTTAAACGACCCAGCTGAGCATGCCATACCAATCCATTTTAACTTGATCAGTCACTAACCACCGGAACTGCAAGACTTGATGATGGCATTCCACAAAATGATTAACCATCAGGGCAAACAACACTTGATTAACTATCCTGCTATAATGTTCATTCTGATGCTTGTGAACATTGGTGTTAGATATCAGCATTTAGAGCTACCCCTAGGCATGAATAAGTACCTACTGACAGGGGCAGCTGTGAATGCCAAGGTTGGGCTCCTCCCCAATCACAGCCTCAACTTCAGACCCTTCCCCCTTCCTTACTGACCCATAGCATATTGGTATAGCTTCAGACCTGATTATCTATGCTATGAGAAGTCACATAAGAAAATAAGATATGTTTTACTAAGTCAGACCAAGGGTCCATCAAGCCCAGTCTCCTGTTTCCAATAGTGGTCAATCCAGGTCACAAGTATCTGTTATGTTTCTAAAATGGTACACAGATTCCAGCAGATGGATTTCCATGGTCCTCTTTAATAATGGTTTATGGACTTTTCCTTGAGGGACTTGATGTCACTGCCTGATCTCAGAAATATATTGGATGTCCGTAGTCCTGTCTAATGTTATATCTGCTCAAGGCACAAAAGAGCATCGGGAAAGTCCTTGTTTTGGCTGTAAAATATCCCAAGGGTATAGAGAAGACAGTACTCTGCACAATCACAATGAAAGCAGCAGTGGGATTTGAGCCTGCCTTCCCTGAGCCTGGCTTCCCTGGTCCTAGCCCATTAGGACCATTAGGCTAGTCCTAGATATCCAGGTTCTGAAATGCTATTCCAGGGATGTCTATGTAGATATCACCACAGACATCCATACTGGGCATGTCCATGCTTGTGAAATCATGCCTGAACTTGGACGTGTCTTTTTTTTTTC
This sequence comes from Ichthyophis bannanicus, assembly GCA_033557465.1. Taxonomy (NCBI): domain Eukaryota; kingdom Metazoa; phylum Chordata; class Amphibia; order Gymnophiona; family Ichthyophiidae; genus Ichthyophis; species Ichthyophis bannanicus. The sequence continues at coordinate 763,109,580 of CM066033.1, forward strand.
AGACATTCTGGCTTGAACAATCCAGATTGTACTTGGATTGCATTTGTAAGTGTTGGTAATGGTTTATATCAGAACTAAAAGTGCAGTTGCTTACAGCATTTGTGGAAGCTAATGGGTCTATACATTATGAGGGACAAACCTGCAGTTGCCGCCAAGCTCAAATTTTAAAGGTAAACTCAGTGAGCAGTTTGCCTTTGAAAATTAGTTTTCAGGTACATACTCTGACTGTTTTGAAACATTTCATAAACTAAGCTGTTTAATTATATTGTACATGTATATTCCTAGAGGTTCATATAATCATCTGTAAGGCTGCCAGTACATTCTACATAGATGGCCAAAGTGTTAGTGTTGTGGAAAATAATCCAGATGCTAAAGGTTCCTTATAAGCTAAACTAGTTATTGAAGCTGACACTGCTTGTTTATGGAGCTACAGAGTGACACAACTACCCCTCTGGAAGTGCTGAGAAAGTATTCTTTAAGCATGAGTTGAGAATCTACGAAAATCCCAACTTAAACCTTTAAACCTACTATAATATAAAATAAGACGTTCCCGGGACTACTTACTGTTTGCTATGTAGTAGGTCAGAGAGTTGCTTCTTCCTCAAAAAACTCAGCATGTGAATCTATCCCATTAAAAAGATTGTAAATATCTCTGGGACCCAGTTACCAGAACATGGGGGAATTTGCAGTTACTGAACTCAGAGGACAGGCAATTAAATGTGTGTTTGTTTAAATTAGGAGAAAATGTAGAGGAGTAGCCTAGTGTTAGAGCAGCAGGTTCAAAACTGGGGAATGAAGGCAGGGTTCAAATCCCAGTGGTGCTTTGTGTTACCTTGGACAAGTTCTTGAATCCTCTACTGCCCTTGGATGCTGTTTTTAAGGCAGTATTTCTCAAACCAGTCTTGATCTACCCCCCAAGCCAGTCTGGTTTTCAGGATAGCCACAGTAAATATGTATGAGATAGATTTGCATGCAGTGAAGGTAATGCATGCAAATCTATCTCATGCATAATCTGATGCTAGACATTTCATCAATGCTGCTTCAAGGAGCTAAACCCATATCCTGCGATATCATGCTATTCAGGGATGCAAATTGTCATCTGAGCAAGCCTAAAAACACACATCAGTTATCTATGCAGGCACTTAAAAAACCTCAACTAAACCAGCAAACTACACTTGAACAAGATTCCAATGCTACTTACAAAATACATACCAGAGCGTCCAGATCAAAAACATATTTTGGTGTACTCCCTTCTTTCACCGTCGGCTGCCAAAAGATGCCACACTTGAGCATTAAATACCTACAGAACCTCACCCCTACGGACTCACATCAATCAATCAAATAAGATGAACAAGCACATATCTAATCCCAGGCCAGTCTATTTATCACTAAAAATCCAAAACTCAGAGTTTTAAACATACCTATATTCCTAAACTTACCCAATAAAAACCATCACTGCTATCCTTCTATCATAGCATATCACCAAACCTAGACACTTCCCCTACAAACTCAAAGATGCCTACACAAACTGGCCTGCCCCATAAGCTTGCCCTACTGTCTTAATCTTCCAATTACATTAATGACTCAGTCCTCAACCCTACATTAGACAAAACCTAAAAGACCCCCAAAAATATATATAGCCAGCACCTTGACACAAGCAAACCATCACCACAACTCTTACAAATCAAAAACAGGGAGTGGAAAGGGGATGGTGGTGAATAGTGTGATATAGCTCCCTGAAGCAACATTGGCGAAATGCCTGGCATCGGAATTGGACCAAGGGTCATTTGGAGTGGTCTAACAGCTACGTATACCAATACTGTTTGAAGTTGGACCAAAGCTGTGCTTTTTGAAATATACCCGCAGCTAATGCATAATTCTCTTGTCTCAAGCGAATACACAAGGGATATTATTATTTATGGGCTAAGTCTTTGTTAGTAGTCTGTCTTTTGATGTGGGGAAGATTTTGACTACTACAATGCTGGAGGTTTTCTATGACCAATGATGTTAAGAGGTTGATTTACTACTGTGGTATGCCAGAGTTGGCTGTTGCAGAGTCATTGGGGTCTATTCTGAACCACGAATAGTGGGGATGAACGTCCTGTTCGGACGTCTATCCCCACTATTCATCTATCCTTCCCATCCCTGCCAAGCCTCCCCATATGAACAGGGAGTTTGTATGGGGAGGTTAGATAGGGGAGGGAAAGGGGTGGCATGGATGTGGAGACGGTGCGGGCAGTGGGTAATCTGTGGCCCTGGATGTTCAGGGCCTATTCTAAAGTCGACCCTGTACGTCCAGGGCTGGCAGCCTAAAAAGGGAATTTATTCCACCTCTGAGATGGAATAAGTTCCCCTAGACTGGGGGAGACGGCAGGCCCAGGGCATGTCAAAGTTAGGAGGGAGTGCAGGGGATTACCTGCAGCCCGATCCTGGCTGTGGGAGGCAAGATCAGAGGCTGGGCTTCAGGGAAAGTACAAAGTCGGTAGCGGCCGGGCATTGCAGCTCCATTTCCATGTCAACCGGATGCCATAGCGCCACGGCTCCATTCAGGAACCTTGACGGAGGTAGCTGGGCAGTGGCCTGTATATGCAGGCTGACCTGAATCGGGTCTGGGCCTGCACATACAGGCCTAGATACCAATTGCTGCCATTGTGTTGGCGAGAGACCCCTGAGGTCTTTTTCCTCCAGCATTTTTATTTTATTTGATTCTACTCTCAGGACTCAAAAGGCAGGCAGAGCTCTAGAGTCTCCATGCATGGATGAGACAATGGTGCAAGGATGAGGGTTTTAGATTTGTTAGGAATGGGAACATTCTGGGGAAAGGAGGGGCTCTTTCGAAGGGATGGGTTCACCTTAACTGGAATGGAACCAGGCTGCTGGCATTAACCTTTAAAAAGGAGATAGAGCAGTTTTTAAACTAGATAATAGGGGAGAACTGATAGTCGCCCAAGAGCGCATGGTTCAGAACAATCTATCCTTGAAGGATACTATCAAAAGAATGAAGTTATGGCATATCAGCAGAGAGGTTCCAATAAAGACAAAATCAGCCCGAATGCCCTTGAGTATGGAGCAGATAGCTTAAAGATTCCAAATTACCCCTGCCTACCGATAGCCAGATTAATATGAATAAAACGCAGTCTCTAAAATGATTGTATGCAAATGCTAGAAGTCTAAAAAATAAGATGGGAGAGTTAGAATATATAGCACTAAATGAGAGGTTAGATATGATTGGTATCTCAGAGACATGGTGGAAGCAGGACAACCAGTGAGACACTGTGATACCTGGGTACAAACTATATTGTAATGATAGAGCAGATCAAATTGGAGGAGGGGTTATGCTCAGTTAGAGAGGGCATTGAGTCACAATGGATTCAAGATTTGCAGGAAGCAAAATTTGCTGTAGAATCTCTATAGATTGAAATTCCATGTAAAAAGGGGAAGGCGATGGCAGTGGGTGTGTACTATTGACCGCCTGGCCAGAATGAACAAATGGATGATAAAATGCTCAAAGAAATCAGGGAAGCTAACAAAAGTTATAGCACAGTAATAATGGGTGATTTCAATTACCCCGGTATTGACTGGGTCAGTGTTACGGCAGGACATACTAGCGAGACAATGTTTCTACATTAAATAAATGACTGCTTCTTGGAGAAGCTGGCTCATGAACCAATCAGAGGGAAAGCCATTTTGGACTTAGTCCTTAGTGGAACACCAGATCTGGTGCAAGAGATAAGGGTGTTGGGACCACTTGCCAATAGTGATCATAACATGATCGCCTTTGATTTAATTAATGGTAAGGACATCCACAGTACTACCTTTTCAATTTCAAAAGGGAGACTATGATAAAATGAGGAAAATAGTTAAGAAAAAACTAAAAGGAGTAGTTGTAAAGGATAAAAACGTCCATGAATCGTGGATGTTGTTTAAAAATACTATCTTGGAAGCCCAGAACAGCTGTATTCCACATTTTAAGAAAAGTGGAAGGAAGTCCAAAAACAGCCAACATGGTTTAAAGGTAAGGTCAGAGAGGCTGTTGTTGCCAAAAAAGCAATTTTCATTAAATGGAAAAAAAGAGCAAAATAATGAAAACTGGAAACAGCACAAGCACTGGCAAGTTAAATGCAAGACATTGATATGGCAGGCAAAGATGGAATTTGAGAAGAAGCTTGCAGTGGAAGCAAAAACACATAATAAAGACTTTTTCAAGTACATTTGTAGCAAAAAACCTGTGAGAATCAGTTGGACCATTAGATGTTAAGAGGGGACAAGGCCATAGCGGAGAGACTGAATGAATTTTTTGCTTCGGTCTTTACTGAAGAAGATGTAGGGATGTTATCCATGACTGAAGAAGTATTTAATGGTGATACTGCAGAAGATTTGAAAGAAATATTGATGTGTGTACAATTCATTGTGTGATGTTGGATTATTCTCTGAGCTTAATGGTTTGATTGCAGATGTTTCATCACCATTCAAGAGGACATAATCAGTGCGGGGTTCCAGATGGTAATGTTCTTAAATGTTTGCGTTTGTAGTTTTACTGCAGTTGGTAGTGACTCAGCTCTTTGATTCGCAGAGACTGATATGCTGGTCTCCCTGAGGGTTGCTGGGGTGTGGTTGTTGTTTCTGAGCCTTGTTGGTGATAACTCAGTTCTTTGTTCTGCAGGGATTGGTTGGTTGGTTTCCCTGAGTGTGTCTGTGGTGTGGTTGCTGTTTCCTAGCCCTGTTGGTGATGACTCAGCTCTTTGGTCCGTAGTGATTGGTTGGTTGCTTTCCCAGAGTGTTACTGGGGTGTGGTTGCTATTTCTGAGTGTTTTTGGTGATAATTCAGCTCTTTGATCCACAGGGATTGATTGGTTGGTTTTGCTAACGGTTGCTGGTGTGTGGATGTTGTTCTCGGGTATTAGTGGTGCCTCAGCTCTTTGGTTCATAGGGACTGATAAATTGGGTCTATGTCAGTATGTCTGTTTATCAATTTTGTGGTAGAAAACCAGGCTTCCAGAAATTCTCTTTCTCTTTTTGTTTGTGCTCATGCTATGGTTTTGGTTGTATTCCAGTTAAATTTGTGTCCTTCCGTGCCTTCATGGATTGAGACCAGGGAGAGTTGGTGTTCATGTAGTCTGGTGGATAGTTTTCTTCCTGTCTGTAGTTCTTGTCACAGTCACCGCATTGAATTTTGTACATAACATTTGTCCTTTGATCTTTCTATGGTTGTCCATTTGGTTTTGATATGATTATTCTCAGGGTTGTAGGTGGTTTATGGGCTATCATAATACCATGGTCTCTTAGGGGCATGTTTACTAAACTGCGGTAATGTCATTCCCATATAAAGAGATGCCCATATAAAGGAGTGGGCGGGGCAGCAGTAAAGCTGTGTGTCAGATAAGGCGCGTTAAAAAGCGCGTTATAAGGCACCGTAGAAGGCACGTGCCTACGTGCCTTATAAAGCGCCTTATAACACGCTGTATAAGGCGTGTTATAAGGCGCCTTGTACTGTGCCTAATTAGGAGCCTTGTAACGTATTTTAAGGAGTATTGATAGCTGTGGAGAGGGATCTGTGGCTGGAAGCACAGATCTGCAAAGATATGACTGTCACAGGCAAGCAAAATATCTGCCCTGGACAGGCGGGAACAACAAGGAATTTAACCCATAACCTCTGCCTCCACAGTCATCAATGTAACCAGTGGGCTACAGCTCTATAGTGTCTAACACACCGCTGGCTGGCTACAGAAAGACTGCAGGTGACCACACAAGCTGTCTGCTGTGGTTATCAGGATAGAGTAGACCCACCCATACCCATGATGCACTGCACATGCAGATCAGCAGCCTATATCTGATCACAAGATGGGGTATGCGCCACTATAGCACTCCGGCCTGGTAGGGGGAGCTGACCTTGTGTTACTGGCACAGAGTAGCTACAGACCGTGACAGCATGCGGTTCCTGTGCTCACCCTGAGGGTGAAGTGGGGGGCCCAGCACCAGGTCCGCAGCACATGGCATGGCTGACATAAGCTGTGCTGCAGGTCCTCATCAGTGTCAGTGTGTGATGGGTAGTCTTTGCAGACACACCTCAGATACACCTGTGTCCATCCGTATTCCCCAGTCATGTCTAGCGCTTGTGGACTATGATGCACCCAGAGTAGTGCATATCCTGTGTGGGTGCCATGGTCATAGAATATGCAAAGGGTGGTATGCAGACCCTAAAGCAGATTATATGAGCACCACCTAACCCACCCCTGTGGGTCAGGGTGGGGAACAGGACCCCCCACCAACAGATACACAGTCTACATCCCTGGAATGGTGGTAGTAGAGGGGACCATCGACCCCCAGTCTTTCTGGGGAAGAGATACCCTACAAGGCAGACAATGCAGATCTGTATGCATCCATAAGGCAATGGCAGACAGACAGTAGGCCTGGAGATGCTCAGCTGCCCCCCACCACTATCTGATATTCTCAAGCAGCAAACCTCCAGCTGTTGCACCCTGCAAGGTGTTCCACCCATACACATACTAACTACAGACAGTCTGCTAGCTAGTCCATAGTGCATGTTCCTGGAGAGGATATGAGCAGACACACCAAGAAGCTAAGTCAGTGATTGGGTCCCAGAGGAAAAAAAAAACATAAATATCACTTGAGAGAAATGCTATATAGCACTATGGGGGAACCTGGCCATGCCGTGGTCACTGCTCAGTCAAGGTGAGAGTGCCCCCCCCCTCCCCTAGCAGGACATGCCATGGCCACCCTGTCTGTGCAGGTTGTGGCCGGGCACTAGAATGTCCGAGCATAAGAACATAAGAACATAAGATATGCCATACTGGGTCAGACCAAGGTCCATCAAGCCAAGTATCCTGTTTCCAACAGTGGCCAATCTAGGTCATACATACCTAGCAGTATCCCCAAAAGACAAAGGTTCCACAATGCTTGTAGTGGGTCAAGCATTGATATCCTGGGTCCCTTTTTAATAATGGTTTATGGACCTTTCCTCCAGGAACTTGTCCAAACCTTTTTTAAACCCATTTACACTAACAGCCTTTACTACATCTTCCGGTAACAAATTCCAGAGTTTGATTACACGTTGAGTGAAAAAATATTTTCTCTTATTTGTCTTAAATAGTTTACCCTATAGCTTCATTGCATGTCCCCTAGTCTTTCTATATTCTGATAGCGTAAACAATTGATCTACGTTTACCCGTTCCACTCCATTCATTAATTTATAGACCTCTATTATATCTCCCCTCAGCCATCTCTTTTCCAGGTTGAAGAGCCCTAACCTTTGTAGCCTCTCTTCATAGGAGTAGCCTTCCATTCCCTTTACCGTTTTGGTGGCTCTTTTCTGTACCTTTTCTAATAACGCTATATCCTTTTTAAGATACGGCGACCAGAATTGCACACAATATTCAAGGTGCGGTCGTACCATGGAACAATACAGAGGCATTATAATATCCTTTGTTTTATTTTCCATTCCTTTCCTTATGATATCTAGCATTCTATTTGCTTTCTTGGCCGCCGCTGCACACTGGGCAGAGGGTTTTAACATGTTATCCACAATGACTCCTAAATCTTTTTCCTGGGTGGTGGTTCACAATGTGGAACCTTGCATCGTGTAACCATAGTGTGGGTTGTTCTTTCCTAGGTGCATAACTTTGCACTTGTCCACATTAAATTTCATATGCCATTTGGATGCCCAGTCTTCCAATTTATCCAGATCCTCCTGCAGTTTTCCACAGTCCTCTTGGGTTTTAACAACTTTAAACAGTTTTGTGTCGTCTGCATATTTGATAACCTCACTCGTTATTCCCTTTTCCAGGACATTTATGAATATGTCAAAAAGTAGCGGACCCAGTACAGATCCCTGGGTACTCCACTAGTCACCTTTTTCCATTGGGAAAATTGGCCATTTAGCCCTACCCTCTGCTTTCTATCTTTTAACCAGTTCCTGAGCCACAATAGTACACTGCCTCCTATCCCATGACTTTGTAGTTGTGCCAAAAGTCTCTGATGAGGGACCTTGTCAAAGGCTTTCTGAAAGTCCAGTTACACCAGATCAACTAACTCACCTTTGTGTACCTGTTTATTCACACCTTCAAAAAAACATATCAGATTAGTGAGACAAGATCTTCCTTGTCTAAAGCCATGTTGGCTGTCTCCCATTAGGCCATGACTATCCATATGCTGTGTAATTTTGTTCTTTATGATAGTTTCTACCATTTTCCCCGGTACTGACGTCAGGCTCACTGGTCTGTAGTTTCCTGGATCACCCCTGGAACCCTTTTTAAAAATTGGCGTTACATTGGTGATCCTCCAATCTTCAAGTATTACAGATGATTTTAATGAAAGTTTACTGATTACTAATAGCAGGTCTGCAATCTCATATTTCAGTTCTTTCAACACTCTTGGATGTATACCATCTGGTCCAGGTGATTTGCTACTATTCAGTTTATCAAATAGTTGTAATACATCTTCCCGGTGTAGTGATATTTCTCTCAATTCCTCTGCAGTATCACCTTTAAATACCACTTCGGTCTTGGGTAACATCCCTACATCTTCCTCATTAAAGACCGAAGCAAAGAATTCATTCAGTCTCTCTGCTATAGCCTTGTCTCCTTTTACTGCCCCTTTTACCTCTCTGTCATCTAATGGTCCAATTGACTCTCTCACAGGCCTTTTGCTACGAATGTACTTGAAAAAGTCTTTGTTTCGTGTTTTTGCTTCTTTAGCAAGTTCCTTCTCAAATTCTTGCTTTGTCTGCCTTATCAATGCTTTGCATTTAACTTTGCCAGTGCTTGTGCTGTTTCCAGTTTTCCTCATTTGGCTCTTTTTTCCATTTCCTGAAAGATGCTTTTTTGGCAGCAAAAGTCTCTCTGACCTCACCTTTAAACCATGCTGGCAGTTTTTTGGACTTTCTTCCACTCTTCTTAAAGCGTGGAATACAGCTGGTCTGGGATTCCAGGATAATATTTTTAAACAACACCCAAGCTTGATGCAAGTCTTTAACCTTTGCAACTGCTCCTTTTAGTTTTTTCTTAACTATATTCCTCATTTTATCATAATCTCCCTTTCGAAAATTTAAAAGGTAGTACTGTGGATTTCTTTACTTACTATCCCTCCTCCACTAATTAAATCAAACACAACATGTGTCCCCAACAATGTAAAACACCAAACAGTATCCTTTTCTCGCTACACTTCTTATGTATATAGTTTACCCTGTTATCCAAGTTCCATATCCTGTTAATTGTAATGACCAGACATATGCAACTTGTCGGATGTTTCTGTTCCATGTAAACTGCGCTGATGTCGAATAGTGTGCTTTATAAGAAATGTTAATAAATAAATAAAATAAATAATAAATAAAAACACGATCATGCTATGATCACTATTGCCAAGTGGTCCCAACACCCTTATTTCTTGCACCAGATCTGATGTTCCACTAAGGACTAGATCCAGTATGGCTTCCCCTCTGGTCGGTTCATGAACCAGCTGCTCCAAGAAGCAGTCATTTATTTCATCTAGAAACTTTATCTCCCTAGCATGTCCTGCCGTGACACTGAGCCAGTCGATACCGGGGTAATTGAAATCGCCCATTATCACTACTCTGCTGCAACTTTTGTTAGCTTCCTTGATCTCTTTAAGCATTTCATCATCCATTTGTTCATTCTGGCCAGGTGGTCGATAGTACACCCCCACTGCCATCACCTTCCCCTTCATACATGGAATTTCAATCCATAGAGATTCTACAGCAAATTTTGTTTCCTGCAAAACTTTAATCCTTTCTGACTCAATGCCCTCTCTAACATAAAGCACAACCCCTCATCCACTTTGATCAGTTCTATCATTACGATATAGTTTATATCCAGGTATCACAATGTCCCACTGGTTGTCCTCCTTCCACCATGTCTCTGAGATTGCAATCATATCTAACCTCTCATTTAGTGCTATATATTCTAACTCTCCCATCTTATTGTTTAGAATTCTAGCATTTGCATACAAGCATTTCAGAGACTGTATTTTATTAATATTAATCTGGCTATTGGTAGGCATGGGTAATTTGGAATCTTTGCGCTCTGTCTGCACCATACTCAAGGGCATTTGGGCTACTTATTTTTCAATATGTATAGCAAAGCTCTATTTCTTTGTGTCTCTCATAGGTGCAGGGGCGATCCAAGGGGGGTGCAGGGCCATGTGCGGAGACTCGGTGCAGGGCCTCATTTCCATAACTATTTGCATAATGTTAACATACACTAAATTTTAGTAAACATGCCTCTTAATGAGTGTTTGGATAAAGAAAGACTAAAAGATTTCTATATTACTATAATCCAGTGCCAACCGCCAGACACATTAGGAACTACTACAAACATTACCCATTTAGAACCCATAGCAAACCCGCCGTATCGTAACAGCACTACCAGGACTCACAAAGCACCATACTCTACCTATCAAAAGGAAACACTGCAAATATTAAACCAATACATTTCAGAGAATACCAATACATGACCTACTGGGGAAAGAGAACAAGTGGCAATGTCAAATAGGAATTACACAAACAGAATACCTCAGCTCAGTTACACATGCAGAACATAGACCATCACCAAACAAGGAATCACAATTTAGAAACAGGAAGACAATAATTAGCCAAACTTGGAATGTACAACACCCCCTCCCGTGCTCACTTACAATCCACCCGCTCCTCTGCTTTCTTCTTTGCTGGTCCCGCCCTCTGGAATTCTCTCCCTTCTACCCTCCGTTTAGAGCCCCAACACAAAGTCTTCAAGCAAAACCTCAAGACCCAACTGTTTTCCCTGGCATTTAATCTCCCCTCTCCTTTTGTGTGACTCTACTATTTCCTTAACCCCTCCCTGATGTTCCCTCGTGTTGCCATGTCTCGTCCTGCCTTCTTGGTCCTTCTCTACTATCCCTTTTTTTTTTAATATTGTACATTTCTTTTCCTTTCGTTGGCCTCGGCCTTCTTTTATCACTTAGCTTTTAATTGTACACCGCCTTGGTTATTGAGAAAGGCGGTTTTTATCAAATAAATAAACATAAACATAAACATAAACCACTGTCTAAATAAAACTATAAATTAATTTCCTCTTGTATTAAACACAGCGCAGGCGTTAATGATGCACATTTCCCAGAGCTGACATATTCCAGTTAATAAATTCAAAATAAAGAGATATTTTCTACCTGTTGTGCATTTTTTTTCAGTTTCAATTGCTTCAGCCACTTTCTTCGTGTCTTCTGCTAACTCTCCATCGTCTACTGTCCATTTGTCCTTTCTTCTCTCTTCTAGTTTTTTTTTTCCATTCTCTCTCTAGATCTGCTTTAACATAGTAATCTTTATCCTTTTGCTATTTCCTCCATCTCTTTCTTTATTCCTTTTTCATCCACTCAAATTTTACCCCTCCATCCTCAATCCACACTTACTATCCCAATAACCGGCCAATTGTAGATTTTTCTTCCCTCCGGCACAAAATATTTTTCACCTCTCCATTTCACTCTCCGAGCCCCATCCTTTAAAATATAGGCATAAAATAGGCATGATTTTCACTTTTTTATGAGTGCTCTGTTATAAAATTTCCAGGGCAGTCAAAGCCAGTGGAGGAAGTGAGGCCTCATCTGGGATCCTGTGGTCAGAGCTCCTCTGACAGGTGACACCAAAGTGTGAAAGTAAGCAAGGAGAAAGATACAAGAGAAAAAAGAATGAATTAAAAAATACATCTGCAAGATAAAATGGGAAGGGTGGGAAACCTGATTATGAATTCTAGTGTTTCCTGTTCCCTGTATTTCAGAGATTTTATATGGGTCTTATATACCTTAGCAAACTGAATGTGTGCTGACAAATTCACATACCTTTAGAATAAATCTGAATTACTGAGTTTGTGCTTTCTGTGTAAATGACATCTTCTTCCCATAGTGCTAAAGGTACTTTACACAGACTCATCTCATCAGCAGGTTCTTCTCCACAGTGAATTGCACTTCTTAGGCATATTTCATTTTTGGTGGCTGGCTGCTGCTAAACCCTGGCTGCTTTTGGCCATACCCCAGGTCAGTCCTAATGGGTCCCTCTTACCTGGCCACTCCATCCCTTCCCAAACACCCTAGAAACCTTCCCTTGTTAATCAATTAATTATATTATATTTATTTAGCTGTATTTATATATCACCTTTCACCTTGTCAAGGCGATTTAAGACACTCTCCGCTAAAACTATTGTGATAGCCTTATACAGACATACAATCAGGTGTTTCAGCAATGGGGACTCAAGAAACCTGATGCTCCCGGGGGTCCGGATCAGTTCACTTTTTAGCCATCCCCCAAAGTGGCGCAGCTGAAAAAACTGGATAAAGTTCAGGGGCGCCTTTATCACCTGCTCTACATGACGTTTGGTTGTGAATTTTCCATATTCGTAGAGCTGGGCCAATTGTGACACACCTGATGTGGCAAACACACCATGCCCCATATCCCTGTTAAAGGTAAATGTGGAAACTGGGGTATAGGGGGTAAAACAAGCAGAGATCAGTGACCGTTTATAAAGCATCCACCATACTCTCTGGAGAGAGCCTAAGAATGGGTGAGCCAAGATTTTCCACATGTCCGCCAGTTCCTCAAGAAAAAGCACAACTGGCAGTGGGGCAGGGGACATCAACTGCTCCTCTAGCCACACCCAGGCTGCATCTTCCCCTTTAAGCCAATACCAGGCTTCCCTCAGACATGCATACCATTGGATATCCCCAGTCCCCCATGTTCCTTGGGGGTGGTAAGCATGGTACAACCCACTCAAAGATTCTGCCCCTACCATATAAACCTAATGAATTCCCATCTCAGGCTTTTGAAAAAACGTCAAGGGATATGATGCAAGAGCTGCATCATCAGAAAGAGAATCTTGGCCATCCTAAGTGCATTGGCTCTCCACAAACAAGGAAACCACAAAATCCTTTCATTCTTGCAGTTCCCCTCTTACATTTGCCATACGTTTCCCATAATTAATCATGCATAGACGGGATAAATGACTAGGGATGATAACCCCCACGTGCTTAAACTGATGAACCACAGAGAAAACGGATCCTGAAACCTCTTCTAACCCATCCCCTGCTGTGTTCCAGAACTCAAGGTGGGTTTGAGCAAAGAACCAGGCATGCCTTTTTATGTCTGTCTTTGAGCAGTAGGGTCCTACTTGGCCTTTGTGAAGTCCTTCTTTGTTTAGTGCATTTTGTATGGTGTGAGTTGAAACCATGACTCCAGATTGCTCTAGGTCAGTCTTAAGCTCTTTGGATGTTGTATGTGGTATTTTTCCAACAGTTCACTCTAACCTTTGAAGACTTTTTAGATTTATTTTCTTCTTCCCACCGCATTCTGGCAGGATCTTGACAGCTCCATGAGCAGAAAAGTTCTTAATAATATTGTGATCTGAGACACAGGAATCCCAAGGTCTTTGGAGATGGCCTTGAACCCCTTTGAAGTTTAATGTTTGGTGATAATGGCTTTTCTGATGGGCTCAGGCAACTCCCTTGTCTTCACCATTGTGAAAATGGAAGATGTGAATGTGGCCATTTTAAGCTTTAGAGTCATCATTCATTGGTTGTTTCAAGTCATACGAATACTGACGATTACAGGTGCATTAATATTACTCCAATGGGAATGTAGTGTTTCTGTTCAAATGGATTTAAATTGTTTATAAGGGTGCCAATAATCATGTCCTGGTAATGTCACAGTTTTTATACTATTTCCTACTATTTCCTTTTTTAGTTGGCATTTTTTTATTTTATTCTTTTATGTGTCAAATATGTGTGCATATATATTCCAAAGCCATTTCACTGGCCACTTTTTTTTAGGCGATATTGGACATTAAGGGGCTTGTTTACAAAGTCGCGGTAGCGGTTCGCGATCATTATCGGAGCCGCGGCCCCATTGATTTCAATGGGGCCGCGGCTCTGATAACGATCGCGAATCGCTACCGCAGCTTTGTAAACAAGCCCCTAAGGGTTTGAACTGCAAGGGTGCCAATAATGTTGACCAGAACTATAAAATGGGGAATTAACATTGATATTATAGGCTTGCCCAAACCACTACCTGTACATGTCCTAACCATGTCTCCTTGCTATTTGCACATCTAGGCAATCTACACGTGCCACTGCTGTTATTTACGTACACCTGGTGATGCTTCTAAAATAACTCCCAGTGAGAGGCACATTTGTCTGGATGGCCAAAAAATGGTCAGCACAAAAGTGTACCTGATTCTGCAACCACAGGACCTAGACTTTCCCGCTGGTGCAGGATCAGGCACAGAGACGGCCCAGCACTGCCCTGATGCTATGGCACGAGACGTCTTCCCATCACCCCATCCAGCTTACCCTGTGCTCTTGCTGATGTGCTGGTGACACTGGGACATCCAGCAGGAGTGCCAAAAGCCCACCATATAGAAAAATGTCCATTCCCCACCGCACAACCTTTGGCAGAGGCAGCCAGGGCCTGGATCAGGCAAGGGGGACTCATCTGCATCCCCTCTGACTGGTGGGACTGTGTGGTTCAATCGCTGCTGCACCCGTGACTTATACCACCTCCAAGGTGGTATAAACCCCACATCTACCCTGCTGCTGGTGGACATACAGAGTCGTGACCTGAATTGGCCCTGTATGTCCAGATGCTTTGGCCTGCAGCTGCTCCACCCCCTCCCTGCCTATGGCCCTCCCCCTCCCCGGCCCCCATCCAGCACTCCCCGCTGAGTTCTTCTGTGCATGTGGGGAGCCCTTGAGGCAGCATATGATCCCAGAGATTAGCAGGGCTGGATGTCCAACTCAGACGTACATCCTCGCTATTCATAGGTCAGAATCAAGCCCATAATGCTTAATAATTTAAACTCTTAAATTAACTGGATAAAACATCAAGGACCATCAGAGCCGTTAATCAAGCTCTTCAATAACACAGGTACACTACCAAAAAACTGCGTCCAGTTTTGCAACTGATTCCTATAGATTTTGGGGTGCTGAATCCAGGAAAAATAGCTAAAATGTTCCATCACGTCACGTTTTCTTGCAAAATTAGATTTCTTACCCATATAAGGAATGTTCACATAATTTCTTTTTAGCCGACTGCAGTTTATTTTCTTGGCCCAAAATAGAGGTTGTAATGGTTAACTAACTAGAAACACTCCCTCATGATATTTTAGAGTGTTTTGTATTCATTTTATACATTAACAGGACAATTGGGAGGCGGGGAGCTAAATGCAGTACTCGCGCTGGCGCATGTTCTTTCCTGTTCGCCTCGCCTCGTTCGCTCGCTCAAACACGGTGGTTGAGACATGAACGTTCCTGTCAAATTTCAGTTTATTGCAAGTTCATTATTACCTTTTGTTTGCTCAGTCATAATCCAGCTTTATTCCGAAGTGGTTCACTACAGTTGTAGTTTGCAGTGCTGTGTATTTGTGATGGCTCACAGAGCCAGAGGTTGCGTCAACTCTCCGGACAGTTTTTGTTTTATTTGTGGGGAATATACCGTGAAAAAGCGGCAGAGGAAACATTCTGCATTTATTAAAAAAGTATCATTCGCCTATTTCGGTTTGAAGTTAGGCGATCAAGACAAACCGTGGGCTCCTCACAAAGTGTGCAAGACATGTGAGGAAGATCTACGCTTATGGATGAAAGGTAAAAAACAAGCATTTCGTTTCGTAATACCTATGATGTGGCGTGAACAAAGAGACCACAGCAGTGACTGCTATTTTTGCTCTTGCATTGTGAAGGGATACAACTTAAAAAATAAGAACGTAATAAGTTACCCCAACCTTCCCTCAGCAATTAAGCCTATGCCTCATAGCAACAAAGTACCTCTGCCTGAACCACCAAAATCTTTGGATCATATTTGTGGACGGTTCTGATCATGATGAGACTCATCAGATGGCTTTTCCCGATGAGTCCAGTACTTCCGAGTTTGAAACTGAACCAGATCCGAAACCTGAACTTTTCTCTCAAGCTGAATTGAATGATTTAGTCCGGGATTTAGGACTCCCAAAAGATGCTGCCCAACTGCTAGGTTCTCGGTTTAAACAGAAAAATCTATTGTCACCAGGAACAACTTTTTATTGGTACCGCAACTGCGAGACACAATTTTTGAAGTATTTCAGCAAAGAGGAAGATTTGGTATTTTGCAACGATAATACGGAGTGATGGAAAAGTTTAAACTCAAGTATGATCCTGCTGAAAGGCGGCTGTTCATTGATTCGTCAAAAGACAGCATAAAAGGTGTTCTTCTTCATAATGGCAACACATTCGCTTCAGTTTCCTATTGCTCACTCTGTTATTCTCCAAGAAAAAATACGAGAATTTGGCCCTGATTCTTCAGAAGATTCGTTATGATGAGCATAAGTGGATGATTTGTGGAGACTTTAAAATTCTATCCATGCTATTAGGGCAGCAATCCGGTTTCACCAAATATCCCTGCTTCATTTGCTTGTGGGATATCCGGGCCCGCGACCTACACTGGGGGAAAAAAAGACTGGCCAATTCGGGGAGTATTTGAGACCTGGTGAGAAAAATGTTCTTCATGAGAGCTTGGTACACCTCGTGATAAAATTCTATTACCACCTCTCCACATTAAGTTGGGTCTCATTAAGCAATTCATCAAGTCCCTTCCAAAAGATGGTGAGTGCTTTCGGTACCTTTGCTCAAAGTTCCCCCGACTTTCTGAAGCAAAGCTAAAGGAAGGAGTGTTTGTTGGCCCTGATATAAGGAAACTCATTTCAGATGGAGCATTCGCTGAAACGATGTCTGAGAAGGAAAAAGAAGCCTGGGATTCCTTCAAGGATGTTGTTCTCAAATTCTTGGGGAACAGGCGGGATGAGAACTATAAGGATATTGTTGCCAGGATGCTCAATGCCTTCAAAGAACAAGGCTGTAACATGAGACTGAAAGTCCATTTCTTGCATTCCCATGTGAACTACTTTCCCGAAACCTTGGGGGCGTACAGTGAAGAACAAGGTGAAAGGTTTCACCAGGACATCAAGGACGCAGAGAGAAGGTACCAAGGAAGATGGAACACCACTATGATGGCTGATTTCTGCTGGTTGCTGCTGCGGGAAACCCCAGATGAAAAATACGCCAAGCAGCGCACCAAGAGAAGCATTCGGGGGAAGAAGAAACGGGCCCACCAGGAGATTGATTGACCCAAGAATGACTTTAAAATCTAAACTGTGTTGACAAATATTGTGTTTTTACTAAACTTTGAAATGAAAATTTGCTAATTATTACCACAGTGTCGGATCTCATTTATTAGAATTTTATTTTCACACCATCGGGTGTTTGTCTTCATGTATTGCAATGGTGCGGTTTGCGTTTTCTATTCTTATATATATACCTGTACAACATTTTTTGCACATTTCTTTGCTTTGCTTTGTGTCTAACTTCGCTCTTATATGCTCAATGTTTGTGCACATGTATGTGGCTGTTTTAAGTGCAGACAATTTTGCTACCATCACAGTGTGTTTTGTTGACATTACTCTATTCTTATGTGCTGCCTTGTTACAATTTTCTTTATTCTTATTTGAATAACTACTAAACAATTAGTATAAAGAATTCATCCAAGAAACTTTTATCACGATCGCACTCAATCTGAAACGTTCACCTCAAACTGCTATCCAATGTAGCAAAAAATCTGTACGTGATGGAGCAAATTGGTTACCAGATTTGGATTCAGCGCACCAAAAAACGTAAAAATCAATCGAAACATTAGAGGCAGTTTAAAAAAAAAATTCTTTAGTGTACCTGTGTAATCAACGCTAATATTCTAAAAAAAAACATACACTGGATTAATTGTCTTTCCTTTGGGTTCTTGTTGGTCTAAATTCTCCAATTTTCTAATGATCAGTTCTCAGAGGCATTCACAGTCTTTTTAACAAATGAGACTCGCAACCAGTTGGCCTTTGAGGAAAGAGCTGCTGCCTGTTCTACACATGCAAACAGTAAGTCAGCATACACAGAAGTGTGTTATTAATAATTAGATTTGTTTTAAACTATCAGGGAGTGATTTCATGCAGAAATGTATGTGCATGCTTTTTGCATACTTCTGTATTCACGGTTACCACAGGGACTTTGTGCACTGGCATTTACGCCGGCTCTTTGGCATGCACGAGTTTCACTGGCTCATTTGCCACATATGTGGGTATCTGTGCTAACTCCTCTCAAACTCTGCCACTGTTCACTGTAGGTATTGCTGCATGTGTACCTGCTATATGCACATACCTTTACCCACATATACGGCTTGCGATTATATAAAAACCTAATTCTGTAGGTAAAGCATTGCTGTGTGCACAGAAATGCTTTTGAAAATTACCTTCCAAGTTTGCTTTTCTCTTATCTCTTAGCTCATACATTAGGGTTGAATGGAGCAGCAGTACAACCCTATAAGTCAATGTTTATGTTTATGTTTATTGATGCTTGAACTACCGCCCTTTGTGAGTAACGGCAGGGCAGTTTACAAGAGAAAAACCATAATCAAATTAAAAGAAACAGGAGAAAAAGAACTCAAATCTTAAAAGAAAAATTTAAAGTGGTTAAGAAGAGCAAGTACTGGATTCCAAATGGGAATGTGTGAAACATATTACGCAATATTTTTTATACTATGGTTTATAAAAAGAAATATGTTCAATTTCACAAAGTGGCATATCCTTGCTGGATCGACTGAATGCCTTATCATATTCCCAGCCCCCATGTTAGCTTCAAACCTCTTCACCCAAATCCTAGAATCCTTTTGTCACCCCAAATATTTACCAGTGTGAGCCCCCTTCTGCCATCCCCATCTTTTTGTCAGCACCAGTTCCCTTTGGTCTTTATCTGCCATAATGGGAGAGTGAACTTGTAGGGTAGATTAAGCCATAGCTTAGTCTGAAAAAAAGCAATGACTTTGTAATTAGAAAGAAGTGATTTTGAATTATTCAAAACTATGTTCTTGGCACAAACAAAGCAGTTTTGAATCAATTTTCTTTTAACTGTTTAACCATTCTTCATTCAAGCTCTATTATTGCTTCACTGATATAGCTATAAATCCCGTTGTGTTGCAATGGCTGGAGAATGATATTGATAATATTGGGTAGTGTGCAGTGGTGCTGGGAAACAGATATTTTATACGGAGGTATATCAGTAATCTCCCTTCTTCTGTTTTCTTACTCCTTTGAAACCTGGATAATCTCTTTTTCTCTATGTCTCTTGATATTTGGCCTCATGTCGTTCATCATTACTTTCAAGCTTGGCTTCTCTTTCCCTCCTTCATTATTTCTTTTTCCTTTTCTTCTGTGTATTTCCATGATATCTTAACTTGTTCTTCTTTTATACCAGTATGATTCATCATTTTCCTACTCTCTTTTCTCCTTTTATACCTAGTTGTTTTCTCAGGGACAGACAGACCCAAGGATATCTAATGCCCTCTAGGCAAACCTTCAACCCAACATTCATTGATTCTACCTCTAATCCACCCCCAGCATCCATTTCCCTACCTCTTTTCCCATACTTCCTTCCCCTCTTCCCCAGTATCCACCTATCTACCCACTCTCTTCTCAAATATCCATTTACCATGGTTTTCCTGCATCTTAAATCCAGCATGCACTCCACTGTCCTGTCCTTCCCCTTTGTATGCTCTTGCCCTCTCCCCTCCAGAATATCTATCCTTCTCTTCCTTCTCAGTGTTTCAGCATCAGCTCCCTTCTCCTACCTGCTTCCTTGTCACCCCATTGTCTTCAGACCCCCTTCTTCCTTGCAAATAATTCACCCATTCTCCCAGTCCTTAGCTTCTCTCACCCCAATCCCTTAGCATCTGCCCTTTCTCCCATCCCCAATCTTCCTGCTAACTCCAAGTCTACTATGCCAAGTCCTAGCATCAGCCTCCTTCTGTCAATTCCAACCGGCCAGCATGATGCCCCTTCTGTCATTCCAGGTCTCACATCAGCTCCATCCCCCTTTACCCCAGCCCCTGCTCCTGCCTCATCCCTCAGCTCCTTGTTCCCAGCCCTTAGCACTGCATTAGTCCGAGCTCCTCCCCCAGTCCAAGCATCAGACCCCTTCTCCCACCCTACCATTTGCCCGAGTCAGCCTCCTCATTTCTGTCTTCCCCTTCTCCCCAGTCCGGCATATCCCCTCTCTCTCCCTATTCTCTTCTCCCCCATGTCCAGCATTTCCCCTCTCTCATCCCTTTCACTGCAAAACATGGTCCTGCATCTTTCCTCTCCTCCCCCTTCCTATATGGTCCAACATCTTCCCCTCTCTCTCCCTTCCCTCTCCATCCAGCAGTTCCCCCCTTGGTCCATGGTTCTCCTCAAGCCTTCATGGTTCCTGTTGTGGCTCTGTCCTGTTACTGCAAGAGTGTCAGAAGTAAAAAGAAACTTAACGTGCCTTGGAGACTTGAGAGCAGGACAAAGCAGAGACTTGCAGAGGCATGAGAATCAAGTCACCGCTGCACGTTATCTTTTTTTTTGTACTGCTGATACTGTCATAGCAACAGGAAGTAGCCATGATAGGAATCACAAATGTTTGAACGGAGGGGGGTAGATCGTGGAGGGAAGGGGGAATTGGAGGAGAGAGAGAAAGCTTCTGGACTGGAAAGGAGGGGAGAGAGGGAGATATGCTGGACTTGCAACCAGTCCAGTTAGGATTTGTGGAATATAATCTCAGTTTCTCAAAATTCCTCCTAACATTTGCATTGTGGCAAAGAGACCATTTATCTGTTGTTTACAGAAAACTATGGGCCTGATTTTCAAAGGCATTTCCATGGGTAACTGCCCTAGTTACCCATGTAAATGCCTTATCCGGGATTTTCAAAAGGCATCTACACAGGTAGTGTCTTTTGAAAATCCTGGATATGTCCCTAATGCACCCAGATGCTATGCTGTTAGCATCAGGGAGTGTTGGGGGCGTTTTGGGGGCTGAGTGGGAATGGAGGAAAGAGCTAAGTGTGTAGCAGCAATTTTCAGTGCTACCCACTTAGCCCTCTGCCCCTTAAAGATAGGCAAGGTTTTTCCTCGCCTACTTTTCAGGCGCAGGATCTAAGCAGATAGCATTGAAAATTGCTGCTACCAACTTAGCCTCGGCGGCTGCCGGCACATCCAGCATAACCCGGATTTTCACTTCCGACGCCATGGAATCTGTTTGATTCAATGCCTTCTTTAGCATATAATGCCACCTCTCCACCAATTTGACCACCCTATCATTGTGATATAATTTATACCCTGGTATCACAATGTCCAATTGCTATCCTCCTTCTACTAGATCTTTGAGATGACAATTATAACTACCTCAGTGCTCTAAATTCTTACTCTTCCATCTTATGTTTTAGTCTTCTAGCATTTGTATACAGTGATTTCAAAATATGCTTTTTCTTTATATGTGCAAACTGCTTATCACTTGACAGGGGTAACATGGAAACATGTAGCTATTCAACTCTATTTGCTCTCTACTTGAATGCACCTGGGCTTCTTTTGCCTTTATTGCAAACTCCCTTTTGGGGTGCCCTAAGTTCACTGTGTTGATAGTATTCTTCACAGATACATTATTTTGAAATATGTACTCTTGAGCCATTGTCGGCGTTACTCCATTATCTGATTTAAAATTTGCTCTATCTCCTTTGTAAAGACTGGTGTCAGCAGCCTGGTTCCACCCTAGTTATCAGGGAGCACATCATTTCATAAAGGCCCCACCTTTCTCAAAATGTTGTGCAATACATAATAACCCTAAAGTCCTCTTCCCTATACCATCAGCTCATCAATGCATTGAGACTCCATGGGGCATGTCTACTAAACCGCGGTAGCCTTTTGTTTGTTATCTCCAATGATGAGATTGCTGCAAAAGGCCCGTGGTATGTCAGAAACCTCCATGGTATCTGCAGGAGGCATTCCCAGCTTTTCCCCTTCACATATGCAGAGATTTTGGATCTACCACAGAGACCCATGCTACCTGCATTGGCAGGTAGAGTGGGAAGCCTCACTGTGCCTGCCAATGCAGGTATTGCGGGTCTCTCCGGTAAATCCAAAGGGAGGATAGGTAGTGATCGGATTCACAGAGCTCTCACAAACTCTGCGCCCCAGTTTCTACTGTACTCTTCTGCGCCCTTCCTGGCCTCCTCAATAATGCTAACAATGGCCACAATCTTACGTGAAGCTAGGGGCAGGACAATGTGACAGCTGCTTTTTTGTCTCGGCCCAACGATGTGGGCAGGAGCGGGGAGGACCACTGCCTCCCCACTGACAACCAGACCACCAGGGATGATGGGGGGATTGAGGGGTAGGAGGGCCATGGGGGCCTGGGATTTAATAATAGTCAAAGGGTGCGCTGATCCTCTCCCCCCCTCCCCCCCCCCTGACAGTTCCTGTTGTGGATTGGAAACTTTCCAGGGAGGAATGTGCTGAAGGGAGGGCAGGAGATTTTTTAAAATATTGTTGGTTCTGCAGATCTCTACCTCTGCGGCACCAACAATATTGTCTGACTGGGGGACCCGGTCAGGGTAGTAGGGGGTCACAATGCTACGCTAAGAGATCATGGCTATAGATAATGGCACCACTTGAGGTGGTGTTATCTGTAGCCGTGATCTCGGGATTTTTAGCAGCCACCACATGATATATTTTCACTCAGTGGCTGCCGTAAATAGTGCTGCTTACTCCCCACCCCTGCACCACATGAAAACTAGATATCTCATATATCTGCTTTTCTCACACATTAGCTGCTACTGCTGGGTGATAAATAAGTGTTAACTCCATGGCAGCAGCTAACGTCATTTAGTAGGCATACCCCCATATCTCTTTCTGCCTCTAGGTCCTACCTGTGGAACATTATTGAGAATACTACCCTAGATGTTTTGGATTTAAACTTTCTATCTAAAATCCTAAATTTGGCTTCCAGGAACTCCCTCCTGTATCTTTCAGTGTTGTTGATACCCACATGCACCATGACAACTGGTTCTCCACTGCACACTTGAAAATAATATCTAGTTTACACATGAGGTTCACTAGCTACCCAACTATGTAAAATCATAATGAATTGTGTTTCTTTAGGAGGTCAAAGAGCTTCAGGGACAGCAAAGATGAGCTAGGATATTTTCAGTGATGGTGCCTACTGTTGATGTTGGAAGATGTAACAGGTATTAGGCGACCTGTAGGCCTTTGGAAGCAGAATGAAATGGCTCTTGGCGAGGATTATAGATCATCTAGCTTTCCTCCTCCTTTTTGTCTACTTGCTCACTCTTCTCATCCTCTTTCCTGGCCTCCTGTCCACTGGTCTCTCCCTGCTCATTGATCTTTTCCTTCTTCCTTTACCCCTGCTCACTTTTCTCATCCTATTTCCTTTCTCACTGTTCACTCGCCTCCTTCTCCTTCAGATCTGTTCAGGCACTTGAAACATGTCTTTAGCAGATCTAAGTCTTTTCAGTAACCATCCCTGTCTGCCTATGGGCCATGTTGTAGCCCTCTTCTGCTTCTCTCTGGGGTGGGGGAGGGGTGGCAACAAAGGCTATTACTGTATCTTCTGAGGATGTCCCACATTACTTGTAGGCAGATAAAAGGAAGTGAGTGGGGAAAGGTGTTGCATGAGGTTGGTAAGCAGAGCAGACAATCTTCTGTTTCATCGACTGAGCCGGCAGACGTCAGAGAGGGTTCTGTGGAGAGAAAAGAGGAGTGCTGAGGTGGAGAGTATGTGCGAGAGATGGCTGCTTATCTAGAGACATCCCTCAGTGATTTAATAACTCTTAAAGTGGTCCATTTTTGATAAACGTAGGTGTGTAGAGAAATTATGAAATATGCAGAACCTGCCTATGTATGTGTCCCACCCAGCACGTGCACATCCCCTGCTTAGATCATGATCTTTTGGAGACACACTCATTCATATGTGCTGCCCAGTGTACATGCATACTACTCCTTTATAAAATGAATGACACTCAATATATGAGCCCATATCCTATTTATACCTGTGTACTTTTTGCATAGCCTGTATAAAACTATCCACTAAAACGCAGATCTGATAGTCGATTTTACAAATGCCTCCTTGATAAAGCTCTAAGAAGCATGTTTACTAAGTGTGAGGACCACATTATCAGCATGAATTTCAGAGTTTTATTAAGTGTTCAGTAAAAAAATATTTTCTCCGATTGTCTTAAATATGCCACATTGTAGCTTTATTGTGTGCCCCCTCGTCTTTCTACTTTTTAAAGAGTAAGTATCCAATCTACATTTACCTGTTCCACTCCATTCATTAATTTATAGACCTCTATCATATCTGCTCTCAGCCATCTTTTTTTCAAGTTGAAGAGCCCTAACCTTTTAAGCCTTTCCTCATAGGGGAATCCTTCTATCCCCTTTGCCTATAAATTTCACTCTATGCCCTTTAATCTTAGGGGTATGTTTACTAAAGTGTCTGAACGTCGCAGCGATGGTATTATTGCGCGTTAAGTGATGTTATCGCACGATAATGTAACATTGTCACGCGATAAAGTCACTGATCATTCGATAACGCGGCTGCAGCATTAAGGCACACTAGCGCTGTGAAATCCGGGTCTGAAGGGTGGAGTAAGGCTTCCCAGAGGGCGGACAGAAGGGGTCAATGGGCGGAGAGTGGGCAGTGAGAGGCTCCAGGCACACTAACGCTGTGAAATCCGGGTCTGAACACTAACGCCAGTGAAACCCTTGCATTAGGCACATTTGCAGGAAAGAGAAACCATTTAAGTCAGCAATGTGCAGCAAAGCCAGGGAAACCCAGAAAACGTGATAGTAGTGATACATGTGCATGAACCAAAAAGGCAAATAAACATAGAAAATGACCAGAACCACATTTAAAATCCCAATAACCAAGCTGGCCAATAGTGATATTAATGAGAAACATAAAGCAACACTACTGACAAAGCATACAAATCAAGATATCATGTTTGGAAGGGTCTATGCTCTGTCCCCCTACAAAGTGAATGATCCCACATTGAAATAGCGGTGATCAGGGTTTTTCCCTTAATATTGGGCAGGTTTGTTATGGCATGCACATGTGCCACAACAACGAGTGGGCACGTAGGAAAGGGCAACTGTACAGATGCTGGAAATAGCGGTGATCAGGGTTTTTCCCTTAATATTGGGCAGGTTTTTATGGCATGCACATGTGCTGCAACAACAAATTGGGCACGTAGGAAAGGGCAACTGTACAGATGCTGGAAATGGGATACAGAGGGCTGCAGGCGGCACATGCTGTGGTGCAGCTGGGGCACAGTGTGGACTAGGCAGATGCCTAGGTGGCACATAGGAATCCAGAAACTGTAGAGCAGCCAGACAGCAACTGATGAGGGTCCAATATGGGCACAAGTGTGTTTCTCACAGTGTCACAGGGGATATTACCCAGCAGGTACCCCCAAGGGCACAGAACATTGGCAGGTGGTACCGGGGGGAAGTGTGCATGTCCATGTAGGCACCCCTACCCGACAACACACACCATAGGCAGTTGCCTACCTGCACACTGGCTGGCCTGGGACTGCGCACCACCGGCACAAGGGCATGTCAGCATGGTGGCGGAGGGGTGCTGGTGGCGGAGGGGGCAGCGGCAGGGAATGATCTGCTTCTGTGGCAACAGTGTGGTGCAGTACACACAGCCAGCATGTTCAGTGTCAGAAGGTCACAGGTTCAAGTCCCAGCTGTGGCTCCTGCAATTCATGTCCCTACATTTTATCCAGTACTAAACCATGGTAATAAAGACAGAACTGCTATTGCAGATTAAATAAACAAGCCATAAACGCCTATATTTTACCATACAGGGCACAGACAGCATAAACATGTGCAATCCCTAGAGCAGAGTTTCCCAACTGCAGTCCTGGAGGGCCAAACACCATTCAGGTATCATGCTGTCCCTACTAAATATGCCTGTGATGCATTTGTATGCCATGACCCCATTGTATGCAAATGTATCTCATGCATATTCATTACAGACAGCATGAAAACCTGAACCATGTTTGGCTCACCAGGACTGGAGTTGGGGACCTCTGCCCTACAGCAGCAGCCAACAGGGGCACAAACACCCACACCCACAGGCTCATGGAGAGTCAGGCTGTTGGGCCCTGCGTGGAGCAGCAATGCCATCTTAAACTTGGAAATACGTTCCACATATATCAAAAGGTTGCTATGATGTCAGATAACAAATCCTAAGTTAAACACAATTTGTTGACAGAGATTCATCATAGCAACCTTTCAGATATCTGTGGAG
Organism: Ichthyophis bannanicus; assembly: GCA_033557465.1. Classification (NCBI taxonomy): domain Eukaryota; kingdom Metazoa; phylum Chordata; class Amphibia; order Gymnophiona; family Ichthyophiidae; genus Ichthyophis; species Ichthyophis bannanicus. Next base: position 763,135,770 of record CM066033.1, read on the forward strand.
TGTGTTTCAGTGTTTGCTTCTGACAGTGTTTACCACCCCAGAGAGAGACCTTAACAGTATTGAGTATCATAGCAATGCCTGCACTGTGCCCAGGACTGGTGTGGCGTCCAGGGCTGCCAACCACCTCTATATTTGCACAATGCTGAAATAGGTGTGGGAGTGTGTGTCTGTCTATCCAGTGTTTTGTGGCTGCCTACACCTTACTGAGCCCACAATGCTTGTACTGTTTCCAGTGTTAGCCTGACAATGTGCATAATGAGGAGCAAGGTATTGTGGGTATGGCCCAGACAGGGCGGCCTGGGCAGGCTGCATCTGCACATGGCATAGGGCAATGGCTGGGACATTGTAGTGCCCGACCACCACCTGCACGGACAGGGTGGCCACAGCATTTCATGCTGGGGGAGGGGGGTCACTCTCACCCTGACTGAGCAGTGACCATCAGCAAAAAAGACCTGGATTTAAAAGTTACCATCCAACTAGTTTACATGAAAAAATCACCAATATAGTATCCAAAACCACTTTCTATTTGTCGGAAAGGCCAACAAAGTTTAGAGGAAATATACCTCTTACCAGTTGTGGTCCGTTCTTTTTAATTAATCAAAAGCTCTATTTTATTATAAAAAACAGCAACACTTAGCTGCAAAATCGGCTGCTCCAGTAACGCCTAAATCAATAGTAGCACAAAGAACGACGTGTCACATTTCGGGGTAAATGTAATGTATCCCCCTGCTTCAGGTCAAGTCCACTTGTGCATTGTGAAATCAGCCCAGTAACAACAGTCGTGAGGATCGGTTCTTAAACTTTTCACCAGCCACCACCAACGCTCATTAGATTACGTCAGAACGCACCTATCAGGTGAATTCAAAATGAAGAGCCAATAAGAGCAGAGAAGGGGGAGGAACCACCAATCAGGGAACACCCCCAAGACCAAAAGAGTCACGAATGAACCATGAACACTGAAGATATTACCAAAAGCACACTAGAGAAGCGTGTGCCAGTCAATCTGCATGTTCAACCCCTGTGGATGTACTGTACCAAGGGAAAAAAATCAATTTTTGCTCCAAATACTGTAAAGGTTGCTGGCGATCACCCCCGCGTGGGTTCCAGGGCACAAAGTCAAGTACACGTCACCGCAACTCCTCAAAACTGTGTGACGTGTATAAACAATGTTCAACCATCGGGGCTGACAATGACTTTGTCCGTAAACGGGAAGCATGTTCACCGAGGCGTACTTTAAAGGATCGAGTAGTGCGACCAACATAGTAAAGAACACAAGGACACACTATCAAATACACCACAAAAGATGAGGTACAATCCGTGCGCCAGCGAGCCGAGTAGGTAATATTAGTACGATTATCCAACCAGTCCAAGCTCGAAATAGTATTCGAGCAGTATTTGCAAGAGCCACATGCAAAATGACCCGCGGGCTCATGGAAAGTTGAAGGGCGATCAACTGTCACTGTAGTACGTACCAAAAGATCCCGGAGGTTAGCCTTATGGGAATAAGCAATCTGAAGTTGTTTCCTGAAACAGGCATGGAGCCCAAGTATCGACCAAGCGTTCAGCGCAATACTTTGCTCCGTTTTGATAGCCATCACCCTTTGGCATTAAAAAGAGGTTTACCCTTGGGCCAATTTTTGTGTCTGCGCCGAAACTGTACAACTTTGTCTAATTTTAAGCAACATGCTGAAGACCTGTGCCTTCGTTTATCTTTGAGGGGTTACCCTGACAACTGTCTGCACCTAAACCTCTCAAAAACTACAGCTATTTGGTTCCTGCACGGTCACCAGCCCCCCTCTATTGCCACCTCTTTCCCTGCCATTCCTATCTCTATGGTTTCCACCTTTCGGTATCTTGGGGTGCTTTTCGACTCGGATCTCTCTTTCTCCGCCCATGTTTCTCATATCTCTAAAACCTCCTTTTATTATCTCAGACAAATTTGTGCCATTCGCCCCTTCCTCTCTCCCCCCGCTCTTGCTACCTTGCTGCTGGCTCTTGTTAGCTCCAGTATTGACTTCGCTAATTCCGTTCTCTCTGGCATCTCTAAACTCCAACTTTCACGACTTCAACGAATCCAGAACACCGCTGCCCATCTCGTGTCTTATTCCTCCCCTAGAGACCACGTCACGCCCCTTCTCTTCCATCTTCATTGGCTTCCCATTTCCTATCGTATCCAGTTCAAACTTCTCACACTCGTTCAGAAAGTTCTTCATACCACCACACCACAATACCTGGCCGATCTCATCCACTTTCACACCCCCAGGCACACTCCCCGCTCCTTCCATCTCAACTGCCTTACACTACCTCCCCCCTCACTTGCTCACCTCCAATCCACCTGCTCCTCAGCTTTCTTCTTCATAGGTCCGGCTCTTTGGAACTCCCTTCCCTCTGCTCTCCGTCTGGAGCCCCATCACCCTGCCTTTAAACATGCCCTGAAAACCCACCTCTTTTCCCTTGCCTTCAATCCCCCTTCCCTCCTAGCCTTTATCCTTTTCCTACGCTGACCTTCCCCTCTCGTCTCTGTCTCTCTATCCTTTATTAAGTTGTAATTTCCTTTTCTCTTTCCGGCCTTGTGCCTTGCTGTAATGAAGATTTATTTTTTGTAAACATAAACCTAAACATTAAGCTAGCCTATAAACGAGTTCACAATCTGCATAGAGAATGGCTTTTCGGGACGATAGTCCCGCAATCACCCCCAGACAAGATTACGGGTATATTTCCCTTCGTGAAGGGGGCACCTGCGGTGATTGGCTTAGTACATAAATTTTGGCCGATACTTGGGCTCCATGCCTGTTTCAGGAAACAACTTCAGATTGCCTATTCCCGTAAGACTAACCTCTGGGATCTTTTGGTACGTACTACAGCGACAGTTGATCGCCCTTCCACTTTCCATGAGCCCGCGGGTCATTTTGCATGTGGCTCTTGCAAATACTGCTCGAATACTATTTCGGGCTTGGACTGGTTGGATAATCGTACTAATATTACCTACTCGGCTTGCTGGCACACGGATTGTACCTCATCTTTTGTGGTGTATCCTTGTGTTTTGTGGTGTGTCCTTGTGTTCTTTACTATGTTGGTCGCACTACTCGATCCTTTAAAGTACGCCTCAGTGAACATGCTTCCCGTTTACGGACAAAGTCATTGTCAGCCCCGATGGTTGAACATTGTTTATACACGTCACACAGTTTTGAGGAGTTGCAGTGGCATGTATTTGACTTTGTGCCCTGGAACCCACGCGGGGGTGATCGCCAGCAACTTTTACAGTATTTGGAGCAAAAATGGATTTTTTCCCTTGGTACAGTACATCCACAGGGGTTGAACATGCAGATTGACTGGCACACGCTTCTCTAGTGTGCTTTTGGTAATATCTTCAGTGTTCATGGTTCATTCATGACTCTTTTGGTCTTGGGGGTGTTCCCTGATTGGTGGTTTCACCCCCTTCTCTGCTCTTATTGGCTCTTCATTTTGAATTCACCTGATAGGTGCGTTCTGACGTAATCTAATGAGCGTTGGTGGTGGCTGGTGAAAAGTTTAAGAACCGATCCTCACGACTGTTGTTACTGAACTGATTTCACAACGCGCAAGTGGACCTGACCTGAAGCAGGGGGATTCATTTCATTTACCCCGAAACGTGACACGTCGTTCTTTGTGCTACTATTGATTTAGGCGTTACTGGAGCAGCCGATTTTGCAGCTAAGTTTTGCTGTTTTTTATAATAAAATAGAGCTTTTGATTAATTAAAAAGGACGGGCCACAACGGTAAGAGGTATGTTTCCTCTATACTTGGTTGGCCTTTCTGACAAATAAAAAGTGGTTTTGGATAATATATTGGTGATTTTTTTCATGTAAACTAGTTGGACGGTAACTTTTAAATCCAGGTCTTTTTTTCTGATGTTTATTCTTTGACTGGGTTATAGGTACTTTTGATTTGTTGGTGAGCAGTGACCATGGCATGGCTAGGTCCCCCCATAGTGCTCTACAGTATTTCTTCTAAGTGATGTCTATGAGTTTCCTTTTCTGGGGGCCCAATCACTGACATGCTTGAGTGGTATGTGTGCTGATATCCCAGTTTTGGGTGCACACAGTTCCTCCAGGAACATGTGCTATGTATTAGCTAGCAGACTGTCTGCAGTTAACATCTGTATGGCTGCACCACCTTACAGGGTGCAGCAGTTGCACACTGACTGCCCTCTGCTGGTGAATGTCAGTTTGTAGTGGGGGGCAGCTGAGCTGATGGGGCCCACTACCTATCTGCAGCATCTGTCTTTTTTTCCACTAGGACTGTGGTTGCTGGTCCTACAGCCTGTCCTTATGTACCTCCATTGTTCCCCCCTCTCTCTCTTTTCAAAGGGTGAGAGTGCAGGGCTGTTGGGGGCAGATCATGTCCCCCACCCTGACACAGAGAGAGTGGTATGCCCAGTACATTGTCACCATGTGAGTCCTGACACACCCCTGCTCCTCAAACAGGTGACCAAAGCAAGCACAGAGGATATGCACTATGTTGTATGCATCATGGTCCACAAGGGCCAGACATGACTGGCAATTACAAATGGACACAGAGTTCTCCTAGAGGTCGCGATAACAAATACCTATCACACACTGGCACCAATGGAAACCTGCAGGAAAGCCCACCTCAACCAACCCGGATACTGCGGACCTGGTGCTGGCCACTCCACCTCACCCTCAGGGTGAACACAGAAAACGCACATTGGCATGGCCTGTGGGTACTCTGTGCCAGTAACACGCAGCTCATTTCCTCTTACTAAGCTGACGTGCTGCAGAGGTGCATACCCAATCCAGTGAGCAGATGTAGACTTCTGTTCTGCATGTGAATTGCATTATGGGAACTGTTGGTTCTATCCTATCCTGATAGCCACAGCAGACAGTTTTATGGTGAAATGCACTCTTTCTGTAGCCAGCCATTGGTACAATAGCTCCCGTAGTGATATAGCACAATGGTTAATGCAATGACTTCAGTAGCAGAAGTCATGTGTTTGATTTGTCTTTGTTCCCTTTTTTTTTATGACTGTCCTACACAACTACATTTCATTCGTGTAACAGTCACATCTGTGCAGATCTGTGTGCCGCCACATTATACCCTCATCACTTTTGCCATCCATCCTTCTGTCCATCTATGTGTGTGTGCCAGCTGTGTGGCGTCCTGCCCTAATGTGCAGGCTCTTACCTCATGTCCTGCACTGGTACACGTTTCTGCATTGCAGCTCTTCCTGGTTGCCTCTCCCGTGGCTGCTCTGCATGGCACTGCTCTCCTCTGTCCTCCTGTCATTGTACTTATCCTGCCACCTCTACCTCCTCTGGTGGACACGTATCCCCATCCTCTGCCACTAACTGTCATTGTTGCACTGTACATTACCATCAACCTGTACATCGGTACAGCTGCCCATGATATGTTTGTCCACTTTACCTACTGCCACATGGGCTGTATGCAGATTTGGCTGGTCCATGAGCTCCGTCATCTACTTCCTTCCATCTCTTGTTCATTGCCTTTACTTGGTGCTCTGTGCAGTGTTATGGTTACATCTGTGTTTGAGCCATACATTTCATGCTTGTGACCTTGGGGCACCTTTGTGCCCCTGGGCACCATCTTCTGTGCCACCTTACCATCCCTGGGGCATCTTTCATTGCACATTAGGTTTGGGCAGCTTATGGGGTGCCTTATATGCTGCCTTGGAGGGTGCCAACCTTTGCTGATGCCCTCTGGGGCATATTATGACCTGCCTTGGATGACATGGTGCTTTATGATGTGCCTTATGGTGCGCCCTAAAAGGTGCATTAGGTTGCAGCACTGGGGTGAGGCTTTTTTGGCTGGCAGTGTGGATTGTTGGGATGTGTCTGGATGTTAAAAGCAGGAGAAGGGATTGCCTCAGACAGGAATCAAACTCATGACCACTGAATCAGCAGGCAATGTATTAACCATTGCGCTACACCTCTGTTGCTGTGATTGCAGGTCAGCACACATAATTAAGGCTAACACACGTTAACGTGCCATGGCTCACTCTATCGTGCGATAACGTACTTTATCGCACGATAACCCAAAATGCTGTCTTAAGACCAGAACACCCACTCCTTATATGGCATTCTTCACATTATCGCAGGAACTAGCCCTGTCACATTAAGACGGTTTAGTAAACATACCCCTTAGTCTTTAGGATAGTCTACAATTGGTATCTCAGGTTTATACCAAAGACAACTGAGGATGAAAATGGATTTCCCAACTTCCATGCTTGTGTGCAGATTGCTCTAATAACTAGGCCAATCCATTGAAAACAGATGCTTGCATATTCCCCATGCTCGTTCACAACCTGCTGCTGCTGCTGTTGTCACCGCACCTAGACCACACCACTATGCTACTTCTGGAAAGGTAAAGCACTAGGGGGGAAGTAATGATCAAAGGAGAGATATTCTCTAAAGCACATAGCCATTGCCACTAAATACTAACCCCAGATATTCAAGTTTAGGGCCATATCCAGTCACTGGCATTGAATATCTGGGGAGCCTCATAGCACTGAAGCTGACCAGGCAGTAGCGATATTGAGCTGCTGCCCGGTTAGCTCACAAGGATAAAAACAGACCAGTTTTTGCTGTGCCTATCTTTACCCATAGGTAACTAACTGTGATTCAATATCACTGCTTCCCGCTTAGCGATGGGTGCCGCCTGCACTCTATCCCAGAATGCCCCATGAACGTCCCGATGCGACCCACATAGCAGCAGTACCAGCGGATGCCATGTTAGTGCCGCTCAATATCCCTCTAAATGCCTTTGAATAGCCCCTCCATAGATCCCAGCGGAGAGGAGGCAGGAAAGAGTGAATGAGACTGTGAGGGAAGAGGATTGTGAAAGGAAACAAATTGAGGTCCATGATAAGATTTACCTAGGGCCCAATAAAGTTTTAATTCAGGGTAATGCAGGCCAAAAACATTTCTTTTGCCTATTTTTTTTTGGGGGGGGGGGGTTGTCTTCATATTGTTTTTTAACAATGTGCTATATATTTCATCGATAAGGCACACTCTTTTGCAAGACAGGAAATGACAATATGATCATCTTTTCTTGTCTCTCCGTGATTGCTGCTTTTGTTTTAAACTAAAGCACAACCCAAGCAGTGGTAGTGTTACATTGGCACCCTGCAGTTAAATCCATTTAAACTTAGAGACATCTAATGGTTTGATATATTAGCATGCTTGGTTTAATTGTATTATTCTTTCTAAACCAGCAAAATGTTTTGGTACAACATCATTCAAGATTTCCCCTTTTCTCCTGGTCAAAGCACACACATACACAGGAAGAGGGACAAACTTGCCATACTCACTTGTTTTCTATTTCTGATATTTCTCTTCCTTTCAATCCCAACAGATTAAGAACATTGAGTCAATGGGAAAGGAGAACAAGACCTCAGTTGCAGAATTCATTCTCCTGGGATTCTCTGACCATCCTCAGCTGCAGCTCCTCATTTCTGTCACAGTTTTCCCAGTCTTTCTGATCTCTGTGCTGGGAAACTTTACGTTTTTAATGCTGGTGTGTGCTGACCATCATCTACAAAAACCCATGTACTTCTTCCTCAGTAACCTCTCCTTCTTAGATATTTGTAATACTTCCATCACTCTCTCGACACTATTGCACGGTTTATTGATAGGAGAGACACTGATTTCTATTTCTTTGTGTGTAGCACAACTCTACTTTTTTTTGTCTCTCACAGGTACAGAATTCTTCCTTCTCACTGCCATGGCCTATGATCGCTATGTTGCAATCTGCAATCCTTTGCGTTATGTGCTCAGTATGAACCAGAGAGCTTGTGTCCTTCTGGCATCTGCTTCTTGGATACTTGGCTTTCTGGCTGTAGTACCTCATGCATTTCTGATATGTCAGTTATCTTTCTGTGTGAGCAATGACATTAACCATTTTTTCTGTGATTTTGAAGCACTGATAAGACTCTCCTGCAGTGATTTGCACAAGTTAGAAATTGTAGTATTCATTGAAGGTGCTTTTCTGGCACTTAGTCCCTTTGCTTTAACTCTGACATCATACATCTATATCATCTCCACCATCCTGCGAATCCCTTCAGCAAAGGGGAGGCACAAAGCCTTCTCCACCTGCTCCTCCCACCTCACCATCATTATTCTATTCTATGGGTCTCTGACCTGTGTCTACTTGAAGCCAACATCAGTATATTCCCCAGACCAAGACAAACTCTTCTCCCTGTTGTACACAGCTGTGATTCCAATGCTAAACCCCATTATTTATAGTTTGAGAAATGTACAAGTAAAAAAGGCCTTGACTAAATTTCTAAACATAAATGGTATGGATATTGGTTAACATGTTATCTTGTGTTGCTGAGGACAATGACATTGCTGTTGACATAGGAGGCATTTTTATAAAACTCTTACATAATTACTTGATGGTATAGGATTGTAAAAGTATGTGTGCCTGTATGACCACCATTCTTTTTATATGGACCTCTTATTAGAGTTTCCAGGGTAGTAATTTAGTTAATTCACAGGTCTGCAAAAAATTTTTTTTCGAGAGCTGTTTTGGTTATTCCACATAATCTTTATGTTTTTTGGTGCGCGGAATCTGAAAATGACTTCCATTTTGTAATAGGACATCACGTTTCCTAACAATTTAGGTAACTATGGTAACATGGAAATAGACATAAAATTAAAGTTTTATTACAATATTTTCATGAAAATCCTTTTTTGAACTGAAATGAGCTCACCTACACACACTAAACTCAATTCTTCTTCCTTGTGAGGCTCCTCTTGGTGCATTTACGCTTGTGAGTAGCATCTGGAATGTCTCTCTGAAGCATCCAACAGTAGTCTGCCATCATTGTAATGCTCCATTTTCCCTGGTATCTCCTTTCCATCTCTTTAATGTCTTCGTGGAATTGTTCACCTTGTTCCTCACTCACAGCTCCCAAATTTTCAGGAAAGTAGTCAAGGTGGGACTGGAGGAAATGCACTTTCAAACTCATCAGGCAACCTAAAGCTTGAAATGCTTCCAGCATTCGTCCAACGATCTTTTTGTAGTGAGGATCTTTGTTATTGCCTAAAGATTTCTGTACGACTTCTTTAAATGCAATCCACCCTTCTTTTTGAGGATTCGTCATGGTATTGACAAACTCTTGATCAACTATAAGCCTTCTAATGTCTGGTCCGACGAACACACCTTCCTTCAATTTTGCCTCCGACAGGTCTGGAAACTTGGTGACCAAGTATTTGAAGCATTCTCCATCTCTTGGAAGTGATTTTACGAATTGCTTCATCAATCCCAATTTTAAGTGGAGAGGTGGTAGAAGAACTTTATGGGAAGGTAGCAAAGTTTCACGGAGGACATTTTTTTCACCGACTGTTAGCACCCTCGGCTGCCAACTCTTCTTGGTCCAGTGATTTTGTCGATTTCGACTGTCCCATAAACACAGAAAACAAGGATATTTGGTATACCTAGCTTGTTGCCTGAGCAGCATGCCAAAGACCTTCAAGTCCCCACACACTTGCCAACCATGGTCTTCATATTTAAGTTTACGAAGAACCATTTCCAAGTTCTCGTAGGTTTCCTTCAAGTGTACGGAATGACCTACAGGTATGGAAGCGTAAAAACCGCTGTGGAGTAAAACTGCTTTGAGACTTCTTTTTGAAGAATCTATAAAAAGACGCCATTGCTCTGAATCATATTGGATTTTAAATTGACCCATCAGACCTTCGACATCGATGCAATAAACCAACTTGTCTTCCTGGGAGAAGTAAGGAACGAATTCCTTTTCACGATGTCTGAACCATGAAGATGACACTCCTGGCAACAATAAATTCCTGCTTTTCAGCCTTGATCCGTGTAACTCAGCAGCATCTTTGGGAAGATTCAAGTCTCTTACCAAATCATTCATCTCCTCCTGAGAAAACAATTTTGGTCTTGTATCATCTTTAAAGTCAGAACTTGATTCATCATCTGGTTCAGGTATGACTTCACCTTCATCGTAGCTAGGTATCTCTTCCAAGATAGCAGGGGGCTTGGGTACCAGTATATCTGTGCCATGGGGGATGGGACGAATTGCCGAGTGAAGATTGGGGTATGAAATGGAATGCTTCCATTTGGAATTAAACCCTTTCACATCGCATGAACAAAAGTAACAGTCATCACTATGGTTCTTTTGCTCTTGCCATACCATAGGAATCCCATAACGGAAAGATTTTTCTTACCCTTGAACCAGTTTCAGAGGTACTCAACACACTGTTTGCACGCTTTATGAGGTGCCCAGACTTTATCTTGATCTCCAATTTTTAGTCCAAAGTATGCAAGGTATACTTTTTTCACAAAGTCTGTAATATTCTGCTGTTGCTTCAACACTGTATATTCACCACAGATGAAACAGAAACTGTCTGGTGAATGAATACACTTTCGCGGAGCCATAACATAACGGTTGAAGAATGACGAGCTAACACGAATTGCGATGAAAAAGTGTGAACAGCCTAGAACCAAGAACCTGATGATGATTCGTGCACAAATGTGGCATGCAGGAGAGAGAGAGAGCAGCTCCGTGCCTGTACACCAGACGTCACAGTGCTGGCCACGCCCCCCTGCACTGACCGGAGCTGCTGATATCTGCCCTGTGTCTCCCTCCCACTGGATTCTTCAGGAAAGATTAACCCCTTCTACCATTAGAAGCACGGACTTAAAACTTGCTTAGCTTATGTATGTATTGCTGACCATCAGATTTACAGTGCTATATTTTTTTTTACATAACTCGGACAACCCCTTTAACCCTTTCCAAGCCAAGCCCAAAACTCTCGGGATCCAAAATTCTGACTAAATATTCCTATCAAATGGTATATAATACATGACCATAGCAGAAGGAAAATCACTATTAGAACATATTGAATAAGACGGGTATAATTTTCCTGAAATATGCAAAAATTAACCCGGCTGCAGAATGTGGATTAAAATTTTAAAGTAGGCCTCCGAAGGGTTAAGGTTTTTTTTGGCATTTTATATCTTAAATGCACTTATGTGAATTAATTAATAGTAATTTGAAAAAAATTGATAAATTTGAAGACAATTTTGCATGTTTTTGCAAATCATGACGTCTAGGAATTTTTTCAATATTTTATTTGTTTTTTAGCACACCAAAATACATGGAAATTAGATGAAAATAATCAAACAGCTTTTTAGTCGCAGACCTGTGTTATTTTTGTGAGCAGGGCTATGAGGTATGTGTATACTTTATAAATAAACATGAAAGTGGCATCTGCCTCAGAAGAGGTGTAACCTTGTGCAGAAGCATTTGTGCACTATTGGTGACTGTATTAGGAACCTGTTTTACATTACCTTTAAAAATTAGGCATAAATAGGAATGATTTGCACATTTTAAATTGGTGCCCTGTTATAAAATTTTCGTGCCTGGTAGAGCCAATGGAAGAGGTGGGGCCTCATCTGGGATCCTGTGGTTCGAGCCTCTCAAGTGGTGACACCAACGCGTGAAAGAAAGCAACCAGAAGACATAAGAGAAAACAGAATGAATTAACAAATCCAGCTTCAGGATTCCATGGGAATGGTGGGAAATCTGATTATGAATCCTAGTGTTTCCTGTTCCCTGGGAACAACATGGATAGGTGCTGAGATATTGTGTGGGCTTTAATTAAGGTGCCCAAATGAACTGAATGTTAAAACTGTCACATTCCTTTAGAATAAATCTGAAAGACTGAGTTTGGGAATTCTGGATATTTATTTAGTGCACTTCCTCCTATTTGCTCTGATTTTGATAGCTTTACCTTCTTTGCGTCCATTTGCTGGTAGGTGTCCTGAAAGCAGTCAGCAGTTGCTGACACCAAGGCTCCCTGAGGGCTTCCTAGAGCTATGCCTTCTGTGGCTACTGCCAAGTCCTGGCTGCTTTTAGCCATCTGCCAAGTCTGCTATAGTGGTTCCCTTTGTACCTGGCCACTCCTTCCATTCCCAACACCCTGCACACCTTTAGCTTCCCTTGTCTTGCTATTTCAATACACCTTCTTCACATTCCCTAATCTCTTGTGATGTATCAGCTTATAGCCAGTCTTGACTAGATATCAGTTTCAGTTGGGGAACATACCATAAAATCGTATCATGCAAATAGAAGTGATTCATCTCTCAAAAAGCTTAAAAATTCAATGTTAATACCTAAAACCTCATCATAAGGGTACTAGAAACCAGTGCAAATCCCTTAGTACAACTCCTTGTGGATTTTCTCGAACATCAGTGGGGCTAAGGCAGTTGTAAAATCTGCAGATTTGTTAGTACACATTCAGCTCATTTAGGTACCTTGAAAATAGTGCACACAATCTCTGAACCTGTTTGGAAATTGTAATCAACTTTGATGTCTACCCATTGGAAGTATGTAATTGGGATTTCCTTTCCTGTTTCATTTGCAGGATTTTTTTTCATTATATATTGTTTAATTTTAACACATTTTCATTTCAGGGCAATATTGTTAATTAAACAGGTAGCTGTGACTGCTGCCCCAATAAAAAACAGCTGAAATGTTACTAGAGGTTTCAGGCAAATGAAAAACAGGATTTTTTTCACAGTCACAGTCTGGCTGGAACCAATGACCTTTGAGTTAGAAAGCAACAATTTTCAGAAGAGCTATCACCTTTCTAAGGGGTGCGTGGGGGGGGGGGGGGAGGGTTTGAATCTAGCCAGCCTATAGTATTGCAGATCTTTCTTCCTTCTTTTGACTCCTATTACAAAGATGGTTTTTTTGCCTTGTTCTTGTGCCAGAAATTCTGTGAAAGCATGTCTAAGTATATGATCGGAGACGTTTGCCAAGCCTAATCTGCATAACTACCAGGCCACCCCATTGGAAAAGAGCCGGTGTTAGACATGCTGGGGCCCAGGGAAAAAAATAAGGATGGGACCCCCTCCCGATCTCCTCCCCCTTCTGCTACTACTACCACACAATACAATATACATAAAATGATTTTTATTCAGGAAAAAGACAAATCAGAGCACATTTCTTCTACAGTATGAAACATCAAAAATGTGAACAAAATAATTTAGAAGTAAAATGGGACTTCCTAGCTTTTGCAGAGGCAAATTCTTGAATATATATCTCCAATGCTCTGGAACTCTTTACCATCCAGCCTTCGAAACATTACAGATCTATCCTCTTTCCGTTCTCAGCTCAAGATTCACCTCTTCATTGAACATTTTGGTCAGAATGAAACCACTATTTAAACAGACCCCACATAAATAACAACTCCCCCCTCCATCTAAGTTTACCAAGCTTTTAATATACTCTATAGCCCCCATTCATTCCTCCTGATCTTTCCCCATTCGTTCCCCTCAAACTTACCCTGAGTTCAGAATGACATATTCAGTCTTGAGAATTGTAAATAAGTTAAATCTATGTAATTATGTAAATTTTTGATTGTCTGTTTCAGCACCAGTTATATTGTTATAATGTTTAATGTATCTGTTGTTAAAATTGCAAACTGCTATGATTACCTGAAATAGCAGTATATAAAACACACAAATAAATAAAAAAAAATAAATACATATTCAAGCTAGTAACTGCAGCATCAATCCGTGGGAAAAACAAATCTCCCTTTATAGTCTGTGATTTCCTGTGCAGACGTGTATGCTGAGGTTAACTTGTTTTGCCTGAAAATTTTCAAATATTCAGCACTGCTTTTGTTTCATTTTCAAAAACATCCATTCTGACAAAGGCGCTCTGAAGGAATTTGCTTGTGCGATTGATATGAAACAAAACACCATACCATAGTAAGATAGAACATGATGGCAGATAAAGACCAGTGCAGGTCACCCCTCCCCATGCCTTTGTTTAGGGGTGCACCCACTGCTCCGTGCAGGTCACCCCTATTAGATAAGATATAAGAAATAGTTTTTATTTTTATTTTATCCTGTTGATATAAAGGGATCCACTGTGTCTGTCCCATGCCATTTTAAATTCTGTCATTGTATTTGCCCCATTACTTCCATCGAGAGGGCATTCCTAGCATCCACAACTCTTTCAGTGAAAAGGTATTTCCTGACATTGCCTTTCAGTTTACCCTCTTGCAGCTTCATGTTATGCCCTCTAGTTTTACAGCTTCCCTGTTTTTGGAAGAGGTTTGTCTGTTTATTTATTAACACTCTTCGAGTATTTAAAGGTCTGAATCATATTTCCCCTGTCCCTTCTTTCCTCTAATGCATACACATTTAGGTCTTCAAGTCTCGTACATCTTCTGGCACAGGCTAAAAATCATTTTAGTCACCCTCCTCTGAAGCATTTCCAGTCTTTTTATATCCTTTGTGAGATATGGTCTCCAAAATTGAATAAATACTCCAAGTGAGGCCTCACCAGCGACTTGTACAGTGTCATTAATACCTCCTCCTTTCTGTATGCAACCCAGCATCCTTCTGGCTTTGGTCACTGCCTAGTCACACTGTTTTGCCACCTTGAGACCCTCAGAAACAATCACTCCGAGATCCTTCTCCTGGTCCGTGCACACCAACCTCTTGGCCTCTATCACATACAATTCCCTTGGATTTCTGCATCCTAAGTGCATGACACTGCACTTCTTCACATTAAATCTTACCTGCCAAGCACTAGGCTATTCTTCCAGCTTTTGTAGATCTTTCCTCATGTTATTCACTCCTTCAGGGAAGTCCACTCTTTTGCAAATTTTTGTCTCATCCAAAAAAAGACAGACTTTTCCATTTAACAGTACTGGTCCCAGGACCGAATCCTGGGGCATGCCACTACTCACCTTCCTTTCATCTGAGTGAGTTCCGTTTACCATCACCTTCTGTCGTCTGTCAGTCAACCAATTTCTGATCCAGTTCACCACCTTGGGACCCAACCCCAGTCTGTTCAGTTTATTGGTAAACCTCCTATGAGGAGCAGAATCAAAGGCTTTGCTGAAATCTAGGTAAATCACATTCATCACATGCCCTTGATCTAGTTCTCTAATCACCCAGTCAAAGAATATTTGTTTGACAAGATTGTCCTTTGGTAAAATCATGTTGTCTCGGATCATGCAACTGATTGGTTTTGAGAGAGTCCACTATTCTCTCTTTCAGGAGCACCTCCATTACTTTTCTCGGCACCAAGGTAGGGCTTACAGCCTTGCAGTTTGTAATTTCTTCCTTATTACTACTTTTGTCAAGAAATACCACATCAACCCTTCTCCAGTCTTTTGGAACTTCTGCCGTCTCCAAGGTTCTATTAAAAACAACTTTAAAGTCTCTTCCAGAATCTCTCTGAGCTCTTTCAGTATCCTTGTATGTATCCCATCCGGTCCCATGGCCTTGTCCATATCATCTTCTGTGAATGGTGTTGTATCTACTCCATTCCCATTTGTGTATTTATTAATAACAGATGATCCTTCTCCAGGATTTTCTTTAGTAAAAACTGAACAGAAGTATTTGCTTAGCATTTTCACTTTTTCAACGTCACTTTCCATGAATCTGTTCTCGGCACTTTTGAGTCTAGCAATTCCACCTCTGATCTTCCTCTTCTCCTGAATATACCTGAAAAAAGCTTCAGATCTTAAGCCATCTTTTCTTCTGCCTTTGATTGTGCTATCCTTATTTCTCTTTTAGCCTCTTTTAGCTTTATACAATATTCTTTTCGATGTTTCTCTGTATGCAAACTTCTGAATTTTGTGAAAGCTGTGTTTTTTGCCTTTATTTGTGCAGTCACTTCTTTGAAGAACCATATAGGTTTCCTTTTCCTCTTCTCTTTATTTACTTTCCTTACATATGTACTTGTTGCCCCTTTTATTGCCTCCATTAGTTTAGCCCATTGCAATTACACTATTATTTATTTATTATTTATTAATATCTCTTATATACCACACTCTTTAAAATCAGTGCGGTTTACAGTTAACTCTAATTTGTACAGTGCAGGTAGAGTCTGTGCCGTACTTACAATGAACAGGTATTGCAACTTCGGACACACCAGGGTAACTATGTATGAACTGTTCAAACTATGTACAGACTTCCCTTCTCCCATCCTGCCAACTCCTCCTTCAGGCACTTGGACATTTTACTGAAGTCAGCGTTTTTGACATCTAGGACTTTGAGTTCACTCTGATTGGATCCTGCCTTGGCTTTTATCTCAAACCATACTGTGTGATGATCGCTGCGGCTCATGTGGGCACCTGCCTGGACATCGACATGCTATCTCCATTGGTGAGTACTAAATCCAGCACCAACTTTCCCTGGTCAGTTCCATCACCATTTGTTGAAGCAATGCTTTTTGGAAGGCATCTACAATATTTTCCTTCTTTCAAGATTTGCAGAATAATATTCCAATCCACAAAGGGTAGATTAAAGTCACCCAATATGATCATTCCCCATTCATGGCTACCTTTGCAATATCGATAATCAAGTCTCTGTCCATTTCTTTGGTTTGTGGTGGAGGCCTGTAGACCATACCGGTATGCATGATAGTGCCATCTCCTCTTTCCAACACAATCCACAGTACTTCTTCTTTTCCCCATGTCCCCGCATTTCAGCAGCTTTTCTATTACTTTTGACATATAGGGCTACTCCTCCTCCTTTTTTGCCTTCTCCATCTCCTCTGAAAAATTATAGCCAGCTATGGCTAAATCCCATTCATGTGACACACCATGTTTCTGTAGTGGCCACAATGTCCAAGTCCATTTCCACCATTAGGGCTTCCAATACAGGAACCTTATTGGCTAGACTTTGAGCATTTGTGCTCATTGCTTGCCAGCATTTGTTGATTGGCTTGCTTGTATTTTCTATGGAATTTGTTCTACATTCCCCTTCCCGCTTGCCATTGATGTGTGGGTTAATAGTGTGGCTGTTTCCAATGTTATTATTTTTGCTGGGAGCAACATAAGAACATAAGATATGCCATACTGGGTCAGACCAAGGTCCATCAAGCCCAGTATCCTGTTTCCAAAAGTGGCCAATCTAGGTCATATGTACCTAGCAGTTTCCCCAAGAGACACAAGTTCCACAATGCTTGTACGGGGTCAAGCATTGATATCCTGGGTCCCTTCTTAATAATGGTTTATGGACCTTTCCTCCAGGAACTTGTCCAAATCTTTTTTAAACCCATCTACACTAACAGCCTTTATTACATCCTTCGGTAACAAATTCCAGAGTTTGATTACACGTTGAGTGAAAAAATATTTTTTTTTATTAGTCTTAAATAGTTTACTCTGTAGCTTCATTGCATGTCCTCTAGTCTTTCAATATTCTGATAATGTAAACAATCGATCTACATTTACCCGTTCCACTACGTTCATTAATTTATAGACTTCTATCATATCTCCCCTCAGCCGTCTCTTTTCCAGGTTAAAGAGCCCTAACCTTTTTAGCCTTTCTTCATAGGAGTATCCTTCCATTCCCTTTACCATTTTGGTGGCTCTTCTCTGAACCTTTTCTAATAACGCTATAATCCTTTTTAAGATACGGCGACCAGAATTGCACACAATATTCAAGGTGCGGTCGTTACCATGGAACAATACAAGAGGCATTATAATATCCTTTGTTTTATTTTCCATTCCTTTCCTTATGATATCTAGCATTCTATTTGCTTTCTTGGCCGCCGCTGCACACTGGGCCGAGGGTTTTTTTAACATGTTATCCATGATGACGCCTAAATCTTTTTCCTGGGTGGTGGTTCCTAATGTGGAACCTTGCATCGTGTAACCATAGTGTGGGTTGTTCTTTCCTAGGTGCATAACTTTGCACTTGTCCACATTAAATTTCATATGCCATTTGGATGCCCAGTCTTCCAATTTATCCAGATCCTCCTGCAGTTTTCCACAGTCCTCTTGGGTTTTAACAACTTTAAATAGTTTTCTGTCATCTGCAAATTTGATAACCTCAATTGTTATTCCATTTTCCAGGTCATTTATGAATATGTCAAAAAGCAGCGGACACAGCACAGATCCCTGGGGTACACCACTATTCTCCTTTCTCCATTGGGAAAACTGGACATTTAGCCCTACCCTCTGCTTTCTATCTTTTAACTAGTTCCTGATCCACAATGGTACACTGCCTCCTATCCCATGACTCTTTAGTTTTGCCAAAAGTCTCTGATGAGGGACCTTGTCAAAGGCTTTCTGAAAGTCCAGTTACACCAGATCAACTAACTCACCTTTGTGTACCTGTTTATTCACACCTTCAAAAAAACATAACAGATTAGTAAGACAAGATCTTCCTTGTCTAAAGCCATGTTGGCTGTCTCCCATTAGGCCATGACTATCTACATGCTGAGTAATTTTGTTCTTTATGATGGTTTCTACCATTTTTCATGGTACTGACGTCAGGCTCACTGGTCTGTAGTTTCCTGGATCACCCCTGGAACCCTTTTTAAAAATTGGCGTTACATTGGTGATCCTCCGGTCTTCAAGTATTACAGATGATTTTAATGAAAGTTTACTGATTACTAATAGCAGGTCTGCAATCTCATATTTCAGCTCTTTCAACACCCTTGGATGTATACCATCTGGCCTAGGTGATTTGCTACTCTTCAGTTTATCAAATAGTTGTAATACATCTTCCCGGTGTAGCGATATTTCTCTCAATTCCTCTGCAGTATCACCTTTAAATACCACTTCGGTCTTGGGTAACATCCCTACATCTTCCTCATTAAAGACCGAAGCAAAGAATTCATTCAGTCTCTCTGCTATAGCCTTGTCTCCTTTTACTGCCCCTTTTACCTCTCTATCATCTAATGGACCAATTGACTCTCTCACAGGTTTTTTGCTATGAATATACTTGAAAAAGTCTTTATTTCGCGTTTTTGCTTCCGCAGCAAGCTTCTTCTCAAAATCTCCCTTTGCCTGCCTTATCAATGCCTTGCATTTGACTTGCCAGTGCTTGTGCTGTTTCCAGGTTTCGTTATTTGGTTCTTTTTCCATTTCCTGAAAGATGCTTTTTTGGCAACAACAGCCTCTCTGACCTCACCTTTAAACCATGCAGGCATGACATCCTGAACTTGTTCTTATTTTATTTTATTTATTTTTTATTTATGCAATTTTAATTAATACAGCTAAAGAACAAATATTCCTTGCACAGATTACTGAGTATGACAGTGATTAATACAATAAGTAACAAAAAGGAAAAACAATTTAATCATACACAATTGTAGTTCGATATAATGGGGGGAAAAGAAAGAGGTTTCTTTGAAGAAGAAACCTCAATGGACGAAATATCATCCACCATCTCTCGCCTCAACACCACCACCTCTCCGCTGGACCCCTGCCCCACTGACTGGATAAAGAAATCTAAAAATGAACTGAGCACACCACTAGCCCATATCGTCAAAGAATCCTTCACCCAAGGACACATGCCAGACGCCCTTAAAACTACAATCATCTGACCATCCTTAAAAAAGTAAAGCCTAGATCCCCTAGACCCAGCATCCTACAGACCCATAGCAAGCCTACCTTTCACTGCCAAGATAATCGAGAAGATCATCCAGCAACAGCTTCAGGAACACCTGGATATCAACAACATACTGGACCCACAACAACACGGCTTCCGCCCTCTACATGGAGTTGAGACCCTCATGACCACACTGATGAACACTCTCCTCATAGGAACTCAAGAAAAACACTCCGGATATGCCATGATCTTCCTTGATATATCTGCAGCGTTCGACACCATCTCCCACAACATCCTCATACACAGACTGCAGACAATTGGGATCAAAGACACAGTACTAAAGTGGCTCCAATCCTACCTAACTAACAGACAACAATTAATCCATACCAGCACTTCGACCTCCCCCCCATTCCAGCAACACCAAGGAGTACCCCAAGGATCCACACTATCAGCCATGCTCTTCAACATTTACCTTCAACCACTCTGCTCAGTCATACGCACTCACAACATCAGCTTCCACATATATGCTGATGATATCATGCTCTACGCCCCCATAACAACCACAAACCCAACAAACACCCATCTATCAGCAAGCTTCTCCAAGGTGTCCTACTGGTTACAAACAAACAACCTATCCATCAACATAAAGAAAACTGAAGCCCTCATAGTGACAAAAGACCCAGACTTCACACCACCTACACACCTCAACATAGGAACCACAAGCATTCAAATACAACCACAAATACGATATCTGGGCATCATTATTGACCAAGCCCTCACCCTAAAGCAACAAATCACTAAAACCTCCGGAACTATATTCCATAAGGCAAGAACAGTGCAACGTCTCAGACCCCTTCTTGAACATCAAGACTTCCGAACAGTGATGCAAGCCACGACACTCCCACATCTGGACTACTGCAACATAATCTACCATGGCCTTCCAGCCACACAGACCAACCCCCTCCAAACAGCATTGAACACCACAGCAAGAATCATCCAGAGAGCAAAGAAAATCGATCACATCACCCCAATTCTCAAAGACCTTCACATACTTCCCCTGGAAGCGAGGACTAAATACAAAGCCATCCTACTCACCCACAAAGCCATCCACCAAACACAGAACACCCAGCTTCGCACCCTACTGTCTCGTCCAGCTCATGGCAGAACTACCAGACAAGCCTCCAGCAATTCCCTCACAGTCCCCCACAAAAGAACTAAATGCTCGCAATGGACCTGCAACCGAGCCTTTGAACTTTATGCTCCATCCTTATGGAATTCCCTACCAAGCTGTCTCAGAAACAACACCAAACTACTATCCTTCAGAAAACAGCTAAAAGCCATCCTTTTCCAGGAATACTTCATCACGACTCCCACCGAAAAGCCCACTAACCACTGACCTCACCCACCATGAACTTTGAATCAAGGCTATACTATCCTGTCTATGTCTAAAGTCTGTCCCATGTCCAAAGTCTGTCCTATGTCAAAATCATCAATGTTGCCTCCTCGGTGATGGCCCCGCCCCATACTTAATTTCCCCACCCCTCTATGTAACGCCGTTTTGACCCGGTGAAAAGCGGGATATAAATACAGCTAAATAAATAAATAAATAAATAAAAGAAAGAATATTTTAGCCAAATCAGAGCCTTTGACCAAAATAGAAAAAAGGCAATGAAAATACAAAAAGAAAGCAGATGACTGCGTGTGACCTCGGCTCATATCTAAGAGGACATACATAGATATTATAATGTTATAGCAGCCAGCATTACTAGGGCAAAACCACAGCAGATAGTCTAGCATTAATGAAAGCATTTAAATCATTTGGATCAGAAAAAACATATTTTAAATCATTATAAAACACTAAACATCGGCAAGGATATCGTAAAAAAAAGGTCCCACCTATTTGTAAGACACCAGATTTATAAAGCAAAAATTGCTTCCTCCTCCTTTGGGTTTCCCTAATTAAATCTGGGAACATTGACAACTTGAAACCCAAAAAGGTTTCCAGTCGTTTTTTGAAAAACATTTTGAGATGCCAATCTTTATCAGATAGTAATGCGCATTGAACTAACAATTTTGATGAGGTAACAGAAGAACCCTCTCCCCAAGTGTCCTCAAGAAGACCACTAACATCCAGAACATTAAAGTTCACTGTTGACACCAACTCCACAGTCTCAGTTTTCTTCTTCTGACGCGGTAGATAATACACCTTAGTGAGAGGTGGAATTAAATCAGCGGGAATTTTCAAAACCTCCGTCATGTAGCAATTTAAACATATCCAAAGCCGAGACCCCAGGGAGACATGGAAAGTTCAATACACGCAAATTTGCCGCCCTGGAGGCATTTTCCAACACCTCCAACTTATACTTCAATAAACCATTCTCCTTGGTCAAGGCAGAGGATACATCGGAAACTGTAACAAGCTGAGAACTGAAGACAGCATTTTGTACCTTAAGTTGATCACAAGTAGATAAAGCCATATCAATATTCACAACGTTCTTCTGGATGTTAACCGCGTTATCCTGGACACGGGTCATTAATGTAGCAAATTGTGCATTAAGAGAAAGCGATAAAGAGATTGCTTCCCAAACAGTCTCCAGGGAAAAAACCTGCGGACATACCAAAGTTGATGGTGCAAACAGCGGCGTCGAAACAAACGGTGGGGCTGTAATTTCCTCCAAAATAGCCGGGGGGGGGGGGGAGTTATTCCAAGATGGCTGCTGTGTTGTACATTCTTTGAACTTATGCCTAAGAGAAAGGGGAAGTTGAGGGTCTTCCCCTCTGAGCCTCAACAACCCAGTGTTGGTCCGATGGACTGTTTTGTCACTCTGACCTCGGAAGAAAAGCAGGAGATTCGAGCCGGCTTGGCCGCACCGAGCTCAGAGATTACGACGCGGCCGCTGGAGTCTGAGACCTCTCTCTCTCCTGTAGTGAAGACTCCTCCATTGCGCCCTGCTCCGTTGGAATCCGCCTCAGTGTCTGCGACGTCGACGTCCCCCGAGATGGGGGTGCTGACTTTGGAGGAGGCGCAGTCTGAGCGGTTGGGTTCCTTGACCCCCGATAGTCTCGGGGAGGCATCGGGTGGATGTTTGGAGCCGGCTATTTTGGAGGAAATTACAGCCCCCTGAACTTGTTCTTTTGTATCCGTCACTCCCTTTCTCTAGTTTGTCCACATAGTGCCTGAATTTTTCACTTGGGATCCTTTTCTCTGTGACAGAGAGATATAGTCCATCAACACAGTATAGCCTCTTGTTGTTCCATCTATTTCTGCAGTCACCTATACAGTATATCTAAATCCTTCTTCTTTATACCAGGTCTGGAGCCATGTATTAAAGTTGATTATGCAATGCAGTCTTTCTGACCCTTACCACAAACAGGTAGAACTTCTGAGAAGGCTATAGTGTTAAGAATGGGTTTGAGTTACCTTCCCAGAATCTGGAAGTCCCCTTGAACTGTAGAAACACTGTTTCTCGCTAGGTCATTTGTACCCAATTGGATGATAACATCAGTTTTGGAGTGCTCACTTTCTGCAGTAATTATGCCAACAATTTGGTTCATAGTCCTGGTGGCTGAAGAGCCTGGGAGGCACCTGACCATCTTCTGTCCATATCCATGTGACACCCTCATCTGCGGTTCCATTTCCAAATGTCCACAACATGCAGTGTGTTCTGTGTTGTGATCATGTTATGTTTTCCTGTGTGATGTTTCATTACATACATATTGATGTTTGACTCCCTGCAATTTGGCCTGATGTTACGAGCAGCATATCAATACATTCTTTCTCCTTCTTATGTACAGGGCAGAGGACACACACAGCACATCTACTACAGTGCATTCGCGGTCACCATTACCAACCTGTTGGTGGACACAACAACACCATGCAACTATCCCTGGGAGATGGTGCCTTGGGGGTTGCCAACCTTTCGTGCTGCCTTCTGGGGCACATTATGACCCACCTTGGCTGACATGGTGGTTTATATGTGCCTTCTGGTGCGCCCTAAAAGGTGCATTCGGTTACTGCACTGGGATGAAGTTTTTTTTAGCTGGCAGCACAGATTGTTGGAATGTGTCTGACTGTTATAAGCAGGAAGAAAAATTGCCTTGGGCATTCTTATTCATTGAGCCCACTGAGGGACCAAACTCATGACCCCTGTCTCAGCAGTCATTGCATAAACCAGTGTGCTACACCTCTGTTGCTGTGATCACAGGTCAGCGCACGATGTTAAGGTTAACGCACAATAACGTTTCCAGTCTCACTCTATTGTGCGATAACGGACAGGTGCCCTCTGTCACGCGATAACCCGCCATTGCTACCTTAAGACCGGAACGTCCACTACCTTATATGACATTCGTCACAGTAACGCTGCAACTAGCGCCGATAACATTAAGGCGGTTTAGTAAACATACCCCATAGTGTATCTGGATTTTCAGAAAGCCTTTAACAAGGTCCCTCTTGGGAGACTCTTAGCGAAGTTAAAAAGTCATGGGATAGGAGGCAGTGTACTATTGTGGATCAGGAACTGATTAAAAGAAAGCAGAGGGTAGTGCTAAATGACCAATTTTCCCAATGGAGAAAGGTGAATAGTGGAGTACCCCAAGAAACTGTGCTGGGTCTGCTGCTTTTTAACATATTCATAAATGACCTGGATATAGGAATAACGAGTGAGGCAATCAAATTTGCAAATGACACAAAATTATTCAAAGTTGTTAAAACCCAAGAAGATTGTGAAACATTTGCAGAGGACCTTGATAAATTGGAAGACGGGGCATCTAAATGGCAGATGAAATTTAGGGGTTTGTTTACTAAAGGGCGCTAACGTGCGCCCGGCGATAATGATAAAGAACCTAATACCAAAGGGCGGCAGGGGATGCTCTGTGGAGCAGGGGAAAATATGGAACTGAACAAGAGAGAACTGAACCTGTAAACAGGTGTGACACAGACCAGCTGAACTGTGGCAATGCCAATCCCCCAAGTGGACTGCCATGTAAACACCATAAAGTAAGAGACATATGTATCAACTAATATGTGATGGATAGGCAGCACAGAGGGCACACTTTGGTGTACAGTGAAGAGATGGAAGGGTGTGTGCAGAGGTGATGAAGCTGTAGGTTCCTAATAGTCATGTTAGCAGAACAGAAAAAAAAAGTGGGGATCAAACCTGCAACCTATAGTGTTATAATACATGTCTGTAGCCACTATCCCAAACAACCACAATGAGCACAACACCAAAATAGTACTTCAAAGGGAATGTGTGTATGGGAACCTGCAACACCCAGGGATGTTGCAAAAGCCTGGCAGATAGACAGCTGGCACCGTACAAGTATGTGAGCACAGGTGGGCCATGTATATGACCAGAAAATCATGAAATACAAGTGTCAGTGTGATCAAGCAGCAGCCGAGACAAATGTATGTCAAACACATATTTTTATTTTGGTTAATCATCACAGATAGTGTAGATACCACCACCATAATATCAAGGTGAGTGGCTCCCAGGTGAAACAGGGAAAACACATTTAGCAGGGCAGTAACCCACATCCT
Source organism: Ichthyophis bannanicus (assembly GCA_033557465.1). Taxonomy (NCBI): domain Eukaryota; kingdom Metazoa; phylum Chordata; class Amphibia; order Gymnophiona; family Ichthyophiidae; genus Ichthyophis; species Ichthyophis bannanicus. The sequence continues at coordinate 763,160,663 of CM066033.1, forward strand.
ACAGAAAGGTCACTGGCCCGGCTATAAATGGTGGGCAGGAGAGATAATCTGCATCAGGTGCATGGTGTGCGGTATGCATTAGGTCCCCACCCACCACATGCTACTGCACGCCTCAAATGTGTTACTTACATATGAGTGCATGTAGACAGTAGGCGGTGCATGAGGGCCCAACACACATCAATCATGATCTGTTCCTTAAAACATATCTGTCTGGCAACACAGGAGGCACAGAAATGAAAACAGCATATGTTGTTAAAATGTTGAAAGTTGAAAAACACATATCTAAAGTTATGTTACAGCTGTCACATAATGCCTGATATAGGACTCAAAGCTGCAACAATGTAACCCTAAACAATTGTCAAATACATAATGAGGATATGCTAACAGGTAGCAGAGGCACATAAACACAGAGAGAATTCAAAAGGAACTACCTGCAGAAACATGCAGAGATAACACTATGCAGAAGGTCTCCCTGTACTGGTTGGTGTGGATACAGTGTCTGTACACATATATCACGGTACATGGAATGCACAATTGAAGGAAGACTATGGACACTCACACTGTGACACTCCAAATATAACGGGGCAATATGCGTGTCGTTACCTCAGGGGATAAATAGGACTGTGCAGACATGCAATGCAAGGTTTGTAAATCAATGTGGAGCGTCACGTCTGTACAGTAAACAAACATGATAACCAGTATACAGAGATGGAAAGTAAGGGCAAACATTTTACAGTAAACCACACAGAAGCCATATTGCCACATGCTGTGAATCCCCAACATAGTCAGTCATATGCACATGATACAGTGATGCCACACATGCACGGAAATACCCTTGGTGAGGGAAAACATCAATCCAAGCTGTTGGTGTGCAGTAAAGCGATGTTGTGGCAAAAACTGTATCATTTCCAAGTGGAGAGTAGGTGGACATAGAAAACAGGACCTCTCCATTGCTCCCCCTATGCCACACGCATGGCTGGATGCTTGTGTTGAACCAAACAGATGAGCATATCCTGTGTTTCATGTCACACACATGGCCAAAACACAACAACACAACGTTGGAGGAATGTACAACATACAGCGACAATGTCAGTCCCTGCTGCACACGTGGGGACAAGTACACAGTGTCCAAAGTGCAAAGTGTGTTGGCAATCCAACAAGTCAGGTTAAGACTGTCCTTGAAACCCTGGGCATGCATAGTCAAGTGTCACATCCCAATATGCCACAGTACTGGAAAGGTCATGTGTGTCTCCTGCGATGAACACAACACCCAGCCGAGCATGGCAGCAACAGTTTGTTGGACAGGTCTGTCATGGCCAAAGTAGCACTCCAACAATAATACTGTCCATCCCAGGCATGTGTCCCACTCGCAGAGGTCACACATCCTATGGCTCCATTTTCCAGGGATAGTTTCATGGTATTGTGTCCCCCAACAGGTGGATGATGGTGACGCCGGATGCACCGTAGTAGATGTGGCTGGTTTGTTTGCTGCCCTGTGTCAGAAGAGGATAAATAATGTATTGGTTTGCTGCTTGCAATATCAGCACAAATTGCAGAGACTCAAGCATTAATATGCCCATAATAAAATGACACACAGGCAAACATAACATGATCACAACACAGAACACACTGCATGTCGGGGACATTTTCAATTGGAACTGCAGACGCGGGTGTCACATGGATATGGTCATGTCCATGCCATGTTACACAGGTGTTTCACAGCTCCACCCCATGTGCATCAGCGTTCGTGAACAGAGAGCCAACAGGAAATGTCTATGAAACAGTAAATTTATTTATTTATTTATTTAACAGTATTTCTAAACCGCCTTATCTTAATAATCAAGGTGGTATCACAGCAAGCAATCAGGTAAAGTGTGTGTGTTGTACATGCAGTGAGGATAAAACTTAGTTGTGTGAGGGATGTGTTGGGTGCTTGATTTGTTTGAGCTATATACAGGGTGGGCTATTTACAGTGGTGCTAGAATCATATTTTATATATATTCAGTTGTTTGGGAGGATTGGAGTGCTGTTATCCATTCTCTTAGGTTATGTGATGTGACCATAGTGCTCTATGAACAGCATGGTTTTCAGTTGTTTTCTGAAGTCTTTGAGGTCTGGAGTTGCCCTTAGATCGTCCGGTAGATTGTTCCATATTGTTGGAGCAGCCATGGAGAGAGCTCTGTCTGTTGTGTCCTTGCGTGTGTGCTTGTACTCATTCGGGGTGCTGACTCGGTTGCGTGTTTGACTTCTTCTGGGACGTGCGCTGGTTTCCGGTTGTATGAGCAGGTGGAGGCTGTTGGCTGATGTGTGTTCTTTTATCTTAAATAGGTTTATGATAGTCTTGTATCTGATGCGAGCAATGATTGGGAGCCAGTGTAAGTCCTTTAGTGTAGGTGTGATGTGCTCCTGCCTTGCGGCTCCGGATATGATTCGAGCTGCAGTGTTTTGTGCCAGCTGTAGTGGTTTGAGAGCTTGTTTTGGTAGTCCGAGGTATATCGGATTGCAGAAGTCCAGTATTGGGGTTATCAGTGCTTGACAGACTGTACGGAAGTGTTCTGGAGCGAGGAGTGGTTTCAGTCTCCTGATGATTCGCATCCTGTAATATGCTTTTTGGATTGTTTTGTCTATGTGTGGTTTGAGGTTGAGTTTACTGTCCAGAGTAACCCCAAGGTATCTCACCTCCGATCTTATCGGTATCGTGGTGCTTTGTATCTTTATGTTTGGTGGGTGTGTGAAGCTTTGGTTTCGAGTGATGATTAAAGCTTCAGTCTTGTTGTAGTTTATAGCTAGATTGTTGTTTTGGCACCACTTCGCCATTTGGGTAAGGCAGTCTGCTATCTTAGAGAAGTCCGGGTTTTCGATTGATATCGGGAGTATACCATTATATCGTCTGCGTATATTGTGTATTGGATGTTGTTCTCTTTCATAATGTTGCATATTGGTTGGATGTAGATGTTAAAAAGGAGTGCTGAGAGTGCGGATCCTTGTGGTACTCCTTGTTGGACGTTTATGGGCCGGGAGGTGTCCTGTCCCACCTTGACCTGTAGCTGTCTTTCTGTTAGGTACGAGTGGAACCATTTTAGAGTGGTACCGTGTATACCAGTGTTCTTCAGTCTCTCCAGGAGTATATTGTGATCAACTGTGTCGAACGCTGAGGAGATGTCGATGAAGATCATTATAATTCCATTCCTGATGTCGTCAATTATTCTTATGATGCTGTCGAAGAGGTAGATCAGGAGAGTTTCGACTCCATGGTTGGGACGAAATCCGTGTTGGTTGTCGTCGAGAGTTCCGTGTTCGTCAATGTGTTCCTGAAGTTGTAGTTGAACCGTCTTTTCGATTATTTTTGCGAGGAAGGGTATGCTGGAGATTGGTCGGTATGCTGCTGGGTCCTTTTTGTCGAGAGAAGTTTTCTTTGTGATTGGTCTTACTGAGGCAAGCTTTAATTGCTGTGGCATGAGTCCTTGAGTGAGTGAGTTGTGTACCATTTTATGAATGTTTGGTATGAGGCTTGCTTTGGTGGCTTTGACCCATGACACTGGGCAAGGGTCTGTAGGAGCAGTGCTTGTGTTGATTGTGGAGATGATGTCTGATATCTGCTCTTTGAGGGTGAGTGGAATGTGCCCCAGGTTTTGGGGTGGACGTTCGTTCTGTTGGTTCTACTGGGTATTGTGCGCTCTGTGGAGTGAAATTTGTCTTTGATGTGGTCGGCGAATATCTGTGGATCCACTTGTATTTCTCTTTCTGCTGCTTGCTCTTTTGTCAGGGTTTTTACTATTTCGAAAAGTTCTCTGGGTTTGTTGATGGAAGAATTTATCAGGTTTGTGTGGAATTCTCTCTTTGATTGGTTGATGTGTTCATTGTATTGTTTTTGCTTTGTTAGGTAAAGATGTTGGTCGGAAGTAGTTTTGTTTTTTCTCCATCTCCGTTCAATTTTCCTGAGCTCCCTCTTTTCCTGTCGTATTTTTGCTGAGTACCATGGTTTGTTTTGTCTCTTGTTGTGGTGTTGTTTCTTGGTCCTGTCAACGGATGGTTTGGCGGCGTTAGCTAGGACATTGTTCCAGTTGGAAACTTGTTCCTCCAGGTCCTCTGAGTCAATGTTCAAGTGTTGTATTGTGTCCTGGATGAATTCGTCCTTGTCAAAGGACTTGAATCGTCTTTGTGTGTGTGGGAAGTTCGCTCTTTCGCTTGTCCAGTCTTCTTGTGATTGCAGATTTGTCTCGATTAAGTAATGGTCAGACCATGGTACTGGGGTGATGGTGGGTGTAGAGATTAGGTCTCTTGAAGTTAGGTAGTTTGATGCGAAGATGAGGTCTGGGGATGATCCTAGTCTGTGTGTTGGTGCATTGACTATCTGTGTGAATTGAAGTGATGACATTGCCTGAAGGAAGGCCTCTGCATCTTTTGTATTGGCGGACTTGAGGTTGAAGTCTCCGATTAGTAGTGCTGGTTTGTTGTTTGACGTTATGGCACAGGCTTCTTCGAGTATGAAGGCTAGTTCGTCGGGTGGAGCACGGGGTGCTCTGTAGGTTAGGCAGATTGCAATATTCTTGTTCTTGATGCTAATTGTGTTACACTGCTTTGTATCTGTGAGATTCAGTGTCTTGAACTTGAGTTCTGTTTTTGCTATTATTAGGACTCCTCCTCCACGCTTGTGGATGCGTGGGCAGTTGTATGCTGAGTAGTTGTTCGGTACTAGTTGGTTGAGTAGTACACTGTCGGTAGGGTTGAGCCATGTCTCTGTGATGCATATTATGTCTGGCTGTCGCTCTTCAATGTGGTCTACCAGAGTGTGTATCTTGTTGCAGATGGATCTGGCGTTTATGAGCTCAATTGATGTTTTCTTTGTGGAAGAGGTTGTTGCGATGTGTGCTTCCTTAGGGCCGGTGTTGGGGTTTGATTTGTGTCTGTTTTGTCTCTTTGTTTGGGAGGTTGCGAGTGTCTCTTTGTGTGTGTGTTGTGGATCGAGATATGGCAGTGCAGTTGGTGGGTACCATGGTGTGTTTGTTTGGGGGTAGTGGGGGTGTGTAGTTGGTGGGAGGAGTTGTGTGACTAGTAGGTATAGTGGGAGGAAGTATGTGGTGTGCATGTTGATAGCTTGTGATGTTCTGATAGAGCGACGCCTGTGTCCTTAGGTTTTCGTCTGTTGTTTGCTTTTTTGAGGAGAGCTGTACTTGTTGCAGGGGCTTGTCCTGGGGATGTGAATTTGTATCTGTTGCGGTGCGGGAGCCTGTCCCGTGGAGGGAGCCTGTCCCTTGGATGTGAAGCTGTATCTGTTGCGGTGCGGGAGCCTGTCCCGTGGAGGGAGCCTGTCCCTTGGATGTGGAGCTGGATCTGATGCGGAGCGGGAGCCTGTCCCGTGGAGGGAGCCTGTCCCGTGGATGTGGAGCTGGATCTGTGGCGGACGCCTTGGTGCGGGAGCCTGTCCCGGGTGTGTGGAGCTGGATCTGTGTTGGTCGCCTTGGTGCGGGGGCCTGTCCCGGGGATGTGGAGCTGGGACTGTCGCAGTGCGGGAGCCTGTCCCGTGGAGGGAGCCTGTCCTGTGGATGTGGAGCTGGATCTGTGGCGGTCGTCTTGGTGCGGGGGCCTGTCCCGTGGATGTGACGCTGGATCTGTCGCGGTGCGGGAGCCTGTCCCGTGGAGGGAGCCTGTCCCGTGGAGGTGGAGCCGGATCTGTGGTGGTCGCCCTGTTGCGGGGGTCTGTCCCATGGATGTGGGGCTGGGTTTGTCGCGGTGCGGGAGCCTGTCCCGTGGAGGGAGCCTGTTTCGTGTATGTGCAGCTGGATCTGTTGATGAACTCTTGGTCTGACCCACTATGGTACATCCCAAGTCCCTATGTTCTTATCTAGCTAAAGATGACATTGCTCTAACATAGCATCAGCACTGGCATATCTCTGGGTTTAAGGTATCAATCTGGACAAACATGGTAATACCAAATATGGCCTATAAACGATGGTAGTTAACAACACTGGCATATCTCTGGGTTTACAGTATCGATCTGGACAAACATGGTAATACCTAATATGGCCTGTAAACGCTGGAAGCTAACAACAGTATCCAGAGGGAACTAGTCACTAGAGTGCCCAACACTGATCTTGGATTCTAGTCCCAAACATGAATTTCTACCCTTTAAATTAGTATTTTTATGAGAGGCAGGAGGATAATCCTAGCTGTAGAGAGTGGTGCTGCTGCAATCAGATGATTTAAACAGAATTATACATTCAATTATTGTTAGGAGTGCAGTTAATTCATATAAGTAATGAAGCAGTGTTGATAGTTTAAAAATCACTCAAATGAGTGTGACTTACGTGCCCCAGAGTTTCAGCTCTTTAGGCAGTTCGGTGTCTTCGGAGTTGGTATTCTGCGTTTCCACTGTGAGTTGGTGGATTGTCAGTTCCTTGATTGTACGCGAGCTCGACCCCGAGGGAGCTCAGCTGTACCAAGAGGGAGGTGTAGTCTCAGCGTCGTTTTTTCTGTTATGTTTCTGTGACGATCTTGGGGGTGCCTTTGCCTAAGGGCCGTGCCAAAGGGCCCTCTTGCGCGGCCCTCAGGCGTGGGCCCGCAAGGCGCGGGTGCGCCTGTGGCGTTCTCCTTTTAAATGGAGAGCTGTGCCCCGATTGGGTAGAGATGCTCTGAGACACGCTGCTGGAGGGGTGGAGCCAAAAAGCAGCTTCCCCCGAAGAGCTCTTTTGTGTGCAGCAAGGTCTTTTGTAGCTGGCTTGCTCTTTTCTTGCCGCCGATCTTCTGGAGCAGGGCAGGCTCCCTTCGATGAGGCTTCGACTCGGGTAGATGGCTCAGCTCCTCCTGGAGCTAAGCAGAGCAAGAGAGGATCCTGTGCCTGTGGCTTCTCCTTTTAAATGGAGAGCTGTGCCCCGATTGGGTAGAGATGCTCTGAGACACGCTGCTGGAGGGGTGGAGCCAAAAAGCAGCTTCCCCCGAAGAGCTCTTTTGTGTGCAGCAAGGTCTTTTGTAGCTGGCTTGCTCTTTTTTTGCCGCCGATCTTCTGGAGCAGGGCAGGCTCCCTTCGATGAGGCTTCGACTCGGGTAGATGGCTCAGCTCCTCCTGGAGCTAAGCAGAGCAAGAGAGGATCCTGTGCCTGTGGCTTCTCCTTTTAAATGGAGAGCTGTGCCCCGATTGGGTAGAGATGCTTTGAGACACGCTGCTGGAGGGGTGGAGCCAAAAAGCAGCTTCCCCCGAAGAGCTCTTTTGTGTGCAGCAAGGTCTTTTGTAGCTGGCTTGCTCTTTTCTTGCCGCCGATCTTCTGGAGCAGGGCAGGCTCCCTTCGATGAGGCTTCGACTCGGGTAGATGGCTCAGCTCCTCCTGGAGCTAAGCAGAGCAAGAGAGGATCCTGTGCCTGTGGCTTCTCCTTTTAAATGGAGAGCTGTGCCCCGATTGGGTAGAGATGCTCTGAGACACGCTGCTGGAGGGGTGGAGCCAAAAAGCAGCTTCCCCCGAAGAGCTCTTTTGTGTGCAGCAAGGTCTTTTGTAGCTGGCTTGCTCTTTTCTTGCCGCCGATCTTCTGGAGCAGGGCAGGCTCCCTTCGATGAGGCTTCGACTCGGGTAGATGGCTCAGCTCCTCCTGGAGCTAAGCAGAGCAAGAGAGGATCCTGTGCCTGTGGCTTCTCCTTTTAAATGGAGAGCTGTGCCCCGATTGGGTAGAGATGCTCTGAGACACGCTGCTGGAGGGGTGGAGCCAAAAAGCAGCTTCCCCCGAAGAGCTCTTTTGTGTGCAGCAAGGTCTTTTGTAGCTGGCTTGCTCTTTTCTTGCCGCCGATCTTCTGGAGCAGGGCAGGCTCCCTTCGATGAGGCTTCGACTCGGGTAGATGGCTCAGCTCCTCCTGGAGCTAAGCAGAGCAAGAGAGGATCCTGTGCCTGTGGCTTCTCCTTTTAAATGGAGAGCTGTGCCCCGATTGGGTAGAGATGCTCTGAGACACGCTGCTGGAGGGGTGGAGCCAAAAAGCAGCTTCCCCCGAAGAGCTCTTTTGTGTGCAGCAAGGTCTTTTGTAGCTGGCTTGCTCTTTTCTTGCCGCCGATCTTCTGGAGCAGGGCAGGCTCCCTTCGATGAGGCTTCGACTCGGGTAGATGGCTCAGCTCCTCCTGGAGCTTTACCATGTAAAGGCTGATGTCATTCACAAAAAAACAAAGGTGCAACCTACCGTGTGTTTGCATCAAGTGTATGTCTTGGATCCCCTGAGGTACTCAAAGGCCACAACAGGTCACAGTGAAGGGAGACGATGTCATCAAAATGTGTAGAATCACCATGTCACCATGTCAAGCCACTGCTGATGCATGTCAGCATTATGACGATATCTGTGATACAAAATTGTTGTTCAACAGTGGTCTGTCAGAACACAAGACACAGTTCTGCTCACAACACACAACACATGTCCACAATGTTCACACTGTAAACAGCAGCAAGGTAGAGATAGCACAGTCACCACTGCCCCCCAGGTGTACAGACCCCTCACACCACATGATAATGTAAAATGCCTGCAATCACACAGCCAACCCAAAAACACCCACCCACATAGTATGCTAAGGTGAGCATGCCAGCAGTAGCATATGGCTTGTATGTGCACAATTGGAGATTAGTGGACATAAAGGCCTTGTGGAATGCAATGATACACTAGTGTTGGCTGATGGTACAATGTTGGGGAAGGGTGTACGTGTAGCCCACCACCCAAACACCTAGGACCTCCACACACATGCAGCTCTGTCGGATGTGTCCCAGAGACAGTGTTGCAGAAGACAAACTGGACAGGAACACATGGGGATATGTGTGCCAACAGCAAGATATGGGGTATGAAGGTGCCGGAAAAAGAGGTGAACAACAACATATCTACAATATGACAGATCACTGAGGACATGTGTTTCCCCTGACTGCCATCACAGACAATGTAGCTGTAGGGCCACCTACCACAGACCACTGCATGTTGGATGACGTGCCGTCACCTGCCAATGCACCACAGCACCAGGAGCGTCACCAGGTATGTCCTGTGGATTGAGAAACACAAGAGAAACATACATATGTCATGTTCTAGCTGTGCAACACACACTGCACCTTCCTGTCCTCAGCTCGCAGACCCCCCAAGATCCTTTACAGACTGACTGTTCACCATCACACTGTACAGATCTCTTTCATGTGAGAGTTATCACAGAGGTTGGTTTGGCCAACTACAAGGGTCCGTACTCTGTCTGTCCCCTCCCTCACCTCTCTGTTGCTGTACAAACTGGTGAACAGAAGTGTTTGCTCCGTACCATGGCCTTGCTACACTCCAAGGCAGCAGTAGTATCCTGTGTCCCCCATATTGCTCCCAATGCCCCTTCACTATGTGTACTAATGACTCAATGTCATCTGCTACCCTGCTGTCAATTCCTGAAACACATGGAAATTAGCAGGGGCACCTCCCTTATCCTCTGTCCATATACATTTCCTTGGTATGCTGTCATGAGGTGGATCAAATAGTACCTATAGAAATAGGAAAATCTGAGCAGAGCAGTTGTAATAATGACAGGTTAGAGCAGCACATGGACCAGGGTTGCTATGGGCAACGAACACAAACTGAAGTACCAGGTGTAAGAGCATGCCCAAGCAGTAGATTATCTCATAGCCCTTTAGGTAATGAGGGACAGCTGGGGGGAGGCGAGGCTCAGAGAAACACCAAGAGTGACGCAGTTAAAAATCACTCACCAGAGGTCAGAGTTAGAGCAGAGGAAGGAGCTGGTTAGAGAGCTTATGAGAGAACCGAGGAAAGAGCTGGTTGGGGAGCTGACAAGAGAGCTGGACACGAGGTCAGAGCTTCACACGGAGACTCACACAGAATCCTACAGGAAGAAGCCCAGGAGAGAATACCAGGGATTTGTTTCAGGGAGCAGTGCAGGACTGAACAAAAGCCCAGTGGTCTGAGCCATGGAGGTATTTCTGAAGGCAAGCTGAGAAAAGCTGTGGGAAAGAATCTTCCTAAGAACAGGTACCAGGAAGGTAAAAGTTTTTATCTGGAGGATACTTTTGTGCCCAAAGAGAAATGGAAAGAGAAAGGCAGTGAGAGGCTTTCATTTGAGAAAAGCTCCCTTAAGTTTCCTGTGCCCAGAAGCTCTGTGAAAACCAAGTCAGAAGGTAGGCTTATTCCTCATAATAGAAGGGAAGCTGAAAGTCAGAGTTTTTCCTACACTTACCCAAGAGTGTGTGGCTCTCAGGAAGGAAACTCTGCAGTGTGTGGTAACTTCCCATTTTACTCCGGTAGAGAGGAGGAGGGGAGCCCTCTTAACAGAGAAGAGGGATTGTTTAAAAGTAGCCTGAGTTACAATCCTATAGAAGATAGCTCCGGGGAAGCATGTGAGGATATGCAATGTGATTTTTGTGATGAAACACCTGCTGAATCCTACATGGATTGTACACTAATAATTTCAGATGATATTTCTTCACTGTGCTGAACTGGCCAGAGAGAGAATCTGTTTAAGGAAACAGAAGTGAAGAAACGTGCTTGTTTTAAGAATAAGGACTGTTTTGCTTTACCTTTATTTTGTCAGGCTGAAGATACAAGCATTCATTTTTGTTATAGTAGTTTGCCTTTATTTCATACCAGAAGTATGTTTTTTGTCCTTTGTTCATATGTGCTGAAATTCACCCGGGACGGGTAAATAAAAAGACCTCTTTTGAAGCCTTGCTACTCGACTGCAACTACACTCTTAGATTAGCTTGTGGGACTACAAATCCCAGGGGGCATTTCAACTCCTGCTTGAGACACCCTCGCTGTTTAAGAAGAGGCCCCACTGTAGCTCCCATGCTTTATGCCTCTGGGAACCTAGAGGTGGGTGACAATGTATATCTCATACCTTGACTAACAGTAACAGCTGTGTGCTAATGAGTTGCAAATAAATATCTCAACGGCTGAGTTATGTCTGCAAAACCACACCCCAATGTCTGTTTGTGACCTGAACGTGATGGCTGCATGTCATCCCACTGTGTGAAAGTGATAATGGCAAAGCATGGATAGCCTATATGTGCCCTTAAAACCTCCCCTCCCATCAGAGCCTCTTCATGTGTGTGGACATAACTTTCCTTCTCTAGGGTCCGCAATGTATTTGTTGTCCTGGACTGCACTCTCCTCCTCTACACACTTACACAGCTTGTAGTTGAGTCATGTGGTTCATGTCTAGATGTCATCAGCTAGACTTGCTCTGTCCCCCCTGAAAACACCATTAAAACCCAATTCCACCCCCATATTCAGCTCTCAGCTTGCCTACTGCAACCTACACCTTGCTGATCTGGCCTGAATCATCTCTGTCTGCATGTAAATATGCAACACTGCACTGCATGGCTATTCTACAGCCAAAAAAAAAAGGGCAATCATACTCCCTCTGGCTGGACACCGCACAGGTTCCCTATCCTTCTCCGCATCCATGTCAGGGCTACGTGATGACATTCAGGCACACTGTGGTGTTGCAGTAACTTCCCTTAAGGATATTAAATACCAGTATTAAAAATACTACAGAGCATGTATATATTGCTACGTATCACATGTAGCGCCATACAAAAACAACGAACACACAGATCCTGCTCATCAGAGCATTCCAACCACACAATCAGCTCAAAATACTAAATGAAAAACACGCACAGCTGGACAACTGGCCCCAACCATGGTCTGCTCTCCCACTGTTAACTCCACACCACATGCTTTTCACCTTGCTGCACACAAAGCATCAAACTAACTACCTGTGGCTGCACAGCAGCCTCTATCACAATCAGCCACAAACCAGGTATGTCACCCCAACACCTCCCACAATCCTAAAACGCCCCACACACATAATCCATCTCCACCCTCTGTTGTGCCCTGCCCACATCTTCTGTGTTTCAGTCATGAGTAGATTTTAAGTTGGGATGGCCAGGCAATGTCTGTTACATGTCAGTGCAGTGTTGCATCTTACTAATATTGGTATACAAACGTCAACTAGTATTAGCAGTACACACATATTCAAACAGTGTAATCACCTGCTGCCTGACTGCTGTGCCCTCACGTGTATCACCACGGGCACATGCAGGAGGGCACGTAGGATCATCCTCCAGATCCTCATTAATTTCGACAGGGATATGGTGCCTGAGAGTAATGTTGTGCAGGATGCAACAGGCTATAATGATCTCTGCCACAGTCTGTGGATTGTATTGTAAGGCCCCACCTGTCCTATCCAGACACCTGAAGCGACTCTTTAAAATGCCAAAGGTGCACTCTATGATGGAGTGGCTGGAGGCATGGGCCTCATTGTACCTACTCTCTGCACATGTCCATGATTGACACACAGGGGTCAACAGCCAGGGGCGACACCCATATCCTGCATCACCTGCAGAAATAAATGTGGAATGTTAAAACAGGAGCTCATGTCCACCCAAATGGACACAGGTATATATGTGCAAAACAAATGCATAACACATCCTGACATAAACATATGACATCACAACTATGCTCAGTGTGTGAAGTTAAGACACACAAGACAAGGGGTAGGTGTGCGGATTGAAAAAAACATAATCTGTAACCACGACACAAATGCTAGCAGCCATTCAACTATCATCACACAGCACCATAGCAAGGTGGGGTTGGAGGGCACCAACCCCCCCCCCCCCCACGTTATATCACACACAGACAGATGACACACACACACAACGAGGGATACACCTTCAAGTCAGACATTTGCACATACGGTTAGTCACATGAACACCATGTGCATGTCAGAAATGAGAAATACACACCCAGCAATATACAGTCCTCATACTGTCCTGTCTCAAGTTGTCTGAATAGTGCCGAGTGATGCAGGATATAGGAGTCATGGGTGGACCCTGAAAACCTAGGGACCACATTCAGAATATGCATATTTGCATCACATACAATCTGAACATTCAGGGAATGATAGTGTTTGCAGTTGCGGAACACTACCTCCCTGTCTCTGGGCGGGACCAGGGCAACATGTGTGCAATCAATAGCTCCCATCACGTGTGGTATCCCGGCTAATGCCTCAAAGACCTGGTTCAGGGTCCCCCACTGTTACCTAGTGTGGGGACTAGCAATGTAATTCCCCACCTGGCTGACCATGGCCCGCAGTACTTGGTGGAGACAGCGTGAGAAGATGGGGAGGCTCATGCCACCCACTGCGGCCACAGATGACTCGAAACAGCCAGAGGCAAAGAAATGTAGGGCACCAAGGAGCTTTAGAAAACCCGGTATGGCATTTGACCGATCAGTCAGGGGCTAGAGGTCAGGTCTTAGATCCTCATAGAGCTCCCTAATAGCCCCCATGCTCAGGCGGTAGAGGGAGAGGACCTGGTCCTCACGCATGCCCTGGAGCTGGGCCCTGGGCCTGTAGAGGCGAGGCTGACGAGCCTGTACCTCAACACGCCTCTTGCACCATGCTGGCACAGCCCCTGCCTGGCCTGCCCCCACAGCTGCAGGTCTGTTTTGCAGCGGGACTACACCCATGCCCTGTGCCTCAGCCCCATAGACACCATCTCCTCCGTCAGGCAACTACAGTGCCTGCTCACCTCCCACTGCAGATGCAGCAACCACAAAGGCCGCCATAAACTCCACCCGTCCAACTCCTCTAACCCACTCAAACACAGATACTCACTTCACTAACCAAACCACACACTTTTCACACCACACACAAACACAGCCACACAATACAACCACCACCACTCACAAACCCAGCCACACTCCACAATACACCTGACTCTCTCCTTCCTTCATTGACACCGCACGCCTTCTCTCCCTCGCCTACACAAACCCCTCAAAGTGAACCAGGTGTGCAAGTGCAGTTATAGGGTTCTTTTTATGTTGCGCACGTTGCACATGTGCAGTTGCGTGAGTGCGGCAGCTGCACGCGTTGCGCATGCGCTTCACGCATTGCACATGCTCTTTGCACATTGCACATGCGCCGCGGAGACATGGAAGGTGCGTGCGTGGGACAGCATGTTACACATGCGCTGTAACACATGCACACCTCCCGCATCTGTGAGGCACATGTGCAACATGCGCAGCCACCGCACTCACGCAACTGTGCATGTGCAGCTTGCACAACTGTGCATGCGCTAGCACATAACGTAAAAAAAACTATAAATACACCTGCACACCTGGATCACATTGAGGGTTTTGTGTAGGCGAGGGAGAGAAGGCGTGTGTTGTTGGAGAAGCAAGGAGAGAGTCAGGAGCAGGTGTGTTGTGGAAAGTGTATTTGTCTGTGAGTGGTAGTGGAGAGTGTCAGAGGGAGGTTTGGCATGGAGGGGTGTGTGGCTAAGCAGGGTAGAGAGTGAGGAGGTAAGGCGAGGAGCAGGTGAGAGAGACACAAGCTGAACTGAAGAGCAGACAGCAGGGAGAGGAGGGGTGGGGACAGAAGCAGGTGTGAGGTGGAGCTAAGGGGCAAAGGAGCAGGTATGTGTGACAGGGAAGGAGAGGGCACAGAGGGAAGGGAGAGTGAGAGACAGGATATGGCAGGAGTGGAGGAGGGGGCACCTGTTCAGCAGGACCCAGAGTCGGCAGGGAGTGTTGGGTCTGTGGTGGTGGCTGCAGGCCCATCGGGTGTGTCTCAGACCAAACAGGGGCCACCAAGCGCCAAACGAAGGTGCATACCTGTGCCATCTGCAGAAATGAGAAGGGCTGTTAGGTTCAGCCAACAGGAGAACCACATCATGCTGGCCAGTGTTCTCGAGAGATATGATGTGCTGTACAGCCGCCTGAGCACAAGCACCACTGTGGGCACATGGATACAAGTGTGGGGTGAGATACAGGAGGCCGTAGCACAGGTAGGGGGCCTTCCAGGGACCTGGATAGCCTTAGAAACAGTTTAATGACATAAAGCGGGGTGTCTGTGCCCACATGGTGGCAGAGAGGCAGCATGCCATGGGCACCGGAGGGGGTGGTCCCTTTGCACCAATGCTGACACCCCTGGAGTAGGAACTGGCAGATTGTCTGAGCCCCATCTACTTGCTAGGGCTGCCGAAAGTGCTGGACACCGCCCATCCACAGGCAGGTAGGTCAGAGATATGCTACACATGTAAACCACACGGCTCAGCATATGCCTGCCATGGACGGGAAGGGGGGGCCTATGTCCTGGGAACACATGTGCCCTAACACAGGCAATTTGGGTCCACATATTGAGAAGAACATGGCTGTGTAAGTACAGGGTGGGTGTGACAGGTACCTGGGGCTGCTTGCATGACAGCCACAGTCCTGGACATTTTACAGCACTGCACAGGTGTAGTTATGTTACCTGCGCTAAATCATACTTGCTGTGTACCTTCTTCTACCCCCCAGGTGACATCCAGGCCATGGGGGCATATGAGGAGGGGGATGTGCCGGTGCAAGGGGATGCAGAGGGGCCAGAGGCCGCCTAGTCTGGGGACGTGGACAGCACTGGCGCCAAGACCCCAGGAAACTTGGTACTTCCTGAGGCTGAGGACTTGGCGGAGGATGACAATACAGAAGTGGGGGCCAGTGACACCAGCACATGGGCTGTGGAGGATGCTGCGTCAGAGGAGAGTCCCCGCACGATACCTGCACCAGGACCATCAGGCACCCATCACACAAACATGGCTATCATCCTAGAAGAGCTGCGGGCTCATACTGCCTCTGCAAAGAAAGATGTGGAAGGTGGGTAACAGAATGCACAACAAGCCCCTGCTGGTTGACAGCACATCCACAATGAGATTCCATGGGCCCCCTAATATTATGACACCACAGCACATAGGTTGGTATGTGTAGTGGGGGTGGGTGCCATGTGCACGTCCCCCCCCTTGTATCATGTGCCATCTGGTGTCATCATGCTAAGGAGCCCATACATCCACCTACTACTCACCACAAAATGCCCCATGGAGACATACATTGGTACACACCTAACCCATATTACCTATACAGCTTACCCGTTCGGACCCCTCTCCCTGGGTAGTGGTACGTAGCAAAGATAGTCAGGGTGCTCAGTACTGTGCATCAGGTTTAGAGTGATCAGCGCCCCCCAGATATCTATCTGTGTGCCATCAAGTCCCACATTATCCAACCTATCCCATACAACCAGTGCACAGATACAGCAGTGACACACTGAAGTTCAACACGGTACCATGTGTCATATCTGTGATCACCACGGCCCTCAGCAGACTCATTTCCTGGCCTGTGGATGGATCATGGGACACACAGATGTAAACATGGTACCGCGTTGTTAGACATCGCATACATGAGTGGTCTGCGGA
This sequence comes from Ichthyophis bannanicus, assembly GCA_033557465.1. Classification (NCBI taxonomy): domain Eukaryota; kingdom Metazoa; phylum Chordata; class Amphibia; order Gymnophiona; family Ichthyophiidae; genus Ichthyophis; species Ichthyophis bannanicus. The sequence continues at coordinate 763,176,893 of CM066033.1, forward strand.
CTGGTCTGTTGGGATACGCCGTACATTTACAGGAGTCACGTTGGGGGGGGGGGGCAACACATGTCTCACATATTACCTTGTGTCTCACCCACAGCCACTCATCAGGTTCTGCTGGGCATTCAGGAGAGGATGGACCAGATGAATACCACAGCTCAGGCAATGGCAGCGGCGCTACTGTGTATTGTGGAAGCCCAGGAGACCATGGCTGTGCGGTCACAGCAGCCAGCCACAGCCTCAGAGGCAGCAGCAGAAGAACCACAGGAATGGGGTAGCATGGGCCGTGGGTGCCCACGCAGATCATGATTGGGTCATTGTGTGATAATAAACTAGAAAAAACTTGACAACACCTATGTGTCCGTTTCTGGTGTTTTACACTGTACTTTCCTGAGTACCATGTCCCCCATATTGTCAACATGGTCACATGTGCTTCCCCAGCTCCCTTAGGGGTGTGGTGTATGCACAACCACCAATCAACGCTCAGACCTTATACCATACCCTGTGTGGCAGGGACCATGCCATGTGTGCACCCTTCTACCTAGGTGTGGGGGTATATCCTACCTCTCTAATTATTTTAGTAATATTTATATGGTGGTGTATGTATGTTTTACAAATCAGTCAGTCTCTCACACCCCATATCCTCTCCAGGGCCCCACCCACATGTGTGACATTCCCTCTGACCCACACCAGAGCCTACGTGTCTGTTTAGCTGTAGATGTTTGTGTGGGACACCGGCAGACATAGGTAACTAGCTACAGTCTGTTGTTTACTCTCCCCCTGCACCTGTAGTGAGCCTCTGCTCCCCCTCCAGACCAAACTTCACCTGTCTTGGCCTCACCAGCTAGCCCCTTGGCCAGCTCCTGGGTACAGCGGTCCATCTCATCCTTCCTGCCACATACCTGCTGCTGGCTGTCCCCACTATTCTCCTATGAGCATGCTGCATCATCAGATATTGTGCCCACACATCACAGGCAGCATGCATGTGACCATAGGTTTTGTGACACACTACACTTTGGCACATCACAGGGGCACCATGGGACACAGACGCCTACGCACATGGGCAGCCCCCACAGCTGCGTGTGGAGATGGTCCATGTATGATACCCATGTCTACCATGCATACACATAGTGATTTACACACATGACCCATGCTTATGTTCACAGTCTGTCTGTAAGTGAGACACATGACCATTGTGATGTAGTAACCAAACTGTATTAACAAGTCAATATTAAGGGGTACAGGAACATAGCACCATACGAACAAAAGAACATAAGATATGCCATACAGGGTCAAACCAAGGACCATCAAGCCCAGTGTCCTGTTTCCAACAGTGGACAGTCTAGGTCAGCTGTACACAGCTGTTGGGTAAAGGGGATGGAGGGATAACACCGCCCACATGTTGGGTCCTGGAACACAGAACAGCACAGAGCACGTGTGTGGGTGCCACAGGGGCCATCACACGCTCCTGGGATACCCATCAGTGGATGGCTGTTGAGATGCAGCTCCCCTACCCCCCACACGCTGCAGCTCGGCAGCCATCCACTGAATGGAACCTGCCAGCCACCGGATGGTGCGTTCCTGGGTCCGCATGTGTTGCACCACACCGTCCATTGCCACATACAGGTCCCTTACGCACCTGCCACCACATACACACATGGTGCCAGGTGTCTGTGTGGTGGCATGTGCGTTGGACCTGTGTGTGGCAATGGGTGGCGTAGCTAAACCCAGACGGGAACCATTCCCACACACATGCGGTGGCTGGCAGGGACCCACAGTTCCCTGTGCTGTCCTGTGTTTCATCCCACCCACCCCCCTTAACACCCCCCACCTCCCCCTCCCCCACCCCATCCCCCTCACCACCCCTTCCTCCCCTCCCCACCCCCTCCCCCCCTGCCACCTCCCACCCATCCTCACCACCCTCCACGCTCCCATCCTCCTCCTCACCCCCCGAAATAAGACACACAGACTCCCCCTCCCCTCCCCTCCCCTTCCACCCCACCCTTCACCCCTTCCATTTCCCCATTGTCCTCCTCCGCCTCAGCTGCCACTGCTGCCTCCTCCTCTGCTGCATCCTCCTCCTCCTCTTCAGCCTCCACCACCTCCACTGCCCCCTCCTCCTCCTCCTCATCTTCCGTTAGGCGTTGGGCAGTGGGGCGTGACATGCTGTACCCCGATGTGGAGGGGCCCTCACTGGCAGGATATTCTTCTGTGGGGGATGACAGTCATTAGCACACTATTATGTGAGTCACATACCACATATACATAGTTTGGCCGCACACAGGCTGGTGGGCCACTGTGACAGTTTTCTACAGAGCTGCAGATGCCGCAACACTCACCTCCACGTTGGGAAATTGCCCGCCTCTGTAGGCGGGCAAGGACCTCCGGGCAGTGCAGCCGCAACTCCCGACCCTTTTTACGTAGGTCCTCTACCTAGGGGGGGGGGGGAAAACAGTGGGAGGGTGCATTAATGACCTTATATCTCTGGTGGGCGGCCAACACATATCAGACATCTCTGTGCACAGCATCATGCTGCTCCTGCTCCTCTGCTCAGTGTGTCCTCTACTAATGTTTGCCAGTGCCAACATAAACTCCACAATCCACTGGCTGTTTGCCTTGCTAACTTTGGATAGGGGTGGGTACAGGGCCTGAGTTGGGTGTGCTGGCTTGTGCTGTTGTTTGTAATTGATTGTGTATTTCATGTTGGTTATATGTTTTTTTGGATTGTTGCTTTTCCCCTGATGAAGCAAGGATGCTTGCGAAACGCTTTTGAGCTCTGAGTTGAGGCGTCGGGGAATGGAGAGCAGGATGGCCACCCTTTGAGGCACAAAGTATGGTTTTGGAAGTTAAGTGCTGTCTCCTTGATTGTGTTTTGGTGGCTTGTCTGGATCTGCACGGAAGGTCATTGATGTTATAAGGGCTTGTGCATTATGACAGTTTAGTCTGTTGTATGCGTGCTGTAGGCCCATGGTTACTGAGACCTTCTGTGCAGTACTGTGTGTTTAACAACATAGAATGAACATTGATATATATGCTTGCATGTAGAAAGATAATGAATTTTGAAGGATTTGGACCAGTACTTTTTGTTTTTGTGGAGTGGGCATTATGAGGTTTTGTACCCTTACACCAGCATCTATAATGTTCCTCTGCAATCAGTTACAGGGATCCTGGGGAGTGGCCAGATGTGTGAGCAGAAACTGCATACACATCAATGATATATGGATTTGTTTCTGACCTTCAGAATCATGTCTCATGGCTCCTGGGGGTGGGATGGTTTACAGCACATCAACAGCTGCACCTACCATACAATCAGGATCCATAACAGACATGTGTAATGAGGTCAGGGCCTCCGGGGAATCAGGCAAATGTGTGTCCAAACCCGGCAGCACCTACCAGAATATATAGATGCCATACCCACCTTTGCAATCAGGTCTCAGGCCTCCTGGGGGTAGGGTGTCTTAGCACACATCATCAGCAACATACACCATATCACCAGGGTGACTGACAGGACACTTTCAGCAAGTCTCAGGACTCCTGGGGGTAATTATAAAAAATCAACACAGCATAAACCATACCACAAGGATGACTGACAGCCCACTTTGATGGGCTCTCAGGCCTCCTGAGGGTAGGGTGGCATATAACACAGCAACAGCAGCATAAACCATATCACCAGGGAGACTGACAGCCCACTTTGATGGGCTCTCAGGCCTTCTGGGGGTAGGATGGCATATAACACAGCAACAGCAGCATAAACCATATCACCAGGGAGACTGACAGCCCATTTTGATGGGCTCTCAGGTCTCCTGGGGTTAGGGTGGCATATAACACGGCAACAGCAGCATAGACCATATCACCAGGGAGACTGACAGCCCACTTTGAGGGACTCTCAGTACTCCTGGGGGTAGGGCAAATGTTTTAACTTGCAAATGCACACACAACCGTATCACCAGGATGAATGACAGAGCATTTGGAGCAGGTGTCAGGAACCCTAGGGGTAGGGCAGATGTGTGACCCTGCATCTGCAGAACCTACCATATCAGCATGATGTTTACCAAACCTCTTTAGGCAGATCTAGGGGCTCCTTGGGTTACGGTGTATTTTCACACAGCAACAGCAGCAGCTGCCATAACACCAGGCTGACATCTGGAACTCTGTGATCAGTTCCATAGCCTCATGGGGATAGGGCAAACCACTTTGATATGATACATAGGCGGTATATCACGTGGGTTTCACTAATAAACATAAATGAGATAGAATGCCTACACACAGCAGCATGCACACCTACAATCCACACTGGATATGTATATGGATGTACTGACCTGTCCCCATACACTTACCTCATGTGGGAAGTCTGCAAGACGATTAAAGCGCCTTGTGACGCGGTCCCAGGCCCTCTGCACACGCCCCAGGTCCTGCCTCTTTGAAGAGCCAGGGAAAAGTCTAATCTGCCGGGTGCAGATCAGCCCTGCTAGGTGCCTGAGCTCCCTGCTGGTAAAGGCAGGCTTTCTCTACCGAGTAGCCATTTTCTGCACTGCCTTGCTCATGCACGCACGCATGCACATGCGCCTCAACATGCGCAGCGCAGATCATTATGGAGCGCTAGCAACGTGCCTGTGCCATGGCTGGTACTCAGGAAATGGTGGTGCAATCAGTATAGATAAAGATCTATGCTGCAGACACACATTGCAGTGATGTGTCTGAACATAGTTCATTTATTATTCATTTATCTTGTTGTTGACACACTGGGGTCTCAAACACATCACCACTGGCTATGAGGGCATTGTATTAACTGGTGTACTATGCCTTTTAACATAGCAATGGCTGGCTAAACAGTTACACAAGGGGGTATGTTTAGTAAACCATGTAAATGTGCGCCCAGCGATAATGTGCAGGATGCAATAAAAAGAGTGGGTGTTACGGTCTAAACATAGCAATCGCGTTTTATCACATGATAAGGTGCGCCATGCACATTATCGCGCGATTGAGGGAGCAGTGCCACGTTAAGGTGCGTTAGTCTTAAGTAGGCGCATTGACCAACACATACAACAGCAGAGGTGTAGCACAATAGTTAATACACTGACTGATGGTACAGGGGTCATGAGTTTGATCCCCCCAGTGGGCTTAATGAATAAGGCTTTTTGAGGCATTACCCTTTACTTTAAACCAGTACTCTGTGCAGCATTTTCATTTTTATATTAAATTAGTGCTGCCAGCAAACACACCCTCACAGTGCTGTAACCTAAGGTGCCACAAAAGGCGCCCTATAGGGCACTCCAGAGGGCACATTGTAAAGTGCACTGTCCACCACGGCACCCTATAATGTTCCTTATAGGTCGCCTTAGAGGGCACTTTATGAGGCACGTTAAGGTTAAAGCACTGTGAGTGTGTTTTTCTAAAAGCACTACTTTACATAATAAAAGGAAAATGCCTCAGACAGCCCTATCAAAAAAGCCCACTGTGGGATCAAACCCATGACCTCTGGCTCCATAGACAGTGAAGTAACCAGTGGGCTACAGCTACTAACAAACCCCTAGTTGGCTACAGAAGGACTGCAGGTCACCACACAAACTGTCTGCTGTGGTTACCAGGAGAGGGTTAGCCCACCCGTACCCATGATGCACTGCACATGCAGATCAGCAGTCTACAGATGATCACAAGATGGGGTATGCACCCCCACAGCAGCTCGGCCTGGTAAGGGGAACTGACCGTGTGTGTTACTGGCACAGAGTAGCTACAGACTGTCACATTGTGGGTGTACTGTGCTCACCCTGAGGGTGAGGTGGGGCGCCCAGCACCAGGTCCGCAGCACCTGGCTTAGCTGAGATAGGCTATGCTGCAGGTCCCCATCAGTGCCAGTGTGTGATAATTAGTTCTTGCAGATACACCTGTGTCCATTTGTATTTCCCAGTCATGTCTAGCACTTGTGGACTATGATGTACCCAGAATAGTGCATATCCTGTGTGGGTGCCATGGTCACATGATGTAAGTGAAGGGGGGTTTTGGATCCATAGGCGGATTGTGTAGTACCACCCAACCCGCCCTCTGGGGCTCAGGGTGGGGAACATGATCTCCTACCAACAGATCCACATTCTACATCCCTGCAATGGTGGCAGTAGAGGGGACCATCAACCCCAGTTCTGCTGGGGAACAGACACCCTACAGGGCAGTCAATGCAGTTCTGTACGCATCCATAAGGCAATGGCAAACACACAGTAGGACTGGAAATGCTCAGCTGCTCCCCACCACTATCTGACAGTCTCCAGCCACTGCACCCTGCAAGGTGTTCCAGCCATACACATACTAACTGCAAACAGTCTGCTAGCTAGCCCATAGTGCATGTTCCTGGAAAAGAGGCGTACACATACCAAACAGATAAGTCAGGAATTGGGCCCCAGAAAAGAGAACCCATAAATATCACTTGAGAAAAATACTATATAGCACTATGGGGGAACCTAGCCATGCCATGGTCACTGCTCAGTCAGGGTGAGAGTGACCTCCCAGAAGGACATGCTGTGGCCACCCTGTCCGTGCAGGTGGTGACCGGGCACGACAATGTCCCAGCCATTGCCCTATGCCCTGTGCAGATGCATCCTGCCCCGGCCATCCTGTCTGCGCTATACCCACAGTACCTTGCTCCTCATTATGCACATTGTCAGGCTAACACTGGAAACAGTGCAAGCAGTGTGGGCTGAGTAAGGTGTTGGCAGCCACCACACACTGAATAGACAGACACACACTCCCACACCTATGCCAGCATTGTGCAAATATAGAAACTTTTGGCAGCCCTGCCACTGCACCAGTCCTGGGCACAGTGCAGGCATGGCTATGGTACGCAATACTGTTGGAGTCACTCCCCAGGGTGGTAAACACTGTCAAAAACCAGACCTGAAATACACTCCACAGACATGAGAACGATTGCTATGATGCAGCTCAATCAGAAAATTGTGCTTTACTTGGGAATTGCTATCTGCCATTAATCATAGCAACCTTTTGATATTTGTGTAACGCAGGGGTTCTCAACCCTGTCCTCAGGAGGCAGTGTATGCAAATCTCTCTCATACATATTCATTGTAGTTATCCTGAAAACCCGACTAGCTAGGTGGGTCCCGAGGACAGGGTTGAGAACCCCTGGTGTAACGTATTCCCAGGTTTAGGGTGGCATTGCTAAGGTATGCAAGTGCCAGTATTGGGAGATGCTGCTGCATGCAGGGCCCAAGATCCTGCCTCTCCATGAGGCTTTGGATAATGGAGACTGTGGGTGCGGGTGTTTCGGCCCCTGTTGGCCACTGCTCTAGGGCAGAGGGTCCCAACTCCGGTCCTGGTGGGCTAAACATTGTCTGTGTTTTCATGATGTCCCTAATGAATATGCATGAGATACATTTGCATACCATGGGGGCGGCGCCTAGAGGTGCAGCACAGGCATATTTATTAGGGACAGCATGAAACCTGAATGGTGTTTGGCCCTCTAGGACTGGAGTTGGGGAAACTCTGCTCTAAGGATTGCACATGTTTATAGTGTCTGTGTTCTATAGGGTGAAATATAGGCGTTTCAGGCATGTTTATGTTATCTGCAATAAAGGTTCAGTCTTCATTACCACAGTTTAGTACTGTGTAAAATATGGGGACTGGGTTGGCAGGACCCACAGCTGGGACTTGAAACTGTGACCTTCTGCTCCTGAACACACTGGCTGTGTGTACTGCACCACACTGTTGCCACAGGGACAGCTCATTCCCTGGGGATACCATGACTGTTTGTCAGACAGAGCCTGTCTGTTGCAGTGCACAGCACCCACCTAAATGGTGCTAGGCCATGGTCTGCTGTGGGCAGATGCCACTGCCCCCTCCACCACCAGTACCCCTCCGCCACCATGCTGACATGCCCTTATGCTGGTGGTGCTTGTGGTGCGCAGTCTCAGGCCATCCAGTGTGCTGGTAGGCGGTTGCCTATGGTGTGGGATATGGGGTTGGGGTGCCTGCATAGATGTCCGCGCCAATGTCCGCGCCACCGCCTGCCAATGTTCTGTGCCCTTGGGGGTACCTGATGGGTACTATCCCCTGTGACACTGTGAGAAACACACTCATGCCCATGTTGGGCCCTCATCAGTTGCTGTCTGGCTGCTGTATCAGCATTCCTATGTGCCACCTAGGCATCTGCCTAGTCCGCACTGTGCCCTAACTGCACCACAGCATGTGCCGCCTTTAGCCCTCTGTATCCCATTTTCAAGCATCTGTACAGTTGCCCTTTTCCGACATGCCCACCCTGCGGTTGCTGCACATGTGCACGCCATAAGAAACCTATCCAATAAAAAGGGAAAACCCTGATCAGCGCTATTTCAATGTGGGATCATTCACCTTGTAGGGGGACAGAGCATAGACCCTTACAAAATTGATATCTTTTTTTTGGAGCTTTCTCAGTAGTGTTTTTTTTTATTTTTCCCATTAATATCACTATTAGCCAGCTTGGTTATGGTGATTTTACATTTTGTTTAGGTCATTTTCCATGTTTATTGGCCCTTTTGTTCCATGCACATGTATCACAACTATCACTTTTGTAGGTTTCCCTGGCTTTGCTGTACATTGCTGACTGAAATGGTTTCTCTGTCCTGCAACTGTGCCTAAATGCGAGGGTTTCACTGGCGTTAGTGATCAGACCCGGATTCCACAGCGTTAGTGTGCCTGGAGCCTCTCCCTTCCCACTCTCCACCCATTTACCCCTTCTCTCCGCCCTCTGGGAAGCCTTCCTCCGCCCTTCAGCACCGGATTTGACAGTGTTAGGGTGCTTTAACGCCGCAGGCGCATTATCATGTGATAGGTACATTATCGCGCGATAATGTGCCTTCATCGCCCAATAACGTATCTTATCACGCGATAATTCCGTCTCTGCGACGTTAGCACCGTTTAGTAAACATACCCCTTAATGTTGACAAGTGCAAATTTATGCACATAGGAAAGAACAACCCAAACTATTGTTAAATGATGCAAGGTTCCATATTAGGAACCACCACCCAGGAAAAAAATGTAGGCGTCATCGTGGATAACATGTTGAAACCCTGTGCCACCTGTGCAGCAGCGGCCAAGAAAGCAAATACAATGCTAGGTATCAAAAGGAAAGGAATGGAGAAATAAACAAAGGATATTATAATACCTCCATATCGTCCCATGGTGCGACCGCACCTTGAATTTTGCGTGCCATTCTGGTAGCCATCTTATAATTAGTTTCAAGGTACATAGTTGAAAATGTTCCATGTAACCTTGAATTTGTACTGTTCTGTACAATTCATACTGCTCTTTGTAAACCACAATTGATCTGCAGGAAATCGCAGTATAAAAATGTAAATAAAATAAATAAAAATAAATAAATAAATATAGCGTTATTAGAAAAGGTACAGAGAAGAGCCACCAAAATGGTAAAGGGGATGGAAGAGAGGCTAAAAAGGTTAGGGCTCTTTAACCTGGAAAAGAGATGGCTGAGGGGAGATATGATAGAGGTCTTTAAATTAATGAATGGAGTGGAATGGGTAAACGTAGATTGATTGTTTACGCCATCAAAATATAGAATGACTAGGGGACATGTAATGAAGCTACAGTATAACCTATTTAAGGCTAATAAGATAAAATATTTTCTCACTCAATGTGTAATCAAACTCTGATATTCATTACCAGAGGATATATTAAAATATGTTAGTGTAGTTGATTTTAAAAAAGATTTGGGCAAATTCCTGGAGGAAAAGTCCATAAACCATTATTAAAGGGGACCTGGGAAATCCACTACTTGCCCCAATGCAAGCATTGTGGAACCTGGGTCTTTTGGAAAAACTGCTATGTACTTGTGACCTAGATTGGCCTCTGTTGGAAACAGGATACTGGGCTTGATGGACCTTGGTCTGACCCAGTATGGCATATCTTAGGTTCTTATGGTGGTCCCGCCATGCTGTCTTCTGACGTCAGGGGGACTTATTCCACCTCTGAGGTGGAATAAGTCCCCCATCTAAGTCAGCAATCCCAGACATACAGGGCTGCGACTGTAATTGGCCCTGTACGTCCAAGGTCAGGGTTCCACCTCCCCCCACCCATGCTCCTCCTCCTCCCCCTCCCGCCCCCATCCAGAGCTCTCCACACATCTCCTTTATATGTGCAGGGAGCTCTGGATCCAGCATTGGGGTTAGGCATTTAGCGGGTATGTATTTCCAAACTGGACGTACAGCCCCGCTAAACGCTACTCAGAATGACCCCCGCACTGTATAGAAAATCTTAAAAATTGAAAAATACTAAAAAAAAATTACTTTATATGAGCCAACACTTGTTAAACGGTGACCCACATTTTATTTTCATAATAGACAGATTGTGTCATTTTCTCATCAACTACTGGAAAGCTCCCACATTTTATTTGCATATTAGACAGATTGTGTCATTTTCTCATCAACTACTGGAAAGCTTCCCAGTACTGGGAAGTCAGCTCTTTTTGGAATTGATGTGTGGTTTTCCAACAACTTGTTGTTTCTGCTGGAAAGTCCTCTGATGAATCTTCTTACAGTAAGATTCAATGGTCTAAGTCAAAATTTAAAAAATATGTCATATGACAGCTTATATATTACAGGACAAAATGTACAAAGATATACTGAAATATAGGGCTTTATTTTATAACAGACCTCTATGACAAATCCCAGATGGTGCCTATTTTATAAAGACACAAATGACAGAAAATTCTGAATCATATCACCAAATATCAAGTCCAAGAACATCCATAATCACCACTTTAAACTGCATTATAAATTTAAATTTTATAAAATGTCAAAACAATATCATCATAATAGCCATTGTTGAAAACTTAAGAGATGCATGTCTCATCATTTGACTCTATTCTTTTATGAAAACACATCTTTTGCAAAAAAAGGACCCACTTTGCAATCATAAAATCAGGGGCGGCTCAAGGCAATCTCCTGCCTGAGGTGAGGGATGAAATGGCACCTCCGACCTCCCTGGAGAGGGGGGATCTTTCTCAAAGCTCCAGTCAGGGACTGAACCTAATCAAAAAAGCTGATTAGATAATGTAGAGCAAAAGGAACTAAAAGAGCGAGAACCACAGCAGTTTATAATTATAATTTATTTGTATTTTGTTGTTATAAATTGTGTTATTCTGCTTGCTTTTTCTTTTTGAACATATATTTTGCATTCACAGAACCCCTTCAAAAACAGTGGGTTCAGAGCAGAGGTAGGACATTCACCCACAGAGCTCAACATATTAAAAAAAAAATCTGATTCTGGTCATCTCACCAACAACAAACATTCTCCGGTACCAGGCATATTAGGAACTCATATAAAACCCTACAAAAGTCACTGAAGATCTGCAAGGCCAAATCTACCATACCATACCAGCATACACCTCCAAATCTCATAAAATAAGGGGCCTACCCAGAAAAAAAGCAGCACTATAAATACTGCAATGGACCCCAAAACATCCATACACCTATTTGATAGGCTGTACAAGTCAAATTACTAGAGTACAGTTCTCTATGTACAAACTCCATGTTAACAGAACACCTAGCCTTGGTCATACACTCAGAACAAAGACCCTCACCAAGTACAGAATAAGTGACCACAACCTAAAGTAAAAATAAAAATATGTAGACAAAAGATGGCTATAAGAGACAGAATGTCATGGGATAGGTGGGTAGAGTGTGTGTGGGGGGGGAGGGATAAAAGTTCAGAGAATATGTAGGAGACGGGTAGGAATGGAGAAAAACTGAACAAGCTTATGGACAATAAATAGCACAAACAATGGTACAGATAAAGAAACAGCACACTAACGATGAAGTTTACCATGCTAACTGTTAGATTGGGATTCCATGCTACAAAATCCCCTGCTTATGAATGAGCGTATGATTGGATGAGGACTGGGTGGGTTAGGGCTGGAAGGTGAGCAGTGATGGGAGTTTTGGGTGCATCCTAACTGTGAATGTTGCCGTTAGCATGGGTGCACCACAAGGGGTGGCAGTAAGTGCACCTGCCTGCTGATATGCTAATGGTGGAGGGATGGGCACACATGCCCCCAAAAGTTAATATGGGTCTCCATGCTACATTTATGGCTCAGACCTACATTAATGATGCACCATTTAGTAAACCTGCCCCAAGGTTTTGTTTTCATATGTTTATGTTGTTTCCAAGAAACCTGGAATCAGAGATATCGGCCATTGTACCTTATATAGAACTGGAGCTGAAAATCTTGCCTGATTCTGAGTGGCCATCCTGTCAGCTTGAGGCCTTTCAGGAGAAAAGAAAAGACAATCACAACCTCTGTGACTACCTGGAAACTCATCAAGAGAGTGAGTGAGAACTTTGACCCCGTAATCACCTGTATTAGTTAATGAATAATTCACTTGCAAATAAAAGCTATGAGCTGAATGCATATAGTACTGTTCAGGAACAAATGAGTAAATAGTAAGTATGTACAGATATCAGATATAAATTAGGAAACTGAGGGTTGCATCTTCTGACAGAAATTGTTGATTCTTCCTGTAAAACTGCTCATCTTTTTACTTTGCTGGAAAATTTCGAAGCCCACAAGCAGCTTGCAGGTCCATCAATATATTGTGCCTATGGATCTGCAAGTTTATTTATTTATTTATTTACATTCTCTTATATACCGCGCTATTCTGCATCAGTGCGGTTTACATTGAACAAACTGAAATTACATTGAACAGGGCATTATAACTTGGAGAGAACTATTTTACAGGGAACATGGGCTATGGAGGGTTAAGTGGCTTGCCCAAGACCACAAGGAGCACCTGTGGGACTAGAAACCCTGGTCCTTCCGGCCCAAGGTTGCTGTCCTCTAGTGGGATTTGAACCCCCGACCTTCCGGCCTGAAGTACCTTGCCCCAACCACTAGGGAAGCCCTATACAGTATCAGGGTCATTCTGAACCATGAATAAGCCATTTAAATGTACAATGTAGATGTGGTTGGCACTTGGACGTATAAACACGATTCCAACAACAAGCAGTTGTACACGTGCAAATGAGTTATACGTGCGATCTGGACATGGGCGGAATGGGGGCTGAATGGGACGGGATGTGGGCATTCCTTGCTACGAAAACATCGAACCCGTATTCGGTTAAAAACGTGTATGTCCATTTTGGACGTCTACATTAGATTAGCTAAAATGTGGTTTAACAGTGCACGTCTCATAAATTAGCATTGTCTTGTAATAACATAGAGGTATATCTATGTTTAAATAAAGCAGGTAGCATAGCTGGGCTATAAAAGTATCTGGAAAAGTTCTTGAAGGAAAGGGCCATAAAGGAGACATGGGGGAAAAAACCTATGTACCCTGGGGGTAAGCAATGTACCATGTATTGCTGTCTTTTGGGGATGCTACTCTGTAATTGTGATCCAGATTGGCAACTTCTGGAAATTGTGGTAGGCTAGATGGACCGCTGACCTTAGGAAAAGAAACCGAACTATGTGGAAGTATTAGGAGTCTAATGGTAGCCAGAAACAGAGGGACCAAAATAAAGGAAAGAAACGTCACCACGTACAGTTGGACATATTATACCGCTCTGTGCCCCATTGCATCCCAACAGGAAGTGTATCAGTGACACTACCTGTATGCCTGCCAAAGCAGGGTGCACAGGATGCAGATGTACATACCATGATGTAAAAGCAGGGACATGTAAAAGGTGCAGGAGAAACAACAGGCAGTGCCAGGGAAACAGACCAAAGGATACAAATGCCCACAGTGATGGAGGCAGAGGGAAGCACAGAGTCCAGCAGGTGTGTGCAATGATATTTATTGAGTGTGAAAAAATACATGGAAATGTGCCCAACCACACCCAATCCATACACCTAGGTACCCCCCAACAGGTAGAAATGAACACCCCACTCCAACCCCCAGCCATGCCTACTGCCGCCCCCAATGCACCCTGATCTGCACCACCACTGGGTCTTGGTGGGTGTCCAATCAGTGGTGTGGCAGATAACACCCCCCCCCCCGAGACCGGGCTGCTGCTACTGCTGCCCTCCCCACTGGTCTCCCCACACACCTCATGGAAGGGTGGGAAGACCATTGAGGAGGCCCACACCCTGGGGCACAGGACCCAGGATGCAGGACTGCCGACTGCTGCTGGACCCGACTGCAGCTGCAGCCTACGCAGTGGCCTGGGGGACACACCGCCAGCAGATGATGGGTCAGCGAGGTGAGACTCAGCAGCTGCGTCAGGAGCCACAGTAGCAGCAGCAAGAACTGGAGGCAGTCCATGAGGCCCAGCCAGCTGGCCAGAAAGAAAACGTCAAGGCGTGCTCTGAGGTGGTCTATGGAGGCAGTCAGGCAGTTCGTAGCTGCTAGCTGGACCTCCTGGACTGCCAACTGCCACTTCTGGATGGCCAGCTGCCACTCCTGAGCCACCACTAATCTTTGGATGGGCCATAGCTTCTCTGCCGCTTTTGCCTCCTGGGTCCCCTGCTGGTCCAGTAGCTGCTGCACACAATCCACCAGCTGCTGATAGGCCAGCCAGGGTGCCAGCCATTGTGTCTGCTGCCACCAGGCTGGAGTTGGAGCTCTGGCAGTGGTGGTGGCAGCCAGCTCCGAACCCCCATCCTCTGGCACCAGCTGCTGCACAGGTGTCTGCTCTGCAGCCCCCTCTGGTGGCAGTGGTGGGGTCGTTGGCGCTGGTACATGGGAGGGCCCGGCAAAGGGACCAGCATCTGTGGTGGCACCTGTTGAGAGATGCAAGGATGGAGAGATGAATGCAGACCCCTGCAGGCAGCAGTCTAGCCCCCCCACCCCCACCTGGGGTGCTCCAGTGCACTGTGGCCACAGGGAAACCACGGGGCAGCTGGGAGAGTGTAAGCCAGATCAGGAAGGCCCCACCACCACAGAGTCACCCGGTGAGACAACGGTGGGGGTAGACACAGTGCAACAGGGGCATGTATGCCCAATCCCAAACCAGTAGGGAAATGTGTGAGAGGGGCAGTGGGTAGTTCAATAGGTCCCCACACTATGGGTGCAGGCATGGGGCGGGGGCAAGCAGCATGCAAATGTCAGCACAGACATGTTCCTTGATCCTGTGGGTGCCAAGAGATGTCCACCTCCTCGACACCCTCCAGAGTGACAACATCCACAGTTGTCATTATGCACTGCTCCACCTCAGTGAGCCTCATTGGCTGGCCATCAGGGCCCATAGCCCGTGCCCTCTGGAAAGCCTCACAGCGGACCTGCCGCCCCTTCCTCTTGATGTCCTCAATGTCCCTATTGTTGTGGTAGATGGAATTTAGTTTACGGCAAATGGCCAGCAACCTGTGATGGCGTTTGTAAGCACCTACATGAGCCTCTTCTGTGCCCATCAGGAAGCCATGGTTCACAAGGACCTCCTCTATGAGGAGGGCCTGTTTCCCCTCGGTGAAATTATGCTTCCTAGCAGAAACCTTTGGTGCCATTCTGTATCCAAACATATGTCTCTGATAGACGCCTGTCCATGCCAGTGTTACATGTTTTATAACAGTTAGATGTACAATGGCATATACGTCTAACGTCACAGAATCATGTACACATTTGGACGTCTAGACGCACACGGCGTATAAATACATCTATGTCTCAACATGTTTTTCTTTTCCCATATACAACTTGTCTTGGACATCGTGGGAGCTGTTTCTTTGTGACTTATCCATCTCTACAGCAATACTGCCACTGACAGGGTAGGTACAAAGGATCTCTGATGTACCTGCAATGGTATATGTCTGTGGCCCTGTGGGAAACAGTGGTATGCATGGATCTGGGTGCGGAGGCCAGGTGTCCTGTGCAGGCACACACCATAGGGCAGGGAGGTGTTGGCATGTTGTTGTCTGGGGCAGGAACTGACTGGCTTGCAGTTAGGTATACTTGATACAATGTTTTCTCATCATGGTTCACTAGGTGGAGTCCCTCAGTTTACACTGTTTAGCGTTTTCTATTAGGAATAAAAAGGAGGTTGTTGTTTCATGAGGAGCTTGGCTTCTCCATACAACATTTCCAACAACAAAAACCTTTGCTAACACAAATTATCTAAGCAATGTTTGCTTTATTTATGAGCCCTATTGTTTCCTGGCTGTTCATATTGGATTGCAGTTAGGCGTGGAAGATCCTGCCCCAACTACACCCCCATACTGTTGTCACTGTTAAGGAGGTACACATGTTTGGCCCCCAGTAGGTATGTTGTCACTGGTTTCTGAACATCTTGCTGCATGTGTGGAGCAAAGGACACCCCAGCGGTGCACACATGACCACTAATGGGCATGGTCAAGGGTAGATATGCAACCATGCAGCAGTGCATGGTGGACAGGCCACCTACCGGGTGTCCTGGTCACATATGTGTGGTGGGAGGATGAAGCACCATTGGTGTAGCACAGCACTTGCCCCCCTGCCATCCAAGGCCCAGACTGACCATTGATCTGTTACATCCCTCCACAGGTTCCAGTTGGAGGATAGTCCAAGAGAGAATCAGAGCTGTGATTGCCGCCGCCCTACTGGTGATCACTGACCATAATCACCAGTGCATTGTGCACCACCACCACCCATATGCCAGGGTCTCCAGGTCCCGTGCCCAGTATCTGGACATCAGCGATGAGCTGTGCCAAATCTGGTACCACTTTGATTGTGAGGCTATCCATGCCCTGTGTGAAGAACTGGGACCACAGCTCGTTGCACAGGCATACAGATAGGACACAGTGTCTGCCCATGTGAAGGTGATTGCAGCACTGTCCTTCCTGGGGATAGGATCTTTCCAGTCTGTTGTGGCTACAGCAGCTGGACTGAGCCAGGCAGCAGTGTCTCGCGCCATCAGCCAGTTCCTGGATGCCTTTGTGGGATGTGCTGCACAGTATATCACCTTACCAAGCACCCCACAGCAGCAGCAGCAGGTCATGCTTGCCTTCAGCAAGATAGCAGGGTTCCCATCCATCCTTGAGGCCATTGACTGCACCCATGTGGCCCTCTGCCCACCACACCCGCATGAGGCAGCATACCAGAACCGGAAGGCATACTACTCTATGAACATGCAGGTCATCTGCAATGCCCGGATGGAGATCCTGGATGTTGTGAAATGCTTCCCTGGCTCCTGCAATGATGCCAATATCCTGGGCCAGTCAGAGATACATGTGGATTTTGAGGACAGTACCATTTTAGGTGGCTAGCTGCTCAGTGGGTGGAAACAGGATTGCATCCCACACACATACATAATGGGGAGGCAGCTACAATCACTGCATGGATATGTTGGGGCAGGGACTGTGCCACAGCAGGGGATGCACAGGGATCAGGGTTGGCTGGCCCCATGTATGGGGGGGGCACTACAAGGCATGGTTGCAGCTCATATGGATGTTGGTCCTGGGCATGTGGTGCATGGGTATGCTGATGCCCACATAGTCGGCCATGACACATGTTAATATTACTGCTACTGCCCTTCACCACAGGTGACAGGGAATACCCCCTAAGGGAGTGACTATTGACCCCTATCATCCACCCACGCACACCGTAGGACAGATACAATCGGTCACACCAGCTGACCCGTGCCATCATCGAGCGGATGTTTGGCCTGCTGAAGAGCCGCTTCCGTTGCCTCAACCGGTCTGGAGGGGAGCTGCTGTATGCCCCAGCCAAAGTGTACAGGATATTCATGGTATGTTGCATGCTGCACAATTACGCTCTATGCCGGAGGCAGGCCAAACCTGATGCCATGGTTAGCAATCCCGAGGGCGAGGAGGATGACATGGTGTCACTCCAGCCATCACATGGTCCTACCCACCGATGTGTTGTGGAAACAAGGAGGTCCCTTATAGAGACACACAGGTAGGCTGCCTGTGCCGCTGGGAATGGGGGGTGGGTAGCAGGGATGGGCAGTTGCTGCCACACCCCATTGGCACAATCCCATTTTGGCCATCCCAGCCATCTGTGTGTTCAGTTAGAACTGGACACATGGAGGGAGCTGCAATTCCTATCTCATGGGGCACCTCTAGCCCCACAGGACCAGACTCACAAAAGGCCTGTACTTGCAGGCCAGGTCCACAAAGTGGCCCAGCTTGCATTTAAAGGCTTCCCTCAGCTAACTTGGCCTGGCCTGTACAATGATGCTACAGTGCCATTGCATCCAGTTGCCATGACAGCACTGCTCCATTATATGGATAGGGTCTCCAGCCATCAGCGCCTATACCACTTCCCCCACAGCCTGACACCCTACTCTTGACTCCCTAGGCTGGGGTCAGGCTGCAGGGGGGAGGCTCCCTGCCCCCACCCACTGCTTTTCAGCCCAGGCCTATGGTCCATCGCACATCAGGGAACCTCTTCCACCTCAGAGGTGACAGACGTTCTCCGTCTATGCTGTAGGCCCAGGACGTACAGGGCCAGTATTGGAATCAGCCCTGTATGTCCCTGGTCAGCAAACACCCATGATCCACCTTGACATCACCCCAATTCACCCCTCTGCCGCCTCATCTACCTTCCTCATACAACATGTGGGGATGTTAGGCTGGATTGGGAGAGAGTGTGGATAGCGGGGATAGACATCCCAATGGGCCGTCCATCCCCACTATTCATGGCATGGACTGGACCTGTATGTGTACACATCTGGGCCCACCATGCTGTGAGCCATTCAGGCTACTGCAGGCAGTCACCACTCACCAACCCCCTTCTGCCACAACATGCCCTCCAGCTCCAGGTGACCTGGTCCACCATCCGTATCAGTCCTGTATTTCCAGGGCCACATACTGTCCACAGCCTCCATTTCTCCACCACCACCCTGACCCTTTCCCATCCCTGGCTAGCCTCTTAGTATAGCCACCATGCAGATACCGAGAGGTTCGTCAGGGTCGGTAGAGGTGACCAATTGACAGAGATGGATGTCCACACGGGACCCCCATCCCCACTATTCAGGCCTCAGACTGACCCCTATGCAGATATACACACAGACACAGTGTTTCATATTAACAATCTTTTATTTTGACTATTTACATCTGTGCCTTTCCCCACTACCCTAATGCAGGCGGACATCCCATGGTGTGTCATTGTGATGACCTACGTGGTGTCAGGAGTACCCCCGTGAGCTGTTACACAGCCCATGTGAGGGCCTGAAGGTCTCCCCTGACCACACATAGATGATTAGCAATGAATCCCAAGGGCCCCTCTGCAGCTGCCTGTTCTGCTGCCCCCTTCCCCCTTCCCCCTCCTATCCTCTCTCCCACCTCCTGCCCCATTCCATCCTCTCCCTCTGCCTCTTGTCCCCTCCCATCCCCTCCCTCTA
Source organism: Ichthyophis bannanicus (assembly GCA_033557465.1). Classification (NCBI taxonomy): domain Eukaryota; kingdom Metazoa; phylum Chordata; class Amphibia; order Gymnophiona; family Ichthyophiidae; genus Ichthyophis; species Ichthyophis bannanicus. The sequence continues at coordinate 763,196,150 of CM066033.1, forward strand.
TCTTCTGCCCACTGCCATCCCTCCACTTCCTGCTCCCTCCCATCCCTTACCCCATGCTCCCCCTCCTCCAGGGACTCCTCCTCTTCCTTTTCCCCCTGCTCCTAAGTTCCACCCACCCAGGGGTACCCTTCCTCCCACCATGGGGTGCCCTGGCCAGCCTCCATAGCACTGTCCAGCCCCTCCCTTCAGGGGAGTGGGGCACCACCATGAGATCCAGGGTGACCTCATCTGGGGCTGGGTAGTGTTGGGTGGTCAGCTGCGGTGGTAGCGGGGCTGCATGGTGCAGCTGGTGCTTTCTGCTCCTCTCCCTCAGCTGCCATTCTGCTGCCAGCCTCCTCCTCCTCTATCACAGGTGGGGGTCTGTCCTCAACTGGGATGGCTGTGTAAGGGATTCAGAGAGGTGGCTGATAGTTTTGGTGGGTGGGGTTATTTGGCTTCCATGTCCCCATTGTCAGATGCCTCCCCATGCTTTGTCTGCTGTTGCCCCTGCGTTGTCCAGCCACTCCATACCTGTGCGATGTTGCATTTCATGGCTCCATTCCCATGCCATTCCCCCACACTCACCTCACTCCCGCTGTACCTGCCACCAGATTCGGCGCAGGAGTCGTGTCCGGTCATGCCTGATTGCGTAGAAGTGCACCCTCAGTGCCTCCATCTCACACAGGACATGGAGCCATCTGTAGTGGCAGGAAGTAGGTGTCATACATATGCATGTTTCTTTCTCCCCCTAGGTCTGTCACTGCAGCTTCCTGCCTGCCTGCTTGCCATTACACCACCTATATACACTGGCCCCTGTCTCATCCTACTGCCCCTCAGACCTCCTCTATCCTGTCTGCCTGCATTGTCGACTGGCCAGGCCATGGGCTGTGGGGGCCAGAGGGACAATGCTGCCTGCAACATTCATCTGAAACCCTGCTGCATTTGCTGCCTGTCCTGTGCTGCACATCATGGCTTCACATGCTGGTGTCAGACTTCGCATCTGACATATTGGTGGGTATTCTGATTCATGAATAGCAGAGATGGACGTCCCAACGGGATGTCCACCCCACTATTTGTGCCAGCTCCTGCCCCTGACTAATTTCCCCACTGGTTGTGCGGGAAGGTTAGATGGGGATGGGGAAGGGGCGGCACAGAGGCGGAGAGTGGGCGGGCAGTGGGCAGTCACCAGCCCTGGATGTACAGGGCCGATTCTAATGTCAGTCCTGTACATACAGGCCTGGTGAAATGTTTGGGGAGGTTATTCAAACCCCTGGGTGGAATAACCTCCCTGGACATCTTTTTTTTTTAAATCTCTGGCACCAGCATTGTAATCTGCCCTGTGGGTGGAGAGTAGGCGTCCACAGGGTGGAGAGTTGGGATGAATGGGTAGGGAGTGTGCGGAAACAAGACATGCTCCCTTAATGATGCCACTTTAACAGCAGGAACCCTAACACATGAAAACATGGCAGAAAGGGTGTATTTTGAGAAGAGAGAGCCTATTTAAACATCTGCAATGTGATGCACAGACAGGGGAGCCCAAGAGAGTGATAGTAGTGTTTCATTAGCAGCAACAGCATAGTGTCCATGTATGTAAGGGCACTGTGTTGATGGTTCATATGGGACAAAGGAGAGTGCACGTGGGTCACGTAGTCGGGGCTGCTGGTGCACCGGACAAACCAGGTAGTTGCCTAAGTAACACATAGGAGCATAGGACCTGAAAATATGCAGACTGTGTCAGACCAAAATCCATCATGCCCAGTATCCTGTGCCCAACCGTGGCCAATCCAGTTGGTTCGCCAAAGGACACACAGATTCGACAGTGCATGTATTGGGCAAGCAGGGGATATTCTGGGCCCCTCATTAGTGATGGTTTCTGGACCATTCTCCAGGAACCTGTCCCAACACAGGACTACTGCATCCGGGCGTGGTCTGTGATCCAGCCACACTGACAGTCTTTACAACATCCTCTGGAAATGGATTCCAGAGTTTGAATATACATTGACTGGGGAACCATTCTCTCCCCATAGTCCTCAATGGCCTACACTGTAGCCACATTGCATGTCCCCTAGTCACACTATATTTTGATGGCATAGACAATCAATCTATGTTTACCCAATCCACTCTGGGCAATATGTTATAGACTTCTAACAAAACACTCCACAGCCGTCTGTTCCTCGGGTTGAGAAGACATGCCACTGGCAGGTGGTGATGGGGTTCCTGGAGAGGCAGATGGTTGTGGGAAGGATGTGTGGCCATCTATGTATGCCTCCACCACCCCCTCTGGACCTGCACCCTAGGCACCCACAAACCCACATGTTTGGTGGTCTGGGACTGCACACCACCAATACTAACAGAACATGGGCATGTCAGCATGGTGTAGGGGGTGTTGGCAGAGGGGGCAACAGCACCCGCCTGCAGCAGACCAATGCCAAGCCCTGATCCAGTGCACCATGCACAGTGCAACATGTGCCAAAGTCTGTCAGACGGGAAGCATGTCATCCCCAGGGACAGGTGTATTCTTGTGGCACTGTGGTGTACACCGCACAGTTGGTGTGTATATAAGCAGAGTATCATGGGTTTGGGTCCTGGCTGTGGTTAGCCCTCTGGTGAATTTTTATCCCACATTGGAAATAGAACACCAACATGTGCAATCCTCAATGATTCAGCCAAAAAGGGTACAAATACCCACAGAGACAGGTCCATTATCCCTAGCTGGATGGAGAGTATGACTGACAGCACCAGCACACTGAACAGTCATTAACATCGGAGTGCACTACTAGCTCCTGCACAGCAAGAACATCTTAACAGTGCCAGAGCTGAGATTTGGACCAGATTGGCAGGCAGCAAGCCAACCATCCTCATTTTCACACAGTGCATCGAGGGGAGCGTGTGTGTATGTGTGAGAGAGTGTATGTGTATGTCCATCCATTATTTTGTGGCTTTCCACACCTCACTGAGCCTTGCAATGCCTAAACCAGAGATGGCAAACTCAGGTCCCGGTGCACCACAACCCAGCTAGGTTTTCATGATGTCCCTAATAAATATTCATGAGATATATTCCATCCACCACCTCCCTTTGTATGCAAATATACCATGGATATTCATTGGGGACATTATGAAAACAAGGTTGGATTGTGCTGCACCAGGACTGGAGTAGGCCACCCCTGGCCTAAGCTGTTTCAGGGTTAATCTGGAAATGTGCATGATGAGGAGCAAGGTATTGTGGGTATGGCCTGAGACAGGGCGGATTGGCCAGGATGTGTCTGCATCGGGGGGGGTAGGACAATGGCTGGGACATCGTTGTGCCCAACTGCCATCTGCATGGACCGGGTGGTCACAGCATGTCATGCTGGGAAGGCACTCTCACTCTGACTGAGCAGTGACCATGGCATGGCTATGTATCCACATAGTGATATGTAATGCTTAATTTTAATGATGTGGGTGTTTGTCCTGTTCTTGTGGTCTAATCACTTAACCAACTGCTGACTGCACAAGATCACCCTGAACACTTGCAATGTGTACTGACCAGCAGACTGTCTACATTTGGTATGTGCATGGCTGGGAAACCCAGTGATGGGCAGCAGGTGCGGTGGGGGTGGGTGATCCAGGCTTGCTCCCAGTTTCATTTGTAGGGCCATGGTAGCAACCTCCTGCAGATCTCGATGGTCCGCCCTAGTAGTTGACACTAGCTATTCATATGCACCATTCTAGATGGGTTTCTGTCAGACAGAGCCAGATGTGACTGGCATAATCACAATACAAACAACACCTGACACATATTGGCAGCGATGGAGAGCTGCAGCAGAGACTAGTTCTGGTACTGGGGAATTAGTGCTGGATGCCCGTCGTCACCCTCAGGGTGACCGTAGAAACTGCTCATTGGCATGGTTTGTATCTGCTCTATGCTTGTATCACACTGTCAGTGCATCTTACATATCGCCTAAGGTGATGGATATGTGCATTCTCCATCAGGGGATCAGCTGTTGACTGCTTTTGGGCATCTGCATTGCATCATGGGTACTGGTGGGGGCTACCCTATGCTGGCACACACAACAGACATTCTAGGCAATGACCTGCAGTCTCTTTGTATCCAGCACTTGCTGTGTAGCCTACTGGTTAATACAATGTTTTTCTAAGTAGGGGATAGGGGGTTGTTTCCTACTTTTTTTTTTTTTGTGACTGTGCTACTCAGATCATTTCCATGCCTCTAACTTCACATCATGTAAACATTGGATACGGAAGGAGAAAAGAGCCTCAGAATCCAAGGAGGTAGGGGCAATGGTAAAAGTTAACTGCAAACCAGACCCGATCCTCCTCACATCAATGGCTCTAACATACTCCTACCAATCGCCTGTTCGATATAACTCCATTTTATTAAAACAGCGATTCCACATCAACATTATCAGTAGCAGCTGCCCCCTGCAAACTCTCAGAGCATATCATATGTGAGTATAACCAAAATAAAGATACAACTATCTTCTCAAGCCATTGCCGTCTACAGGCTCCCAGTCACCGCTGATACTCCTGCTGCTGGAGTATCAGGGGCAGGATTTTCAGCAGCAAGAATCTTCAGTGGTGCTTGGGGGTCTATAGATGGCTGTGGCTTGGTAAGATAGATGTTCCTTTTTTTTTGTTTGCTCGCATGTGTTACGCTCTGAGGGTTTGCAGAGGGCAGGTACTACTGATAATGTTGATGTGGAATCACTATTTTAATAAAATGGAATTATATCGCAGAGGCATATGGTAGGTGTATTTTAGAGCCATTGATTTGAGGAGGATCAGGTCTGTTTTGAAGTTACCTTTACCATTGCCCCTACCTCCTTGGATTCTGAGGCTCTTTTCTCCTACTATATCCACTGTTTACCTGATGTGATATCTTGCAGTATTCATATGATTTATATTCTGGAGGTGACCTTTTTGGGCTTGTGCATGCCGTGCTGCACAGTGTCATGGGATGGGGATGGTGGGTTTATACTCAGTTGTCATATGCAGAGTTGTTTCTTTGTGGACACAGTGGTGGCTGCATGGGGCAGTTTCCTATTGGAGGTGGTGCTGTTGTGGACAGTATCAGACTTCATGGGGCATGGGGCAGACACAAGGTTCTCTCAGGGGACTGGTGTGGTGGTTGGTAGTGGGGGGCAGCCTAGATCAGCCATGTGTTGTCTTTACTAGTCCCAGCGGTGGCCCAAGGGGGGTGCGGGGCCTCATTTGCATAAGTGGCCTTATTTGCATAACTATTTGCATAATGTTACCATACACTAACTTTTAGTAAACATGTTTCTTAATGAATGTATGGATAAAGCAGGGGTTCCCAAACCTGTCCTGGAGGGCCACAATCTAGCAGGTTTTTGGGATAGCCCTAATGATTATGCATGAGATATATATGCATTAGAGATATCCTCCCAAACTGACTGGTTTGGGAGACCCCTGCTTTACACCTCTGTCATTTAAGATTGTGTGTGCACAAGGTACAGATATCCTAGACATCAAAAGGGTAAATAGACTTTGTCACAGTCTTCCTCGCTTCTCACCACCACCAAAATGTTGACTTTTTGGTGGTGGTGAGAATTGAGGAGCAATGTAACAAATTCTGTCTACCCTTTGGATGTCTAGGACATCTGTACCTTGCGCACTCACAATCTTAAATGACAGAGGTGTAAGGCAGGGGTTTCCCAATCCAGTACTGGAGGGCCACAACCAGTCAGGTTGGGAGGATATTTCTAATGCATATATATCTCATACATATTCATTAGGGCTATCCCAAAAACCAGCCAGGATTGCGTATCGTGACAGCACTACAAGGACTCACAAAGCACCAGATCCTACCTATCAAAAGGCAACACTGCAAATATTAAACAAATACATTTTAGAGAACAATAATACATGACCTACTGGGGAAAGAGAACAAGTGGCAATGTCAAATAGGAATTACATTAACAGAATACCTCAGCTCAATTACAAATGCAGAACATAGACCATCACCAAAAAAGGAATCACAATTTAGAAACAGGAAGGCAATAATTAAACTGGGAACCCCAAAAGCCAAACTTGGAATGTACAACACTGTAGAAATAAAACTATAAATTAATTTCCTCTTGTACTAAACAAAGCACAGACGTTAATGATGCACATTTCCCAGAGCTGACATATTCCAGTTAATAAATTCAAAATAAAGAGATATTTTTCTAACCTTTGTGCATTTTCTTTTCTGTTGCAATTGCTCCAGCCACTTTCTTCTGGTTTCTTCGTGTCTTCTGCTAACTCTCCATCGTCTGCTGTCCATTTGTCCTTTCTTCTCCCTTCTAGTTTTTTTTCCATTCTCTCTCTCTACATCTGCTTTAACATACTAATCTTTCTCTTTTTGCTCTTTCCTCATTCCTATTTCATACACTCAAATTTTACCCCTCCATCCTCAATCCCCACATATTCTCCCAATACCCGACCAATTGTAGATTTTTCATCCCTCCCACACAAAATATTTTTCCCCTCTCCATTTCACTCTCCCAGCCCCATCCCATTCTAATCCTCCCCCAACATCAGCTCCCTTCTACTTCCAGCCTCACCCAGCAAATGCTCCTTTCTAGTCCCTGCATCGGCCCATTTCCAGTCCTAGCCCCCCATCAGCCTATTTCCAGTCCTAGCTCCCCATCCATTTCCAGTCCTATCCGAGTCCCTCCATCAGCTCATTTCCAATCCCAGCCATCCATCAGCCCATTTCTAGTCCTTTCCTAGCCCCACCATCAGCCCATGTCAAATCCTAGCTTCCCTCCACTCAGCCTAATTCCAATCCAAGCCCCCCATGAGCTTACTTCCAGTTCTAGCCCCTACATGAGTCCATTTCAATCCAAGCCCCCACCACAGCCAATTTCCAATCTTAGCTCCCCCAACAGCCCATTTCCAGTCCTATCCTAGCTGCTCCATCAGCCCATTTCCTGTCCTAGCTCCCTCCCCTCACAGCCCATTTCCATTCCAAGCCCCCCTCCCCATCAGTTATTTTCAGTTCAAACCCCCCTTCCACTCAGCCCATTTCCATTCCAAGTCCCCGTCCCCAACAGCTATTTGCAGTTCAGGCCTCCCCTTCCACTCAGCCCATTTCCAGTCCTAGCAACCCCCCAACCCATTACCAGTCCAAGTCCCCCATCAACCCACATCCAGTCCTAACCCCCATCACCCCATTTTCAGTTTAAGCCCCCCCATAGCCCATTACCAGTCCTAACCCCCCATCAGCCCACTTCCAATCCTAATCCCATCAGCCCATTTCCAGTCTTAGCCCCCCCATAGCCCATTACCAGTCCTAACCCCCCATCACCCCATTTCCAGACTTAGCCCCCCCATAGCCCATTACCAGTCCTAACCCCCCATCAGCGCACAGCCCATTACCAGTCCTAACCCCATCAGCCCACCTCCAGTCCTAACCCCCCAATCAGCCCATTTCCAGTCCTAGCCCCCCATAGCCCATTTCCAGTCCTAAACCCCCTCCCCCCATCGGCCCAGGGAAAATTTAAAAAAAAAAAGCTGGCTGCCGCCACGACAGCAACAGAATCGACTGTCCTTCGGGGCCCCCCCTGCCCGGCTGAGTTCTCCCTGCCTGGCTGAGCCTCTCCACCTACGGCTTTCAGATCCGCGAAGGGAGAGTGTCTCACTTTCTCCCTCGTGGCTTTGTTAAGCCTTCAGGGGCTGATGGGAAATTTCCCATCAGCCCCTGCAGGCTTAACAGAGCCACGAGGAGCCACTCCCTCACGGATCTGAAAGCCGTCGCGGAGAGGCTCAGCCGGGCAGGGATGGCTCAGCCGGGCAGGGGGGGCCCCGTGGGACAGTCGATTCTGCCGCTGCTTTTTTTAAATTTTATTTTATTTATTTTTAAAGCAGAATGTTCTTTGCACGGGGCCCCCTGAAACGCGGGGCCCTGTGCAAAAAACATTCTTGCTCAATGGACGGGCCAACCCTGACTAGTACCATATCTCTATGTTTCCACTGTGCTATGTTTTGGCCGACAGTATTGGGCCATGTTGCTGCACTGTTACACATTAGATTGTTTTCACTATGAACAGGTTTCCTTTCCATATGTGCTTTCCCTTTTGTCCATTCTGCATTTTTTTCATCTTGCTTTCCTCTTGGCCATTGTGTTTCTGTTTGCCTGTTTCCTGTGTGGGCCCTGTTTTGTGTGTTTACTGTCATTTGGTTGTGTGGTGGGTCCAGCTTACACCCTGCTCCTTTTAACATTTCACTCTGCAGCTACTTCCTGGCTCTTTGCACTGTTGTTTTCCCCAACATGCTTTTCCCCTGCCTCCTCCCTTTCCTGCTTTGCCCTACTTAAGGCGCCAGGGTGGTCATGATTCTTTCAGAGCCCCTGTGTGATGCAGCTAGGGTGGGCCTTCTGTGTCCCATTGGGAGCAAGGCATGTTCCTCCTCCAAGACCATCCTGCAGAGCAGGTGGGTTTCGGCCTCCGAAGGTTCACCTGCCTGGTTGACATTTTCCGACGCTCTGAACAGCGGAGGGTGGGGGACCACTGTATCCTGTTTCCCGTTGCATGTGGACAACTGTGCAGGTGGACACATTTTCAGGACTACATGCGAACAGAACACGCTATGTGCGAGTTGCATGTCTTGCGGCAAGATGTATAACTCAGTATTCTGTTGCGAGGTTGCACGTTTAACCGCAAGGGCAGAGAATCATATCAACATTTCAGATGTACATGTTTTGGATATATACAGCCGCCCTGCATGTGTTTCTCAGAATTGGGCCCACAGGAACATGAGAGGGAGGTGTGGTCTAGTGGTTAGGACAAGGTACTTCAAGCCAGAGGGCCAGGGGTTCAAGTCCCACCTGGGGACAGCAATCTCAGGCCGGAGGGACTGGGATTTCTAGTCCTATAGGCACTCCTTGTGGTTTTGGGCAAGCCACTTAACCCTCCATTGCCCATGTTCCCTGTAAGTATTAGCATATGTGTCTCATATCCCCTTGTGTTAAATGTATCCCCCAATTGACCACTTTGACCTGGTGAAAAGCAGGATATAAATACAGCTAAATAAATAAAAATACCATGCTGTGCCAGACCAAGAGTCCATCAAGCCCATTATCTCATTTCCAACAGTAGCTAATCCAGGTCACATCTACCTGTCAGGTTCCCAAAAAGTATATAGATTCCATGCTTCTTGCCCTGGGGGTAAGCAGTGGATTTCCCCAGTTCACTTTAACAATGATTTATGGACTTTTCCTCCAGGAACTCATCAAAAAATCTTTTATATCCAGTTAAATTAATAGCTTTTACAATGTCCTCTGGTAATGAATTCCAGAGTTTGATTATGCCTTGAGTAATCAAGTGATCTACATTTACCCATTCCACTCTATTCATTAATTTAGAGACCTCTATTATATCTCCCTTTAGACGTCTCTTTTCCAAGTTGAAGAGCCCTAACCGTTTAAGCCTTTCCTCATAGGGGTATCCTTCCATCCTCTTTAGCATTTGATCACACTGCTCTGTGCCTTTTTTCAATTTTGATATATCCTTTTTAAGATATGGTGACCAGAATTGCACACAATATTCAAGGTGTGATTGCACTATGGAACAATACAGAGGCATGATAATATCCTTGGTTTCAGAAAGCCTTTGACAAGGTCCCTTATGAGAGACTCTTGGCGAAGTTAAAAAGTCATGAGATAGGAGGCAGCGTACTATTGTGGATCAGGACCTGGTTAAAAGATAGAAAGCAAGAGGGTAGGGCTGAATGGCCAATTTTCCCAATGGAGAAAGGAGAACAGTGGAGTACCCCAGCGATCTGTGCTGGGTCCGCTAACATAACATATTTGTGAATGACCTGGAAATGGGAATAAGGAGTGAGGTAGTCAAATTTGCATAATGACACAAAATTATTCAAAGTTGTTAAAACCCAAGTGACTTGTCAAAAATTGCCAGAGGACCTTGATAAACTGGAAGACTGGAAGTTCAAATGGCAGATGAAATTTAATCTGGACAAGTGCAAAGTTATACACCTAGGAAAGAACAACCCAAACTATAGTTACATGATGCATGGTTTCGTATTAGGAACCACCACCCAGGAAAAAGATTTAGACATGGGTAATACGTTGAAACCCTCCAACCAGTGTGCAGTGGTGGCCAAGAAAGCAAATAGAATGCTAGGAATCATAAGGAAAGAAATGGAGAATAAAACAAAGGATATTATAATGCCTCTGTATCGTTCTATGGTGCAATACTGGTCTCCATATCTTAAAAAAGGATGTGGTGGAATTAGAAAAGGAACAGAAAAAAAAATACCATCCCACAGCAGTTGACATCCATGTTATCACCAATTTAACACTAGGAATTAACATGCACTGTTAGAGGAGAATCTCTGCCTAACAGGTGCAGATGGGACCAGTGCATACAGCACATTGCAGACAAAACAAGCCACACACTAGCAATGATGGGGATCTACAGCAGAGACCATTTCTAGCACTGCAGGTTCTGAGGACCAGGTGCTGGACATTCATCCTCACCCTCAGGGTAACCGCAGAAACTGCTCAGTAGCACGGTTTGTAGCTACTCTGTGCTTGTATCACACACTGTCAGTGCATCTTACTGAGGTGATGGATAGATGCATTCTCCATTTGGTGATCAGCTGTAGACTGCTGTTCTGCATGTGCACTGCATCATGGATACTGGTGGGGCTACCCTATACCGGCACACACAGCAACAGTTTAGGCAGTGACCTGCAGTCTCTTTGTATCCAGCCATTGCTGTGCAGAGCAGGGTGGAGGTGTAGCCTACTGGTTAGTGCAATGTCTCTAGGAGCAGGGGACAGGGGTGTGATTCCTACTTGTTCTTTTTGTGACTGTGTGCAAGTCAGATCATTTTCATACCTGTAACAGTCAGAGCTCTGCACATCGGTGCTGCCAGTCCATACTACCCTCTCCTCAGCTGCCATCCTTCCTTCAGCCCATCTACACCATGACCTACATTGGCACTCTTTTCTGCATTCCAGCTCTTCGCACTCGCCTCTCCTGTGCCTGATTTGCACAACACCACTACTACTCTGTCTCTTGCTGATACAAACATCCTGCCACTTCTGGCTCCACTGGGGGACACGTCTTCCCCATCCTATGCCACACACTGACATTACAGCACTTTACATTGGCATCACCCTATGCATCAGTACAGCTGCCTTCCATATGCTCGTCCACTTTACTGGTTGCCACATAGGGTGTCTTCCAATATGGCAGGTCCATCAGATCCCACCTGTCCTGAGTTCCATCACCTTTACTTTGACTTTCCTGCGTGCTCTGTCCAGCGTTTGGGTTACAGCCATTTTTGTGCCTTAAGGTGCATGCTTTCCACCTTAGAGCATGTTTGTCATCTTAGCGAGCCTTAAGATGCACGCTTGTCACCTTAACGTGCGATATACTGTTAATGTGCATTAAACGGCCCATAGTGCGCTTTACGCTGGAATGTCCCCTACCCTCACAACACCTTTTAAGGATTAACACCTTTTATCGCTGCCGTTAATGCCTGTTACTTTAACGTGCTTTAGTAAACATACCCCTTAGATAAAGCGGTCTATAAAAATAATAAATAAATAAATAAACAAACAATAAATTAAATTTCATCTATCATTTGCATGCCAAGTCTCCCAATTTTTCGAAGTCCTCTTCTAATTTTTCATAATCCTCTTGTCTTTTAACAACTTTCAATAATTTTGTGTCATCTGCAATTTGATCACCTCACTCGTTATTCCTATGTCCAGGTCATTTATGAATATGTTAAAAAGCAGTGGACTCAGCACAGATCCCTGGGGCACTCCACTGTACAATATAAAGGTACTGTTACCACAAAATACAAAAATAGGTGCCTGCTTTTCTTTATAAAATAGCACCTAAGTAGGCTTCTCCTTATAAAATTCTCCTCATTAAAGTATAAATACTTTATCCATGAATTGTTTGTAGCAATATGCATATAGTGCAGCAGAAGATTCTTACTTCCTGCCCCTTCACTACGTGTATAAAGCCAGGGCAAGGTGAGGGCTGAGCAAAGACCTTCCATCCAGCTCTTCAGAGAGTGGAGATATTCAGTCGCAATCTGTAGAACAAGTGGTTAAAGTTAGGAGAGATCAAATGCTGTCCTAATTTAAACCACTTAGCTATAGATATAATGGCAGAAGATCACTGTGATCTATATGGCTCAGCCAGGACCAGCGCAAAGGGATGAGACGCTCTAGGCAAACCTCATCCTTTGCGTCCCCTTGGCTGCCCACCCGCCCCTCATTGCCGCCACTCCTAGGTCAGCCCCTCATCCGGACCTACAGCGGTGACAATGGATAGAAACAGTCTTGTGGTGCTTACCTGCAAACTTTGGTGTCATGGGGCTATCTGCTTCCAACCCCTCTAATGGACGACTTCCTGTTTATAAACAGGAAGTTTGTTATCGGTGGGGGCAAAAGCAGAGAGTCTCATGGCACCAGTTTACAAGTAAGCGCCACGGGGCTGTTTCTACCCCCATGCAAGCAGGAAGGAAGTTGGTCATTGGATAGGGAAGAAGCAGATAGCACTGTGGCTCCCAAACTTGCAGGTAGGTGCTACGGGGCTATTTCAATCCATTGCTGCTGCTGCTGCTGTATATCCTGGTGAGGGACAACAGCGGTGGCAATGGGCACACCTAGAGGGCCGATGCCACCTAGTTAGCCTAATGTTAGCACCAGTCCTGGGCTCAGCAGCTATACATATTTCAGCACCACTAACTATACATATAGTGATGCTGAATATACATGAAAGTTTAAAACCTGTGGCTGTCATTTTTAAAAAATGCTGCTGTAGAGTTTAAATATTGATCCGTAGCTGCGTTGCATATAATAGTGGTAACTCCAGTCACTTTGCAGGGTTTTATGGGGACATTGACTCATTAAAAACACATTTGAATTTGCATACAAGCAATTTGTTTATGGTAAAATGCTCCAACATATTAAACATTTGTTATTAAAAGGAATGTGCAAGACAAACTGTGTCTGAACTGGGTCTGGGAATGATGCCACCTCACCACTGTAGTATAGGCTCAGGCCCATGCAGCTGCCCAAAGATGTTTCTTGTGATCAGGCCACATAAACCTGGACAGCTGTTGATTGAGGGTGAAGAAACTGAAAGAGTGGAGTGGAGTGGAGTGGAGGAGTAGCCTAGTGGTTAGAAACATACATAGAAACATAGAAACATGATGACAGAAAAAGACCACAAGGCCCATCTAGTCTGTCCTTCCATAACAACAACTACAACAGTCCACTTTTTACCTTTAGGCCAGAAGGTTGGGGGTTCAAATCCTACTAGAGGACAGCAACCTTGGGCCAGAAGGACAGGGGTTTCTAATCCCACAGGTGCTCCTTGTGGTCTTGGGCAAGCCACTTATTTATTTAAACATTTTTTCTATACCGCCTCTTCCAGAGATCAGAGGCGGTTTACAATGAACATTAAAACTTAATAATAGAAAACTATTATTTTACATATAACAAATTTCAGAACATGAATCAAAGAAAATAAAAAACTTAACAATAGGAAACTATTATTACTATTTTACATATAAATTGTAGAGCATTTTTAACATTTAACCCACAAATAAACATCAGAATAAAATTAGAAAGCGGCAAAACAATGTGCCGAAAAACCTAGAACTATATACATTAAGAATTAAATATGGTTAACCCTCCATAGCCCATGTTCCCTGTAAAACAGTTATCTCCAAGTTATAATACCCTGTTCAATGTAATTTCAGTTTGTTCAATGTAAACTGCACTGATGCATAATAGCATGGTATATAAGAGAATATAAATAAATAAATAAGGATGGAAGCAGAGATACTGGATGGAGGAAAGAAACTGAAGAATGGATGGAGGAAAGAAACTGAAGGATGGAAGCAGAGACTGTGGACAGAGGAATGAAAGTAAAGCAGAAAGAGAATTTAGCAGGATGAGAACCGTTTGGCTGAAGAGGGGAAATGCATTGAAATACAGAAGCAAAACAGTGACTGAAGAGAGGAAAGGGAAGAAAAGTCAGAGGTAGAGAGGTGGAGAGGCACAATAAAAGAAAGATAGAAAAACAAACAAAATAAGCAGAAGAAATATGAGCAAAAAGAGAAATCAAAGAAAAGCAGGTAATATAAATGCAACACTTTTCATCCTCTCCTTGCACCAAAATAATAAATAAATAAATAGAACAAAAATAAAAGAACATTGAGCAAACAGAAATATTACAAAAAACGTTTCCCGGTATCTAAAAAATGTTGGGTGGCATCCCAGATTTCTAAATCTTTTTCTTAGCCCTGCCCAGTGTCTGCTGATTTGTTGATGACTGAGGCTGCTGTAGATAAAAAGGGTGAAGGAGCTCGAGGGATTTATCTTCATTGGTGGAGTGACTTCAGCCGCAAAGAACGGTGAGAAGTAAGGTTATTTTCTGTAGCTGTGCACTTATAATTTATTGCAATTACTATCCTTTTTTCTTTACCTGTTTTCTCCTTGTCTCTGATGTTTATTTTCTCTTTTATATGATGGTAGCTGGGTCTTTGTGTACTTGTGAGCTATTCTGTTTCATTTTAGACAATCCCGTCAGTGTTTAGCTGTGGTGTCAGGTGGGTTATTTAATGTAAGCCACATATATTTAGCGCTGCACTCTAGATTAGCAGCAGTACTGCGTATATAGACTGAATGCACCTCACCTTGAGCTTCTGAGACAGGCCTGAGCTAAATCCCGTCCACCTAAATATTAGCATTAATGCAGTTTAAGCTACAACAGCAGTTTTTCTCTCCTAACCTGAATGACTTACCTAAATGGATATTGGCTGAATATCGATGTTGTCTTTATAGCTGGGCAAAATGATCTCCTACCTTCTTGGCACTATCTGCATAGTGCTAGAGCAAACACAGGAAAATTCTCAGCAGAATTATCATCTGTCATACTAAGTAGCAGATGGAGCAACTCACTGAGTGGAAAAACACCTGGAGGGACAAGCTCTTTAGGCAAAGGAGGAAGATGCAAGCAGGGGACCTCCTTCATGTCTCCTTGGTCAGAGACCTCTTTTGAAGACCTCTTTCCATTTTGTCTTATGGCTTTGGCCATTGAGAGGATCAGGCTTCATAAGGAGGCTTCTCAGTGCTGAGGTTCACAACCTTCATTTAGTGCAGATGTGCACATAGTGGGCATAGATTGTAGTTTGGAAGTGTTGTGGATTCATTGTTATGCAATATTTTTTCTTTGAAGATTTGATTTCTTCAGTCATGTTCTTCCTCCAAAAGTGATTGGATGAAGATATAATCCACATCTGTCATACAGCAGAGGCTGATTCAGACTTGTTTTAAAGAATATGGTCATAGAGGCTCCCTCACTAAACATTTAGAAAGGATACTTTCCTTGGGCATTCGGTGGTCATCATTATTTGGAAGATGAGCTTAGTCTTGAGGGCTCTGATCTCTCTCTTCGGCCTAATATAGTTGGTGGTTGGAGGGACCCTTCTTTTGATAAACAACAAAACAAAAATCGGACTACTAATATCCTCCTCCTTCTTCAAATGATAGTATTCTGCCTGAATTCCATCTAATTACTTCTGACTGTAGGGAAGTCAGGCCATCTAGACTAGGACAGGGACCATCATCCTCGAGGCAGGTATAGGCCTCCCTTGAGATGGAAATACTTTTCAAGCCTGCCCAAGTCACACCCACAACACACCTCAGTCAAAACTCTGCATGCAGTGGATCTACTCATGTAAGTGTCGGCTTTCTAAAATCATTATTGCCACACATATTGTCAAATGCAGTAAAGTGCACTAAGCTTTTTGTATAGGTTAGCTCGGTTTTTAGTGCACAATTTTGTGCAGTACCAGTGCAAGAACAAGTTTTGCATACATGCTATGTGCATATCCATGAGCAGACAGCAGTGCACAGTGCATTTAAACCCATTTAAACTGATGGAAATGAAACAATTAGCTATGCAGAGAAGTGTGTAGAAGACCAGAAGGCTGAGCACATCAACAGCGTTTCTGTGCAAGGTCTGAGAAGGAGTAAAGGGTAGTTCATTGTTCTGCGGTCAGTGCCAATGAGGAATTTATGCCTGTTTCTTCTGCATAAACATGATGGAATGTTGTTCTGTGCATAGCAATTTTTGAAAGATTATTTATGTGCAGACCAGCATTCTATCATAAGCGCCGATGTTAAGCGCACATAATTCAATGTACTGAACTATGCATGGTTCTTCAGATTTGCATGCACAAAACATCTGCACGTATGATGAACTACACAGGTACACTAAAAATTTTTTTTTTTTAACTGCCTCTAATGTTTCGATTGATTTTTACGTTTTTTGGTGCGCTGAATCCAAATCTGGTAACCAATTTGCTCCATCATGTACAGATTTTTTGCTACATTGGGTTAGCAGTTTGAGGTGAAAGTTTCAGATTGAGTGCGATCGAGATAAAAGTTTCTTGGATGAATTCTTTATACTAATTGTTTAGTAGTTATTCAAATAAGAATAAAGAAAATTGTAACAAGGCAGCACATAAGAATAGAGTAATGTCAACAAAACACACTGTGATGGTAGCAAAATTGTCTGCACTTAAAACAGCCACATACATGTGCACAAACATTGAGCATATAAGAGAAAGGTTAGACACAAAGCAAAGCAAAGAAATGTGCAAAAAATGTTGTACAGGTATGTATGTAAGAATAGAAAACGCAAACCGCACCATTGCAATACATGAAGACAAACACCCGATGGTGTGAAAATAAAATTCTAATAAATGAGATCTGACACTGTGGTAATAACTAGCAAATTTTTATTTCAAAGTTTAGTAAAAACACGATATTTGTCAACACGTTTTAGATTTTAAAGTCATTCTTGGGTCAATCAATCTCCTGGTGGGCCCGTTTCTTCTTCCCCCGAATGCTTCTCTTGGTGCACTGCTTGGCGTATTTTTCATCTGGGGTTTCCCGCAGCAGCAGCAACCAGCAGAAATCAGCCATCATAGTGGTGTTCCATCTTCCTTGGTACCTTCTCTCTGCGTCCTTGATGTCCTGGTGAAACCTTTCACCTTGTTCTTCACTGTACGCCCCCCGGTTTTCGGGGAAAGAAGTTCACATGGGAGTGCAAGAAATGAACTTTCAGGCTCATGTTACAGCCTTGTTCTTTGAAGGCATTGAGCATCCTGGCAACAATATCCTTATAGTTCTCATCCCGCCTGTTCCCCAAGAATTTGAGAACAACATCCTTGAAGGAATCCCAGGCTTCTTTTTCCTTCTCAGACATCGTTTCAGCGAATGCTCCATCTGAAATGAGTTTCCTTATATCAGGGCCAACAAACACTCCTTCCTTTAGCTTTGCTTCAGAAAGTCGGGGGAACTTTGAGCAAAGGTACCGAAAGCACTCACCATCTTTTGGAAGGGACTTGATGAATTGCTTAATGAGACCCAACTTAATGTGGAGAGGTGGTAATAGAATTTTATCACGAGGTACCAAGCTATCATGAAGAACATTTTTCTCACCGGGTCTCAAATACTCCCGAATTGGCCAGTCTTTTTTCCCCCAGTGTAGGTCGCGGGCCCGGCTATCCCACAAGCAAAGGAAGCAGGGATATTTGGTGAAACCGGATTGCTGCCCTAATAGCATGGATAGAATTTTAAAGTCTCCACAAATCATCCACTTATGCTCATCATAACGAATCTTCTGAAGAATCAGGGCCAAATTCTCGTATTTTTCTTGGAGAATAACAGAGTGAGCAATAGGAACTGAAGCGAATGTGTTGCCATTATGAAGAAGAACACCTTTTATGCTGTCTTTTGACGAATCAATGAACAGCCGCCATTCAGCAGGATCATACTTGAGTTTAAACTTTTCCATCACTCCGTATATATCGTTGCAAAATACCAAATCTTCCTCTTTGCTGAAATACTTCAAAAATTGTGTCTCGCGGTTTGCCGGTACCAATAAAATTTGTTCCTGGTGACAATAGATTTTTCTGTTTAAGCCGAGAACCTAGCAGTTGGGCAGCATCTTTTGGGAGTCCTAATCCCGGACTAAATCATTCAATTCAGCTTGAGAGAAAAGTTCAGGTTTCGGATCTGGTTCAGTTTCAAACTCGGAAGTACTGGACTCATCGGGAAAAGCCATCTGATGAGTCACATCATGATCAGAACCGTCCACACAAATATGATCCAAAGATTTTGGTGGTTCAGGCACAGGTACTTCGTTGCTATGAGGCATAGGCCTAATTGCTGAGGGAAGGTTGGGGTAACTTATTACGTTCTTATTTTTTAAGTTGTATCCCTTCACAATGCAAGAGCAAAAATAGCAGTCACTGCTGTGGTCTCTGTGTTCACGCCACATCATAGGTATTCCGAAACGAAATGCTTGTTTTTACCTTTCATCCATAAGCGTAGATCTTCCTCACATGTCTTGCACACTTTGTGAGGAGCCCACGGTTTGTCTTGATCGCCTAACTTCAAACCGAAATAGGCGAAATATACTTTAATAAATGCAGAAATGTTCCTCTGCCGCTTTTTCACGGTATATTCCCCACAAATAAAACAAAAACTGTCCGGAGAGTTGACGCAACCTCTGGCTCTGTGAGCCATCACAAATACACAGCACTGCAAACTACAACTGTAGTGAACCACTTCGGAATAAAGCTGGATTACGACTGAGCAAACAAAAGGTAATAATGAACTTGCAAGAAACTGAAATTTGACAGGAACGTTCATGTCGCAACCACCGTGTTGAGCGCGAGCGAACGAGGCGAGGCGAACAGGAAAGAACATGTGCCAGCGCGAGTACTGGATTTAGCCCCCCGCCTCCCAATTGTCCTGTTAATGTATAAAATGAATACAAAACACTCTAAAATATCACGAGGGAGTGTTTCTAGTTAGTTAACCATTACAACCTCTATTTTGGGCCAAGAAAATAAACTGCAGTCGGCTAAAAAGAAAT
Source organism: Ichthyophis bannanicus (assembly GCA_033557465.1). Classification (NCBI taxonomy): domain Eukaryota; kingdom Metazoa; phylum Chordata; class Amphibia; order Gymnophiona; family Ichthyophiidae; genus Ichthyophis; species Ichthyophis bannanicus. The sequence goes on from CM066033.1 coordinate 763,215,075, forward strand.
TATGTGAACATTCCTTATATGGGTAAGAAATCTAATTTTGCAAGAAAACGTGACGTGATGGAACATTTTGGCTATTTTTCCTGGATTCAGCACCCCAAAATCTATAGGAATCAGTTGCAAAACTGGAGGCAGTTTTTTGGTAGTGTACCTGTGTAATAGTTTCAGAAATGCTTGTACAAGGCAAGCTTTAATTCATTAATTTATTTATTTAAAATGATGTATATCCCGCTTTATCCTTGAATCAAAGTGGTTTACACTGCAAACCAATCAATTGGGGTGGTGCGGGAGTGTCGGCATGCAGAGGTGGTGAAGGTGGTGTTTGTGGGTGTGTGGATAGGTACATCTTGATTTGGGGTGCACTATATACAATATATACAGGATTGAACTATTTACAGTGGGTTATATACAAGGAGTGGGGGGGGGGTGTCGCCGGGCGGGATGATATACTGCGTAAATGTTAGAGTCATGCAAAGTCACTGTAATGCTCTGTGTAGAGCGTTGTTTTGAGTGATTTTCAGAAGTCCTTAATATCGATCATTGATCTTAAGCTGGCTGGGAGGTGATTTGGGTGGTTTGTGATTGGTGGTTTTCATTAAATTCAATTTGTAGAGGAAAGGGAAACTATTCTGTTTCTCACTGTTCTATGCTGACAGCATGCAATCCTGTCACAACAGAGGCATCTTACCTACCCATGAGATTCTTTTCTTCTGAACTGTAAATAACCCTTATCTCTGCCTGCAATTGTTTATCTTCTGAAATGAGCCACCTGGATTGGAAAATAGCTGATTCTGAGAACTAAAGCATTTTCTGTAGAGCTGCAGATCAGAACTTTGGGCCAATCAGAGAAAAGGGAGGTAGATCAGCAGCAGACTTCAAGACAGTCTGTCAGAGCTATCTCTTCCCCCATGGAGATGTGTGTTTTATCTGCAAGATGTCAGCTTTCCAATCCAAAGGTCACAGGTTTGTGACCAACCTGGCCTGTGAGGAAACTGAGGAAAACAACTTTCAAAATTTTCAATGCCATGTTTTGGATTAAATCAATATGAAATGAAATGGATAATTTTGTTGATATGTCCTATTTTGTTTCAAATAAATGTGCATCCCTAATACAGAGTGACTCACTGATTAGAGGGCTGGATTAAATAGAATTTTTAGCATTGTTTGGAGAACTGAGTTGCTGTGTTAGCCCCAGGTCTTTTTTTGTAGGGGTATGTGATGGTATGGAGTACCTGTACCTTTTTTATTGCCTGATACAAAAGGACTATAGGTCAACTTTATTAATGAAAGAGCCCTGCATATTAGTACCAGCACCTTTTTTTATTTCCTAGAAAAAATGCACTTTTTAGTCCACTTGGATATGTGCAAATAAAGGTCAAACAAGGTCCAATAAAAAGGTGTAGGTGATCTAACTTGCTGTAGCTGACAAGCTATTGAGAGTTATTCTCTCTTCATCAGGTCAACGAAGAAGCTATACAATTAAACTGTGTTTAAATGATAATAATAAAAAACATGGATTACATGGGCTATAAATGTAAATAAATAGCTAGATAGAAACTCATTTATTCTGTGGGCCATCTATATATGTCATTATAGTTTAATTCAAGGGTTGGGAGACAGTGACAATTTGCAGAATAAAGTTCATAAAACAAGTAAATAACCACACAATAGCCCTAGCGGATATTTAACCTACTGTACACAGGGCCAGATTTACCTATACGCCATGTACGCCATGGCGTAGGGCCCACAGCTGGCAAGGGCCCACCCGGGGCCGGCCCACACACCGCAGGGCTTCAGAGGGAGCAGGGTAAGCTCGCGCGAGGGCCCCGGCTCCCTCTGTACAGCCGCCAGCGTGAAGAGCCTTTTCCTTCACGCTGGCGGCTGTATCTGTAAATCCGCGATTGCTGGGAAAGGTTAAAGGCAATGCCCTTTAACCTTTCCCAGCATTCGAGGCTTCACAGATACAGCCGCCAGCGTGAAGGAAAAGGCTCTTCACGCTGGCGGCTGTACAGAGGGAGCCGGGGCCTCGCGCGAGCTTACCCGGCTCCTTCTGAAGCCTCTCAGACAGCCGCGGTGCTGGTCGGCGGGGCCAAGGACTGCATGGGCTGTGATTGGGGGGGACCTGGACCGGAAAAGGGCTGGGGGGGGGGGACTTGGACTGGAAAGAAATGGGCTGTGATATTGGGGGGGGGGGGGGGAACCTTAACTTAAAAAGGGCTAGGGGGGGGGGGGGGAATTGGAATGGAATTGGGTTTTGTTGGGGGGGACCTGGACCAGAAAAGGGTTATGGGGGGGGGGGGGACTTGGACTGGAAAGAAATGGGCTGTGATGGGGGGGACCTGAACTGTAAAAGGGCTATGGGGGGGACTTGGACTGGAAATGGGTTGTGAAGGGGGGGGACCTGGACCAGAAAAGGGCTATGGGGGGGGACTTGGACTGGAAAGAAATGGGCTGTGATGGGGGGGGGACCTGAACTGTAAAAGGGCTATGTGGGGGGACATGGACTGGAAATGGGTAGTGATGGGGAGGTGGACCTGGACCGCAAAAGGGCTATGGGGGGGGGGGGGACTTGGACTGGAAATGGGTTGTGATGGGGGACGGGACCTGGACCTGAAAAGGGCTATGGGGGGGGGGGGAAAATTGGAATGCAAATGGGCGGGTTTGGTGGGGGGGGGGAACTAGGACTGCAAATGGGCTGTGATGGTGCAGGGGGACTCGGACTGCAAATGGGATGTGATGGTGGGGGCTAGGACTGGAAATAGGCTGTGATGGGGGGGGGCTAGGACTGGAAATGGCCTGTGATGTGAAGGCTAGCACTGGAAATGGGCTGATGAAGAGCTAGAATAGGACTGGAAATGGGCTGATGTGGGGCATGGGAGAATGGGACTAGAAGGAGTGGATGCTGGGTGGGTCTAGAACTATAAGGGAACTGATTTTGGGGGAGGACTAGAATGGATGGGGAATGAGAATGGAGAGGGGAAAAAATATTTTGTGTGGAAGAAAAGTCTATGATGGGCTGGGTATTGGGAGAGTAAGAGGGGCTTGAAAATGGAAGGGTGAAATTTAAATGGATGATAAAGGAATAAGGAAAGAATTGGGGGAAAGAGCAAAAGGGAAACAATCAGTATGTTAAAGCAGAAATAGAGAATGGAAAACATCTAAAGAGAAGAAAGGACAAATGGATAGCTAGCAGAAGACACGAAGAAACCAGAAGAAAGTGACTGGAGCAATTGCAACTGAAAAAATGCCCAAACAGAAGGTAGAAAAATACTTTTTATTTTGAATTTATTAACTGGAATATGTCTTTTTTAATGTATTTCTTGAATTCCAATGCTGATTTTGTCCCTATTGCCTCTTTATGTCAGGCAATTCTATACATCTATTGCCATTTCTGTTTTGGTAAGTTGATCTCGTTTTTATTTTTTCTGGGGGCCCACAATTTTTGTTGGCGTAGGGCCTCACTCAAGGTAAATCCGGCCCTGCAGACTGTATAATAACTGTTAACACATGTTGAGTACGCACCCTGTCCCTTAATGTGACCATTCACCCTTTTTGGCCAAAACCTTGGCATACCCTGCTAGCATGTGGTAAATTTTGCTGGTAATGTGTGTTAATGGGAAAAATGTACTGCACTTTAGTAAACCTGCCATTTAGTTTACTGTTTCTCTAAACTCCTTTTTACCCATTCAGTTCATCAGCTGATTACATTTGGTTCTACAACATGACAGGCAAGAAAGGGGTTTATTAAAAACATGCAATGTTCATTCACTTAGATTAGAGAACAATAAAGATCAGACAGCAAATTGTATGTATCAACAATAGATTTCAGACTAGTCTTCAAGAGTTATTTTCCTTGCACGAACCTGAAAAAAGGATTCCAACCCATTAAAGCTAATCACAAATGCAATCAGCTTAATCAAATGTATCAACAAACTGTTGAACCCACATGACTGCAAAATCAATGCTTCACATAGAAGAACATTTCTAACCAGATTTCAATGTGTTGGGGTTCCAATATTTTTTTTTTTTTTACATTTTAAAGTAAAACTCAAAATAATGGAAGTAGCGAACATTCCCCAAGGTAGACATGAGTTATAGAGTCAGAGATTCATAGAAAATGTTCCTGCGACATGACATATCAATAGTAACAGTCTGCTGCCTACTTGATAGTTTTGTATTAGAACTAGCCCTTGTGTGGGAATATGATGCATAGAAAAAAAAGAAAATAAATAAATAAGCGATAAAAATTTTCATTTCTTTTATAATGCCCATTATTTTTCTTTTTAATCCCAACAGATTAAGAACATTGAATCAATGGGAAAGGAGAACAAGACCTCAGTTACAGAATTCATTCTCCTGGGATTCTCTGACTACCCTCAGCTGCAGCTCCTCATTTCAGTCACAGTTTTCCTGATCTTCCTGAATTCTGTGCTGGGAAACTTTATGTTTATAATGTTAGCATGTGCTAACCCACACCTGCAAAAACCCATGTACTTCTTCCTCAGTAACCTGTCCTTCTTGGACATCTGTAACTCCTCCGTCACCCTCTCTACACTGCTACACAGTCTATTAACAGGGGAGACACTGATTTCCTTTTCCCTTTGTATAACTCAACTCTACTTTTTCTTGCATCTAACTGCTACAGAAATCTTCCTTCTCGCTGCCATGGCCTATGATCACTATGTTGCAATTTGTAACCCGCTACGTTATGTGCTCATCATGAACAGAAGAACCTGTGTCCTTCTGGCATCTGCTTCTTGGATACTTGGCTTTCTGAGTATACTACCTCAAATAATTTTGACATCTCAGTTCTCTTTCTGTAGAGGCAATGTGATTAATCATTTCTTCTGTGATATTACACCACTGATGAAACTCTCCTGCAGTGATCTGCTCAACACTGAAATTGCAATATTTACTGCTGGGATTCTTTTGGTAGTTTTTCCTTTTGGTTTAACTCTGACATCCTATATCTACATCATCTCAAGGATCCTTAAAATCCGTTCTGCAAGCGGGAGACAGAAGGCCTTCTCTACCTGTTCCTCCCATCTTACAGTTGTCATTCTATTCTATGGGGCTCTGAGTTTTGTCTATATGAGACCAACTTCTGTGTATTTACCAGATCAAGATAAACTGTTCTCCTTATTATACACAGCTCTGATTCCAATGTTAAACCCCATTATTTATAGCTTGAGAAATGGAGATGTGAAAAAAGCCCTGATAAAGTTAATACATATGATTAAAGGCAGATATATCAGTTAACATTGTGTCCTATGTTGCTGGGAATAATCTATGCCTGTTAAAAATACATGGTAGGATGATCTGTGTGAGTTTGTATAAATTCTCTTCATTAATACACTGTGGGCCCGATTCTGTCCTGGACGTTGATCCCCTCTCTACATCCAGTCTAGCCTCATGGGATCAGAATCGCGAACAGTCCTGCACATGCAGGACTGTCTCCGGCTAACTTAATCAAGGCTCTTCAATGGAGCTGTGGCGCCATGGCGTCATGTTGCCATTGTACTGCGGCTCCATTGAAGAGCCGTGATGCCAGCCACTGGAAATTAAAGCAAATTCCCCTCAGCCCAACCTCCGATCTGGCCTCCTACTGTTAGGGTCGGGCTGTGGGGAATGTCCTTCGGCCCCCTCCCCTGCCCCATCTGTGCTCTGGCATTCAAAAAATGACACATCCAGGGAAGTTATTCCATCTCGGAGGTGGAATAACTTCCCCGCACATTAGAATTGGCCCTGTACGTCCAGGGCCAGCAACCACCCAGATTCTATCCCCAAGCCGCCCCTTCCCCGCCCCCATCTAACTTCCCCACACAACCAGTGGAGAGGTTAGTCGCGGCCGGGTCAAAGCCTGATGGACATACTGTTGGGCTGTACATCTCTGCTATTCGTGGCACATAATAATCCCCTATGGGGGGTCATCTAGAACTGCAATTGGGAGATTGTTTGTATGTCCAATTTGGATGTACATCCCCCACTAATCACTTAGGGCATTTTCTGTCCCATGAACTCCCTGCACATATAGAGGAATGTGCGGGAAGCTCTGGATATGAGCGGGAGGGGGAGGACCAGAGGTGGAGCATGAGTAGGGAAGAGGAGGGGCCATTGGGATTCATGGGGAACTTATTCCAGCTTGGAGGTGGAATAAGTCCCCCTGAGGAAGGGGAGAGGCACCAACGAAACCCCAAACCAGATGAGTGGCAGTGGAAGGTTTCCCGCAGCCCAACCCCAGCCTTGGCAGGCTCCTTCAGGGATCAGGTGGTGGGGACCATGCAACTTTAAACCCTTGCGGGGAATCGGGGCTCCTGCATGGCTTCCCGGTGCCATGGCAATGGGATTCCATGGCACTGGACTCCATGCAGGGACATTGGGAGTGTTAGATGGGGAGGGATCCCCGATTCTGCTCTTGTGAGAACATCTAGCTCCTGTGGGTGCATAATCGGGGCCAAATCCAGTCAGTCCAAATTCTGGATGTCCAGACAGGCCCCATGCAGAATTGGTCTCCACAGATTTTATTTTAGAAACATCACCAACTGCAAGTATCGGCTACACATTCAAATAGCAATTTTAGAAAGCTGATATTTACACATAGAAATCCATAACACGTACAGATTTGACAGGGCAGGGTATGGGCATGGTTTGGGCACACTTATCTAAATATGCATTCTCCATTTTGCAAGGTAGTATATGTAGAGATCGAAAACCTTCCATGTTGGTCTATACACTGCCCTGAGGCATGCTTAAGTGCCAGCTTAAAGGGACAGGTACTCAGGCCAATGAAACCCCTTTAGGTGAATCCCTCCAACATCACTAAGGGACATTTTCCACCTGTCCTGAACACTCTAAATAGGATTGGTGTTAATGTTCCTGCACCCCAAAACCCTCCCAATAGCATCAATATACATCTCTCCCTTCACCAACCCCACTGATGGATACTAATTCTCTTTGGGGGGGGGGTATGGATAGTGATCCCATCTCCCTCAAACTCAGAACTCCTTAACAACATTAGATAACCCTAGAATCCTGAACTCTCTGCATCGTTAGACACCCCCCGAACCCCACGACAAACAGAGAACCCCATGACTAACACCACCAGCCCATTACTCTTTTATTTTGAGATTAAAGCAAGATTGGTTAGATACATTTTGTAAACATGGAGGAATTTCTTCTCTTGATTGTATTTTTGAACTATACAAGTGCGAGTAAAATCTATTATATGGATTCAGTATTTCATTATCAACCAATTTCTCGTCATCAACCATGATTAACATCTGTATTGTTTCCCTAGATTTTCGGGAGGGGAGGGGGTTCCAATATAGAGTTAGCATGTTGCTATTGTTTTGTGCTATTAAGTTGATGTTGACTCCTGGAGACCCTATTTACAGTTGTCTATGTGACTATCCCCTGGCTTTTTTTGGCAAGGTGGGATTAGAAGTAGATTGCCAGACTCTTCTGTGCTCAAAGCCTACAGCACCAGGTATTCCAAGGTGGTCTTTCATCCAAATACTAACCAAGCTCAGCCTTGCTTAGCTTGTGAGATCAGACAGGATCAGGTACACTCAGGGTGGTGTGGTCATATTCTCATGCTACCATATGGCCACTTTTATTGGATTCAACATTTTTTGCTTTTCCTGCCTATTGACAGGGAACACTATTTTATTTTAGTAGTTGCAATTTCAATAAATCTGTGCAGTCATTAGTAGACATGTCGAGAGTAACTTTATAAGGCACGCCTAAAGTTAGCACATATTTTTACATGTGTCAAATGAACCTATTTTATAAAGTCAAGTACCTACATACTTTTTAATAAAGGGACTAAGTAGTAGGAAATGGGCATCAACTCTAGGCAAGATCACTTACATCAATCCTATGGCTGTCGTAAATAACTGCACATCTCTTCTGCACATGCACCCATATTTTACAAAGTACATGCATATTCTGCTCAGCTCCACCAGTGTAAATGTCCACAGTTAAAGTATATATCTTGGTTTAACATGCATAGTTCTAGAATAGTGACTGGCTAAAATACACACGCAAAGTCCTATCGATGCATGGAAGTCACTGAAAAAGAGTAGTTACTCACCTGTAATAGGTGTTCTCCAGGAACAGCAGGAATCAGTCCTCACATATGGGTGACATTGACGTCGATGGAGCCCTTGCGGAGCATTTCCCCAGCTTTCTATGAAAGCCTTTGGGAATGCAGGCACGCATGCGCGGTCCCCTTCCCGCCTAAAGGTGCCATCTTGCTCAGTCAAATGACATAGCTAAAAACAACACACAAAAATGTAAAAATAAACTATGTACAACTGCAACTCCCAGGGGAGGAGGGAGGGTTGTGAGGACTGATTCCTGCTGTTCCTGGAGAACACCTGTTACAGGTGAGTAACTACTCTTTCTCCAGGACGAAGCAGGAAGTCAGTCCTCACATATGGGTGACTCCCTAGCTCTGGGCTACCAGGAACCCAGGCTGAACAAGAGAACTCCCTCTAGTCCCAGCATCAAAGAAAGGCTGTTCACTGAAAGGACCTCCACCGATAGCCCAACGGAGGGCTGGAGGGCAGGAGCTGCCTAAACCTCAAAGAGATTGCTGAGTACTGCCTGGCCAAAAGCACTGTCCCTATGGGACTCCCTCTCCAGACAGTAATGGGCCGCAAAAGTCTGGCTTGAAGACGAAGTTGCAGCCCTGCAGATGTCTACCAACGGTACAGAGCGGAGGTGAGCCACTGAGGCAGCCATTGCCCTGACACGATGGGCCATGACCCAACCCTGCAAAGGAAGGTCAGCCGCCCTGTAAGCCCAGGTGATAAAGTCAGCCACCCAGATGGACAAGGTACGCTTGGACACAGCTAAGCCCAAATTATTAGAGTCAAAAGATATGAAGAGCTGAGTAGCCTTTCTATGCCCCTGCGTACGGTCAAGGTAGAAGGATAAGGCCCTCCTACAGTCCAGGCTATACAGAACTGCTTCAGCCTGGCTTGCATGAGGCCTAGGGAAGAATGTTGAAAGAACCACCTCCTGGTTGAGGTGGAAAGAGGAGACAACCTTAGGGAGGAACTTTGGATGAGTCCTAAGGACTACCCGGTTCCTATAGAAGCGGGTGTAAGGCCTGTCACAGACCAGGGCCTGAAGCTCACTCACTCTCCTGGCCGAGGTTAGGGCTACCAAGAAGAGTGTCTTCCAGGACAGGAAGCAGAGAGGACAAGTAGCCATCGGCTCAAAAGGTGGGCGAGTCAGTTGCTGCAAGACCACATTCAACTCCCACTCAGGAGCTGGAGGACGGATTGGACGCTTCAGCAAGAGCAAGCCTCTAAGAAATCTGGACACCAAGGGGTGAACCGACAAAGAATGACCCTCCACCAGTGAATGGTGAGCTGCTAGAGCTGAGAGGTGGACCCGAACAGAATTGGACTTAAGTCCCTGATTGGATAAGTGAAGCAGGTACTGAAGCACTACTGGTACAGCACAGGAGAAAGGATCCTCTGTACGTAGCTGACACCACACAGAAAACCTTTTCCATTTCAGGGCATAGGTTTTTCTAGTGGACTGCTTCCTAGAGGCTAGGACAACCTCCTCAACTTCCTGAGGTAGGCCCCAGGGAGCCAAAACTACCCTTGCAGCCTCCATGCCATCAAATTGAGAGCTCTGAGATTTGGGTGAAGAAGGGAACCCTGATCCTGAGAGAGAAGGTCGGGTTGCAACCCCAGAGGCAGTGGGGGATCCACTGCCAGCTGAAGCAGAAGTGGAAACAAAGGCTCTCTCGGCCATCTGGGAGCTACCAGCAGGACCGAGGCCTTGTCCTTAAGAATTTTGAACAGGGTTCGGGCCACCAAGGGTGTGGGAGGAAACGCATACAGGAGGCCCTGTGACCAGGAAATCAGAAAAGCATCTGCTGCTATCCGCAGAGGATGCGGTTGCCTGGAGCAGAACCTTGGCAGCTGTTTGTTCAGTGGACTGGCAAACAGATCTATGGATGGAAGTCCCCATTTCAGGAAAATCTTCTGAACCACCAAAGGATGGAAATTTTGTTTATTGACACATGCAACAAAAAACAAACAAAAAGCAAAAAAAAACAAAAACAATCACCCCAACAAGTCCCACACCCCCCCCAAACCCCCCCCCCCCGACATAGCACAAAACAAGTATCACAAACCCCCCGTGACCCACCTCCCCAGACCCACCACCAACCCCAGCAACCAACACACGTGCCCTTCTCCCAACAACAACCCCCAAAAAGTCCCTAACAATGTCCATGTCCCCTCCCCCCCTCAGTCCAATGTCCATGCCTGACCCAACCTCCCCCTGCAAGAACACCCCAGAACAGTCCACCCATTGTCCGGCTTGCAATCCCTGAAACCTCTCCCCCGCACAACACTCCCACCTGTTCAACTGTTCACTTTCTGGTGTTTTGGGGTCTGCCAGACTCCCTCCCCCCAACCATCCTGAGTCAGAGCCCCCTGTCCCCATCTCTCCCCCTTCTGCGTGAGCATCAGCTCCCCCCTCCCTCCACCCCGATCCCTGCCTCCTCCCCATCCATCCCATAGAAACAAACACCTCAAAGCAAACCTCCCCACCCCCCCCAAACAAAAACATAAGGGCCCCGTTGTACCCGCCCCAACAGTATCCCCCCAAAACCAATCATGACCCATCATACACAGCAAAAGCGAAATACAAAAGAAAAACATAACCCTGTGCTGCCCTGCAATCCAGACAGCGGAGCGGGATGCCCAGGACACAAAAAGAACAAACATAAACACCAACAACAACAATTGGGACGGCCACCCTCTAAGGAGAAAGGGAGAGCGGACAACTGGTCAAACCCCTCAAGCAGCACCAGCTCACCCCCCCCCTCCCGGGAGAGAAACACCCCAAAATCATACCGAGAAGTAAACCCCAGGGAAGGGAAACCAACCCCTCCTATCACACCCCTCCCCCCAGGGAAACAAAACAAACCTCAAAGTCCTACAGGGACGAGAACCCCAGGGAACCCCTCCCCCTCACGGGGGCGAAGGGTGAGGTGATGCCACAGACGCTCCCAACGATGAGCCTCCACCACCACCCGCCTTTCACGTTGCGCCATGCTGGACACTTCCTCCAGAATGTCCCGCACCACCTCGTCGAGGGGCAGGACCAACCCCCGGGTCGAGACATGACAGCGCGCTTGCCACAGGTGGTAGCGCACTACGGCCGTGACGAGGGTAGAGGGTCCCGGAGTCCTGCCTTAGAGGAAAGGACCAGGCCCCGTACACCCACTCCGCATATGTGAGGAGGGAAAGGTCGCGCAGGTGAAGAGCAGCGGACACCAACCGGCAGGCCTCCACGTTGAAGGGGCACTGCCGGAGGAAATGGTCCATGGTCTCCGTCTGCCCTTCACACCCGGCCCTCGGACAGACCCGCTCGGCCTGTGACCTGTACTTGAGGTTGTCCCTCACGTACAAACGCCCGTGGAAAGACAACCAGGCCACATCCCGAACCTTCTTCGGTAGCCGAGGGGAGTTCAACAGCCGAAGGCCCCGCTGCATCACATCCGCTGGACAGTCCCGCAGGGCCCACCGTGGTTGAATGTGGGAGGCGAGTACCATCCGGTACAATCCTTTCCGCCCCAAGGACTGGGCGAGCGGGTCGGTCACCTCCCACCGCCGAATGAGCCCCACCATCGCAAATACGTACGATGGGGCCTGTTCCCCGCTCCGGCGCACACGTGGGACCGAGGACGCCCCCTCCCACTGCTCCCAGAAGCGGGAGAACCATTCCCGATAGGAGGCCACCCACCAGACCCCACCCCCTTCCCGCATCCTACCCAAGTGAAACGCCATAGACAAGACTGACAGGAAGACAAGGGGGTGCAACATACCCAAACCGCCCTCTGCCCGATCTAGGCAAACGATGTTGCGCTGGACGGGGTTCAGGCGGTTACCCCACAGAAAACAGAAAAAGACGGCACAGACAGATGCCTGACGGGACGACGGAAGGACGAAGACCGTGGCCACGTGCAGAAAGAGAGGAAGCAGAAACGTCCCGAGGAGTTTGATCTTCTCCTCGTACGTACACCTCCACCCCTCCACCGCAGCACCCGACACCGTGCAGTCTCAAGACAACGGTCCCAATTGGACTCCGCACAGTCCTCCGACCCGAAGACGAGGCCCAAAACACGGACCTCCCCCACGGGAGGAGGAAAGGGGGCGCAGGAAGGCTGTGGTTGACAACAGAGTGGGCTACCTCCGAGTACTCCTCCACGGCCTCCCGCAGGGCCTCTACCCCTTCAGTGCCGTCCACGTAAACTGAGATGTCGTCAGCGTAGGCAACGACGGACACCGGGGGCGCACCAGGCGCCTCCAGGCCCCGCAACCCATCTGAGGACAATCTCCGGAGGAAGGGGTCGAGGGAGAAGACATACAGCAAGGGGCTCAAAGGGCACCCCTGCCGCACCCCCGAGGCGACACCAAACGGCCGTCCGAGCCACCCGTTAATAAACGGGAAGCTCACCCCCCCCCCTCGGTACAGCGCCTGCACGACGAAGAGGAAACCTGCGGGGAGGCCGAAGTGCTGGAGCACCACCCACAGGTACCGGTGACTGACTCGATCGAAGGCTTTGGACTGGTCCAAGGAGACCAACCAATGGTCCCGTTGGAGCGACCGGCCTCTCTCCACCACCTCCCGGACTGTGGCGACAGCGTCCAGAACCCCTCTCCCCCGAACGGAACAATACTGGGAAGGTGACAGCAAAGCGCCCGACACCTCCACCAGTCGGTTGGCCAAACACTTGGCCAGGATCTTCCGGTCCACGTTCAGAAGAGAGAGCGGCCGCCAAAAGTCCAAGGAGCTATCGTCCTTCCCCTTGGAGAGCAGCAGCAGGACAGACTCGCGAAATGACCACGGGAGAAACCCCGTATCCATGATCTCCTGAAACAGAGAGGTCAGGAAGGGGGCCAGCTGGGCGATGAAAGTGCGATAGAACTCCACAGGGAGCCCATCGCGCCCAGGCACCTTCCCCAACTGCATGGCACGAATCGCCCTCTCCACCTCCACCTGCTGAATCGGAGCAGCAAGTGCATCAACCTGTGCCTGAACCACAGCCGAATACACCGGGGGAAGGCCCAAGTACTCTCGGATATGGGTGAGGTCCACAGGGCGATCCCCAAACAGGTCCGAGAAGTATTCCCCCACCATCCGCAAAAGGTCCTCCTGGGAGGTATGAATGGTACCATCCTCGCCCCGCAGGGCCATGACCTCCCGACGCCGAACCCTCTCCTTGCAAGTCAGGAAAGGGTCTGGAGTGCCGACCCCACCGGCCGCCCCCTCAAAGCAGAGGGAGGCATGGCGATCATAAAGCAGGCCACGGAGCTGGACGCGTACCTCTTCCACCTCCTCCCGCGCTGCCCCTCGGGATACCAAACGATCCAGCGACCTCCGGAGGACAGTGTAGGTGAGGTAGCGGGATCGAGCCATGGAGGTGCCCCGGGAACGGAAAGAGTTGGCGGGCACGCGTTTTCACCTCATCCCACCAGGCGCCACGGGAAGGAAAAACGCCCAACAGGGTCTCCTGGTCTGCGAGAAAGGCCAAGAACTCCTGGACCACCTCTGATGCTGCCAACAACTGCACATTCAGTCGCCACAGACCAGGACCCCTGCTGAGTTCCTCGTGGTTAGCCAGGAAGGACACGGAGAGGACGCGGTGGTCCGAGAAGTCAACCGCCTGCAACTGCGGAGGGGAACACTCCACCCAGGCACTCACATATATCCGATCGATACGACTCCTGCAGGTCCCATGGTAGTAGGTGAACCCCGGCGACCGTGGAAAAGCCCGGTGGAAAACATCCACCAGGTCAGCCGTCCGGGTCATCTCGGCCAAAAAGAGGCCCTCGTAACTGGGTGGGCAACAATCCCCCCCTCGGTCCTGCAAAAAGGTGGTGGTGTTGAAATCCCCGGCGAGGACCACCAAACGGGAGGTGTGTAAGTAGGGGCGGATGACCCCAAACAGGGTCTTCCGCACCAACTTAGACTGGGGGCCGTAGACCACCACGAAACGAAACCGATGAGGCCCGCAGTAGCCGTCTAAGAGCAAACACCGGCCCTGCTCCAGTTCCCACACGTACTGCACCTGAAATCGGTTAGACGTGAACAAAACCGCCACTCCTGCGTAGGGCTGCGCCGCAAGGGACCAGTACGAAGGGCCCCACCTCCACTCCCGCTTAGCCCGATGAAGGCTAGCGAGCGAGGTGAGCCTGGTCTCCTGCAAGAAGATGACATCCAGCCCACTCGTGAAAAGAAAATCATAGGCCGCAGCCCGCGCCTGGTCTGAGAAAATGCTAGCCACGTTTATGGTGGCGCACGAGAACGCAGGAGTGCACGCCATGCCTAGTTCGTGTGCAGTGACCCTTTCCTCCTCTTCTCACCATACCCGGGATCCCCGGAATCCCTCTTGCAGGACAAGCCTGCGAGCTGGAGCAACTCCTCACGGTCCACGTCAACCACCTCGAGGATCTCCGCCTCCTCATGCTCGACCCTGTCACCCCACGAGGTGCTGGTGTCCCTGAGACCACCAGGCAAAGCTGTCACAGGGGCTATCCCAGTTCCCATTGGGCGAGGGGGCACGGACAGGTCAGGGGTCGGAGGAATGATCTCCTCCGTGGGGTCCACCACCAGTACCTCCTCCCCCTCCCTGGACAAAGACTGAGACAACGGACCAGTGCCCACCCCCGCGGGGGAGGCCGGGACGGCCGGGTCAGCAGGGGGCTCCCGCGAAGGCCCATCACCCAACTGCGGGGGCAAAGACCCGTCCTCCCTCACCCGTCGGGTGCCAGTATCCACCTTGATCGGAGGACCCTGACCGCGGCGCGCCTTCGTTATTTTGGAAGGCCGCCGTTGAGGAAGAGGGGCTGCCCCCGCCGCTAACCGCTCCGAGCGCCGCACAGGAAGCCCTGCCTCCACAGGCAAGCCCTCATCCGCCTCAGCCGCATCAGCAGCCAAAAAGATGAAACGGTTGATGTCCAACACGGGCTCTGCATCCGGCAACGGGGATGTCTCCCGTTTCTTCCTTTTGGACTTGCCACCCTTGGAAGGGACTGTGGTCCATTCCTCAGGTGGCACCACCCGCAACCCGCTATCCTGTCGTGATACATTAACCTCCACCACATCAACCCTCTCCTCCTTCCTACCCGAATCCCCTCCCCCTGGTGGCTCCCTCGGCTCGATGGACTCCTCCACCCTAGGGCCCTCGGACTCCTCCTGAGGGAGAGGGGCCTCCACGACCTCCTCCCGCACAGGAGCCCAAGGTGGAGTGACGGCATCCCCCCCCGGTCCATTGTGTGATGCGGAGGGGCAGCGGGCGAAGGGGTGGC
The DNA here is from genome assembly GCA_033557465.1 of Ichthyophis bannanicus. NCBI lineage: Eukaryota > Metazoa > Chordata > Amphibia > Gymnophiona > Ichthyophiidae > Ichthyophis > Ichthyophis bannanicus. Next base: position 763,230,419 of record CM066033.1, read on the forward strand.
CCAACTCCCCGCAAAGGTTACACCGAATAAGCAAACACCCGGCCGAGGCGTGACCCCGTCCACCACAACGGGTGCAGACCTGCTCGGGACAGTTCATGCTCAAATGGCGGAATGAGCTACAGCGGTGACACTCGCGGGGTTGCCCGGGGTAATAGCACAAGATGCGATCCCGACCGAGGAAACAGGCCGAGTGCAAGTGCTGCAACAAGTTTCCCACCTCACGCAAACGGATCCTACCCTTCCACGACCCGTCCCACACCCCTAGGGGCCCAGCGCCCTTAACCAGGGGTGCGAGGAGCACCGCATGGCGCGACAACCAAAACTGGATGTCCTGCCCTGGGAGCGACTCATTCCGGGATAGGATGGTCACAGGTACCGTCCCCTGGCGAGAGATAGGCACAACACGAAAGTCGGCCCACCCTCCCTGCCCCCTCTGCTGCTGGTATCGGTCCCAAAAAATCTCCAGCCCCCGTCTCAGCATGAAACTAACATCATATTCAATGGTGTTGTTCATGTGGATGAAGGCATAGAGATCTCCCGGCAGAAACCCCAGCCCAAGGACCATCCTCAAGACCTGTTCCCTGGCTGGAGGGGGCCCCTCCCCAGCCCACCGGATCTGCGCCACGTTGCGCCGGCTGACCTCACCCCTACCCCTCGGAAACCTCCCCCACCTCCTCCCCCTCCTACGGGACCATTCCCCTGGGAACCCCCCCTCCCCCCAGCCCCACCCGATGTCCCCGGAGTGGTGCCCGACCCCCTCAGAGCCTCCGTAAAGGTACGGGGGGGGGAGCCGACCTCCCAGCTCCCAACCCCTGCCCTCCTTGATCTTCCCCTTCTGCCACCTGCGGGGGATCCTGCTGCTGGTCTGCAGGATCCACAACCTCCGCACATGGGGCGACCTGAGGACTGGGCAAGGTCAGCTCTGCAAACACCGAATCAGGGATGCTATCCCTTCCGGACCCCTGGGTGCCACCGAGAATCCCCGGATCACCCCCCGCTGCCACCTCCAACTGCCGAAAGGCAGCAAAGGCCCCGGGATGGCCTGTCGGGGTCTCCAAAGCTAATTGAAGGGCATCACGGACCTGGTTCTCGGTAACACCCAGGCGACCAGAAAGCCCCCCCATACCTCCGTCCCCTATTTTCGACCCAGCGCAAGGCTCCTGGGTCTCGGCCACCACTACCGGGGATGGACCCCGCTCCCCTCCATTCCCGGGATCCAGGGGGACCACCTCCACCCCTGACCCCACTGAGGACAAACCCTTCCCCCACTCAGAACCAGCCACTACCTCCTTCCCCACTATATGACCAGTCGGCCGCGCCCCCCGTCCCGCCGCCCGACCCTCCCCCGACCCACCCACCCCGACCCCCCGTACGGCTACCGACAACAAGGCAGGACCTACCCGAGACAGCAGGGCAGATCCCCCACCCAGAACATCCCCCAAACCTCCACCCCCCTGCCCCCTGTCCCTCCCAGGTCCTACCTTATTGTCGGTGCCAGACGTGGCAGAGGGGTCCGGAACCACGCGGCCGGCAGCCAATGCTCCAGCAGGAAAGGCGGAAGCCCCCCTGCGAGCCAGGCCCCCCTCGGCCACACTGGCTGAAACTGCAGGCGCCTGCTCATCCCGCTCCGCTGGCACAGATGACAGAGAGAAATGAAAAACATTCTTTCCCTTCTCTTGACTCCCCCCAGGGGCTGCAGAAAAAGAACAGCAGCCCCTACCCTGCTCCTTCCCCTTTCCTGGACCCTTCCGGCGCCAGACAGCCACCTCAGAACACACTGGGTGATTGCTCTGTAGCTTTCTAGGGGCCGGAAGGGCAGCCAAAACAGGGGAATCCTGCCAGCCAGCCACCCCCCTACCAGATGCCTGCCCAGGGATCTTGACAGGTACTGCAGGAGCAGGAGCCGGATGCACAGCAGAACAGGAGTGCTCTGACCCCCACTGTTGCAGAACCGGACGATGAGGGGAAAGATCAGTCCCTCTCGGAGCCTCCAGGGGCACAGCATGCTCATAGGACTGGGGCCAATCATTCTTCCGCCTCCTGGGATCCTGTAGATAAGACGCCGAATCCCCCTTTGCAGAGCCTGGCACATCCAAAACCTGTACATCACCGGCGATCTTCTTAAGGGGAACAGGCAGCCGACGAGCCTCTCCAGCATCAGCAGACCCCCGGCGTGAAAGAACAGCCGCCAAAGACTTCGTCCCCTCTGCAGCAGTCCCTCCGATAGAGGGGCACTGGACTGAATCCTCTACTACCCCCACTGATCGCCGCCGAAACTCCCGCGGCAGGGCAGAAGATGGAGGAGGGTCTTCTTCACACTTCCGGGTTCTCCCGGAAGTGTCGGCACCCGATGCGCGGCGGCCATCTTGGATCTGTAATCGGGCTAGGGGAAGCCCCTCAGACAGCTCCTGCGACGAAATCTCCTGTTCAATGACACGGACAGATGGAAGGCAGACGTCACCACGGATTCCCCGGCGTCCATCTTGGGGGGTTCCCGCAGCGATGCACGACTTCGGGTGAGCAGCTGGAACGTTGGGAAAAACCTGCAGAAAAGACGGCTGAGCCTCACAAAACCCCCCCACGGAGCCAGAATCGGTGCTAGAGGGAAGAGGCATCGCAGGTGCAGATATTGAACCGGATGCCACAGCCATCAAACCCGGGCGAGCCGAATCTTCACCCACGATTACCGGAGCACCCAGGGGACGTGCAGATGTAATCAGGGCAGGCAACAATTCCGCAGGAGAATGAATCATGTCATCTGCAGCGTCAGATCCAGCAAGGTAAGGAGCACTAAGTCCAGAAAATGCTGTAGAGGAATAGGGCAAGGAACGTGTGGTAGAACGCCCATGAGCTGAAACGGGGAAGGGCAAACTACTAGGTGTGTAATATCCCACCGGCCTACCCGCCCCCGGGGGCCTCCCCTGGACTGCAGGCACCGTCCAACGGTCATAATTCCGGTAAACTTCGGCGAGGGACCCACAATCCTGGCTGCGACAGTACTCGATCTCAGAGTACTTGGCCTTCAAGGCCCGCTTCACCCCCTTCCTATATGTAGCATAGGCCACCCATTCCTCGCCAGGAACGGTGGCCTGCAGGCTCTCCAGGTGGGAGAGCAGGGCTTGCAGCTGGGCCGCCTCCTCCTGGAGACCCCGAAGCCGCCGCACCGCCGCCACAATTGCATCAGGGGCCCTAGCTGGCTGCTGGAAGGACGGCAGGCCCGACCCCCCCGTCCTCATCCTCACTGGAGGAGGTAGAGGCCTCCTCCAGGACCCGAGGCGGAGGGGGGAACCCGCCTCCTCCAGTACTATACTGCACGGTCCTCCAGGGTCTCCCCAGGGCCTCTCCCTGCTTCCTCCCAGCCTCCACACCTTGCCTGGGGAGGAGACAGGAGCCTCCTCCCTGGGGTAGCGGGCCCATACCTCCATACCTGTGGGTCCCTCGGTCCTGGCCAGGTGCAGTCTTACCTGGGGAGCCCCCCTCCTGGGGCACCGGCTGAAGACAGGTCCCAGCATCCACAGTAGTCTGCACCGAAGGAGGCCTACCAGGCCGGGTAGGCCTCTGGGCCTGGGCCTCTCCTTCTGGAGGTGGCCCAGGACCCGACATCCGGACACAGTTAGTGAGCAGCAAACTCCTCCCTAGCAGGAGCTCTCCAGAGCAGGTCTTCTCACCACAACAGCTGAACAGGAAGTGGGCGGAGCTGCCACTCGTGGGGATGCAGATTCCTGCTCAACCTGTCGGCAGGTAGTTTTCCTGGCCAAGTAGATACACAGCCTTGAGGAGCATGTTGTGCCTGAGAGCAAACAAGCAAAGGTCCTGTGCCTCCTGACAAAGGAGCCTGGACCCAGTTCTGCCCTGCTTGTTCACATAAAACATGGCTACTTGGTTGTCTGTTTGAACCAGGACAGACTAATAAGCCAGTGTTGGAGAGAAAGTCTTGAGGGCCAAACGAATAGCCCTGAGTTCCAGTAGATTGATCTGCTGTGTGGCCTCCCAGGGAGACCACAGGCCCTGGGTGCACTTGCCCAGACAATGAGCCCCCCAGCCATGCAGGGAGGCATCCATGGTCAACACCACTGTGAACCCAGGAATCTGAAAAGGCACCCCTTGCAGTAGATTGGGTGGGTGCAGCCACCAGCGGAGGGAGTTCAGAAATTGTCTGGACACCCTTACTCTGTCTCTGAGGCTGCCTGTGGCCTGTGTCCACTGAGTTCGGAGGCACCACTGTGCAGGCCTCATATGGAGCCGGGCATTGGGGGTCACATGTACTGTCGAAGCCATGTGGCCAAGAAGCCTCAGGCAGAGTCTGGCGGAGACCAGTGACCTGTTGAGAAACTGGTTTGCCAAGTTTATCAGTCTTTGGGCTCTGTCTTCTGGCAAGAATGCCTTTGCCAGCAGGGAGTCCAGCCTTGCCCCTATGAACTCCAAGTTCTGGGAGGGGAGCAAAGTGGACTTTGCGAAGTTTATGACAAAACTCAGGTTTTGAGGAAGAGCAATAGTTCGGAGGGTGGCTTGTCTGGCCTCCTGGCACTTCTGACCCCTGATGAGCCAGTCGTCCAGATAGGGGAAGACAAAGATTTCTCAGGTAGGCTGCCACCACTGCCAGGCATTTGGTAAAGACCCTGGGAGTGGAGGTGAGGCCAAAAGGTAATACTCTGTACTGATAATGGTTTCCTCCCACAATGAACCTGAGGTACTTTCTGTGGTCTGGATGAATGAGGATGTGAGTGTACGCATCCTTTAAATCTAAGGAGCATAGCCAATCTCCCTGCTGGAGGTAGGGCAGCAGTGTTCCAAGAGTAAGCATCTTGAATTTTTCTTTCTCTAGGAACTTATTGAGATTTCTGAGGTCGAGAATAGGCCGGAGGCCACCGGTTCTTTTGGGTACGAGAAAATACCTGGAGTAGAACCCTTGACCTTGGAGGTGGGGAGGCACAGGCTCCACTGCCTTGTCTCGCAACAGACCTTGGAGCTCCTGAAAGAGAAGATCTGTGTAGAGGGGAGGCTTTGGAGGCTCTCCTGGAAAGTATGGAAGAGGCAGCTGTTGGAAGTGTAGCATATAGCCCTTGTGGACGATGCTTAGCACCCAACTGTCTCCAGTGATGAGTGGCCACCTCTGGGCAAACAGAGCAGTCGACCTCCTGTGCAGGGTTGGGAGAGAAGGGACGGAGAGGCTATGCCCAAGGAGTCAAAACCCCCCACCCTGCTGAGTGGGAGCAGGTGCCGGAGGCTTGGGGGTCCTCTGGCTACGGGGCCCATTACCCTGCCCCTTGTCCTGCTGACCCTGTGGGGGAGCCTGGGAGGCCTGGCACTGTGGGTACTGTTTGTAGGCAGTGCCCTTCCTCGGGTAAAAGGGCTTTTTACCCGGGCCCTTCTTCTTGTGAGAAGGGACAGAAGTCTTTCTAGACAGCCTTGTCCTCGTGAGGTGCTCGGTTTCGAGCTGTGCGGCCTTCTCGGTCATGGGCTTGCCAAAAAGGTTCTCACCTCGGCAAGGGACATCGAACAACTTGTCTTGGACCCATGGCTCGAGGTCCGATGACTGCAACCATGCCTGGCGTCGAGCCGCGATGCCAGCTTCCGCAACTCAGGCCGAAGCCTCGAAGCCATTGTAGGTAGCGCAGGACATAAACTTGGAGCATTCCCATATCCCCGAGGACAAAGACTTGAACCTCTGCAAGGGTTCCCGGAGAGACCAGCAGAGAACCCGGCCAGCTCCTTGGCCAGGTCCCACAAGTACATGCCCATGTACAGCTGGTAAGACTGGACACGGCAAGCAAGCATCGAGCCCTGGAAGCACTTTCTACCAAAACCATCCAGGTTCCGGGCCTCCCTGCCAGGGGGCACCGCGGAGTGCATTTTCTGACTTTTCAGACGATGCATGGTCGATTCCACCACAATGAAATGGTGTGGTAGCTGCGCCTTCTAAAACCCAGGGCTCTTTCGGAGTCGATAAATGGAATTGACCCACTTGCTCAGAACCGGCGCCGAGGCCGGTGCCTCCCACATCCAGAAGAGGAGCCATTCCAGCATCGGAGGAACCAGAACAGTAAAAGCCTCCTTCGGAGGAGAGTCATACTGGAGGGCCTCAAGCTCTTCGGCTCAAGGCTCCTCCTCGGGATCCGCAGGGATAGCCAACGCAGTGGCCATATCCCAAACAAACTCTGAGAACCAGGTATCCTCTGGAGGGGATCTACTCCGGGGCTCGGACTGCGGTGAGTCCGATGGGAAGCACCGAGTCCAGAAGGTGTCGGGGGACTCCTCGTCCTCCGTCTCCCAGGCGGACTCGTCTGATGAGGAATCGGGGTCCAACCACGTGGGGCCTGTGAGCACCCGCCCTGACACCGAAGGCACCGGTGTCGACGCCCTCGGTCCCGAACGGGAGGTCGAGGGAGACCGCGACCGAGGTCGACCTCGAGCCTTCATGGTCTCGAGTATCGGCTCAGTCTCCGGGGTCGATTTCGTTGTCGATGTCCCAGTGGTCGGGGCAGATGCGCCAGACATGCTGGCCATCAGCACCTGCTGCTGTTCCATGAAGGCAGACAGACAATCTGCACTCCAAGGCTGTCAGCCTGAGACCCAGCTCAGGAGACTCAGCAGCCACCGACTCGAGCCCCGGCGGTGCCGAGCCCAACGTCGGCTCTCTGGGAGGAGAGTTCACGAGGAATACGGGACTTACGTGTCCAGCAGACTCTGGCTCCACACGAGGTTCTTTTGGAGGCTTCTCCTGTTCCACAGGCCCAGGGCGGCAGTTGGGGGTCTGAGACCTAGCTCTCGAGGAGCCAGGGACCTCCTCCGACGTTGCCCTCGCGAGCCGCTTCTTCCTCTTTCATTCCCGGTCTGGGGACCCCCTGTCCGAGGAGCCCCGACGGTGCTCGGGATCAGATTCCAGAGATGTCGAGGCCTCAGACGAGGTCCGGGCCCGGCCGGAGGCCGAGTCGGAGAAAAGCCTTTCCTTTTGGTGCTGACGACTTTGAAGCGCCTTGGAGGACATCTTTCCACATGGTCCACAGATCTTAGGATCGTGGTCAGGACCCAGGCACCGAAGGCAACAGTCATGTGTGTTGGTGAGAGACATTAGTTTTTTGCATCGATCACACTTCTTGAAACCACTGGAAGCCATTGGGGAAAAAAGAGTCCCCGCGAGGTCAAAGGACCAGCCTTCCAGGGAAAAAGAAAAAAAGGGCACGAACGCCAGCCACGAAGGGCAAAAACTGAAAAATAAAGATCGGGCTCGATACTGGTGTACCGAACCCGGTGGGAGGGGAACTGGTGTCGAACCGGAGAAGAAATAGCAAAGGAATCGCAATAAAATCCAACTATTTTCTGGGAGGACTAGGACACACGTCCGACGGGCTTCACAGAAAAAGAGAGACTGAGCAAGATGGCACCTTTAGGTGGGAAGGGGACCGTGCATGCGTGCCTGCATTCCCAAAGGCTTTCATAGAAAGCTGGGGAAATGTTCCGCAAGGGCTCCATCGATGTCAATGTCACCCATATGTGAGGACTGACTTCCTGCTTGGTCCAGGAGAATAAAGTAACCTCCACATGGATGTGCCAGCACTCCCACATATTCCCAACCCGTTTTTCAAATCTCATTTCACAAATTAAGTGGTAAATTTATTAAGCTGGGCTAATGGTCAACCTGTGTTATTAGTAACTAAGGGGTATGTTTACTAAACCATCTTAACATAGCAGTGGCGACGTTATCGCACGATATGTAACGTTATTGCGTGATAACGCAACATTATCGTGCGATAACCTCTCCGGTGGCGTTAAGGCACACAGAGGGTGGAGAGAGGGTGGAGAGAAGGGGTCAATGGGCGGGGGTGGGCGGGGAGAGGTGCCTGCTACACTAACGCCGGCATCTGAAGACCATAAAATTAGCACCAGTGAAAACCTGGCGTTAGAGGCACATTTGCAGGAGAAAGAAAAATTTCAGTCAGCAATGTACAGCAAAGGCAGGGAGACCCAGAAAAGTGATAGTAGTGATACCTGTGCAGCAACCAAAGATGCAAACACCATATAAAATGACCAGAACCATAAGTGAAATCCGAAACACCAAGCTGGCCAAGCGAAACAATATTGAAGAAGGATACTCAACACCATCTATAAAGAATAAAAAGGAGGATTGCAATTCAGGAAGGGTCAAGTCACTTGTTCCAACACTGAAATAGTGTTGATGAGGGTGTTCTGTGGTGTCTATTGGGCAGCTTGTTTTTGTGGCAATCACATGTGCAGCAACAGCAGAGTGGCCACGTAGGAAAGGGCACTATGGTGATGGTGGAAATGGGATACAGGGGGCTGCAGGTGGCACATGCAGTGGGCCAGATGGGGCACCGTGAGGACTAGGCAGATGCCTAGGTGGCAAATAAGAATGCAGAAACTGAAAAGCAGCAAGACAGCAACTGACCAGGGTCCAACATGACCACGACTGTGTGTCCACAGTGTCCCAGGGGACAGTATGCAACTGGTACCCCCAAGGGCACATAACATTGGCAGGCTGTGCCGGGGGGAAGTGCAGATGTCCTTTTAGGCAATGCCTACCCCAGACCCCACACCATAGGCAGCCGCCTAGCGGCACACTGGATGGCATGGGACTGCACGCCACCAGCATAAGGGCATATCAGCATGGTGGTGGAGGGGTGCTGGTGGCAGAGGGGGCTGTGGCAGCTGCCCACAGCAGAGCAAGGCCAAGCCCTGTTTAGGTGGGTGGCGTGCAGTGCAACAGATAAGGTCTGTCTGAAGAACAATCATGGGATCCCCATGGAATATCCTGCCTCTGTGGAAACAGTTTGGTGCAGTACCCACAGCCAGTGTGTTCAAAGGCAGAAGACCACAGGTTCAAATCCCAGCTGGGGCTCCTGCTGACCATGTCCCAATATTTTACCCTACAGAGCACATACTCCATAAACATGTCCACTTCCTAGAGCAGAGGTTCCGAACTCCAGTCCTGGAGGGCCAAACACCATTCAGGTTGTCAGGATGTCCCTAATAAATACGCATGAGATGCATTTACAGGCACTGCCCCCATTGTATGCAAATGTATCCATGCATATTTATTAGGGACAGCCAGGAAACCGGAATCGTGTTTGTCCCACCAGGAACAGAGTCTGGAACCTCTGCCCCAGAGCATCGGCCGACAGAGGCACAAACACCCACATCCACGGGCTCCACTATCCAAAGCCTCATAGAGAGGCAGGCTGTTGGGCCCTGCGCGGAGTAGCAGCTACCACTACTTGCACCTGTATACCTTAGCAATGCCATCATAGACATGGAAACACGTTCCATATATATATCAAAAGGTTGCTATGCTTAATGTCAGATCACATATCCAAAGTTAAACCAATTTGTTAAAAGAGATTCATCATAGCAACCTTTCTGATATATGTGGAGTGTGCTTCCAGATATGTTTATGACAGTGGTTACCACCCCGGAGGGTGACCCTAACAGTATTGCATACCATAGCAATGTCTGCACTGTGCCCAGGACTGGTGTGGCGGCCAGGGCTGGCAACCACCTCTATCTTTGCATAATGCAGAAATAGGTGTGGGAGTGTGTATATGTCTATCCAGTGTTTTGTGGCTGCGCACACGTTACTGAGACCACAATGCTTGCACAGTTTCCAGCATTAGCCTGCCAATGTGCATAATGAGGGGCAAGGTATTGTGGTTATGGCCCGGACAGGGCGGTCTGGGCAGGATGCATCTGCCCAGGGCATAGGGCAATGGCTGGGATATTGTAGCGCATGACCACCACCTGCAAGGACAATGTGGCCACAGCATGTCATGCTGGGAGGTCACTCTCACGCTGAATGAGCAGTGACCATGGCATGTCTAGGTTCCCACATAGTGCTAGACAGTGTTTCTGTCAAGTGATATTTGTGGGTTCCTGTTTCTGGGGCCCAATCACTGCCAAACCTGCTTGGTGTCTGTGCCAAATCCCATGTTTGGGTGCACATTGCTCCTCTAGGAACATGCACTATGTATTTTGCTAACAGGCTGTCTGCAGTTAGCATGTGTATGGCTGCAAAACCTTGCAGGGTGCAGCAGGTGTACACTGACTGCTCTCTGCTGGTGAATGTCAGATTGTAGTGGAGGGCAGCTGAGCTGATCAGGCACAGTACCTGTCTGCCAGTGGCCCTCTACCCAACTGCAGATCTGTATCAGCTGTCTGTTCCCAAACAGGACTGGGGTTGTTGGTCCCACAGTCCTTCATCATGTACCTCCACTACCCCCATTGCAAACAGTGAGAGTGCGGGCCTATTGGGGGCAGATCATGTCCCCACCCTGACCCAGAGAGGATGGTTTGCTACATCCATCATCGTCATGTGCAACATGATACACCTCTGCTCCTGAAACAAGTGACCATGGCAAGCACACTGGATATGCTCTATGCTGGGTGCACCATGGTCCACAAGGATCAGACATGACTGGCAAACACAAATGGACACAGAAAACTCCTAAGTGTATCTGCAACAAATACCTGTCACACTTTGGCACTGATAGAGACCTGCAGCAAAGCCTACCTCATCCAACTTGGGTACTGCGGATATGGTGCTGGACACCCCACCTCACCCTGAGGGTGAGCACAGAACACGCACAGTGGAATGACCTGTAGGTACGCTGTGCCAGTAACACGCATGGTCATTCCCCCCTACCAAGCTGACGTGCTGTAGAGGTGCATAGCCCATCTGGTGAGCAGATGTAGATTGCTGTTCTGCATGTGAATTGCATTATGGGTACTGTTAGTTCTATCCTATCCTGGTAACCACAGCAGACAGTTTGTTCGGTGACCTGCACTCTTTCTGTAACCAGCCATTGGTATGATAAAACTCATATTGGTATAGCACAATGGCTACTACAATGACCTCAGTGGCAGAAATCATGGGTTCAATTTCTCTCTGTTCCCCTTTTTTATGCCTGTCCTACACAACTACATTCCATTCCTGTAACAGTCATATTTGTGCAGATCTGTGCTGCTGGCACATTATACCCTCATCACAGTTGCCAACCATCCTTCTGTCCGTCTATGTGTGTGTGCCAGCTGTGTGGCGTCCTTCCCTACTGTGCAGGCTGCTACCTCATGTCCTGCACTGGTACATATTTCTGCATTGCGGCTCTTCATGCTTGCCTCTCCTGTGTCTGCCCTGCATGGCACTACCACTCCTCTGTCCCCCTGTCATTGCACTTATCCTGCCACCTCTACCTCCTCCGGTGGACACGTATTCCCATCCTCTGCCACACACTGTCATTGTTGCACTTTACAGTACCATCACCCTGTGCATCGGTACAGCTTCCCCCGATATGTTTCTCCACTTTATCAGCTGCCACATGGGCTGCACACAGATTTAGCAGGTCCATCAGCTCCAACATCTACTTCCTTCCATCACTTGTTCATTGCCTTTCCTTGGTGCTCTGTTCAGTGTTAGGGTTACATCTGTGTTTGGCCCATACAGTTCATGCTTGTGACCTTGGGGCACCTTACTGCCCTTGGGCACCATATCATGTGTCACCTTAGCCTCCTTGTGGCATCTTTAGCGGCACCTTAGGTTTGGCCAGCTTATGGGGGCCTTATATGCTGCCTTGGAGGGTGCCAACCTTTCGTGCCGCCCTCTGGGGCACATTATGACCCGCATTGCATGACGTGGTGCTTTATGATGTGCATTATGGTGCGCCCTAAAAGGTGCATTAGGTTGCAGCACTGGGGTGAGGCTTCTTTTGGCTGACAGTACAGATTGTTGGGATGTGTCTGACTGTTACAAGCAGCAAAAGGAATTGCCACAGATAGCTTTTTAACTGAGCCCACTGAGGAATCAAACTCATGACCACTGTATCAGCAGTCACTGTCTTCACCAGTGTGCTTCACCTCTCTTGCGTTGATCACAGGTCACCGCACAAAGTTAAGGTTAACACGCGATAATGTGCCACTGCTCCCTCTATCACGCAATAATGGACAAGGCGCCCTCTTTTGTGCGAAAACCAGCCATTGCTACCTTAATGCCAGAATGCACACTACCTTATATGGCATTCGTCACGTTAACGTTGCAACTAGCGCCGATAACATTAGGACTGTTTAGTAAACATACCCCTAGGTCCCATTGAATAACATGAGACCTAGGTTGTTGTTTTTTTTGTTGGGGGGTGGGTGGGTATGTTTGGGTTAACTATTAGCCTGGTTTAGTAAACATATCCCTAAATACTGATGTTTCATTTTTTTTTTCATTTTCATTTTGAATCCCCTTAATCACTCATGTAATACCCTGGCTGAAATGAACATTTTTAAACCATCTTTCAGTGCCTCGGAGCTTGAATAAAGCCTGATGTGGAAATGTCTTTGAAATATATGTGAATTCCCTTTGTACAATGGGGCATGCACTGTGGGTTAAACTGGAAAGAAAGCATATAGCATCCATTTGCATTTGTGTAATATGCAGACCTCTTTCAATTAAATCTGCCCATTTCTTCTGCTTGTGAAGACATTTGCAGTATTGCTATGAAAGGAGAAGTGCTGGTGATAGATGATTTCAATATGCTAGATGTTGACTGGCACATCCCTGTTGCTGCCTCATCTAGAATTAAGGAGATCCTGGATTCTATAAAGGGAGAACTATTCCAGGAACTAGTAACAGAACCCACATGTGAGGAGGCCATAATATACCTGGTGCTTACCAATGGTGAAAGTGTTTCTGATAATATAATGGGTCACTGTCATGCATCCAGTGATCACCAGATGGTGTGATTTAGTATTAGAACTAGGACTGATAAAGTTCATTCAAAAGTGAGGAAAACTTTGCCAAGGAGCCATTAGTGGTATGGAAACAGCTGGGGGATACAGGAAAGCAGTGGGCAAAACTGAAAGGGGATATGTTAAGGGCAACAATGCATTTTGTTAGGAAAGTAAATAAATGTAAAAGGAAAAGGAGCCAATTATGGTTCTCAAAAAAGTAGCTGAAAAGGTGAAGAAAAAGAGGATGGCCTTCATAAAATACAAGATCACAGAAAGCAGAAGACAAATATCAATATTTGGAGAAGCTAAGAGAAACTAGGAAAGTTGTCAGGAAAGCAAAGATACAAATGGAAAGAAAAGATAGCCAATGCAGTAAGATGCTGGGACAAAACATTTTTCATATATGTCAGTGAGATGAGGAAGTGCAAAAGTGGAATTGTCATACTGAAGGGTGAAGAGGAGGAATACATAGAAGCTGATGAGGATAAAGCAGAATTTCTTAACACTTATTTTTTTCTGTGTTCACAGATGAAGCAAAACCTGAGAAAACAGCCACAAATAGGAACAGAAGTGATAGTGTTCTTGAGGAACTAGCTAAACTAAAAGTAGACAAAGCGATGAGGCCAGATAGGATGCACCTGAGAGTACTGAAGGAACTTATGAAAGTTCTAACAACTTCATTGTCTGACATTTTGAATGCTTCTTTAGAGTCAGGAGTGGTCCCAGAGAACTGGAGAAGGGTGCATATAGTCCCTTTACACAGAAGCAGAAGTAAGTCTGAGGTTGGGAACTACAAGCCACTCTGACCTCTGTGGTGACTAAATTAATGGAAATGCTGCTAAAACAAAGTATGATGAAGTTTCTGGAGTCCAATGGATTTCAGGATCCTAGGCATCATAGTTTTACTAGAGGCAGGTCTTGTCAAAGAAATCTAATTAATTTCTCTGACTGGGCGATCAGCGAGATGGATAAGGCAGCGACCTAGATGTGGTGTACTTAGATTTCAGTAAAGTCTTTGACACTGTTCAACTCAATCAACTTATATATAAATGGAGCACCCTAGGGATGGACCATTAAGTGACTGACTGGGTTAGAAATGGATTGAGTGAGAGATGTCAAAGGGTACAGCTAAATGGAGCTTTCTCTGAGGAGAAGGATGTTGCCAGGGGATGTAACCAAAGATTTGTCCTTGTTCCAATTCTTTTTAACATTTTTGTTAGTGATACTGCTGACGAGCTGTTGGGTAAAGCTTGCCTCTGTGGAAGATATCAAAATCTGCAATATAGAGTAGACACCCGGGAAGGAGTAGATAAAATAAGGAGAGATCTAGAAAAGCTTGAAGAATGGTCAAGAATTTGGCAGCTGAGATTTAACACTAAAAAATGCAGGATCATGTATTTGGGCTGCAAAAATCCAAGAAACAGTATAGTATAGGGGATGATGTGATTCTGTCCACGAAAGAAGAGTGGGATCTGGGAGTTATTGTTTCTGATGCTCTTAAGGTGGCTAAACACGTTGAGAAGGTGACAGCAAAGGCCAGAAGGATGCTTGGGTGCATCAGGAGAGGAAAGCCAGCAGGAAGAAAGAGGTAATAGTGCCTCTGTATAAATCTTTGGTGAGACCCGATTTGGAGTACTGTTCGCAATTCTGGAGAGTACTCTTCTAAAGCATATAAGCAGAGGGAGTCTGTGCAATGGACTTCATCATAAGGCATAAGGAGACAGACAAAAATCTCAATATGAATACTTTGGAGGGAAAGGAGAGATAAGATAGAGATGTTTAAATACCTCCATGGCATAAATGCACAGGGGGAGGGCCTCTTTCAGTTGAAAGAGTGCATAGTAATGAGGGGTCATAGGATGAAGGTAAAAGCAAATAGACTCAGGAGTAATAAGCAGAAATATTTCTTTATGGAAAGAGTGGAAGATGCATAAATCTCTAAAGGACAAAAGTAGTAGTTGGTATGGAAGGCCAGACTGGACAGGTAGTATGGTCTTTATCTGCCATCATGTTTCTATGTTTACATTTTTGTCCCAAGGCTCAAACCATGCCTCCACTACACTACATTGAAATCTGTGCATAGACTGATCTCCACGTGTAAACAACGGCTTTCTGAAATTGCATTTACATTCGTATTCCATTCAACAATTGTAAATGAGCCAGCCCACTGGACTGATCAACAACACCAGCAAGGAGCGGGAAGGTGAGCTCTTCCACACTCCCAACCACTGCCACTAATCAAGCCCACCAGCCACCATTTAAAACTGAGGCATGCTCAGGAGCTGGCCCACTGGACCGATCAGCAACACCAGTAGGGAACAAGAAGGTGAGCTCCTCTACACTCCTCACCACTGCCACTAATCAAGCCCAGAAGCTGCCATTTGAAACTGAGGCACACGCTCAGGCATGCCCACACCCAAGGGCCTCACCTGAGGGCCCTTTGGTGTGGACCAATGCAGAACATTTCCACATCCAAAGAGCACAGGATTCCTCCTCTGTTCAACAACCCTCCAGAGCTACAGAAGCATTGCAACCCTACAGACCACTACATTCAGAATCTACAACACCAGCAGCCAGGTGTATCACACTGAAGATAAGCATCAAACTATTCCTGCTCCCCACAGTATCAACTCCAACTGCCTGAAATGTCTATACCCATAAAACATACAAGTACCTGTTCACTAGGTGTGATTACAGCAATACTGATGGAATCACTACACAATTCCGACCCCATTCTTCACAACACCTCATCCAGCTGGTAGGCTTTCACTGGCACACAGCAGAGCACCATATCAGACTACAAATCATCACAGCAATCTCCCCACCACAACAATGGCTCCACTAGTTCCTCACTGCTACCACAGCTCTAACATCCACTCAGGAGAAGGATGTTGCCAGTGGTGTGCCCCAGGGATCTGTCCTTGGTCCGATTCTTTTTAACATCTTTGTTAGTGATATAGCGGAAGGGCTGTCGGGTAAGGTTTGCCTCTTTGCAGATGATACCAAAATCTGCAATAGAGTAGACACCCAGGAAGGGGTAGATAACATGAGGAGGGATCTAGCTAAGCTTGAAGAATGGTCTAGAATTTGGCAGCTGGAATTTAATGTTAAAAAATGTAAGGTCATGCATTGGGCTGCAGCAATCCAAGGGAGCAATACAGTATAGGAGGTGAAGTACTTTTGTCCACTAAAGAAGAGCGGGACCTAGGCGTGGTTGTGTCTGATGATCTTAAAGTAGCTAAACAGGTGGAAAAGGCGACAGCAAAAGCTAGAAGGATGCTTGGGTGCATACGGAGAGGAATGGCTAGCAGAAAAAAGGAGGTGATAATGCCTCTGTATAAGTCTTTGGTGCGACCTCATTTGGAGTATGGTGTGCAATTCTGGAGACCGCACCTTCAAAAGGATGTGAACAGGATGGAGTCGGTGCAGAGGGTTGCTACCAAAATGATTAATGGGCTTCATTATAAAGCATATGAGGACAGACTTAAGGATCTTAATATGTACACCTTAGAGGAAAGGCGGGATAGAGGTGATATGATTGAGATGTTTAAATACCTCCGTGGCATAAATGTTCAGGGAGAGAGCCTCTTTCAATTGAAAGCAAGTTCTGCTACGAGGGGACATGGGATGAGGGTGAAGGGAGATAGATTCAGGAGTGATATGCGGAAATATTTCTTTACGGAAAGAGTAGTGGATCCGTGGAATAGTCTCCCAGTGGAGGTGGTAGAGATGAGGACAGTAACTGAATTCAAGAAAGCATGGGACCAACACAGAGGATCTCTAAAGGCAAAAAGTGGACTGTTGTAGTTGTTATGGAAGGACAGACTAGATAGGCCATGTGGTCTTTTTCTGTCGTCATATTTCTATGTTTCTATGTTTCAAACATTCTTGCCTATCTTTCACTAATACCCACTCATCCTTACACTCCCCTCACTTTCCATAAAAACAAACCTAGACACTCACACATCACATCATGCACTTCAAAAAGCATTTATTAACAGCTATCTCACCCACACACAGTTCCACAAACACCTCAAATCTGAAGTGCACCCTGCTAAACACTAGATCAGCAAAAAACAAGACCCAACTACTCAAGGACCTTGTGCTAGACAACAGTATAGACATTCTAAGTGTCACGGAATCCTGAATAAGTGAGACCGATTACACAGGTACACTAAAAAAAAATTTTTTTAAACTGCCTCTAATGTTTCGATTGATTTTTACGTTTTTTGGTGCGCTGAATCCAAATCTGGTAACCAATTTGCTCCATCACGTACAGATGTTTTGCTACATTGGGTTAGCAGTTTGAGGTGAACGTTTCAGATTGAGTGCGATCGAGATAAAAGTTTCTTGGATGAATTCTTTATACTAATTGTTTAGTAGTTATTCAAATAAGAATAAAGAAAATTGTAACAAGGCAGCACATAAGAATAGAGTAATGTCAACAAAACACACTGTGATGGTAGCAAAATTGTCTGCACTTAAAACAGCCACATACATGTGCACAAACATTGAGCATATAAGAGCGAGGTTAGACACAAAGCAAAGCAAAGAAATGTGCAAAAAATGTTGTACAGGTATGTATGTAAGAATAGAAAACGCAAACCGCACCATTGCAATACATGAAGACAAACACCCGATGGTGTGAAAATAAAATTCTAATAAATGAGATCCGACACTGTGGTAATAACTAGCAAATTTTTATTTCAAAGTTTAGTAAAAACACGATATTTGTCAACACAGTTTAGATTTTAAAGTCATTCTTGGGTCAATCAATCTCCTGGTGGGCCCGTTTCTTCTTCCCCCGAATGCTTCTCTTGGTGCGCTGCTTGGCGTATTTTTCATCTGGGGTTTCCCGCAGCAGCAACCAGCAGAAATCAGCCATCATAGTGGTGTTCCATCTTCCTTGGTACCTTCTCTCTGCGTCCTTGATGTCCTGGTGAAACCTTTCACCTTGTTCTTCACTGTACGCCCCCAGGTTTTCGGGAAAGTAGTTCACATGGGAGTGCAAGAAATGGACTTTCAGGCTCATGTTACAGCCTTGTTCTTTGAAGGCATTGAGCATCCTGGCAACAATATCCTTATAGTTCTCATCCCGCCTGTTCCCCAAGAATTTGAGAACAACATCCTTGAAGGAATCCCAGGCTTCTTTTTCCTTCTCAGACATCGTTTCAGCGAATGCTCCATCTGAAATGAGTTTCCTTATATCAGGGCCAACAAACACTACTTCCTTTAGCTTTGCTTCAGAAAGTCTGGGGAACTTTGAGCAAAGGTACCGAAAGAACTCACCATCTTTTGGAAGGGACTTGATGAATTGCTTAATGAGACCCAACTTAATGTGGAGAGGTGGTAATAGAATTTTATCACGAGGTACCAAGCTCTCATGAAGAACATTTTTCTCACCGGGTCTCAAATACTCCCGAATTGGCCAGTCTTTTTTCCCCCAGTGTAGGTCGCGGGCCCGGCTATCCCAACAGCAAAGGAAGCAGGGATATTTGGTGAAACCGGATTGCTGCCCTAATAGCATGGATAGAATTTTAAAGTCTCCACAAATCATCCACTTATGCTCATCATAACGAATCTTCTGAAGAATCAGGGCCAAATTCTCGTATTTTTCTTGGAGAATAACAGAGTGAGCAATAGGAACTGAAGCGAATGTGTTGCCATTATGAAGAAGAACACCTTTTATGCTGTCTTTTGACGAATCAATGAACAGCCACCATTCAGCAGGATCATACTTGAGTTTAAACTTTTCCATCACTCCGTATATATCGTTGCAAAATACCAAATCTTCCTCTCTGCTGAAATACTTCAAAAATTGTGTCTCGTGGTTGCGTTACCAATAAAAAGTTGTTCCTGGTGACAATAGATTTTTCTGTTTAAGCCGAGAACCTAGCAGTTGGGCAGCATCTTTGGGAGTCCTAAATCCCGGACTAAATCATTCAATTCAGCTTGAGAGAAAAGTTCAGGTTTCGGATCTGGTTCAGTTTCAAACTCGGAAGTACTGGACTCATCGGGAAAAGCCATCTGATGAGTCTCATCATGATCAGAACCGTCCACACAAATATGATCCAAAGATTTTGGTGGTTCAGGCACAGGTACTTCGTTGCTATGAGGCATAGGCCTAATTGCTGAGGGAAGGTTGGGGTAACTTATTACGTTCTTATTTTTTAAGTTGTATCCCTTCACAATGCAAGAGCAAAAATAGCAGTCACTGCTGTGGTCTCTTTGTTCACGCCACATCATAGGTATTCCGAAACGAAATGCTTGTTTTTTACCTTTCATCCATAAGCGTAGATCTTCCTCACATGTCTTGCACACTTTGTGAGGAGCCCACGGTTTGTCTTGATCGCCTAACTTCAAACCGAAATAGGCGAAATATACTTTTTTAATAAATGCAGAAATGTTCCTCTGCCGCTTTTTCACTGTATATTCCCCACAAATAAAACAAAAACTGTCCGGAGAGTTGACGCAACCTCTGGCTCTGTGAGCCATCACAAATACACAGCACTGCAAACTACAACTGTAGTGAACCAATTCGGAATAAAGCTGGATTACAACTGAGCAAACAAAAGGTAATAATGAACTTGCAAGAAACTGAAATTTGACAGGAACGTTCATGTCGCAACCACCGTGTTTGAGCGAGCGAACGAGGCGAGGCGAACAGGAAAGAACATGCGCCAGCGCGAGTACTGGATTTAGCCCCCCGCCTCCCAATTGTCCTGTTAATGTATAAAATGAATACAAAACACTCTAAAATATCATGAGGGAGTGTTTCTAGTTAGTTAACCATTACAACCTCTATTTTGGGCCAAGAAAATAAACTGCAGTCGGCTAAAAAGAAATTATGTGAACATTCCTTATATGGGTAAGAAATCTAATTTTGCAAGAAAACGTGATGTGATGGAACATTTTGGCTATTTTTCTTGGATTCAGCACCCCAAAATCTATAGGAATCAGTTGCAAAACTGGAGGCAGTTTTTTGGTAGTGTACCTGTGTTCTCATCCGCTAGGTGACGCTAGTGATGAATTACAGCACAGAGTACCATTGGGGTCATTTTTGACCCCAGTTGCTTATGTCTGGTTTGGATCGTGATACAATTTGCAGTTTTGTGAATTTTTTGATCTGACAAAGGTATTTATCATTAATTATGTATCATTTATTTTTTGTACTCTTATTTTATGAAAATTACACATTTTCTGTAATTGATATCATATGTTCTCTCGTTATTTCTGATGAATTCAAAAGGCTTTCAGCTTGTTCATCATGATTATTGTACACCTATAGTAAAACTGCTTTGCGTTTTATTCAACTTTATCTTTGTTTATTTATTTTAGGTTATTGTTTATGATGTCAAAACGAAAGTATTCAGCTGCCCATGTAAGAGAAATATTGCAACAAGATACTGACAGTGATGGTTCTGAGTCGTCTGATGATGCAGCATATTCAGCAAGCGAAGAAGCATATCAGCCAAGTTTGGGCGATAAATCTGATGATGACAGTCATGATTCAGATGGTGACAGCAGTTGGTCGCCAAGTGAATGTGAGACTGATGTTGAGCTGGTAACATCGCCTGCAGCAAAGAGGCAAGTTACAGGTCGAGGCTGTGCTGGACGAGGAAGAAGGCAGAAGTCCTCGGTGTCAGTATTATCTGTGAGGAATCTTAGTGGTGGTCATAGAGGAGCTAAGAGGTCATCAACTATAAGCACAAATGTTGCCATTGAAGCCTATGTATCTAAGGATGCCACATCATGGAACAGGAAACCTATAAAGCAAGCTGCTGGAAGATACGCCAGAGCTAATGCCCGTACAACAAGGTCCTAAAAGGTATGCTGTACGAAATGTTGATGGCCCTCTCGCAGAATTCCACTTGTTCATGAGGAAGAACTTATTGAATGAAATCATGATGTGGACGAGCAAACAAGGAAGACACATTTACGACAACACCTGAAAAGATTTGACAGACGGAGAATTTCAACGTTTTCTTGGACTTCTGATACTCTCAGGCATGTGCAAGTCACAAAATGAATCCATAGTTCAGTTGTGGAACCTTGAAGATGGTCGTTCTGTTTTTGGTAAAAAATATGGCCCGTAACCATTTTCAGCAAATTTCTTGTGCTCTCAGATTTGATGATGCAACCAACAGACGTGAACAACGAGGTGTGGATAAGCTTGCTCCAATCAGACACGTTTTTGATACCTTGGAAGCAACTCTAAGTGACGCCTTTGTTCCTGGTGAAAATGTTACCGCGGATGAGCAACTGCTTACATTTTGTGGCCGTGTTCCGTTCAGACAAAATATTCCCAGCAAACCTGGATGTTGTGTGACAGTGCAACGTCATATGTTCTGCATCGTCAAGTATATACAGGAAGGGAACTTGGACAAAACAGGGAACAGAATCAGGGTGAAAGGGTTGTGCTACAACTCACTGAAGGATTGACGCGATCTGGCAGAAATGTTGCTGTTGACAATTTCTTCTGCAGTTTATCCCTGTCATGGAAATTGCTAGAAAAACAAATGACACTTTTGGGGACAATTCGTAAGAACAGAAAAGAATTACCTCCAGAATTTGTAACAGCAAAGGGCCGAGAGGTATTCACTTCACTGTTTGCCTTTCGTGATGACGCCACTCTCGTTTCCTATTGCCCGGAGAAAGGAAAAGTTGTTGTCCTTCTGAGCAGTTTGCATGATCAAGAAGAAGTAGATAACACATGTCCAGACAAAATAACCCACGCATGATCTTGAACTATAATTCTAGTAAAGGTGGAGTAGATACGGCAGATCAAATGTTGCGCACGTATACCACAAAATGAATGACAAGACGCTGGCCAGTGACAATCTTCTACAACATGTTGGACATCAGTGCTTTGAACGCCTTCATTGTTTGGATGTCACTAAATCCAGAATGGCAGTCCAAGTCAAAGCACAGATGTCGTCTATTCCTCTTGGAATTAGGAAAGCAGCTGCTTCAGAGTAATTGCAGCAAGACTTCTTCCAGCATTGAAGAAGCCACTGATGCTGTTTGCAATGTCGGAATCCCAAAGAAAAGGGCAAGGTGTCACTGCTGTTCCAGAGAAAAAGACAAGAAAAGCAATATAGTTTGCACCTCCTGCAAGTGCAATGTTTGTAAAGAACATACAGAAATTGTCTGTGTCTCGTGCAAATGACTTGTACTTTACTGTGTTCATCAAGTACTTGCAAAAACTGCTTTCATGGCAACTCTTCTTCATGTAATTTTATGATAAAGCATTAAATTTCAAAACATTTAACCTTCATATAATAAATAATTAATTCAGAATAATATTTTGTCTGTTTAGTTTAAATTTTTCATGGTTAACAATTAAAATTCGTCGTGGGGTCATTTATGACCCCAACGGTATTCAGTGTGTGCAAAAAATCTAGGTAATTCCAGGGTTAACCAGATTTGTATACCACTTTATCCTTCAATCAAAGTGGTTAACAATACAATTGTGGGTTTACTGACACCACACGATTACACCATCTTCAGCTCATCAAGGATGCAGGGTCGAGGAGGAGGTGTATTTATCCTTGCTAAGAAATACCTAAACTTCTGTACCTTCACCAGGCATGCGCGGAATACATCACTGGACGTTTTTACCATTGCATGTATAGTGCGTGTCCAGTCCCGAGCACTGTGACCATGCAAATTACACGTGCAGATCCGGAACCATTCTGATAGCATGTAAGTCCAAAAATGTGTCCACCTGCGACAGGAAACAAGATAGAGTGATGACCCCCCCCCCCCCCCCGCAGCTGCAGCAAGACCCATACAACTCCTCAGAAAATGGTAACATGTCAAGTAAACGTCTCTGAGGCAGAGACCTGCCTGCTCTGCAGGCTAGTCATCAAAAATGAGCATGCCCTGCTCCCCATGGCACACAGATGGCCAGCCCTAGCTGCAGCATGCAGGGGCTGGGAGCACATCAGGACCACCCTAGCTCAGTAAGTCGGTCAAAACAGGAAAGGGGGGAAGCAGGGGAAATGCATGTGGTGGGACAACAACAGTGCAAAGAGCCAGGAAGTAGCTGCAAAGTAAAAGGCCAAAAGGAGCAAGGGTCAGCTGAACTCACCACACAACCCAATGTCTGTAAACACACAACTGGGCCGCCACAGGAAACAAGCAAACAGAAATACAAGGGCCAAGAGAAAAACATGGTGGCAATGCAGACACAAAGGACAAAAGGGAAAGCACATACTTGAAAGGAAACATGAACACAGTGAAACATACATACCCTGTGTAACAGTGCAGCAACATGGTCCAATAATGTCAGCCAAACACAGCATAGTAGAAACATAGAAACAAGATGGCAGAAAAAGACCACATGACCTAACTAGTCTGCCCTCCCATATCAACCACTACAATAGTCCCATTTTCCCTTGAGAGATCCCTGTGTCTGCTCCATGCCCTGTGAAGTCAGATACTGTCCACAGTTCCACCTACTCCAATGGGAGACTATCCCATGCATCCACCACTGTTTCCGCAAAGAAATATCTCCACATACTACACCTGAGTTATTCCCTATAACCCCCATCTTATGTCACCTTGTAGCAGAGCGTGCTGTCAACCGAAGGAGGCTCTCCACCTGTGCATATATGCCATGGAGGTATACAAACATTGCTATCATATCACTGCCATCCTGCTGAACCAACAAAGTATACCTAAAAGATCCTTAGGTCTGTGCTCAGATGCCCAAAATGAAGACCAGCAACCATGAATGAAGCTACTGTGTAACCTAATTAAAACTAATAAGAGAAAATAATTTTTCACTCAGCATGTAATCAAACTCTGGAATTCATTACCAGTGGATGTAGAAAAAGCTGTTAGTGTAGCCGGCTTTAAAAAAGTTTTGGACAAGTTCCTGGAGGAAAGGTCCATAGACCATTATTAAAGGGGACCCAGAAAATCCACTGCTTGCCCCAGTACAAGCATTGTAAAACCTGTGTCTTTTGGGGAAACTGCTAGATATTTGTGACCTAGCTTGGCCACTGTTGGAAACAGGATACTGTGCTTGATGGACCTTGGTCTAACCCAGTATGGCATTTCTTATGTTCTTAACCATATTAGTAGCCACCCACTGTACCAACCCTGACCTGTGTACATCCGTTTGAAGGTTTGGTCACCAGAATTGCACACAATACCACAAATGTGGTCACACCAAAGCCCTATACAGAGACACTATCACCACCTGTCTTCTACTGGCCATTCCTTTCGCAATGCACCCAGGCATCCCATCAGTATCTGTTGTTGCCTGGCCCACCTGTCTAGCTACAGTATGATCATCAGACACAATCACAGCCAGGTCCCGCCCCTCAAATGTGGACAAAAGTACCCCCCCCACACACACACACATGATATTGCTCCCCTGGATTTCAGCAGCCTAAATGCATGACTTATAAAGATTGGTCACATTTCAGAGCGAGTATTACTAATAATACCAATTGGTTTCTCATGCTCAAAATTCACCACTAGAAACACTAATACTATATACTGTAAATGTTTCACAGCTCATTGCGGTGAGGTCTCAGACAAATTTTAGCACTTTGTCATGAACTGAACACCAGTCCTTACGTAGTGCTTCCTTTGCATCAATGACCTTCTACCTTGCCTATTAATTTAAAGAGTCTTTCTTAAGCTCATATGCAGCTAATCTTCTTAGTGACAAGGTCACACTTTTTTAATCTTGTAAATGAGTAGTTAAATTCAGTGAAAAACTTTTACTGTTGTTCCTCATTTAGTCCCATGTTTATTACAACTAAAAAAGTGAATACTTAGCTCATATGAGACAGTATTTATTTATTTATTTATTATTTATTTAACAACTTTTATATACCGCACTATTTACAGTCAGCGCGGTTTACATAGAACAATGAAACATCAGATAAGATACATATTATCCGTTTTATTTTTACATAGAACAGGAACAAAAACTTGGGTAACCAGGGTAATTATTTACAAAGAAAACTAAACACTGACTATTTACATATGAACAGAATATTGCCTGAAAAGAATCTTGTTAGTATGAGAGAGGGGTGTGAAGTATTACTGAGTTAGCAGAGGTTACGTGTTAATAGCGTGATTGGTGCTGTTTGAGTGAGCTTGTTTTATTATGTTTTCTGGGAAATATTTGATGAAAAGGTGATGCTTCAAGGCCTTTTTAAACTGGGAGAGATCAGCAATGGCCCTAATGTGTGGTGGGAGGGTGTTCCACAGTTTTGGAGCGCATAAACTGAAGGAACGGTTTACAGTTGCGGAGATGCATCTTAAGGACTCTTTTGGAACTTTTAGCATGTTTAATTCCGTGGTTCTTCTAAGCCTGTTGGAAGGGATTGGTTGGATCAACTCCGATAGTGAGGGGGGAGCAAGTCCTTTGTGAGCTTTGAAGGCTAGTAGCAGAGTTTTGAATGTAATTCTAGCTTGGATAGGGAGCCAGTGTAATTGTTTCAGGAGAGGTGTACATGTTCTCTTTTTGGTGCCCCGAAAAGCACTCTTGCTGCGCTGTTTAATGCTAGTTGAAGCGGGATAAGAGTAGTTTGGGGGAGACCCTGTAAAATACAGTTTGCGAAGTCAAAGTGTGGGATAATTAGAGCCTGGTAGACTGTGCGGAAATCATCTGGATCAATCAGTTGGCGGAGGTGTCTGAGGGAGCGAATTTTAAAATAAATTGCCCTTACAGTGTTGGCTATGTGGATCTTCATATCTAGATTCTGATCAAGGGTAACTCCAAGGTAACGGATGTGAGATTTTACTTGCAGCTTGGCATCTTGAACTTCAAGGAATGTGGGTGGTGTGAACTTAGAGTCCCTTGAGATAAAAAGAACCTCTGTTTTTTTGTTCTGGATTCTGAGATTTTGAGTCAGTAGCCAATCTGAGATGGCGTTAAAACAGTTGGTTATGGGGGTAAGGTTGATCTTGTCTATGCAGAACGGCATATATAATAACACGTCATCAGCATATATCATATAGTTGACATTGAAGGACCTGATAATGTTGCATAAGGGTTGCATGTAGATGTTGAATAATAGTGATGACAAAGAGGAACCTTGCGGGACTCCTTGTTCTTGGTGAAACGGATCTGATGATTCACCATTTGAGCGGACCTGTTGCCATCTATCTGAGAGGTATGAGATGCACCATTCGAGAGCATTTCCACAAAGGCCCTTCTCTTTTAGGCGGATAATGAGAAGATCGTGACATACCGAATCAAAAGCAGCCGCAATATCTAAAAAGATGAGAACAAAGCCTTGTTTGATGTTGTCGATACCAGAGTTTATGCTGTTGAGGAGTGAGGTAAGGAGCGTTTCGACCCCGTGGGATTCCCTGAATCCATGTTGACAGGTATCCAAAGGCGCTTCAGTATCGATATGGTCTTGCAGTTGTCTGTAGGCTATTTTTTCGATTATTTTAGCAAGAGTGGGTATGCTGGAGATAGGTCGGTAAGAGTCTGTTTTGTGTGGATCTAACTTGAGATTTTTTAGTAGAGGTCTGATGGAAGTCTGTTTGAGGGCAGCAGGGAATGAGCCGGTGTCAAATGATAGGCTTATGATCTTGGATATTATTGGAGCAAGCTCTTTGCGAAGGTCCTTTATCCAAAAGGCTGGACACGGATCAGTGTGTGCTGTGGATAAGTTGAGAGATGAGATTATATCTTCAATTAGCTTCAAAGAAGGGGTTGAGAATGAAGTTAAAGGAGCTGGGAGCCCATGAATATTGGGGATAGGGGGTATTGTAATTTTATTTGTACAACACATCTTAGATTGTATGTAAAGGGCATATTCTTGTGGGTTGATTTCACATTGGTGTTCCTGTGAAGGTTCCTTGGCTAATTTCTTGACAAGGGTAAATAGATCATGGGGTTTGTTTATAGCACGTTTAAGGGTGTCTGTATGATATAGTTTCATTTTTTCTGAAATAGCTTTACGGTGGGCTTCAAGATGTTGCATGTATGCAGTCTGATTGGTATTGGTGCGTGACCTCCTCCATTTCTTCTCGAGCTTTCGCAAAAGTTTTAGGGAATCTTTAAGCTCTGATGTAAACCAAGGTGCTGTAGCTTTTCTTCTTGAGGGCTTGTTTTTAGGTGGACGAGATGAAATGCGATTGAGTCTGTTGTTCCAAGAAGTGATAATCTCTTCCAGGTTTAGGGTAGAGTCATTAATGAGTGCGTCAGTTTCCACGAGGATCTGTTCCCTGTTAAAAGGTTGGAAGCTTCTGGATGTGGGATTTGCATATTTGTTTAGGTTATTGTCATCGGAATATTGTTTCTTTTGAATGGGAAGCTGGAACGTAATGAGGTTATGATCTGACCATGGTACTTCTGTAATTGCTAGTATAATGTTTTGCTGTTGATTGAGGGCAGATAGTGGGGCAAATATGAGATCCAGGATGTTACCTTTAGTATGTGTTGATTGTTGTATCACTTGCTTGTAACCTAGAGTTTCTAGAGCATCTATGAAGGCGTCAGAATGGTTGTCTTGTAGAGACGGTAGGTTAAAGTCTCCTAAGATCCAATTAGGTCTGTTTGGATTCTGTGCATTGGAGGCAAGGTTTATAATATTTGAAAGGTCATCTGGGGAGGATGATGGCGCTCTGTAAATTAAGTTTATAGAGTAAAGGCTGTTAGAGATAGAGATGATTTCGAGGCGGTTGTTGCTAGAAGAGTCAATCATTTTAAGTTGGAGTTCAGCCTTGGCAAGGATAAGTACCCCTCCACCTCTTTTGCCTTGTCTACTACTGGTGAAGACCTCGAAGTTGTTGGGGAGGAGCTGGTTGAGAATTATATTGTCTTCAGGGGATAGCCATGTTTCGGTGACCATAATTATGTCAAGGTTATACAATGTTATTAAGTCTATGACAGCTGGCCATTTTTTACGAAGAGAGCGAGCATTAATGAGGGCACATTTGAGAGGGCATGGTTGATTGTAGTTTTCTGTGTTTGACTTTGTAGAGTGCTGAATAGGTATGTATAATAAATAATGGTGATGAGAACGGTGATAACAATTTCTATCGTGGTAATTGGTGCTTGACCATTTTTGCCAGTTGTTATGTAAAATAGGTATGGGATTGCCTGAGGAAATTAGAGCTAGGATATCTGGAATCAGACCTATGAGGAGGAGGTATAGGCCTACTGTAATCTTGAAATGGAAAGCCATTGTGTGTGTGAGAAATGTTGCTTGAGAGGGGGATTTTCGAGCGAGGGTTTGTACTTTAGTGTGGTGCAGTAATTTAATATCTGGGTAGGAAAAGACAGTACCCTGTTGCAGAGGCTTACATAGTGAAAGGTGTAATTTGGTTAGGCAAAGATAGTTCAATAGAGTTAAGTTAGGTACAGATAACAACTTACCAAATGTGAGGAGAACTGGAAACAGTGTATCCAGATTAGTAACAGTGTAGATATGTGTGAGAGGTAACAGTCTTATGGGAGACAAAATGTTGTTTGGGAGGATGCTGGCAACAATGAATGGCAACGATTTAGCAAATACAATAATATGACAGCAAAAATTTGCAATGTTAGAGAACTTTGTGGACAAAGATGTGAATACTAGCAATGATATTAGCCATAAGCATTGAAGCATTTATGATGACGTTTTAGAAACAGCACAACAAGGAATATTTACTATTTGGAGCATATAGTGAATAAGGCAGTCCTGTGGCACTTTTACAAGCTTACATTACTTGTTTGATATGAGAGTTTCGTACGGTATCAATCGATAGTGTAACTTACAGTCTATGTAGTAAATAGCTGGAATTGTTGATGGTTGCTGGTTTTCGTTAGGTTATAGCTTTTTTCTCCAAAGACAGTGGACAGCATCAATCGGGGAGCAGGTAATAATGATTGTAGTTGTGGAAAAGGGCTGACTCGTAGCGGCGGCGTTTCTATTTAAGTGAGCCACTGTGTCCTCGAACAAAAGTGGCTTCTCGCCCTGTGCTCAGCCCCGATCGATGCCCCGCCTAAGGGCCACGCCAAAGGGCCCTCTGGCGAGGCCCTCAGGCGCGGGCCCGACCAGGCGCGGGCCCGCCTGGCGGCGGCTTCCTTTTTGTGCCGGCCTGCAGCTCCTCCCCCTCCCACAGCCCCGACTGGGCTGGAGGTGCTGACCTGGAGGGCCGGATGATCAGGCGGCGTTTTACTCCCCGATCAGGGGAAGAAGGAGAAGATGGCGCTGCTGTCTTCCCGCCGGCGGCGGCTTCCTTTTTGTGCCGGCCTGCAGCTCCTCCCCCTCCCACAGCCCCGACTGGGCTGGAGGTGCTGACCTGGAGGGCTGGATGATGAGGCGGCGTTTTACTCCCCGATCAGGGGAAGAAGGAGAAGATGGCGCTGCTGTCTTCCCGCCGGCGGCGGCTTCCTTTTTGTGCCGGCCTGCAGCTCCTCCCCCTCCCACAGCCCCGACTGGGCTGGAGGTGCTGACCTGGAGGGCCGGATGATCAGGCGGCGTTTTTACTCCCCGATCAGGGGAAGAAGGAGAAGATGGCGCTGCTGTCTTCCCGCCGGCGGCGGCTTCCTTTTTGTGCCGGCCTGCAGCTCCTCCCCCTCCCACAGCCCCGACTGGGCTGGAGGTGCTGACCTGGAGGGCCGGATGATCAGGCGGCGTTTTTACTCCCCGATCAGGGGAAGAAGGAGAAGATGGCGCTGCTGTCTTCCCGCCGGCGGCGGCTTCCTTTTTGTGCCGGCCTGCAGCTCCTCCCCCTCCCACAGCCCCGACTGGGCTGGAGGTGCTGACCTGGAGGGCCGGATGATCAGGCGGCGTTTTACTCCCCGATCAGGGGAAGAAGGAGAAGATGGCGCTGCTGTCTTCCCGCCGGCGGCGGCTTCCATTTTGTGCCGGCCTGCAGCTCCTCCCCCTCCCACAGCCCCGACTGGGCTGGAGGTGCTGACCTGGAGGGCCGGATGATCAGGCGGCGTTTTACTCCCCGATCAGGGGAAGAAGGAGAAGATGGCGCTGCTGTCTTCCCGCCGGCGGCGGCTTCCTTTTTGTGCTGGCCTGCAGCTCCTCCCCCTCCCACAGCCCCGACTGGGCTGGAGGTGCTGACCTGGAGGGCCGGATGATCAGGCGGCGTTTTACTCCCCGATCAGGGGAAGAAGGAGAAGATGGCGCTGTTGTCTTCCCGCCGGGATATTCCCGCTGTTGTCTCCCCGCCAATAAAGTAGTTCTTAATTGCAATATCTATCTTTTAGTCAATTCTAGTGGTGAATTTTGAGCGTGAGAAACCAATTGGTATTAAATGCATGACATGTCAGCTGCCAGGTCCCAGTTGTCGAGCATAGCTACATCCCCTCATGTTATCCACACCAACCTGTGTGTTAACACTAATGCAGATAGTGGTATCACCCTCAAATATGCAAAGCCTACCTGACAGCCTTTTGCAATATCTTGAACAGAGATGTTAAATAAAAGTGGACCAGGGACAGATCGCTGTGGCACACTACAGGTAATCCTGTCACCTCAGACTGAAAACCATGTACCTGTACCCTGTGTTACCTCCCATTCAACCAATTTCCAACCCATGCAGTAATGTTAGGGTGCATCACTAGGGGTGCCCAGGTTGGTCATAATATGCCTGTGCAGAATAGCAACAAAGGTCGTATAGAAATCTAAGGACACTGCAGCTTTGACTGGCACTGCAAGAGTGACAGCAGACAGAGCACAGGGAAGTATAAGACAATGGAGTCATGGCAGTTGGACACCCCCATCCACTGTAACTAACAACCACCTATCTGCATCCCTTACACAGCCATCCCGGTCGAGGACTGTCCCCACCCCCCACAGCAGAGAAGGAGGATGAAGATGATGATGAGGGGGATGAGGTGGTGGAGGAGAAAGATTTAGAGGAGATAGAGGAGGGGGAAGAGAAGCAGCCACAGCAGAAGCTATATGTCCCAGGGTGAACCCCAGCAGCATGCAGCCCCCACAGACTGGCCACTGTGGAGACAGATACAAGCACAACAGCCAGCCCCATAGTGTTATCCAGAACCTCCCCATCAGGGGAGAGTGGGGATGAGGAGGTATATACCCTCACCCTGACAGAGGTCCCCTGCTCCCCTGAGGGGGAGGGAGGGACAGGATGGTACCATGGGGCTGGACAAGGGACTCCATAGTTGGAAGGCAAGGGCACAGAGGGAGAAATAGCAGGGGCTGAGGGTGATGAGGCAGAGTACACCTGGGGGAGTAACCCTGAGGAGCAGGAGGAGGAGGGAGAGGAGTCCCTGGAGGAGGGTGAGCTCAGGGACATGCCACCCAGGGACATCCTGTGGATGGAGGAGAGGGGAACACAGAGGAGGGATGGGAGGCAGGAATGGGAGCTGTCAAGGGGTAGAGGAAAGTGATGGGAGCAGGCAGGG
This sequence comes from Ichthyophis bannanicus, assembly GCA_033557465.1. Lineage (NCBI taxonomy): Eukaryota > Metazoa > Chordata > Amphibia > Gymnophiona > Ichthyophiidae > Ichthyophis > Ichthyophis bannanicus. The sequence goes on from CM066033.1 coordinate 763,261,497, forward strand.
GGTAGAGGGAAGGGACAGGAGTAGGCAGGGGGTATAGGAAGGTGATGGGAGCATGCAGAGGGCAGAGGGAGAGGATGGGAGCATGTAGGGGCAGAGAGAAGGGATGGGAGTAGGCAGGGGATATAGGGAGGGGATGGGGGAGCATGAGCCGGGGTGGGGGGGTGGGGATATGTGTGGCCTGAGTGATCCAGACACTGACATGCCACTGTGCAATGTGGCAACAGCAGAGGAGGCACATGGTGGCACCCCATAGCATGGTGTGGGCACTACAGGTGCTGTGGAGCAGGCCGTAGTTGCAGTAGGGCCCCTAGACTGCATTGCACAGTACATGCAGGGCATCTGGGGTGACCTTTAGGCCCTCACCCAAGCAGTGCAGAGGTTCACTGAACCACTCATGTCCCTACCTGGACCAATGTGTGGAGGTGCCAGACCCAAGTATTCACCACTGGGGGGGCACAGATGCAGCGTATGCCTGTATGTGTAATGGAAAGCTGTTGTGCCACAAATAAAATCCATTAACCATAAAACACTGTGTCTGCATGCATGACAACACTGGGGGCTACAGGGGGCATGACAGCCCACAGGGCCAAAATGTGTAGCTGGGAAGGGCATATATAGTTACATGGCTAAACATGACCCCCCCTCCCCATGCAGTCACCGGGCATGTAGAGTACCAGTAGGTGCCGGAAGAGCAGATCACTGCAGCAGGCAGCAGCCATACCACTGAAATGTGGGTAGGAAGAGGTGCCAGGGGGTGCCAGGGTGGGTGCCTCCCCTGCACACACAAGGCCTGTCTGTCCACCACTGGGGGGCCTTGGTTGCCTGTCCAGCTTGAGCAGGGGTACAGGATATGCGGCAGTGGCATAATGGATATACACATGTGCTGAATGAGCTGGGGCTGAAGCAGGGTACGACCGCAGATGTCCAGAGTTGGACAGAGTGTGCAGACCAAGGTGCATGGGGGCAGGAAGGGCACATCGCCAATGTTGATGCATGGTGGAACATGTATCTGTATTTTTTGGGGTGCCAACATGGGAGGTAGGAGTACACCATATATGGTGGCACATGGGTGGCCACGTGCAGGTGGGGGACTGTACATTCTTGACTGGAAAACATGAAATTGCAGATGGGGGAGGATGTGAGTGCCTATGGGGGCCAGAATGGCTCACCGGACAGTGGACATAGGTGGATACATATGGGGCCTGCCTGATGATGCCCAGCCCTGCCACTAACCCCCGAGTCCCACAAGCACAGGCAACCAACCTCAAACAAAGTGTGTCTGCATGAGGGTCCTCCTTGTCTCTGTAGTCCATTGGTAGGCTTGACCATGAGCTGGCTTGAGGGCTATCATGCCATCCACCTCACCCTCAGGCTCACTGTCTGCTGCATCAGGTGCAGGCTGCTTCTGGTACAGGGCATAGTTGTGCAGCATGCAGCATGCCAGGAATATCCTGCACACCTTCGATGGTGCATAGAGCATCTCATCACCTGAACAGTCCAGGCAATGGAAGCAGCTCTTCAGAAGGCCAAATGTCTGCTCAATGATGGAGCGGGACAACTGGTGTGACCGGTTGTATCTCAGCTCCTCAGGTGTGCATGGATTGATGACTGGAGTCATGAGCCAGTCCCTCAGTGGGTATACCCTGTCGCATGCAGAGAATGGGGGTGGCAGGAATGTCAATATGTTGCACCATGGCTAGCCTTACAGGTGTTGGCATACCCATGCACTGCATGCCACCCCAACAGGTTCAACATGCATATGCATTGCAACTGTGCCATGCAGTAAGCCCCCCCCCCCCGCCTCCATGCCTGGGCTGGCCAGCCCTGATGTAGAGCCACCCCTGTGCAACCCCAGCTGTGGCGATGCCTCAGCCCCCAACGTGTCGATGTGCTGAGTGTGGCCAGCCCCCCATGACCATGTGTTGGCAGGGTCACCAATGTCCCCTTGACATGTTTGGCTAACTCACAGCTGTGGTGTGGCCCCCTTGTGGGCACTGCCTGCCTGCATGCACACAGCAGACTATGTGTGTGGGATGCTGTCCTGTGTCCACCCATCAAGCAACCAGCCATCGGTGATGGCACTGCCCTCAAAGTCTGCATGTATCCCAGATTGGGCTAGGATGTAGGCAATGTGGCATAAGCCAGGAAAGCATGCCATGACATCCAGGTTCTCCATCTGGGTGTTGCAGATGACCTACATGTTCAGTGAGTGGTAGGCCTTCCAGTTCCTGTACACTGCCTCCTGCATGAGCAGTGGGTGGAGGGCCACATGTGTGCAGCCAATGGCCCCCAGGATGGATGGAAACCCTACAATCTCACTGAACATCAGCATGGTCTGATGCAGCTGTTGTGGGATGTGTGGGAAGGTTATGTACTGTGCAGCACATCCCACAAATGCATCTAGGAACTGGCTGATACTGAATGACATTGCTGCCTGGCTCAGCCCAGCTGATGTTGCCACAACAGACTGGAATGTCCCTGTCCCCAGAAAGGCTAGAGCTGTGAGCACCTTCACACGGACAGGCACTGTGTCCTGTCTGTATGCCAGCGGAGTGAGGTGTGGCCCCAGCTCCTGATACAAGTCATGGATGGCTGTGCAGTAAAATCTGTACTAGGCTCTGCACAGTTCATCACTGGTGCCCAGGTACTGGGCATGGAGTCTGGGGACCCTGGCATATTCTGCATGCTGGCACTCACAGTCAGCAATCCCCAGAAGGGCAGTGGCAAACACGATGGTTATCCCCTCATGTTCCATCCTTGGACACATGGCAGCAGCCCCAGGAACCTGTGGGAGAATGAGACAGGCCAGTGGTTAGTATTGGCCCTGGGGGCGTGTCACCAAATGTACCCCACAACACCCCCTGTGGGTGGCAGCAGACCAGGTGCTTTACTAAACTGCTGGCTCCACCCTTCCCCACTTTCATATGCTATCAGGGCACCCAGTAGATGGCATGTCCACCAGGCACTGTTGCAGAGTCACATATGTCACATATGTGCCTGTGCACATGCCTATTAAGTTTGGGTGCACCTCCATCTGTGCATTGTTAGGGTGGCATTTGCTACATGAACACCATTGCAGCTAGGTATGCAGGTTCTGGTGACACTGCACCTACAAGCATGTGCCTGTGGGGTCCACACATATGTGCCCCCAAATGGTGACCACAATGCAGTTGAGTGGGCATGGGGCCACAGACCCCACCTGTGTGGGGGTAGTCTAGTACATAGGGGTGATATGTGGTTTGGTCCTGCCATGTCTCACTGCCAGTCAGTCCCTCCCTGCTCCAAACAGCCCCATGACCATGCCAGCCTACCCTGTGATCTATGCCTGTGCAGGGCACCTGGCCTCTTCACTCAGGTCTATGCATGCCACTGTCTCCCACAGGGCCACTGGCACTGCAACCATGCATCTGGGGCATAGACTCCCCACACATAGCATCCCAGTCACATCATGCCCCCTTTGTACTGTCAACCCAAAACGTAGTCGGTCAAGATTCACGGAGTGAAAAATGTCAAAAATAGAGAAATCACTCCAATATCAACAAACGTGTCTTCTAACTGCGAAAAATAGTGTAGTTTTCTTTAAACAAGTAAATCAGGTCTCAGCATATCAAGGCACAGGTGAATGAACAACCAGTTTGCAGGCCGTCTACACCAAACATGAGCCCAGTAACATCAATGACCTGTCATCTTTTATTCGTATAATACGAGGTGTGGAGTACGCCAGTTGCCACTCATCAGGTCATTGATGTTACTGGGCTTATGTTTGGTGTAGACGGCCTGCAAAATGGTTGTTCATTCACCTGTGCCTTGATATGCTGAGACCTGATTTACTTGTTTAAAGAAAACTACACTATTTTTCGCAGTTAGAAGACACGTTTGTTGATATTGGAGTGATTTCTCTATTTTTGGCATTTTTTCACTCCGTGAATCTTGACCGACTACGTTTTGGGTTACCAATCATGGATGGTCCGGTCTCCTCTTGGAAGGAGATTTTTAGTTTCACTAGTGACCACATTTCTCAGTTGTGCAAGGAACAGACCCCGTTTTGTTTGGATGGGGCTGTATCCGAGGGTGTTTCTGCCAGTGATTCTGCCAATTGGGACCTTGTGCTGAATTTACAGAAACGCATTGTGCGCTCCGAGCTGCACCATTTGTCTTTACTTGAATATGTTCGCCGACAACATATCCCTCGTGGTCTCCGGATTTACAAGGAGCCCCGATTATTTGCCTCCGATCCTGTGTTCATGAACAAATGGAACTGTATTTTAAACAAGTGTTCGCTGGATCTGATGGTCCTGGTAATTGATGCGGCTAAAACCAGCTTAGAAGCACAGATCAAGGAGGTGGAAGATCTGTTGACTGACTTTAAATCTAAAGATTCCGCGGCAAGTTTTCAATCACATTCTGATGAGATCGCTAAACAGCTGACAACGTTACGTGAGGAGGTTAAGGCAGCCAAAGCTAAGAAACTGAAGCGCGATTACGACGATTATACTACGGGCTACGTATACCCGTGGCTCAATCCTAACCGACGCATGCGGAGAAGACAACGGAAACGGGTTGATTTTGAGTACTCTTCAGAAGATTCATCGACTGGTGACTCTGGTAAAGCTCCCCAGAGGGCTTTTTTGGACTCGAGCGGGACTCACAACAGGAGTGGTGGTTCCCGGGGTCGGGCCAAAGGTCGAGCAGGGGGGCAGTAGGTGACTGCCTTGTGGCATCTGCTCCTGCTGTTGAGGGGCCCTCCTTGGTCATTAATTTAACATCTATTTCACTAACTGGCCCTCAACTTCAGGTCCTGGAGAAAGGATTATCTTTTGTGCCAAAAATTTTTTTTGATGCCTTCCAGTTCCGTGTGGAGCTGGAGGGGCTCATTCGTAAATTGCATTTGAAATTCTTTTTTGCAAATTCTCAAGAAGTGCCTCCTAGTCCGGTAATTACGGGTCCTCCCCGGGTCTCCCTACCTCTGAAGTCTTCTTGGTCGCCGCCGGGGCAACTACCCCCGGGTTTGTTGATTTTCAAACAACTTGTTCTTCACGATGTTGCGAAGTTAGAGCAGTCTCGTCGCAGGCAGTTATCCACCCTGACTCCCGCTGAAAATACAGCCTTGGCTGACTTAAGATCAAATCCAGATATTGTTATCTGTGCTGCTGATAAGGGGGGTGCTGTGGTGATTTGGGGGAGGGCTGATTATTTACGTGAAGCTTTTAAGCAACTTTCTGATGTTGTTACCTATGAGAAGTTATTGATAGACCCTACTGCTGAGTTACAGAAATCTATTTTAGAGATTACGACTTCGGCGTTTTTGTCTAAATTGATTTCAAGAAAAGAATTTGCTTTTTTGAACCCTCGTAGTCCTGGTTTAGCTAAGTTCTATCTTTTACCGAAGGTACACAAATGTTTGCAACAGCCTCCGGGACGTCCCATCGTGTCCACTAGGGGCACGGTGTTAGAGCCCTTATCAACATTTGTTGATTCATTTTTAAGACCGATGTTGTTGCAAATCCCCGCCTACATTCGCGATACTATGCATTTTCTTAACATCTTACATGAACACGCTGATCTGGCCGGGTCAGGGGATGTTTTGTTAGCTACCTTAGATGTAGTTTCTTTGTATACATCCATTCCTCAGGCTGCGGCGATTGAGGTTGTTGAGGACTGTCTTGTTCGGCGTGGCGACCTTGATTTTGCTATGATCGGTTTTGTTAAACGTTTGGCCCGGTTAGCCATTTTCGAGAACTATTTTCAGTTTGAGGGGTCATTATACCATCAAAAATTTGGGGTTGCCATGGGTGCCACGTGCGCTCCTTCTGTGGCCAATTTGTATATGGCCCGGTTCGAGGCACGGTGGCTTGGGAGATCTCCCCTTTCAGTTCATATTTTGTCCTGGCATCGGTATATTGATGATGTCTTTTTACTTTGGGGGGGCACTATGGAGGCCTTTCTGAGTTTTGTTCAGTGGCTTAATGCTTGTGATGAGCATATTAGTTTTACTAGCACCCATAGTTTCCACAAGATTGTGTTTCTTGATGTTGAGGTTAGCAAGGGTGCCCAGGGATGGGGAACTTCTGTCTATAGGAAGCCCACCGACAGGAACACTCTCCTGCACTATTCCAGCGCCCATCCCCTGGCCTTAAGAAATAGCTTGCCTTTTTCTCAGTTCATCCGCTACCGGCGTAATTGTTCCAATCTGGTAGATTTTAAGAAAAAGTCCCGGATATTAATGGATGGTTTTCAGGCTCGGGGATATCCCAAAAAGATTGTGGGTGATGCATATAAACGGGCTTTATTTAACAACCGGTCTCTTTTGCTAACTCCCAAGGTTAAGCCGGTTGATGTGGACAGCACCTCTGTGAATTTCATTTCCAAGTACTCACCTTTAAGTTTCAGTATCCAGCGCATAGTTAAAAAACATCTTCCTGTTATCCGCACTGTTCCTGGGTTAGAAAATCATACTGTCAGATGCGTGTGGCAGCGTCAACGTAATATTCGTGAGATACTGAATTCCCCTTCACGACGAAGTGAGGTGATGGGTGGCCATGCTCCTTGTGGGCATTGTGCTGTCTGTGAGGTTTCATGCACGGTTTCTGTTTTTGATTACCGGGGCACACGGTATAAGTTGCGCGATGTCACCACTTGTGATTCTGCATTTGTGATTTATGCGATCCGATGCCCATGTCAGCTTCTTTACATTGGCAGCACTTGTCGGCCTTTCCGTAAACGGCTGTCGGAGCACAAAAGCAGGCTCCGCTGCAGTGTATTGTCAGCGCCTCTCGTGGCCCATTTTTCTGAATTTCAACATTCTTTTAATGATATTGCATGTTTTTGCGTGGAGAAGGTTTGGTGTGGGCGTAACGGGATGAGCCGGGAACAGACACTCTTGTGGCGTGAACAAAGTTGGATTTTTCGTCTAGTACAGTAGCCCCGGATGGTTTAAATCTGCAGATTGATTGGGCTGTATGTGTATGAGTCAGGTTGGGGGCTGGGTTATATTTTGGCCCTTTAATTTAGTTTGATTGACACAGGGGATTTCCTCTGACGTCATAAGTGCGCTTGTTTAAAGGGCTTGGGTTGGGTGCAGTGCGCATGAGTGTTTAGTTTGTCCGGCGTAGTTGAAGTTCAGCTGGCAGGTAAATGGCAACTGGTGGTCCTTTTAACTTTTATAGAGTACTTTTTCAGTGTGTTGCGGGGATGCAGCTGGCGTTTTTGTGATTCTCCTGCCTGATTCCTAAAGCTAAGTGCTGTCATCTTTTATTCGTATAAGACGAGGTGTGGAGTACGCCAGTTGCCACTCATCAGGTCATTGATGTTACTGGGCTTATGTTTGGTGTAGACGGCCTGCAAAATGGTTGTTCATTCACCTGTGCCTTGATATGCTGAGACCTGATTTACTTGTTTAAAGAAAACTACACTATTTTTCGCAGTTAGAAGACACGTTTGTTGATATTGGAGTGATTTCTCTATTTTTGGCCCTTTGTACTGTCAGCAACACTTCCCTGGTGGTCAGTGGATGCCAGGGCAGGTGCGACACAAAATATAAAGTTAAGATTTGAGAGTCTTTTACAAGGCCCAAATGGCTCTTGGTCTTGGTAGTTTCCTTGAGCTCTAAATCTTTAATGAAATACTTAAGCAGAGTGGTGGGAAAAATAAGGCTTTTATTTCCCGTCTTTGCTGAGGTTCAAAATTATTGGGTTACAACGTTAAAGCAAAAGTCCTTACTTCAGGTAGAATAACAAACTTAGGCTTTTCAAACAAAACTATCATACATTGCAAGAATGGTGGTGCTTAATAAACCAAGAATGCTCTGTTGGTGCTTTAAACAGATCATAAGCCTGGCAGGGCTTCTAGACGTCCCAAAACACACAATGTACAATCCATGTCATGGTCAGATACATCTCCTATGGGATCCACTTGCATTTGCTCACAATCCGATACCTCTGATTCAGTGTCCCTGGTTTCATGCAAACCATATTCAGGGGTTTTATATATTTGCTCTAGCAAGTCCCAATGTCCTTGGCCCAACCTAGGGCGTCGGCCCTGTGCTATATTGAGCTTACAAGTATCCCTTCTTCTTGGAGGTTTTATATCAGCATTATATAAACCTTTATCCTTCACAGCATTCTTCTTAGGCATATATTTTCCATACCTTTTATTGCAGCAGCCTGGTGATGAAAGGTTTTCTCCTTTGGCTTGCTTCCTCCACTCAGAAGCTTCGTGCCAATCCTTTCTCTGAAAGTTTGCTTCAGCTTTCAACCGTGGGAACAGCTCTCCTGGTAAGTGCCTGCTCCTGTAACAGCCCAAATCCTGGCTTCCGTGCTCAGCCTGGCTTTTCCTTCCCAGCTGATTCCCACTTGCTTCTTGCTTGCAATCAATGTAAGGCTTTCTCCTCTGCCAGCCAACAGCTTTCTCACCAACCTGAGCTGGTCCTTCCTTGGCTCCTTGTGGCTTCCTGTTAGCTCCTGGAGATTCTCTGTTAGGTCCTTCTCTGGCTTGAGACGATTCTCTTCCAGCTTGACCCGGTCCTCTCTCCTGGACCCAACCTGGTCCTCTCTCCTGGACCTGACTCGGTCCTCTCCGAATCCGACCTGGTCCTCCCTCCTGGACCTGACCTGGTCCTCTCTGGATCCGACCTGGTCCTCTCCGGTTCTGACCTGATCCTCCCTGGATCCGACCTGGTCCTCTCTCCTGGACGTGACCTGGTCCTCTCTGGATCTGACCTGATCCTCCCTGGATCCGACCTGGTCCTCTCTGGTTCTGACCTGATCCTCCCTGGATCTGACCTGGTCCTCCCTGGATCCGACCTGGTCCTCTCTGGTTCTGACCTGATCCTCCCTCTTTAGCTTGAGGCAGTTCTTCCTTATAAAGAACTCCTCTCTTTGAGGTATGTGAATTGTTTGTCATGTGCTCCTGACCAGCTGGGCGTGGCACTCCAGTCTTTCTGACTGCACTCCTGCTCCCTCTAGCTGGTCCCTGTGAACATTGCACTCTGCACATCTTTTTCTCTGTGTAAAACAGTTTCATTTCTCTCATCAGGGCTCTCATCAGCCCCCGCTGCATCACAGTACCTATCATGTCAGTGGCAGTGCAATTGTAGACTACAATATGTGTAAGCAGGTTGGTCCTCATGATGGCATAGGCATGTTGTTCAAAGGAAGAGAACGACATGCGCTGTCACACACATTTTATACGTTGCATGCCAAACATGCATGCATATGTGCATCCATACACACAACCATGTTCCGCATTCTGTGCGCTTGGGCTTGTACGATGTTGGACATCCAACTGCTATAAAAAGTGTAATGCCGGTGTTGCCATGCCACCGCAAAACACCATTTCTCCATGCTGCTTTCCCTGTGGGTGATACTGAACCTGAGCTGCTGTGTCATCTGCCATGGCCCCCAAGATGTCCACCAAAAAGCGCAACTTTAGTGTTGGGAAGCAGACCTTCCTCATTGTGGAAATATTGGCCAACATTGGGGTCCTCATGGGCACTGATGAGGACGTTGGGGTGCATATGAATGGCAGAGCAAGTGGCTCACCATATGCTGGAAGCTGAATGTGATCCAACACAATAACAGGGACATTGAAGAAATGAAACGGAAGTGGCAGCAGGTGCACTGTAACACATGCAGGAAGGCACGTGTTGTGGGCCCAGATGGTCAGGGGGTACACCTCACTGAACTGGAACAGCAGGTCCTGACCACCATTGACATCGCTATGATGGAGGGCATCAGAGACATGGATCAATCATGGCGCTCACTGGTCCAGGATACGTGTCTGTGCTGACATTCACCTGCTGCATGTCCCCTGCCCCAAGCCTGCACCTGTGATGTGGCTACCCATTGAACCACCCACTGCACCTTTTAAATATGTCCCCTCTGGCTTGGGGTGGGGCTCACATGGACATGTTGCACTGTCACATTTCCCTCTGATGGCTCACTGGTGGCTCTGTGGTGGCGGCTCTGCCCTGGTCTGCATTGCACTCTCTCAGCTGCCCCTCAATCTCTGTGGTGTTGTGTCTCTGGGCCCTTTGTGCAACACTGCTGCCCATGTGTGTGTGTGTGGGGGGGGGGGGGTGCTGCATGCAGGGGTTGGCAATGTGTTGTACATCCCTGTTTCTTTCAACAGGTGCTGCCAAAGTTGCGGGACCCAGAACTGATCCCATGCCTGCCTCACCACCAGACACTCCTCCACTGCTGCCATCAATGAACACAGCTGTGCACTCTGCGGTGCCACCATAGGGGGGTGCCTCCCAGCCTGTGACTCCTGCGAATGGGAGTATGGAGTCTGCCAGCAGTGTGGTGCCTGAAGGCACTAGCTCGGGTAAAATGGAGGACCAGCTTGCACCATCACCTGAGCTCCTTATCCAACCTAGTGTCAGTGGTCACCATGGGCAGCACCCCCCCCCCCCGCACATCTGTACAGCTGGTGCATTGCGCCAAGTGCTTGCTCACCCAGCAGGAGGGGCATGAGATGCATGCATGTGAGAAGCAGCCGCTCCTAAGGCATACTGAGGCACTGCAGGAACAGCAGCTGACCCTCCAGGAAAGGCAGCTGTCAATCCAGGAATGGTAGCTGGCAGCAACAACACATCTCAATGTCTCCATATGACACCTTGGGTCACACATTGACCTGCTAGTCACCCAGGGTGCACCTGTTCCCATTGACATACCTGTGCTGCCCTCTGTAGCTGCCCAAATGGTGTCTGCAATTCTACCTCCAGCTGCTGCTACTGTGTCTCCTTCTGTCACCTGTGTCACCTTTGCCATCTACCCTGCCATCCACCAGCAGGCTGTCCACAGGTGCCACTGCATGGACAGCTTCAGTTGTGGAGTGTGGGGCCCCTGCTTGTTGTCCCCTCATTCCATGAGGCACATGGGGGACCAGTGGGGACTTGGGGGGCTTGCCATTGCCACACCTTCCAATGGCCAACCACTGGGGGCCAGTGGTGCATCCTCTGGGCGGGGAAGGGGAAGAGGGCAGGTTAGAGTACATGGGGATGGAGATATGCCTGGGTGGCGTTGTTTGTCTGTTACCAGGGATGGGGATTGTGGGTTGTGGATGGAGGTGGTCTGTGGTGGGCTGTTGGAAAGGTATTTGGGTGTGTGGGGTGGGCTTGGTTGGGCACTGATGTGGGATGTATATGTGGTACCATGTTGTGGAATGCACATAATTAAACCATTTGACATGCACTTGCTGAGCTCTGTGTTTTGCTCTGCCTCAGTCACTGTGGACATATGTATCAGTTGCCCATGTTTCTCTGGTGCTGCCTGTTAGTTATCATGAACCTTGTGCATGTCCCTCATCTGTGTATTCCAGTATGTACAACTGAATCCTGTGCACTTCAAGACAGCAGGCATACAAGAACAGTACCACAGTGCCACAGCCATTCATCTCAATGGGATGTAGTGGGGCTCAAAGCAGTATACTACAAGGTCCTGCCCTTATTTCATATTTTAGCAAGTAAAATATAGGCGCCCACGGGTAATGTGGCAGATGTACACTGGGCACCTTGGAATACGCTCAGGACATTTTCACCACCAGGCATGCCCTGCTCTGTCCCTCTCCACCCATATCCGGAGATCCCCATATATGCATCACGTATGTGAAGGTATGATTGTGCGCAGAATGCAGTTGGGATTCACAGGGCACACATCTACCATGTTCATTCAGCCACCTTATTTGTGGTTCAGAATGACCCTGATTAAGAATAACAAACAGCAACATAGATATCTTCCTTGCCTACAGATCACTTAGTGCCAGTCCTGAACAACTGAACACACTACTAGAAGCAGCATGCAATCACGAACACAAACCGACTACCTCACTCTCCTAGGTGACCTCAACCTCACCTCCACTACACCAAACAATGCAAAAGCCTTCCTGGATGCCATGGAAGCCCTAGACTATACTCAATTTGACAATCTGTCCACCCATGACAAGAGAAATATATTTGACTTGATCTTTATACCACGGGGCAACATCTAAAACTCCCCCATGTCACCCCCCCCCCAACCATTGATGTCCCCTGGTCTAATCACAAGGTAATCTCCTTCCTCTTACCCCACACCAAACCAGATTGGAACCTATTCTGCCCTGAACCTACCACTCACAGATTCCTAAACCTTAAAAAAATAATAATTTCTGGAGAAAATCCTTCCTGGCCTCCATTCTACTCCTGAAGACCTCGACTCCCTGGTACAAACCTGGAACAAAACCATATCTGATGCAGCAACAATGCCACCCAAACCCCAACTTCAAAAAAGACACAAATCTGCTACATGGTATTCAACACAGCTAAAGGACATGAAACACATCCTCAGAGCTGCTGAAAGGAAATGCAGAGACTCCAGAACACCCGACAATCACACCTCCTACAAAAAATCAAGCTCCAAAAATATCAAGCAGCTACTTCCCAAGCCAAAAAGGAATACTACACAAAAGCTGATACAAAACTCAATCAAATGCTGTCATGAACTCTTTGAGATAGTCAAGTCCCTCACTAAAAGCACATCCCAGCAAACAGAAGAAACAAATCTGACCTCACAAGAGATCACAGACTACTTCAAACCCTAACCCTAAGGAGTGGAGGAGTAGCCTAATGGTTGGGGCAATGTACTTCAGGCCGGAAGGTTGGGGGTTCAAATCCCACTAGAGGACAGCAACCTTGGGCTGGAAGGACTGGGGTTTCTAGTTCCACAGTTGCTCCTTGTGGTCTTGGGCAAGCCACTTAACCCTCCATAGCCCATGTTCCCTGTAAAATAGTTATCTCCAAGTTATAATACCCTGTTCAATGTAATTTCAGTTTGTTCAATGTAAACCGCACTGATGCAGAATAGCGCGGTATATAAGAGAATATAAATAAATAACCTCACCTACCAATAACAGCACAAGCACCCTTATGGATACACCAACTCATGAATGGTCAGAACCCCAGCACACATGGAAATCATTCTCAACAGTTACACCGCAGTACCTAGAAGAAATATTCATCACATCCCCTCTTGACCCATACCTAGTCCGCTGGATCAAGATAGCCAGACATGAACTCACACAAACACAGCCGGGCAAGCAGCATGACAGCCTCGGGTAGCTACTCCTACCCCCTCCCCAGACATATCACATGGTATATGCTAGTTTCGACAGAATATCAGTTGTTTATTTGACAATTGGAAATAACAGTTAAAAACTGTTGGCCACAGCATAATCTGCACATTACATACAATTTAAAGTACAATTTCTTCATTTATTTATTTTATTTATTTACAGTCTCTTATATACCGCACTATTCAGCATCAGCGCGGTTCACATGGAACAAAATGCTCAGTACATTTAACACGTATGAGTTTACAGGTAACAGGGTATAAATAACTTGGATAACCGGGGTAACTATCTACAAAACATACTACATGGGATCACATACACAGAAGATACATAGGGAAACCAGCCACTATAGGAATGCACACATAGTAACAACCAGTACATTCCATTTCCTTTCTGAGCTATCCTTTTGGCCAAAATTACTCCTCTCCCCTAAGAGGCATAGCCCTTCCTATCCAATGACGCCCAGCAGGGATGGTTGGAAAATACCGTCCAAGCTTTTTCCCCACTGCTCGCAGTCCTGAGTACATATAATAGGTAAGAGGCGACTGCCATTAAAACAGGCATTAATACTCCCTTCCCATTCGCAGCAGTGTCCCGATCTGCCTCTGCCCATGGCCCGTCAAAAAGTCGGCAGCAGGGCTCCTTTAATATCACTACTATTCCATATTCGTCCCTCCCTCCCCCTGTCGTGAAAGCGTAAGAAGGCCCTCTACACACTGTTCCTGCTTAAACTCTTTGTACCATTGGGGAAGGTCAACTCTTAAACGCCCACTCCCCCCCCCCCATGTCTGGGCTGTGCGCTCTCTCCTATGGGGCCCCAGCTCTCCTGCTATCCTGTGACAATGCTATCCCTTCCTGCTCCTTGGGTGGGTCGGGAGGATGCTCGTCTTGCTGCCGATCCGCCGTTGGGGGAAAGAGGGCGGGCCGCAGCCCACTCCCCCTTCTATAGCTCACTGCAGCCTGCTCCCTCCAGACCCCCCCACCAAGGTTAACCCCTTGGCCTGCCGCCGCCTCGGCTGTGCCCAGCTGGGTTAATTCTCTGCCAGGTCTCAGCCGGGCAAGCAGCATGATGGCCTCGGGTAGCTACTCCTACCCCCTCCCCCCCTCCCCGGACATTTCACATGGCATATGCTAGTTTCAAGAGAATATCAGTTGTTTATTTGACAATTGCAAATAACAGTAAAAAACTGCTGGCCACAGCATAATCTGCACATTACATACAACGTTAAAGTACAATTTCTTCATTGCACACATAGTAACAACCAGTACATTCCATTTCCTTTCTAAGCTATCCTTTTCACCTAAATTACCCCTCCCCCCTAAGAGGTACAGCCCTTCCTATCCAATGATGCCCGGCAGGGATGGTTGGAAAATGCCGTCCAAGCCTTTTCCCCACTGCCCGCAGTCCTGAGTACATATAAAAGGTAAGGGGCGCCGCCATTAAAACAGGCCTTAATACTCCCTTCCTATTCACAGCAGTATCCCAAGCTGCCTCTGCCCACGGCCCATCAAAAGGTCAGCAGCAGGGCTCCGTTAATGTCAATACTATTCCATATTTGTCCCTCCCTCCCCCCGCCGTGAAAGCGTAAGGAGGCCCTCTACACACTGTTCCTGCTTAAACTCTTTGTACCATTGGGGAAGGTCAACTCTTATATGCCCACTCCCCCCCCCCCACACATGTCTGGGCTGTGCGCTCTCTCCTATGGGGCCCTAGCTCTCCTACCAACCACTCACGGCAGCAACTCCTCGCTTGTCGTGTGGGGCCCCACCCAGCTCTGCAGCTGTGGCCAACACCTGTTTTTTTTGTCATAGTCATTCCACCATGCCCTGTATGTCACATAGGAACACATCCATCTAAATTTCGGATAGATGCATCCCATTGGCTTGATAAAGACCAGGGCAGTGTTCATCTATGAGGTCATGTACGATGCTGTACCCCCCGATTGCCTCCATGAAACGGGCCATCCACCTGTTCACTTTCTGCCTCGTCCTTTCGACCGCCTGGTTGGACCATTCGCCCCTCCACACCTGTCGCGGTATGATGTGAGACCATACTAGCCATGTTCCTGGGAAGGCCTCAGCCAGCGACAGCATGTCCTTCTGCATTTTCTTTGTGAGCTCCACACTGCGTGTACGGGCCAGGTCGTTGCCTCCCAGATGAACCACTATTGTCCATGGCTTTCCCCCTGCTCTCTTCCTTTGCAGGAGGAATGGCAACAGTTGGTCCAACACCATACCCCGCCAGCCCATCCACATGATTGACACTCTTTCATTTGACAAACCA
The DNA here is from genome assembly GCA_033557465.1 of Ichthyophis bannanicus. Taxonomy (NCBI): domain Eukaryota; kingdom Metazoa; phylum Chordata; class Amphibia; order Gymnophiona; family Ichthyophiidae; genus Ichthyophis; species Ichthyophis bannanicus. The sequence continues at coordinate 763,276,885 of CM066033.1, forward strand.
AGATTGAGCCCTTGTGGTCTGATCTTTGTCCTCCTTTGCGCCCAGAGCACAAAGGAATGGCCGCATATCCGCGCTTCCTGAGGTCCCATGGGGGGACTAGAAACTACGTTATATTGACAAAAAAAAACCCTCCATTGTTATCCGAGTAACATTGCAGGTATACGTACATCAGGCCCACATTGGGGGATCCTACTATTACTCATAAGAACATAAGAACATAAGATATGCCATACTGGTTCAGACCAAGGTCCATCAAGCCCAGTATCCTGTTTCCAACAGTGGCCAATCTAGGTCATATGTACCTAGCAGTTTCCCCAAAAGACACAGGTTCCACAATGCTTGTACTGGGTCAAGCATTGATATCCTGGGTCCCTTCTTAATAATGGTTTATGGACCTTTCCTCCAGGAACTTGTCCAAACCTTTTTTTTTTTATATAGCTTTATTTACATTTTCATAACATTCAAACAAACATTAATAAAATATATACTAACAACTACAGAACGACACAAACCCAGAAACCCCCATACCCCCCTCCCCCACTCCTCCAGGGCACGTGCACATGACATCAAATAGCAATCATCGTTTACCAAACATAACAGGGCGATCCCCCCAGTGGGCATGTAGTCATAGTTATAGCAAAACAAAAGAAAGAAGAAAGCAAAATTATACACCCATTTCCACTACAGTCATTTGGCTATATTTATAAAGTCATTTAACAGTTTCCACTTTAAACTACGGAGACTAGCCCAAAGTAGACCTCTCCGCGGCGTCTGCTCATATTTGCTGTACAAACCTACAGAATTCCACCATTCCTGCACATTTAGGCTAGCTGTACACTTCCAATGGCGGACAATTAAATATATTGCAAGTCCTATCATGAAGTCCAAAAGAAAATGCCCCTCTTTTTGCAAAGAAGGGAGCCTAGCCACTGATCTAAGACCTATAACCCGCCAAGTAAGGGGTTCCTGAAAATTTAAAATGATTTGTATCTGCGCCCAGACCTGCGCCCAGAATGCTTGCACTGTCGAGCATTCATATATAATGTGGGCCAAAGTACCAGGCTGCTCACCACAGTTCCAGCAAAGAGCACTAGCACTGTGATCCCATTTTGCCATTTTAACCGGGGTATAGAAACAGCGGTGTGCAAAAAAGTAAAGAGTCTGAGTGACTGAGGCCGATCTAGATACTCTGACCTGCTTACACCAGAACTTCCTCCACACTTGCACAGTCAGTGTTATACCAGTATCCCGTTCCCAGACGCTCTGACAACCACTAGGTTGCTGATGAACAGACTGCATTAATTTCTTATAAAAGAGCGCAGCCACGCCTGATACTTGTGTAACCTCCTGTACCAGTTCCACCACCCCTTTATCCCCAGCCCCTTTACTCGAGTCCACCTTACTGCTTCCTAGACAGTGCCGAAGCTGTACCCATTGAAAATACAACTTCATCGGAAGACCAAACTCTTGCTGTAGTTCCCTATATTCCTTCCATCGATTATCTATAATAAGTTGATCAACAGTCCATATTCCCTTTAAATACCATTGACTCCATGCTACTGATTTTTTTTGGATTTTAAAGTGGGGACTATGCCACAGCGGCAATCGGGAAATCGGACAGAGATCTGGGCCACATGATTGTATAAGGGCCCCAAAAGCCCCAAGCGTATCTCTTACCATACTAGGGCATTGTGCACACTGTTGAAACTGCATACCTGGAAGAAACCCCAAGGGGATAGGGGCGAGGAGTTTCTCCTCAATATCTAACCAGACGGGTCTGTGGGCCGATCCAGTTTCCAACCATCTGGACCCTTGTTTCAGGAGAAATGCTCTATGGTAGGAAAGAAAATCTGGAAAACGAACGCCCCCATCTTCCCGACAAAGCTTAAGTTTCCAGAGTGCGATTCTCGGAGTTTTATTATGCCAAACAAACTGACTTAATACACGTTCTACCATCCGATATATTTGCACTGGTAATAAACTAGGTAACACTTAGAAGTCCAATCACGGGCTATTGAGATGAGCATCTCAGCATTGAAACGAAGAGTCTCCTCAAGCGGATAGCGATAGTGAACTCCTAAATACTTTACCATGTTAGGCTCCCAGACGAACGGAAAATTGCTCATATCTTCTTTAAAGAGCCAGCGATTCAAAGGGAATGCTACGGATTTTGACCAATTAATTTTACATCGAGAGAGGAGCGAATATCGGTCAATTTGCTCCAAGATCTTGGGAACCGAATCTGGAGAGACGAATAAAAGGAGATCGTCTGCATATGCCGACAATTTAACTTCTATTCCGGCAATCAAGGCCCCCCGAATCTCCGAGCATTGTTGGATAATAAGGGCTAATGGTTCTAGCGCTAAATTAAATAACATAGGGGATAATGGACATCCCTGACGAGTTCCTCGATGTAATTTAACTTTCTGGGATTTAGTGCCATTCACACAAATACATGCAGTAGGTTGGGCATACATTACCTCTAATAACCTTAAGAAACCCTCCCCGAAGCCCAACCACCTGAGAGTAGCAAATAAAAAGGGCCACTCCAACCGGTCAAAGGCTTTCTCGTCGTCTAAAGAGAGACCAACAAGGGGCTGGGCCATACTTTCAGAGCCCGCAAGAACATGGCATAATAAGCGAGCATTATCAGCGGTAGACCTTCCCATGGTGAAACCACACTGGTCTGGATGGATCAATGAAGGCATTTCCACGGACAATCGGGCAGCTAGCGCGGTCGCGTAGATCTTATAATCGACATTTAACAGGGATATGGGCCGATAGTTGGCTACCAATTGTGGATCTCGACCTGCTTTTTCAAAGACCACTACATTCGCCAAGGTAAATGCACCAACCTCCAGCCTTACCTCCACCAACATCTGATAATACTGATGCAAAAGGGGGACGAGCTCTTTGGCGAAGGATTTAAAAAATTCAGCGGGGAGCCCGTCGGGTCCCGCCGCCTTACCAGTGGCTAACGATGCAATTGCCTGCTCTATCTCTTTGTCCCCCAAAGGTCCATCCAACGCCTCTCTCACATCTTTGCCCAAGACCGGTCGATGTATTCCCGAAACTAGCTGCTCAAAAGCCTCCTGTGAGAATTCCCATTCTGACTCATATAGTTGAGCATAGAAAGTTCTAAATATTTCAGCTATCGCAGCGTCTTGGACCACCAAAGATTGTCCACACGGATCTCGAAGGGCCACCACTCTTTTAGCCTCTCTCTTACCTTTTAATGCACTGGCTAACAACTTGCTCGCCCTGTTCCCTTCCCAATAATAAACACCTTGTTGCGCACGAATACTTCGGGAGGCTTCGGTGGATAAGATCATATTAAACTGAAATCTAAGCCTCTGAAGCCTTAGCAAGACGCACGGTTCTGCACGCCGAGTTAGCAAGCGCTCCCCAGCTTTAATTTGCTGCTCAAGAATCAACAGTTGTTGCCAACGTTGTCTCGCTAAGCGAATGCTAAAACTGGTGATTACCGCCCGGATCGCTGCTTTAAAACCCTCCCACCAGGCCCATCCAGCGGTATCATGCGGTGAATTAAAGCGAAAATATTCCCCAATGGCCGCTTTGATTTCAATATTAAAATCCGGATTATCAAGCAGGGTTCTATCAAAAAATAATTCAGTGGAATTTACACTTACCCCATCATCTCGCAGTATCATTGAAATAGCCGCATGATCAGAGACATGGGTTGGTTGTATAGCCGACGCCACTAACTTGGGAACAAGTTCCTTAGATACCAAAAAGAAATCTATTCTCGACTGGGATTTATGTGGGGGCGAAAAATACGTAAAGTCTAAATCAGAGGGATGATGTAACCTCCAAACATCGACAAGCGCCATCTCGCTAATCAACGAGGCAAGCACCTGATGTCCTCTAGTTGGTTTAGAGGTCCGTGGCGGTTGCCTATCAATCAGTGGATCAATAGTCTGGTTAAAATCCCCGCCAATGATCAATGGCTTCCCAGAATTTAAGTGTACGACTTTGGCAAATGCAGAAAAAAATTCTGGATTATCCGTGTTAGGGGCATATACGCAAAAAACATCCACCTCCAGCCCACCAATTTTAAGTAGGACCCTAGACCACCTTCCTTTGGTATCAGAACAAGTATGCACAATGCCCGCATTCAAAGATGTTCTTATCAATATGGCTACCCCGTTCTTCTTTTTAACAGTGGGCGAGTAGGCCGCCACCACAAATGGTTTTATACTAAGTTTTAATGATTCCCGTTGATTTAAATGTGTTTCTTGCAATAGTAAAATATCTGCTTTCTCATGGCGAGCATAGTCTATAATTTTTTTACGCTTAATTGGACTGTTTATCCCCTTGACATTCAATGAAAAAACTCTGTAAGAAGCCATGATCATGTATTAAATATACTGTACTGGGCGACAGACATTACAAGTACCCTTAGTCGCCTATGATGAAAATTGCAGCCAATGAGAGACCCAAGTTTATAAGCTATATCATACCTATGCCATGTAACATTCTTATACAGCATATGTATTAACCAAACTCCCATGTGCCCTAGAGGAGAAACAGAACCCCTGTAAATCATTGGCGAGCTCGTCCGAGCAGGACAGGCTAGGGAGACCCGCCTGAAATATCTCTGCATATCGTGCACCATTACAGTAGTGCCACAGTTGCCCACTCCAAGTGATATACACTGCCCCCCCCCCTATCTCCCTTCACATACTAAAATCCAGCCCCAGATTACAAATTATGTTAACAGATATGACTAATATAACAGTGTGTAACCAGTATGAAACGCCAAGAAAACATTAGCACTCTCAGAGGTCATACCACCTCCGCGTTGGGGATGTCAGCCGACAGCCCCGTTTATGAAATACTGCAGTGTTCTCCAAACATCCCTCAATGCATCTGGGCCGCTTCTTTTTCCTCAAGATATGCCACCAGAGCCTCGGGATCCTCAAAGGACCTAGTATGATTATGCAAGGTGACTCACATCTTAGCTGGGTACATTATGCCGTATCGCGCCTGTAGATGAAGGCGCGGCCTGAGCGCCAGAAATCTCCGCCGCCGATCCACAGTAGTCTTAGCCAAATCGGGGTAGAAGGATATCTTATGTCCGTCATAGACCAAAGGCGCCCGTGCCCGTGCCGCATCCATAATTTGTGTTACCTGCGGGTATCGGAGCAGCCGGAAGATTATAGGCCTCGGAGTCTTACCATGTGGTGTGAGATATGAAGGGACCCGATGGGCGCGATCAATTTCTAAATCTTTCTCAAACACCAGCTTGAGAGTAGAGGGGATCAGCTTCTCCAAAAAGGTTCTCATGTCTTTTCCCTCTGCTCCTTCAGGGACTCCGAGCAACCGCAAGTTGTTCCGTCGGGCTCGGTTATTCCCGTCTTCAACGTCCTTTTGCAAAGCGCGAAGCTGCTTCTCAAGCTTGCTCACCGATTCTAGATGGGCCCCATGTGCTGCCAAAATACCCTCAACCTTCTCCTGTCGAAGAGAGATACCTTCAATTTTGCTTTGCAACGCGGAGATTTCCTCATGAACTGTAGTTAGAGAATCACCGTTAGCTTTGACTAGCTCCTTTACGCCGTGGATCTCTAGTAGAAGCTTCTGAAAGGCCTCGGGCCCTTCCCGTACAGCCGCCATTTTCTGCGGCGAGGGGGGTTCTGTTTTAGATCGTTTCACACTACCACTCGGTGCTCCCGAATAATCGAGCCGCACCGGTTTGGGTCCAGCCATCACCGCAGCTCAGCTGAATTAGCGCTGCTTAGATAGTGCACGTTTTTTATCAGGATTCTTGACGGGTCGCCTCAGAGCCTCCACACTATGTGACCATCCCGCTCTGCAACAGGCTCCGCCCCCCTCCAAACCTTTTTTAAACCCAGCTACACTAACAGCCTTTACTACATCCTCTGGTAACAAATTCCAGAGTTTGATTACACGTTGAGTGAAAAAATATTTTCTTTTATTAGTCTTAAATAGTTTACCCTGTAGCTTCTTTGCATGTCCCCTAGTCTTTCTATATTATGATAACAATCGATCTACGTTTACCCATTCTACTCTGTTCATTAATTTATAGACTTCTATCATATCTCCCCTCAGCCGTCTCTTTTCCAGGTTAAAGAGCCCTAACCTTTTTAGCCTTTCTTCAAAGGAGTATCCTTCCATCCCCTTTACTATTTTGGTGGCTCTTCTCTGAACCTTTTCAAATAATGCTATATCCTTTTTAAGATACGGCGACCAGAATTGCACACAATATTCAAGGTGCGGTCTCACCATGGAACGATATAGAGGCATTATAATATCTTTTGTTTTATTTTCCATTCCTTTCCTTATGATACCTAGCATTCTATTTGCTCTCTTGGCTGCCGCTGCACACTGGGCAGAGGGTTTTAACATGATATCCACAATGACGCCTAAATCTTTTTCCTGGGTGGTGGTTCCTAATGTAGAACCTTGCATCGTGTAACCATAGTTTAGGTTGTTCTTCCCTAGGTGCACAACTTTGCACTTGTCCACATTAAATTTCATCTGCCATTTTGATGCCCAGTCTTCCAATTTATCAAGATCCTCTTGTAATTTTCCACAATCCTCTTGGGTTTTAACAACTTTAAATAGTTTTGTGTCATCTGCAAATTTGATAACCTCACTCGTTATTCCACTTTCCAGGTCATTTATGAATACGTCAAAAAGCAGCGGACCCAGCACAGATCCCTGGGGTACACCACTATTCACCTTTTTTCCATTGGGAAAATTGGCCATTTAGCCCTACCCTCTGCTTTCTATCTTTTAACCAGTTCCTGATCCACAGTAGTACACTGCCTCCTATCCCATGACTCTTTAGTTTTGCCAAAAGTCTCTGATGAGGGACCTTGTCAAAGGCTTTCTGAAAGTCCAGATATACTATATCAACCCACTCATCTTTGTCCACCTGTTTATTCATGCCTTCAAAAAAACATAACAGATTAGTAAGACAAGATCTTCCTTGTCTAAAGCCATGTTAGCTGTCTCCCATTAGGCCATGACTATCTATATGCTGAGTAATTTTATTCTTTATGATAGTTTCTACCATTTTTCCCAGTAATGACGTCAGGCTCACCGGTCTGTAGTTTCCTGGATCACCTCTGCAACCCTTTTTAAAAATTGGTGTTACATTGGCGATCCTCCAATCTTCAGGTATTACAGATTATTTTAATGACAGTTCACAGATTACTAATAGCAGGTCTGTAATCTCATATTTCAGTTCTTTCAACACCCTTAAATGTATACCATCCGGCCCAGGTGATTTGCTACTCTTCAGCTTATCTAATAGTTGTAATACATCTTCCCAATGTATCGATATTTCCTTCAATTCTTCCGCACCTTTAAATACCACTTCAGTCATGGGTAACATCCCTATATCTTCCTCAGTAAAGACCGAAGCAAAGAATTCATTCAGTCTCTACACTATCGCCTTGTCGCCTCTAAGTGCCGCTTTAACCCCTCTATCATCTAATGGACCAACTTTCTCTCTCACAGGTTTTTTGCTACAAATGTACTTGAAAAGGTCTTTATTTTGTGTTTTTGCTTCCGCAGCAAGCTTCTTCCAAAATTCTCCCTTTGCCTGTCTTATCAATGCCTTGCATTTGACTTGCCAGTGCTTGTGCTGTTTCCAGTTTTCATCGTTTGGCTCTTTTTTCCATTTCCTGAAAGATGCTTTTTTGGCATCAACAGCCTCTCTGACCTCACCTTTAAACCATGCTGGCAGTTTTTTGGACTTCCTTCCACTTTTCTTAAAGCATGGAATATAGCTGGTCTGGGTTTCCAAGATAGTATTTTTTAACAACACCCAAGCTTTATGTAAGTCTTTAACCTTTGCAACTGCTCATTTTAGTTTTTTCTTAACTATTTTCCTCATTTTATCATAGTCTCCCTTTCGAAAGTTAAAAGTTAGTACTGTGACTGTCCTTACTATCCCTCCTCCACTAATTAAATCAAAGGCGATCATGCTATGATTACTATTGCCAAGTGGCCCCAACAAACGTATCTCTTGCCCTAGATCTGGTGTTCCACTAAAGACTAGGTCTAATATGGCTTCCCCTCTGGTCAGTTCATGAACCAGCTGTTCCAAGAAGCAGTCATTTATTTCATCTAGGAACTTTATCTCCCTAGCATGTCCTGCCGTGACACTGACCCAGTCGATACTGGGGTAATTGAAATCACCCATTATTATTACTACGCTGTAACATTTGTTAGCTTCCTTGATTTCTTTGAGCATTTCATCATCCATTTGTTCATTCTGGCCAGGCGGTCGATAGTACACCCCCACTGCCATCGCATTCCCCTTTTTACATGGAATTTCAATCCATAGAGATTCTATAGCAAATTTTGTTTCTTGCAAAACTTTAATCCTTTCTGACTCAATGCCCTCTCTAACCCACGAGTAATGCCCCCCTCGGTTGACTTGCAGAGGCTACCAACTCACCTATCCTGAATGCTCCGAAGAACGCCCAGGAAAAGGCACATCTGAACAGCCGGGTCTCGAATACGTCAAAACATATCTGGCCTGTGGCCGTTATAAGTTTTGTTAATATTTGGCGTGATTGGATATCGCTGATCTTCCCTGCGGCCCTGCTCTGACGACCAGCCCTTCATTACCTTTGTGATAACTAAGTCCGCTCTCAGGCTCTTCTTCCCCATTGCTCTAGTGAAAAACATGATTGCCGCTAGTTGCATCTGCACTGTCGATTTTCTAACTCCGCTGCCTTTACAGTGTAGGATCCATTGCAGAATCATGTTTGTTGTGAGACTGTCTGCATCCTCAATCCCGCTATCTCTGCAGAAAACTTGAAATCTGTCCCACGCGACCAGGTATTTTTGCCTCGTCCGCTCGGCTAGTGAACTCAGTAAGAGTTCCCAAACCTCGGTGGACCAAACTCCCATACCTGCTCCAGGATGGATGTCTTGACTGCGTTGGCCTCGAGGGCAAGTGCCCAAAAAAGCAGGATCTTGCAACGAGAAAGAGCATTGGCAAGGTTATTCTGCTGACCTGGAATATGCTCCGTCTTAATAGTCACATTATGTGTAAGGCATAACATCACTATCTTTCTGAACAATGCCACCACCCCCGGAGTTTTGGCACGCATTCCATTCACAGCATGTACCACTGCCAAGTTATCTGTGTGGAAGGTGATTGCCTTGTTAACAAGCTGCGGAGCCCAAATGTACGAGGCCACCATAATGGGAAAGAGCTCCAGAAACGTGATGTCCTTTGCAACTTCCTCGGAATGCCACTCGCATGGCCATTTCTCGGAACACCACGCCCCCCTGAAATAAATTCCTAAACCGGTCGCCCCCGCAGCATCTGTGAATAATTCCAGATCCTTGTTCAAGACCGGATGCTCCTGCCAGAACACAAGACCGTTAAATGACTGCAGGAATTGCTCACACATATGGAGATCCTCACATATGTCTCTGCTGACTCTGATTTTATGGTGTTTCTTTTTGACCCCTTTTGTTGCCAGAATCATGCGACGGCAGAAGACTTGCCCCATCAGCATGACTCTACAAGCAAAGCATAGCAAACCCAGCAACGAATGGAATTGTTCCAATGTGGTTTTTCATCGCCCATGCATGTTCTGAATGGTGCTCTTGAGTTTCCTCAAATTTTTGTCTGGCAATCTTGACAATTGTGCTATCATGTCAAGTTCAATGCCCAGGAATGTGATCACCATCACCGGCCCGCAAGTCTTCTCCTTTGCTAGAGTTATAATGAATTGCTGAGCAACCTGCTCAAAGACATTGAGGATCCTCTTTCAGTCTTCAAAGTTAGTTCCTATGAAGAGGAAATCATCCAGGTAGTGCACTACAGTCTGGTGGCCTGCGATGTCCTCCACCACCCAGTGTATGAATGAACTAAACTGCTCAAAATAAGCACATGAGATTGAGCAGCCCATGGGCAGACATTTGTCATAGAAATATTTCCCATTGAAGGTGAACCCTAATAATGGAAACGACTCAGGGTGCACCGGAGGCAGCCGAAAGGCAGACTCTATATCTGCCTTTGCCAGTCAAGCCCGCTGTCCCAACTTCCATATAATTGTCACGGCCTGATCGATGGTCATATATCTCACCGAGCATAGCAACGGGTCAATGTGGTCATTAACTGAACTACCTTCCGGGTACGATAAGTTGTGAATCAAATGGAATTTGCCTGGCTCCTTTTTCGGCACTATTCCCAAGGGGGACAGCACCAGATTTGGAGCGGGGGGTGGGGTGGGGGCTCTTGAATGGCCCAGCGACTCTTCCCAGGCATATTTCTTTTGCCAGCTTCTTGTGCATGACCGAGTTTTATTTCTTGATTGAGGGGGAGTTGCGGATTACGTGCTCGCTCGTTGGGACTGATGATGGAATAGGGAACCCATAGGTGAAGCCACTCTCAATGCTGAGAGCTTTGTCTCACAGCGGGTAAGCCCACAGCCATGAGCCAAGTTCAAGCTTGATTGTCGTTGGGGCCATGGCCTTCACTTGCATGCTGCTGCATTGGCTTGAATGGTTTTGTCTCTTTTCCCGCTCGACATGTGGAAGCTGGATGACTGCCCCTGCAGCTTGCACATGAGTGTCAGAATTTGCAGGGGTGCCATGTGCAGCTCCATGTATTGTACTGGTGGCATGATCGGTGACCGGCCATTTGGTTGGTTTGCCACCCTTGTGGTGCCTGAAAGGGCTGCAATAGCCCTTCTTGTCTCCACAGTCTGTTGGGGGACATTTCATCAAGCCACAGATCTAAGATTCTGTGCTGCCATGTCACGGTTGGGTCCTCTGCCATGCTCTTCCTGAACTTAACATCGTAGTTTAGCCAGGCTCACCCTCCGAATCGCTTATGCGCCCAGGTAATGGTGTCCAGGTACCTAATTAGGTATGGACTCGATTCAGGCTCCCACTCAATGACCACACTCATGAAATGTGGAAAGCCGATACCCAATTGTTAATAGATTTTAGAATCCTTGGCTTCCTGTCCTTTTACCCATGTTTTTCCCTATCCTTACTCTCTTTTGTCTCACCTTCCTGGTCCCTAAGAAGCAGCGAGAATATATCAATTTATTCCCTTCGCCAAATGCACTTCTTCAACTTCCTAGGCACTGCGCTGGCTAATGAGCTCACGCCGCAGCGCGGATCTCCACCCCATGGTAGATAAGGTCACTTGTGCCTCTGGCACTGGCCCGGTTACGCCGGCCTCCTGGTTTTCTCTTCTCTGGGTGGATAGCTCACTGCACGCTGCCCATACTCTTGACAGAGGGGTTTTCTTTTATGACGTTTTGTTTTGAAATTTTTTAAGGCATTCTGTATTACATTTGCTAACGCCAGCTCGCCATCTGTGTCAGAAGTAGATTCTTCAGATGATGAAGACGACAGTTCAAGTGCCCACGCTACACCCCCTGACTTACCAATAGCCATGCTTGTGTTTGCCGTTCGTGGTTCTTCCGATCTTGTGGTGGGAGCTTCCAGCCATTGCCTGAATGTGCTCAAGCCGTGTTGATTAACCTGTTTACGGATGACCCGCAGTAGTTCATCCAACTCCTGGCTGGATGTGGACGGCGTAGGTGGCTGTAGTTGCTGCTGTGGTAGAGCCTGTTTGCCGTGATGAGTGGGATTTTTGGTCGCCTCATGTCCTCGAGTGGTGTCCCCATGATTTGTCTTCTTTTTTGCTACTGCTGCCACCTTTGCCGTAGTCCCGCGTGTTGCCCTGGCCGCTGTGCTCTCTGTGTTCTTGCTTCTGCGGCAACTCTCTGTGTTCTGTTGGCCTCTGCAGGCCCATGGAGCGCTTTGGCTGACCTTTCGTGGCATATCTAGAGTACAGAGCAATTATACTACAAAGAGGAGGTGGGAAAATGAATGAGACATGTTAGCACTCAGCTCCCCCTCAAGTTAATCCCATATGCTACCTTTGTGCTTCTCCTTCTTTTCTGACTTGTCTCTGGCTCATAATTATTCTTATTTATTCATAAAACTATAATTATATCCCTTGTTTAATTTATGTATTAATATTATTATTATAATTTACACTTTTTTTTAAGGAGCATGTGATAATCAAACTGGTACCTTGAAGAGTCCATAGCCAGCTGATCCCCACCGCAATGCCACACCACTGAGCCCAGCTGCCCACCAAACGTTTACTGGCTGCCCCAGATGCCTCGATATCTGTTCACATTATTTATTTATTTATTTATGTTTACATGCCATACCACTTTTGTCCACCAGATGGGATCCACATACAAGCTAGCCCTCTGTGTTCACTCTGTACACCTTTTTTTTTTTTCAGTATTCAGCGCACCATCCACATGGCCACATGCGCTCCAGAGTCTCTCTGCTCTTCATCCTCTTTTTTTTTTTTTTTGCAGGCTGCAGTCGCCCCCCTCATCCCCCACCCCCTAACCCCCCCATCTACCTGGCCACATGTGCTCTTTGAGACCTCTGGCCAACGGCAAGGATCCCTGCGCGCTGGGCCCCAGGCACTCTTACCTGTCCCTCCGGTTTTGATCGGGCCCGATCGGGCCTCAGAATCACTACCCCGGACCTCCGACTCGTTCTCCTCCCTCACCAATCGCCGATCAGGCCTCCCTTTGATCTGCGATTGGGGCTCCAGCCTACTTGCTGCTGCTGCCCTCTTCAGACGCTTCCGGCTACTTGTCCCCCCTCAATCGAGGCCGTTCTGCACGCATTGCACCCGTTTTCCATATTTATTTATTTATTATTATTTTTTTTTTACCTCCCTGCCCGCTCCTGATTCCTTGTAATGACGCTGGTGGATCTTCTCTGGCGGACCGGTAAGTAAATGCTGCTGGATTGATTGATTGTCTCGTCGCAGAAAAAGGTGCTTGCTTGTTTGATAGCAGCGGTCGTGGTCGTCTCGCTGCCGATCCACCATTGGGGGAAAGAGGGCGGGCTGCAGCCCACTCCCCCTTCTATAGCTCACTGCAGCCCACCCCCTCCAGACCCCCATCCCCCGCCAAGGTTAACCCCTTGGCCTGCCGCTGCCTCGGTTGTGTCCGGCCGTGTTAATTCGCTGCCAGTTCTATTCCCAGGATCACCCAGCTTTCCTTACAGCAAGGATGGGGGTCAAAGGAGTGTGCATCAGTTGTTGAATTGATGTGCATCTCTTAGGGGGGAGAATAAAGTTCCCTCCTCAAGCCTTGCTGAGAACCTTCACGTGGTGACCCCATTGTATAATATCTATATCAAATCTCAGCAAGGCAACACTACAATTAAAATATGTTATGAATGAATAAGAAAAATACATAGTGGCCACACATCGCCCAGGATGAAAAGGTGCCCAGCTGTAGCTTAAGCACTAGGGCTAATGATGGTGGTTGCGATAGTGCAAGTGCTGCAGAAACAGATAGCATCTCTGCCACAGATAAAGGCCCTGGTGAACCTGTTCATGGACCCGCTGTGTCAGAAGATAAACCACAGAAATTTATGAAAAAGTTAAGAGAATTAACTAGAATTAAGTGGAATGTCCCAGATTGCACTTGGACGTCCCATTGTAAAATGTGCCTCCCTGTCTATGAATGATTTAGCCAGAGCCAACCCGTCCACTAGGCAAGCTAGGTGGCCGACCCAGGGTGGGGGCACCAGCAGCACACATGACCTGTCGAGCCACCCACCCCAGCTGCCATCTCTGCCCCCCCCCCAACTGCTGCCGATTCTCAGGAGGGGGAGGCAGGCAGTGGCAGCAGCTGTATTTTCAAAAACGGCTTCTTTTTGCCACCACTTTCTTCTGTGGGCAGAAAAGTGGCGGCAAAATTCTGCTCCTTTTAGAAATATTGCAGCTGCCCCCTCTCCCTCCAAATATGGAATCAGCGGCAGCTGGTGGAGCAGTGACGACAGCTGGGGGGGCTATGGCAGCAGTAGCTGGGGAGGTGGTAGCAGCGGCAACTGGGGTGGTCTGCGCAGCCAGGGTTTCTGCCTAGGTTAGAGAAACCCATGTGCTGGCCCTGGATTTAGCATTGGATTCCCTAAAAATATGCAGTGTGCTGGGGGAGAGGCATTGCTCCCTTTTGGCCATGCTGAAGTCCAGTATGCTTATTCTTTCCCTTTGAGCGGTGTTACAGAACCCATAAGTAAAAATACCTGTGAATTTTGCATCAATGAGAGTGAATTTAAATGGTCTATTGCCTGCAATTCATATCTGTTTGGTCACCTGTATAATTTCCAAAAATGAACTGCAAAATAATTTATTCAATGGTCATCCTGAATATAGTCACCTTTGGAAGGATCCAAGTGGCAAATGGGTAAAATAACCACATAGTAATTTGAACTATTAAATTAACAGGATGGAAACCCCAAAGGAAACGAGAACTATGAATCAAAACCTTTAGAATTAAGATATAAACTAATTTTAAATACATACGTGGTGTGATAAAAAAGTATCAAGACTTTAACAATAATACAAGAAGTATAACACTGACCGTTATTACACTCAGTCTCTTTCAAAGTAGTCCCCTTCTGATAAAACACACTTTCTCTAGTGTTCCTGCCACTGTTGGAAACAATTTTGAAATGCCTCTTTCGTTATGCTCTGAAGTTGCTGTGACAAATTTTGCTTAATGATATCCAAGTCGTTGAATCTCCTTCCTTTCAGTGGTAATTTCAGTTTTGGAAACAAAAAAAAAGTCACATGGTGGAGATTAGGTGAGTATGGTGACTGATGGATTTACTCAATTTGGTGTTTGGCCAAGAACTGCTGGACAAGATGCAATGAGCTGGGGCATTATTGTGATGAAGCAACCATTCACCATTTCTGTCCAAGTCTGACATCTTACAATGAACTCCTCTTAAATGAGTCAGAACTTCGGCATTGCACTCCTTATTGATGGTTTGGCCTTTTGGAGCATACTCATGATGAACAATACCCTGGTAATCAAAGAACACTGTGAGCATGACCTTAACATTGCTCTTCACCTGACGGGCTTTCTTGGATCTGGGAGAGTCTTCCATTGTGAAGACTGAGCCTTAATTTCCAGGTCATAACCATAAACCCATGATTCATCACTAGTAATCTTTTTGATGAAATCTGAGTCATATTCATTGCATTCCAACATCTTCCTGGCTGCAGACAGTCAATCTTCTTTTTGGTTAGGGGAAAGGAGTTCCAGCACGAATTTTGAAGACACACATCTCATCCCCAAATCAACAATAAGAGTGGACTGTACCGACCTTGAACTAATGTCAATGTTCTCAGCAAGCTCTCTGATACTCAATCGATGATTTCACATATGGCAGCATGCACTGCTTCAACTTTGCCTTCATTCCTGCTCGTGGATGGCCTTCCAGAACGTTTGTCACTGTCAACACTTTGGAGGCCCTCTTGGAAACAATTGAACTAGTCATAAACACAAGCACAACTCATGCATTCATTGCCATAAACTTGCTGTAACTTGTCATAAGTCTCTTTCCAAGAATCTCCAAGTTTCTGGCAGAATTTAATGCAAATTTGCTGTTCAATTTTTTCACTCATCATAAATTTGACAAACTGCTTTTACATGATGCCAAACATCACGTGATTGAAAAAGGAACAGGTGTGCTGCAGCCATGCTATACTCTGCACATGCACAGCATATAACTAGGTCACTGCATGCTTAATATCATGGTGGTGCAACATTTTGTTATATAGTTACACAAGTTTTGACACTTTTTGATCACACCTCATAACTACAAACATACAACTTTAATCACCTGAGTGTTCCTACATGTGAATTCCCTCATGTTCCAGCAGTTAGGTCCCAGGAGCCTGTTGAGTCTTTTAATAAGGCAGATTCACCACCTGTCAGCCTTTGAGAAAAGAACATTGGTCTGCTCTACACATGCAAACTGCAAATCAGTCTCAGAAATCTGGACTCATGAACAGGTATGTTTTAAGATTTAGTTCGTAATTTGAAATTTTCAAGTGTGCGGCTGACTGGACCAGAGTTATTTTCAGGTAATAAATTAAACTTTGAGCAGTATATCGAGAGATCTGGTAATTGTAAGGGAGAACTAAAGGGTGGAAGTGCTATGCTTTACTTCAAAGAGAAGATATGCAGTTTTGTAGAGGCCCTGGAATTTGTCACAAACCAACAGCAGGGTCAACCTTTATTGTCTTCAAATGTACCTTCATACATAAGGACTGACAAACTGGCTCTGGCCAGAGGTGGATCTAACCTGATACCCTCTCAGTCAGTAACAAGCAGCTAATGCTGAGGGAAAGCAAACAAGAAACAAAGATGCCCTCCACTCCCAAATACCCTTCCAGTAGTGTGCAGGAGGAGACGGATAGAGCCACAGTCTAGGGACTTGGAAACTCAGAGTTTGAATTCCATTGATGCTCCTTGATATCTTCAGCAAGTCACATAGCCCTCTATTGCCTCAGTACTTATTCTGTAAGCCCTCTGATGACAGGGAAATCTGTATTGCACCTAAATGTAATTTATTATTTATATTTAGTTCACACCTGTTCAGTAGTTGCCAAAGGCAAGTTACAGTTAAGTACAGTAGGTATTTCCCTGTCCCAGGGAGCTTACAATCTGAACTTGTCCCTGAGGCAATAGAGCAGTGGTTCTCCACCTTTTTTGTACCGTGACCACTTTTACTATTGGTCAACTTGTGGTGAACCCCAATGATAAAATCAAATGCGTCTCTCTTCCTTTACCGTTAGCGCATTGTCGCTGTAATCATTTGTCGAATTATTAATATATTATAGGCCTTTGCAATATATTTTTATTTATAAAATTTACTTATTTAAACCACAATAATTAATCACAATAACAAGTAACAATATTTTATTTCAAAATTATGATGATTTTGTAATCAAATAACTAATATGAAATACAATTATTGTTTCTACCTTTGTTGTCTGATCAATTTATTCTCTGATCATGCTGGTCCCGATATGAGGCTTCTGCTTTCCTGTCTTCTCTTAGCTCTCTTTCTGTGGTCTATGGTCCATCTGCCATTTCTTATATCTTCTTTTGTTTTCTTCACTTCTTTCCATCAGCCTATTTCCAGTTCCAGTAACCCTCCCCAGTATCAGCCCCTTTCCAGTCCTCACTCTCAGTACCTTCCAATGTCAACTTGCATTCCCATGACTGCCACTCCCTTCCCTTCCAGTCCCCCTCCTTCCCAACTGACCAGTCCCTTCTAGTACAAATACCATGGCAGCCCCCCTCAAATCCACTCCCTTCTAGTTCCATTATCCCATCCCCTCGCATCAGCCCATTTGTAGCCCTAGCCCCCAGTTTTCTTCCAAGGCCAGCAGCTCTATCCTCCCCTCCCCACCATCAACCCATTTTTTACTGGACAGTGCACCCACATTCCAAGACCACAATGGCTTGCTACATTTTCTGTCAGCTTAGAGCCAGCAGCCCATTCCTCTCCACATCTGCTCTAACTACACTGTTTATCTTATTAGTCTTAGCACGTCTAGACTACTGCAGTGTGGTGTACGCATCTATCAGCTCAAGCATTTATAAGAGGTCCAAAATACAGCCATCAGATTATTACCTCATGCTTCTAAATTTGACCAAGCTACAACCTTGCTTATCCATTTTCACTGGTTATCCATCCAATATTGTATTCAGTACAAGATTCTCACACTGGTCAATAAGATCCTCCACTCAGGTTCACCTTCTTATCTTTCATCCTGCATCATTCCTCACACCCCTTCACGTATCTTAAACATTTTTCATATCTCTACCTTCCCCCTCCATCCCATGTACGATATGGATCCACCCGACCTTCTGCTTTTTATTTCCTCGGTCCAAGTTTATGGAATGCTCTTCTACCCAATCTCTGCTTAAAGTTATCTTACTCTAAATTCAAATCACTCCACAAGACTCACTTCTTTCAATTAGCCCCTCAGTAGCGCTGGGCTCACCTCCCCCTCTCTCGACCTTCCCCTGACTTGAGTACATGCTGCTTTTGGCCCCTACCCCTCCTCCTTTCTGTTCCCTGCCCCATCAGTTTGTGTTTACTCCTTTCCTATTTTTTTGGGAGTTTCTTTCTGGTTTTTATTGTACACTGCTCTGCTGCTCTGAAAGGGGTTATAGTAAATTTTAATAAATCATTCTGTATGTGTCGGCAAGGGTCCTAACACTCCCTTCTTTAAGCTTTGAGAGTGCCTCAGTTGCAATCAACATGCAGGCTGTATTTTCATATGCGGCACCAGGTCTGTGGAACAGCCTTTCATTGGATCTTTGGCAGGAGAAGGATTATCTTTCCTTTCGGAAATGGGTCAAAGCAGAGTTATTTGTACAGGCTTTCAGGTCTTTCTCTTGACTTAGCAGCAGTATGTTTTGGTAGGTGGAGGGGTTGGGGGTGAGGGGGGTTGCACTTATGTGGTTGTGTATTATGTTTAGGATGGAATTTTTTAAATGGGGTTTATTTTTATTGTACCACGCCTTGAACATTTTTGCATAGGTGTGTAATTAAATACCATAAATAAATTATCAGTCATTGTTTGTGTTCATGTAGCTAAGGTATTTTGGAAGGCCCTTCTGTGAGTCTGATTTATTTAAGTTCTATTCACATTAGGGCTTTTTTCACAACAGGGCAAGTCCTACTTTATGGAAATCAGAAATGAATCAGATTTTTTTAATATTTAGAAAGAAGTTTAAAACATATTTTTTAATCTAGCTTTTCAATTTGAATGTTAATGTGCACTAAGTGCCACTGTCCTCAGAGAAATAAATCAGCACAGTGGCTGTTAACATTTGTTAACATTTACTAACAAATGTAACCTTTGGTATACATGCCTCTATGTCTGTTCATCTGTAACTTACCTAGAGGTGTGATAATAGGCAAGACTCAAACATTTTGAGAAGAAGATAAAGAGGAAGGCTCTGCCTAATATTATCTTTTTGTTCATTTTTTTATACTGCAGATTTAGTTGCTGGGTTATTTTTTTTTGGGTTGTATAGGAGGATTTTTAAGCAGCCTTTGATTCTATTCCTCATAGGAGGATATAAATAAACTGAGTAGCCTGGGAATAGGTCCCAAAGTGGTGAACTGGATCAAAAATTGGTTGACTGGCAGATGACAGAGGGTGGTGGTAAATGGAATCCACTCACAAGTAAGGAAAGTCAGTAGTGGAGTGCCTCAGAGTTTGATCCTGGGACCAGTACTCTTAAATGTCTTCATGATACTGCAAAAGGGTTAAAAGGAAAAGTTTGATTTTTTGTTGAGGACACGAAGATTTGCCACAGAGTGGACTCCTCGGAGAGAGGAGACAACATGAGAAAAGATCTACAAAATTAGAAGAATGGTCTAATACCTGGCAGTTAAGATTTTTTTGAAGGTGTGAATTAACAAGTGGATAAAGGTGAGCCATTTGATATAGGGGGTCATTCTGAACCATGAATAAGCCGTCTACATGTATAAGTTAGATGTTTTCAGCACATAAATAGCACATAAACATCTAGCCACAGTCAGGAGGGAGGAGTGGCCTATTGGTTGGGGCAAGTTACCTCAGGCCAGAAGGTCACAGGCTCAAATCCCACTAGAGGACAGAAACCTTGGGCCAGAAGGACTGGGGTTTCTTGTTCCACAGGTGTTCCTTGTGTTCTTGGGCAAGCCACTTAACACTCCATTGCCCATGTTCCCTGTAAAATAGTTATCTCCAAGTTATAATGCCCTGTTCAATGTAAACCACCTTGATATCATGAAAGGCAGTATATAAGAAATATTAAATTAAAAAAGCATTTTACAAATACAGATGAGAAAAATGGATAATCTGGACAGGGGTGTGGAGGGGAGGAGCATGGGCATGTCGAGCTGCTTAAACATTTAAACCGTATTCCGATGAAAACTTGTACATACAACCTAGATGTCTAGGTTAGACCTGCTAAAAGTGGAATAACAGCCTATGTAGGCTAAAGTAGCACTGTACTGTAACAACACAGAAGGACATCTATGTTTAAATAAAGCATAGCTGTGTCATAAAAGGATCTGGACAAGTTCCTGAAGGAAAAGTCCATAACATAGACATGGAGAAAAGAACTATATAGCCTGGGGTAAGCAATATAGCATGTTGCTATTTTTCGGGGATGCTATTCTGTAAATGTGATCTAGATTGGCTAGTCTGGAAATTATAATAGGCCGAATGGACCTTTGACCGAAGGGAAACAAACTGAACCATATGGAAGCAATAGGGGTCCAATGGTAGTCAGGAACAGAGGGCATTTTCACAGACAACAGATCTGATTGGTGTGTAAAAATATCTAACTCATACAGATGAAATTTATGCATATGAAATTTTCCAAACCTAAGTGCAAACCAGTAACCTCTCTCCATCTAAAACATCTTCCCATCAAAAAACAAAGCACCCACCTTTATTAAAGGCCAGTACACTGTTTTACCAACTTTCTTGTGGGAATAATAAAATTTGGGAGGCCGATCTCTAAACCAGTATTATTTCTCAACAA
The DNA here is from genome assembly GCA_033557465.1 of Ichthyophis bannanicus. NCBI lineage: Eukaryota > Metazoa > Chordata > Amphibia > Gymnophiona > Ichthyophiidae > Ichthyophis > Ichthyophis bannanicus. The sequence goes on from CM066033.1 coordinate 763,297,311, forward strand.
TGGGTATTTCTCAATACTGGGGTGAAAGCGTCTCCCTCTCTGTCCCACTTACTGTGAAGGGAGTTAAAAATAAGTCTGAAGACTCCTTTGGAGCCATATTCACATGTCAGAACACTCAATAGTGTTGTTTTTCTGGGGGCGTGTCCAGGACGGAGTTACACGTTTTGACGTGGTTAGGTATACAATGACGTATACATGCAAATTCAAAGAATACCGTACACCCATGTATGTCTAGATCCACATTTACATCTGACACCCGTGTTATACGTGCATAGCCACTACAGTTAAAAACATATAACTTTTCCTGTGTGCTACACCTCTTGGATATTTTGGGAACTTATCTTGTACAACATATCAGCTTCTACAGCAACACTGCCACTGACATGCAGTAGGTACAAACGGTCCCTAATGCAACTGTAATGGTATGTGTACTGGGTCCTGTGCTCCAGATGCATGTCTGTGGTACATGTCGCCATTGGTAAGCATGGACCTGGGTGCAGAGGCCAGGTGCCCTGTGCAGTCACCCACCACAGGGCAGGCAGGTGTGGGCATGTTGCTGTCTGGGGCAGGGACTGATTGGCTTGCATGTGGGCGTGGCAGGTCCTTCCCCAACACCATATCCCCAGCCCCATACTGAGTCACTGTACAGGGAGTGTGCATGTTTGGCCCCCACAGTTGCATGCCTGTAGGTGTTACATAGATGTTTCATAGTATATGATTGCAGATAAAGGCCAGTATGGTCCATCTGTTCTGCCCAGCAAGGTGGCAAGAGAAGGTGTATCTGCCGCTCCATGTAGATCAGCCCTATTGAAATGAGTTCTGCCACTGTATTTGCCCCACCACTTACATTGGGAAGGCATTCCAAGCATCCACCACCCTTTCAGTGAAAAAGTATTTCCTGCTATTGTCTTTCAGCTTACCCCCTTGCAGCTTCATGTTCTGCTCTCTAGTTTTACAGCTTCCCCGTCTTTGGAAGAGGTTTGTTTGTTGATTACTACACTGTATGCATTTAAAGGTCTGGATCATATCTCCCCTATACCTCCTCTCCTCCAGAGTGTACATATTTAGGACTTTAAGTCTCTTCTCATAGGTCTTCTGGTGCAGGCTCCAAATCATTTTGGTCGCTGTCCTCTGAACTGCTTCCAGCCTTCTCATATCCTTGCGAGATGTGATCTCCAGAACTGAACACAATATTCCAAGTGAGGCTTCACCAGCAACCTGTACAGTGGCATTAGTACCTGTACCTTTCTGCTGGTAAGTCCTCTCTGTATGCAACCCAGCATCCTTCTGGCTGTTGCCACCACCTTGTCACACTGTTTCGCCATTTTGAGATCCTAAGAAACAACTACTCCAAGTTCCTTCTCCTGGTCCGTGCACATCAACCTCTCACCCCCTATCACATATATTTGCCTTGGATATCTGCTTCCCAAGTGAATGCCACTACACTTCTTAACATTAAATCCTAACTGCCAAGCATTAGACCATTTCTACAGCTTTTGTAGATCTTTCCTCACATTCTCCCAGTTGGTGAGGGGTCTTACATGTGCACAAGGTGCAAGGAGCTCTTTGCTGTCAGGGAATGAGTCCGATCTCTGGAGGTAAGAGTAGCAGACTTGGAAGACATAAGGAAAACAGAGAGGTACATAGACGAGACCTACAGGGATATAGACCTGAAGTCCCACTTCCAGTCTGAAAGCATCCCTGTTGCCATGGAGGAGAGAGGTCACATGTCAGGAGAGCATCACCATGGTGTGGCAGGAAGTGATCCTATAGCTAGGACCTGTCCTCAGGGTGATTTAAAACCCCTTTCACACCAAGGAAGTTTCTCCAGGGCCAAGTGCCCAGGAGGGAAGGGTTAGGACAGCTGTTATAGTTGGTGACTCGATCATTAGGCATGTAGATAGCTGGGTGGCTGGTAGACGTGAGGATCGCTTGGTAACATGCCTGCCTGGTGCGAAGATAGCGGACCTCACGCGCCACCTAGACAAGGTCATAGATAGTGCTGGGGAGGAGTCTGCTGGCTTGTTACATGTCGGTACCAATGACATAGGAAAGTGTGGTAGGGAGGTTCTGGAGGCTAAATTTAGGCTTTTAGGTAGGAAGTTGAAATCCAGATCCTCCAGGGTAGCTTTCTCCGAAATGCTTCCCGTTCCACGAGCAGGACCCAAAAGGCAGGCAAAGCTCCGGAGTCTCAATGCGTGGATGAGAGACAATGGTGCAAGGATGAGGGTTTTGGATTAGTTAGGAACTGGGGAACATTCTGGGGAAAGGAGGGCCTCTTCTGAAGGGATGGGCTTCACCTTAACTGGGATGTAAACAGGCTGATGGCAACCTTTAAAAAGTAAATAGAGCAGCTTTTAAACTAGATTATAGGGGAGAACCAACAGTCGCGCAAGAGCGCATGGTTCGTAACGATGTATCCTTAAAGGATACTATCAAAAAAATGAAGATAGGGCACATCAGCAGAGAGGTTCCAATAAGGAGAAAGGTAGCCCAAATGCCCTTGAGTACCAGGCAGAGTTTAAAGATTCCAAATTACCCCTGCCTACCGATAACCAGATTAATATGAATATAATACAGTCTCTAAAATGTTAGAAGTCTAAAAAATAAGATGGGAGAATTAGAATATATAGCACTAAATGAGAAGTTAGATATGATTGGTACCTCAGAGACATGGTGGAAGGAAGACAACCAGTGTGACACTGTGATACCTGGGTACAAACTATATCATAATGATAGAGCTGATCAAATTGGTGGAGGGGTTGCGCTCTATTTTAGAGAAGGCATTGAGTCACAAAAGGTTAAAGTTCTACAGGAAACAAAATTTACTGTAGAATCTCTATGGATTGAAATTCCATATAAGAACGGGGAAGGCGATGGCAGAGGGGGTGTATTATCGACCGCCTGGCCAGAATGAACAAATGGATGATGAAATGCTCAAAGAAATCAGGGAAGCTAACAAAAGTTACAGAACAGTAATAATAATGGGTGATTTCAATTACCCCGGTATTGACAGGATCAGTGTCATGGCAGGACATGCTAGGGAGATAAAGTTTCTAAATGAAATAAATTACTGCTTCTTGGAGCAGCTGGTTCATGAACTGACCAGAGGGGAAGCCATTTTGGACTTAGTCCTTAGTGGAACACCAGATCTAGTGCAAGAGATAAGGGTGTTGGGGCCACTTGGCAATAGTGATCATAGCATGATCACGTTTGATTTAATTAATAGAAGAGGGATGGTAAGGAAATCCACATTACTACCTTTTAACTTTCAAAAGGGAGACTATGATAAAATGAGGAAAATAGTTATGAAAAAAACTAAAAGGAGCAGTTGCAAAGGTTAAAGACTTACATCAAGCGTGGATGTTGTTTAAAAATACTATCTTGGAAGCCCAGACCAGCTGTATTACATGCTATAAGACAAGTGGAAGAAACTCCAAAAAACTGCCAGCATAGTTTAAAGGTGAGGTCAGAGAGGCTGTTGTTGCCAAAAAAGCATCTTTCAGGAAATGGAAAAAGAGCCAAATGATGAAAACTGGAAATAGCACAGGCACTGGCAAGTTAAATGCAAGGCATTGATAAGGCAGGAAAAGAGAGAATTTGAGAATAAACTTGCTGTGGAAGCAAAAACGTATAATAAAGACTTTTTCAAGTACATTTGTAGCAAAAAACCTGTGAGTCAGTTGGACCATTAGATGATAGAGGGGTAAAAGAGGCAGTAAGAGGGGACAAGGCTACAGTGGAGAGACTGAATGAATTATTTGCTTCAGTCTTTACTAAGGACGATGTAGGGATGTTACCCATGAAAGAAGTGGTATTTATTTATTTTTATTTATTTATTTAGCTGTATTTATATCCCGCTTTTCACCGGGTCAAAGCGGTCAATTGGGAGATACATTTAACACGAGGGGATATGACACACATACGCTAATACTTACAGGGAAAATGGCCAATGGAGGGTTAAGTGGCTTGCCCAAGACCACAAGGAGTACCTACAGGACTAGAAATCCCAGTCCCTCCAGCCTGAGATTTGCTGTCCCCAGGTGGGACTTGAACCCCTGGCCCTCCGGCCTGAAGTACCTTGTCCTAACCACATTTAAAGGTTACTGCAGAGGACTTGAAAGAAATATCCCTACACCGGGAACATGCATCACAACTATTTGATAAACTGAAGAGTAGCAAATCACCTGGACTGGATGGTATACATCCAAGGGTGTTGAAAGAACTGAAATATGATATTGCAGACCTGCTATTAGTAATCTGTGAACTATCATTAAAAATCATCTGTAATACCTGAAGATTGGAGGATCGCCAATGTAATGCCATTTTTTAGAAAGTGTTCCAGGGGTGATCCGGGAAACTACAGACCAGTGAGCCTGACGTCAGTACCAGGAAAATGGTAGAAACCATCATAAAGAACAAAATTACTCAGCATTTAGTCATGGCTTAATGGGACACAAGTAAAATAATGACTGCCCTCCAAATATATTGAGAATTTGCCTGATGAACTCTGCACACTTGTTCATTAAGAAAATCAAATCACATTAATGGAACTAGTGGTCTCAGACTCCAATCGGCAATGCTTTGAACACTCTGAAGCAATATGCCTTATCGCATCAATGACCACAAATGTTCACAATTGTTTTGAAGATGTTGTGCACGTATACATTCATCAGATCTTTCTTCAATATTTTAACATTTCCAAAAGTTTTTTATATATAAGATTGTGCTTATCTCAAAAATGCTGGTAAAGTTCCCCGACGCCACCATTCAGGTACCGTCCTCGCGTTTCAATGCTTCATCAGGGAGTAAATTTTAACACAGCACGATCTATAAAAGAATGACAAGTTTATAGCATTCAATGAGCCACGGTCCTAAAAAAATATACCGTGGCTACAATCTTGTATGCACTCTACCCTACCTTGTTTTAGTTTATCCAAGTTTGACACTCCATTCCAACATGCGGCCATTAACATATCCATTGAAGCTTGTTAGCTCACAGTAGAACGCCGCGCATGCGGACAACGAACTCAATCGGGATTTAAATAGTTTGGTGTTCCAATGTTCTAACATCAAATCAACCAGCAGCGCCCTCTATTATGAGCAATTTGCTACTGCAGGTGAATAGAACTGCAGCTGTTAAATGCAAGCCCTCCATTCAATCGAACTATTGAGACCAGTCGGGATGACTGATATCAGTCTATAGATCCACTTCTGTTCTTGGATCAGTAACGTTTGTGCCCTGGACTTGCCATTTCTTCCCTCTGCTATCCACTCTATCCCAAAACAGCGTAACTTCTCAAAAGTGTGATGTTTGAACATACAATGTGCCACCAATGGGGCTTCTTGTACCTTACATTTTAATCTACTCCGATGTTCATTAATTCTAATTTTGAGCTGTCACACAGTTTTTCCAACATATAATAGAGCACAGGGGCATCTAATACCGTATATAACGTGATCTGAATTGCAAGTGGTAGAGTGTTTTAAAAAGTAGATTTTCCCATGATATTCAAATTTGTTAAGTTCTTCTGTCACTGGACAGATACTACAATGTCCACATTGTTTATGGCCTGATGTCTCAATTTGACTTACCACCTGATATGGCCGTAATTTGGCTGGACTAAGCTTCTCCTTGAGGTTTTGGTGGCGGGTCCATAGCAGAGCCCATCCCTCCTACCCCAGGTTCAGCAGGACAATGTCCAGCTAGTACATTTGGACCATGGTCCAAAGAGACACTAGGATTTGGTCAGCTAACTGACAAGGACAATGTCGACGATTTCTTGGAAGCGTTCGAGCGTGTGGCTCACGTAGCTAATTGGCCAAAAGACCAATGGGCAGTCCGGTTGGCAAACCAATGGGCAGTCGGTTGGCACTATCACTCATGGGTGAGGCTTTAGCCGCTTACCAAACCGTACCCCCCCGGCTTTTGCCAATAACTACGAGGAGGTAAAGCGAGCTATCAAAGATAGGTTAGGTCTAACACTCTCGGTGTACCACCGTTTATTGAGGAATGCCAGATTAGGATCCGGTGAAACACCCAGAGCATTATACCACCGTCTGAAAGGTCTGGTTAATAAATGGCTGGAACCAGAAGGTAAGACGCTGGAAACAATATTAGATAGCATCATATTAGAACAATTCTTGGCAGCTATTCCAGTAACAGTACGCACCTTCCTAATATTGCAGGGTTGCCGAAGCACCCAGGAGGCTATTTTGCTCACTGAGCGATTCCTTGAGGCGGATGTCACTGCCCAAGAAAGGAGCTTTGCTTCTATAAAGGCACCATACGCTTTATCAGAAAGGGAAGAGAGGCCAAGGAATATTGTTAATAACGTGTGTTTGCCTGTGGATAGAAAGAAATATGTGAAAAGAACATGTTTCAGGTGTGGAAGTGATAGTCACTTACAACGTGAGTGTAAGGTAAAAACAGCACTAATAACACAGGTACACTACCAAAAAATTGCCTCCAGTTTTGCAACTGATTCCTATAGATTTTGGGGTGCTGAATCCAGGAAAAATAGCCAAAATGTTCCATCATGTCACGTTTTCTTGCAAAATTAGATTTCTTACCCATATAAGGAATGTTCACATAATTTCTTTTTAGCCGACTGCAGTTTATTTTCTTGGCCCAAAATAGAGGTTGTAATGGTTAACTAATTAGAAACACTCCCTCATGATATTTTAGAGTGTTTTGTATTCATTTTATACATTAACAGGACAATTGGGAGGCGGGGGGCTAAATCCAGTACTCGCGCTGGGCGCATGTTCTTTCCTGTTCGCCTCACCTCGTTCGCTCGCTCAAACACGGTGGTTGCGACATGAACATTCCTGTCCAAATTTCAGTTTCTTGCAAGTTCATTATTACCTTTTGTTTGCTCTGTCGTAATCCAGCTTTATTCCGAAGTGGTTCACTACAGTTGTAGTTTGCAGTGCTGTGTATTTGTGATGGCTCACAGAGCCAGAGGTTGCGTCAACTCTCCGGACAGTTTTTGTTTTATTTGTGGGGAATATACCGTGAAAAGCGGCAGAGGAACATTTCTGCATTTATTAAAAAAGTATATTTCGCCTATTTCAGTTTGAAGTTAGGCGATCAAGACAAACCGTGGGCTCCTCACAAAGTGTGCAAGACATGTGAGGAAGATCTACGCTTATGGATGAAAGGTAAAAAACAAGCATTTCGTTTCGGAATACCTATGATGTGGCGTGAACAAAGAGACCACAGCAGTGACTGCTATTTTTGCTCTTGCATTGTGAAGGGATACAACTTAAAAAATAAGAACGTAATAAGTTACCCCAACCTTCCCTCAGCAATTAGGCCTATGCCTCATAGCAACGAAGTACCTGTGCCTGAACCACCAAAATCTTTGGATCATATTTGTGTGGACGGTTCTGATCATGATGAGACTCATCAGATGGCTTTTCCCGATGAGTCCAGTACTTCCGAGTTTGAAACTGAACCAGATCCGAAACCTGAACTTTTCTCACAAGCGGAATTCAATGATTTACTCCGGGATTTAGGACTCCCCAAAGATGCTGCCCAACTGCTAGGTTCTCGGCTTAAACAGAAAAATCTATTGTCACCAGGAACAACTTTTTATTGGTACCGCAACCGCGAGACACAATTTTTGAAGTATTTCAGCAAAGAGGAAGATTTGGTATTTTGCAACGCAATATACGGAGTGATGGAAAAGTTTAAACTCAAGTATGATCCTGCTGAATGGCGGCTGTTCATTGATTCGTCAAAGACAGCATAAAAGGTGTTTCTTCTTCATAATGGCAACACATTCGCTTCAGTTCCTATTGCTCACTCTGTTATTCTCCAGAAAATACGAGAATTTGGCCCTGATTCTTCAGAAGATTCGTTATGATGAGCATAAGTGGATGATTTGTGGAGACTTTAAAATTCTATCCATGCTATTAGGGCAGCAATCCGGTTTCACCAAATATCCCTGCTTCCTTTGCTTGTGGGATAGCCGGCCCACGACCTACACTGGGGGAAAAAAGACTGGCCAATTCGGGAGTATTTGAGACCCGGTGAGAAAAATGTTCTTCATGAGAGCTTGGTACCTCGTGATAAAATTCTATTACCACCTCTCCACATTAAGTGGATCTCATTAAGCAATTCATCAAGTCCCTTCCAAAAGATGGTGAGTGCTTTCGGTACCTTTGCTCAAAGTTCCCCCGACTTTCTGAAGCAAAGCTAAAGGAAAGAGTGTTTGTTGGCCCTGATATAAGGAAACTCATTTCAGATGGAGCATTCGCTGAAACGATGTCTGAGAAGGAAAAAGAAGCCTGGGATTCCTTCAAGGATGTTGTTCTCAATTCTTGGGGAACAGGCGGGATGAGAAACTATAAGGATATTGTTGCCAGGATGCTCAATGCCTTCAAAGAACAAGGCTGTAACATGAGCCTGAAAGTCCATTTCTTGCACTCCCATGTGAACTACTTTCCCGAAAACCTGGGGCGTACAGTGAAGAACAAGGTGAAAGGTTCACCAGGACATCAAGGACGCAGAGAGAAGGTACCAAGGAAGATGGAACACCACTATGATGGCTGATTTCTGCTGGTTGCTGCTGCGGGAAACCCCAGATGAAAAATACGCCAAGCAGCGCACCAAGAGAAGCATTCGGGGGAAGAAGAAACGACCCACCAGGAGATTGATTGACCCAAGAATGACTTTAAAATCTAAACTGTGTTGACAAATATCGTGTTTTACTAAACTTTGAAATAAAATTTGCTAGTTATTACCACAGTGTCGGATCTCATTTATTAGAATTTATTTTCACACCATCGGGTGTTTGTCTTCATGTATTGCAATGGTGCGGTTTGCATTTTCTATTCTTACATACATACCTGTACAACATTTTTTGCACATTTCTTTGCTTTGCTTTGTGTCTAACCTCGCTCTTATATGCTCAATGTTTGTGCACATGTATGTGGCTGTTTTAAGTGCAGACAATTTTGCTACCATCACAGTGTGTTTTGTTGACATTACTCTATTCTTATGTGCTGCCTTGTTACAATTTTCTTTATTCTTATTTGAATAACTACTAAACAATTAGTATAAAGAATTCATCCAAGAAACTTTTATCTCGATCGCACTCAATCTGAAACGTTCACCTCAAACTGCTAACCCAATGTAGCAAAAAATCTGTACGTGATGGAGCAAATTGGTTACCAGATTTGGATTCAGCGCACCAAAAAACGTAAAAATCAATCATTAGAGGCAGTTTAAAAAAATTTTTTTTAGTGTACCTGTGATGACCCAGGACAGGCTAGAGAAGGTTTTCTGTTAGCAGTCATAGTGCAAGGAGTAACAGTAAAGGCCTTATTGGATTCTGGATCTGACCAGTCTATGCTATCCAAAAGCCTTTGGCGAAAGATAGGGGCCCAAGGCAAAGGAATACCCCGTTTACCTAATGGCACAGTGAGGATTAGATGTGTACATGGGACAGCGTCCACGTATCCCATCTACTGAGTTCTAGTAAAAGGGCTAGGGATAGAGAAAGAGATTCCGGTAGCAGTAGTGCCCCATTTACCCCAAGAAGTAGTGTTAGGGAGAGACTGGCCTCAGTTCCAGAAAGGTATCAAACAGGGTCTACGTGTAAAAGAAGGAATGGTTTCTACGAGAACCCAAACTAAGGCCTTAGAGGGAGAAGGGGAATCTACAGCGGTAGAGCTGGAGAACCTTCCTTCTCATGAAGACCTAGTAACAGCCCCAGTGGCTAAGGCCAAAAAGGGGAAAGGAGAAAAGCGTTGGGAACGTCAGACTCGCTCCCCGAGTAGAGCCGAGGTATGGGCCGGGATGGAGTTACCCTGGGTCCCAGCAGAGCTAATGGATAAGTTTCCTTCCTTCCTGAAAGAGCAACAGGCTGACCCTGCTCTCAGCCAGGCTTTCAAGTATGCCCAAGAAGGGAGGGATACTTTACCAAGGTTTTTGCTTGACAGAGAAATTTTATATTGGCAAAGTATTGATCCGGCTACGGGAGACACGCGCAAGCAGCTGGTGGTACCTACCACTTTCAAAACCTTGGTGCTTAGACTCGCTCATGACCATCCCATAAGAGCGCACAAAGGGGTTCAAGGAACCTTGGACCAAATTCTGGCCCGATTCTATTGGCCAGGAGTGTTCAAGGAGACCACTAGGTTTTGTGAGGCCTGTCCCGCTTGTCAGAGAGTTACCTCGGTTAGGCCATCGGAAGTACCAATGATTCCTATACCAGTCATTTCGGTACCCATACACAGGATAGTGGTGGACATAGTGGGCCCCATGATTAAGACGCCACGTGGGTTTCAATATATATTGGTTATGATAGACCACGCAACAAGATTCCCATGGGCAGTGCCCTGCGAAGTATTTCTGCCCGCACGGTGGCGGCGGAATTGATAAAATTATTCTGTGAGGTTGGGTTCCCGAGGGAAGTGTTGACAGACCACGGCAGTAACTTCATGTCGCAATACTTAGCCCAGGTCTGGGACGCTTTTGGAATCAGGCATGTAAAGACTGCGGCCTATCACCCCCAGTCAAATGGGTTAGTGAAAAGGATGAATCAGACCCTAAAGAACATGTTGAGAAGTGGGTTGGAAGGGAAGATGACGGAGTGGGACACTATGCTTCCCTTCGTGCTCTACGCGTGTAGGGAAGGGAAGCAGGCGTCCCTAGGTACCTCCCCGTATGAGTTAATGTATCCCCAAGGGGTATCTTGGATATCCTCAGAGAACAATGGGTAGAACCCGGAATAGAGGAAATGGGGGTTCCCCAATTTTTGAGAGACTTGAGAGGTCGTTTGACACGAACCTCCCAGATAGCAGAGGACAATTTGAAAGCAAGTCAACAGAAACAGAAAATATACTACGATCACAATACCAAGCTTTGTCAGCCTGCTATTGGCATAAAAGTAATTGTCATGGTAGCAGGAGCAGTCCCGAAGTTTGAGAGCCAGTGGAGAAGGCCCTTTCGAGTAGTCAAACAGGTAGGCCCTGCGACCTATTCAGTGGAAAATAGGAAAGGCCGCCGACAGATTTATCAGGTTAATCTATTGAGGCCCTGGCACAAAAGGGTAGCACTAGCCCAGTTGACTATGTGTGCTCGTAGAAAGCAGAAAGGAAAAAATGATATCAATGCTTCAGGTAGAATTACGTGCTGTGAAGATGTTATCATCCCAGCCCGTAATATCTTAAGGGGGGGAATATGTGATAAGGTGAGCTGTGAGAATGAGATGGAATGGGAGAGAAGTGAGGAATGTGCCTTTAAAGACAGATGTAAACAGGGTTCCCATAGAAACCACAAGCCACCATAGCATGCAGTAGCTAGAGCTAAGCCCTGCTCAAGCAGTGACGTAAGAGCTAGGTTGAGCCCTAACAGCTCTCACATGTGCAGAGAGGAGGGTGTGGCTGAAAAGAAGCACCATTTTAAAACGGCTTCAGAGTTTGGTAAAAGTAGTCAGGAGGAAAGGAGTCAGGAGGAAAGCAGTCAGGAGGAAAGGAGTCACAAGAAAAGGGAGCTCAAGGAGCAAAGGAGAGGAGGAGGAAAGACAGCTGATTCTTACTCTCAGAAAGCAGTGGAACCAAGGTTGGAACCTGTCCTAAAACACCCCAGAGAAGCGAAGCTGGAAAGGTTTGTTTCCACGTGGGGAAACAGCTCAGAGAGCCAGCCAAGTAATAGAGGTGGGGCAGACAAGTTTGCTACAGTTCCTAACAGAGGTTTTTCTGAAGACGTGGTCAGAGAGCTGAGGAAAAGTGCTGAACGCTGTGCTAGCCAAAAAGCAAAGAGAGCAGCTCCAGGCAGGAACAGGAACAGTTCAAGTAAGTGCTGTGAGTCAGCTCTAGAGGCTGTTGAAAAGCTATTTTATGAGAAAGAAACTCCTTCTTTAAACTGTGCTGATACAGAGCAGAAAGAACACTTTTTAGGGAAACTGAAAGAGTTTCTGCAGAGTGTAAAGTTTAAACCCTCTGATATAAGCTCCCCAGAAGATGATTCAAATGAAGCTGTGGAGGATATGCAGTTAGAAATGTATGAAACTCCTTGTGATAATGACGCAGTAGAAATGGAATGCTCATTCTGTAAGTCAAACCAACTAAACATGTGCTAGGCTTAGGCCAGGAAAAGAAGTTTATTTACCCTGGTTTTGTTAAGCTGAATGAGAAAAGTCTGACTAAGAAGTTTTAAAGTCTGCCTGATGTGATTAGCAGCCATAGCAGTGAAAGGCATTTGTCTGAAGGAAGCTGAGTGCCACTGCTGTGGAAAGAATATTCCTGACTTTGATGTTTAAGCCTGTTTTGTTCCTCTTCATTATTTAATTTGGAGAACTCATCCTTGCCTTGTTTCTGCGCTATGAATTTTGATGTGAGGGAGAAACCCCGGAATAAATTTCTTTGTTCTGCCTGATAAACTGTGTGGTCACACTACTTTGCTTGGAGAGTAGCTGAAGCTACAAGACCCAGCATTCAATGCTGGCAGCCAAAGTCTTGGGACAATACTTAAAGGGCAAATAAGGCAGCCCTTTTGCCTACCAGCCATTGGCCTAGGCAGGGGGTCACGACAACGCATACACTTTCATTGGTGCACTGTGCAAAAGTGGAGATGGTTGGCATTCCTGCTTGATGCTCCTGTCTCATTGTCAGCTCAAGGACTGATAACATGTGCTCTGTTTTCAGGTGCTATTACCATGCCTTGGCCTCACCACACATTGTAACTTTGTGCTATTAGCCTCCAACCAGCTGTGGATAGTAGAGTCTGTCAGTGCTTCTGGTGGGTGTTTCCACCCTTGCTGGTCGCCTCCATGGGGGCTGCACATGCTGGAGTGGTACTTACCCTGTCAGTTAAATCTTGTCAAGAGGAAGATGCATTACAGAAACCCCAGCAGAGACCTGAACCTGTGACCCTCCACACCAACTGTGTGTGCTGCACCACAGTGCTACATTATGGGGATAACAGCTCCTGTTGCTGGCATGCTTCCCTTCAGCTCACCTTTGGCACATGCTGCAATGTTCATGGCACACATAACCAGGACAAGGCTTCTGTCTGCTGCAGGCTGCTGCCACTTCCAATGCCACCACTAACATCCCACCATGCAGATATGCCCATGCATTGTCAGTGATGGTGGTCACAGTCCCAGCATGTTAAACATGCAGGTTTGGCAGGCACTTTGGGCACAAGGGCTGGATAGAGGGGGCAGGGGCACACATGGATGGCCAAACAGCCACCCCCCACCAGCTGCCCATGCAGGGGCCCCATCACAGCCTACCTCTAATACATCTCAGGGGGAGTATGGTAGCCACTGCTGTGGTATTTCCCTGGGCACCTGCATTTTCCAGCTACCTGGAGAGCTACAGCTACAGCTGCAGGTGCTATCGGCGTCTTCCTCCAAAGCTGGGTTCAGTGGCACTGGGGGGGCCACTGGCATCTCTGTCAACTGTGTCATGTCCTTTGGACCGCCCCATGTGGCACATCACTGTTCCACACCAGCAGTATGTTTATGTTCCACCATTGTCACTGTGTGATCATGATAGACATCACAGATGGTGCAGCAGATGGCAGGATTCCCTTATGTGAGGAGATTACAAATGTTAGGCCTCCTCAATCTGTTGGTGAGATGACTGGGGGAGATATGATAGGGGTCTATACAGCACTGAATGGTGTGGAATGGTTCACGGTTGTTAACACTATCACAATAGGGGAGGACTAAGGGACAGGCACTGCCGCTATACTGTAACACATTTCAGACACATTGGGGCATATAGTTTGTCATTCAATGCATTGGAAAACACTGGCACACAGTGGCAGTGTATGTCGTGACAGCTCCTCGTATAGCTGGACTTCGGGAGGGTTTAGTCACGGTCCTGGAGGAAAGGTCATTAAACATTTATTTGTGGGACACTGAGGATCAATTTCTTGACCAAATACAGGCCTCTTTGACCATGGATGTCCTTTTGGGACCCACCTAGGTACCTGTGCCCCTGATTGGCCACTATTGGACAGAGGATAGTGGGCTTGAAGGACCTTGGTCTGCACAGTATAGCATATATTCTGAACTTATGTTCTTATGCCCCTCTGTGCTACCTGGGCAGCTGTCATGTCCACCCCCACCCCCACTGCATGACCACCGTTCCACCCCCTATGCCCCATTTGCACCATCAGCATGGTGCCCTTTCCTACATGAGCACCATGCTGTTGCTGTTAATGGGGCACTACTATCACTGTCTTGGGCTCCCTTGTTAGTGCATCACATTGCTGATGCTTGAATAGTCTCTCTCCCCTCTACAAACACTTTTTGCATGAGGTTTTAATCAGTGATCAGGTTCCCAGTGTTAAAGGGCTTTTCAAGCCATTGTGCAAACAGCGGCACAGGAGCGCAAACTGCAACCGCCCACTCCCTGCCCCATTCACGCACATTCTCTGTCCCTTGTATCTTTAACATTGCTGGTGCCTTTACCGCACCTTAAAGCATCATTTTTTCAGCATTAAGGGAGCAAGTGTGCCGATAGTCTGTGTTAACAGCACACATGCTCCCTTACCGTCGTTTAGTAAATATACCCTTTAGTGTAATATTCCCTCTTTGATTGTAAGGCATGATATTCTTTGAGTTTGTTTTTGTACAATGTGAAATTATCTGAAGTTTTTTAATTTCTCCACTTTCTCTCTTTGGATCTAAGTACATGCTTCATATTCGTCAACTATTGTGGTGACCACACCCCTACCAGGCGGTTGCCTAGTAGGGACGGGAGACCATCTTGTATTCCTTTTCCAAAGGGTTGTAGTTGTGTAGTCAGAAATGAACCAAGTGGATGTTTCAAAGCGCACAGGAATTTTTATTAGCTTCCTTTAGGTAAGATGGTAACAATCTTCAAAGCAACTTTACACTCGGGACGAAGAAACAAAGGATAATCTTCTCCAATTAAAGCAAATGTCAAAATAGTGTTTCGGTGGAATTATTTACAATGGCTTTCCTTTTCTTTCCCTTTAAGATGCTTCTTACTTCAGCAATCATAAAGGCACATGTATTTACAACTTACAATCAAATCCAGTAGGGCTGCTAGCTCCTTCTTTGCTGTTTTGAGTTAAACAGTTCTCTGCTGTCTAGCCCTGCCTTGGTTGCACTAGCCACTTCTTTAGGAAAGAACCTTAGTGCTTCAATATAAAAATCATTCTCTCCTTTACTTCAGGCTTTCAGCTATAACAAAGTTGTAACAGCTTTCTTAATTTATTTCTGCTATTTGGCTTCCATTAATTAGCATCAATACAAAGAGCACAGTCCATCTCAGAACAAGAAGAACCCGTGTCAGTTCCTCTACCATCCACCTCCATACTTTCTTCTGAGCTGCATATTGGTAAAGCTTGGAAACGTTCAGGCACTTTTTCCTTTAAGTCATTTAAAAGCTCAAATAGCCTATTCCACTGCACTGCCCCTTCTTCTATTGGCAGAACTTCAACAGGCTTCTCCTGTTCAACTTTTCTTGAAAACCCCTTCTTTCTAATCTGGGTTTTCCCAGGTACAAATCCCTCTTCAGAATCAGAGCAAGAGATATAAGCCTTAGGCTTCACTGCTTTCTTTCTCCTACCTTGGAGTTTTATTGCAGGACTTCCATATCTGGGGCTTCTGTTGGCTGTAGCTATCTCTGCCTCAGAGCCAGTCAGGTAATCAGGGTAAGATTTCCTCTCCACTTCCTGGGGCTTCTTCTGTCTGAAGGCACACCCTTCACCCGAGGAGTCTAGGCTCTCTTGCCTTAGCTTTTCCAATGCCAGCCTTCTCTCTCTCTTTCTCTTGCCAGCATACTTGGTCCTCTCCATGGAACCTTCTCTGTAGCTCTCTTGGCTGTAGTTGTGGCTGCTCTTGCTCTCCTTCCACTTGTCCTTGTTCCTGTTCCTGTTTCTCCTTCCGTCTATCTCTCTGTTTGTTTGCTCAAACTTAAACATGGAGCAGGGCACCTCCCCTTCTGACTCCACCCCCATGTACCTCCTACTCTTACTTAGGGTTGCCATGGAGTCTGGGTGTGGCTTTAGCCTAGCTCTACCCTCGTGGTTTCTCTCACTGCTTTTACTAGGGTGTATGTGTTCTGGTGCACCCATCCCCCGCAAAGAAGAAAAAGTTATTTTTCCCTTTATTTCTTCATGCTGGACTGCACTCTCCTTACCACACTATATTGTATACCAAATGGCTATTCTCTGTCTTTTTTTAGGTGGGAGTTTTGTGAAATTAAGGCTGCATTGGATAAAACATTGTTCCAAAGTTGCACAAGTGGATCAATGTCATTAGGAGTTGACTGCAGAGTGTGTAGTACTTTTGCTAGAAATTCATTTTTTTTTTAGGTTAAGGAATCTGCGAGCAGAGTGTGATTCATGCAGGAGATGTTTCTTTAAAATTATACATTGAGATGAGAAAAATGAGATAAGTTTATGATCCAACCATGGAATATCAGCAATAGTTGGCATTGAGGTATTGTGATCCTTTAGAATGCTCTGGGGAAGGAAAATCATGTCAAGGGTATTTCCTCTCTCATGTGTAGGTTGATTAACAATTTGAGTAGAGTCAATTGCTTCAATAGCATCCAGAAAAGCTTTTGCTTTGTTTATTGTTGTGCAGGCAAGGTTAAGATCATCAAGAAGGGCAAGGTACTTGTTTACAGAAGTGTGCTTGGGTATGTCTTCTACTAATATGAGAAGAGACTTGAAGATCTCTCTCTATATATATATATACCCTAGAGGAGAGATGTGATACAAATGTTTAAATATTTAAAGGGTATTAATGAATAAAGAAAACTTTTAGAAAAGCAAGGAAGCTGTAGAACTGGAAGACATGATATGAAGCTGAATGGAGTAAACTCAAAACCAACATCAGGAAATGCTTTTTCACAGAAAGGGTGATTGTCACAAATAGCAATGTTTTTATATATCTGGTGATTTCCAAAGTCTTCCAGGAATTACTATGAGAGATGTGAGTACAAAATGTATTCTAGTAACCTCTGAAAGGATAGTTGTTTTAGACCTGCTTATACAAACCCTCCATTGCCTCGGAAGAAAGGCCTGGCAATCTACTTCCGGTGACGCTGCCAAGAAAACCCAGGAGCTTCTGGGTCGCCAGGAGTCAGGACTGACTCGAAGGCACACATTGCATTTTGCATACAAGGCAAGCTTTAATTTCTAGGGGAAAGGGAAACTATGCTGTTTCTCACTGTTCTATGCTAACGGCATGCAGTCCTATCACAACAGAGGCATCTTACCTAGCCATGAGATTCTTTTTGTCTGAACTGTGAATAACCCTTATCTCAGCCTGCAATTGTTTATCTTCTGAAATGAGCCACCTGTGTTGGAAAATAGTTGATTCTGAGAACTGAAGCATTTTCTATAGAGCTGCAGATCAGACAAACATTGGGCCAATCAGAAAACAGGAAGGTAGATCAACAGCAGACTTAAAGACAGTCTGGCTAAAGCTACCCCCCCTCCCCCCCCCCACACACACACCATGGAAATGTGTGGCTTCCAACCTGAAGGTCACTGGCCTGTGATGAAACTGAGGAGGAAGATAAATGCCATATTATTTCAGTGCCATATTATGGATTAAACAATATGAAATGAAATAGATAATTTTGTTTATTTCCCATTTTGTTTCAAATGAATGTGTATCCCTAATACAGAGTGACTCACTGATTAGAGGGTTGGTTTAGATAGAATTTTTAGCATTGATTGGAGAACTGTAATTGCTGTGTTAATCCCAGGACTTTTTTTGAAGGGGTATGTGATGGTATGAAGTACTTGTACCTTTTTCATTGCCTGGTAATATTGATCTATGATCCTTTTGTATTAATGAAAGAACCCTGCGTATTAGTATCAGCACCTTTTTTTTAAAGAAAAATGCACTTATTAGTCCACTTGGATATGTGCAAATAAAGGTCAAACAAGTTTTAGGAGACACCTTTGTATTGGACTAACTTACTTTAGCTTTGACAAGCTGTTGAGAGTTATTATCTCTTCATCAGGTCAATGAAGAAGCAATACAATTAAATTGGGTTTAAATTATAATAAAAAAGTACACGGATTACGTGGGTATACATGTAAATAAATAGCTAGATACAAGCTCATCTAGGCTATGGGCCATCTGCATATGTCATTATAGTGCAATGCAAGAGTTGAGATACAGTGACAGTTTGCAGAAGAAAGGTTATAACAAGCTCATTATAAAAGTATTGAAAGGAAACATTCAGAAATGCAGAAAAAAGTGCATGTTTGGAATTAGAATTATCTAAGACTTTGACATTGAGAGAAAAGGACTGAATACAAATATCGGCATCCTTACCCATCTTCAGATATAAGACCTTTGAAATGTGAAGGGTCACTGTCTCAGCACTTTGGGCAACCACTCCCCTTTCATTGAACTAAAAACACAGAAAAATAGAAAAATGACTAGAGAAAAAGACCATATGGCCTACCTTATCTGCTCTTTCATACAAATTGCTAAACTTTACAGTCCCTTTTTTCTCTTAGAGACCCTCTGTATTTCTCCCATGTTTTCTTGAATTCAAATACAGTCCTCATCTCTACCATCTGGAAAGAGGCAAACCATACCCGACAGCACTTTCACAATATCACTTACAAAAATGTTAAAAAGAATTGGACCAAGGACAGATCACTGTGATACACCACTGGAAAAGTCCTGAGCAGTCCACCAAGCAAAAACCGCAGTCTGCCACACAGATTAGCAGGAATAAACCAGTCCAAAAATGTGGGCAGGATGGACACACAAACAAACTTTTATTGTTCTTTAACAGAAGAGGCCAACCCTAGTTTGTTTGTGTGTACATCCTGCCCACATTTTTGGGCTGGTTTGTCCTTGTAGAGTGAGCGCCATTTACCTGTACTATTTGTCGCCTCCCACTCAATGAGTTTCTAACCAAATCAGTCACTTTAGGGTCCATCCCTAGGGAGCTCAATTTATTTATAAGTCACCTGTGCAGAACAGTATCAAAGGTTTTACTGAAATCTAAGTACAGCAAACCTAGCACTTTATTTTGGTCCAACTCTCTGGTCATCCAGACAGAGAAATCAATCAGATTTGTTTGATAAGATCTATTGCTAGTAAAACCATGCTGCCTCATATCCTGCAATCCATTGGATTCCAGAAACCTCACAGTCCTGTGTTTTAGCAGCATTTTCACTAATTTAGTCACCACAGAGTTCAGAATAACTGTCCTATGGTTCCCAGCCTCATCCTTACTTCAATTTTGTGTAGAGGGACTACATGCACCCTCCAGTTCTCTGGTACGACTCCTAACTCTAAAGAAGAATTGAATTGGTCAGACAGAAGAATCGCTAGAACTCTCAGATGTATTCAAACTGGTTTACCACTACTACTACTTATACTACTTATACTACTACTACTACTTATCTGTAGAGCGCTACAAGGCATACACAGTGCTATACAGACATGTGAAAGAAACAGTTCTTGCTCATCAGCCCTTACAATCTAGTCAAGAGAAAAACATAACAGTTGAGGACAGGGATACATCTAGGGCAGCGATGGCGAACCTATGGCACGCGTGCCAGCTGTGGCACGCGAAGGCCTTGCAGCTGGCACGCGGGAAGGTCCGCAATCAAAATATGCGGCATTAAAAAAAATAAAAATAAAAAGCTGCCGCTGCCGGGGCCGCCGCGGCAGAATCGAGTGTGCCGCGGGGCCCCCCTCCCCCCCCCCCGCCCAGCAGAGCCTGCCCTCCGTCCCCGGTATCACCTTCTCTCAGCTGCCTCTAGTCAAACGCGCCTGCTTTCAGAGCGCGAGTGGAGTTTCTTCCTCGCTGCTCTGTTTGGCCCGCGGGGGCTGATGGTACGTTCCAAACAGCCCCCGCGGGCTTAACAGAGCAGCGAGGGAGAAACTTCCCTCGCGCTCTGAAAGCCGGCGCGTGTGGACTGGAGGCAGCTGAGAGAGGTGATACCGGGGACGGAGGGCAGGCTCTGCTGGGCGGGGGGCCCCGCGGCACACTCGATTCTGCCGCGGCGGCCCCGGCCCCGGCAGCGACAGCTTTCTTTGTAAAAAAAATATCGCTGGGGGGGGGGGGTTAGGAGTGGTAATGGCTGGGGGGGGGGGGGTTAGGACTGGTGATGGGCGGGGGGGGGTTAGGAGTTGTAATGGCAGTGGGCCGTTGGGGGGGTTAGGACTGGTGATGGGCTGGGGGGGGCTAGGACAGGAAATGGGCTGATGGGGGGTTAGGAGTGGTAATGGCTGGGGGGGGGTTAGGGACTGGTGATGGGCTGGGGGGGTTAGGAGTGGTAATGGCTGTGGGCTGTTGGGGGGGTTAGGACTGGTGATGGGCTGGGGGGGCTAGGACAGGAAAGGGGCTGATGGGGGGTTAGGAGTGGTGATGGGCTGGGGGGGTTAGGAGTGGTTAATGGGCTGGGGGGGTTAGGAGTGGTAATGGCTGTGGGCTGTTGGGGGGTTAGGACTGGTGATGGGCTGGGGGGGTTAGGAGTGGTAATGGCTGTGGGCTGTTGGGGGGGGGCTAGGACTGGTACTGGGCTATGGGGGGCTAGGACAGGAAATGGGCTGATGGGGGGGTTAGGAGTGGTGATGGGCTGGGGGAGGTTAGGAGTGGTGATGGGCTATGGGGGGCTATGGGCTATGGGGGAGCTAAGTCTATATTGGGCTGATGGGATTAGGACTGGAAGTGGGATGATGGGGGCTTAGGACTGGTAATGGGGCTATGGGGGGCTAGGACAGGAAATGGGCTGATGGGGAGGGGTTAGGACTTGAGGTGGGCTGTTGGGTGGGGTTAGGACTGGTAATGGCTATGGGGGGCTAGGACAGGAAATGGGCTGATGGGGAGGGGTTAGGACTTGAGGTGGGCTGTTGGGTGGGGTTAGGACTGGTAATGGGCTATGGGGGGCTAGGACAGGAAATGGGCTGATGGGGAGGGTTAGGACTTGAGGTGGGCTTTTGGGTGGGGTTAGGACTGGAAATGGGCTGATGGGGGGTTAACACTGGAGGTGGTCTGATGGGGTTAGGACTGGTAATGGCTATGGGGGGGTTTAGGACTGATAATGGGCTATGGGGGGGCTGGGACAAGAAATGGGCTGATGGGGAGGGGTTAGGACTTGAGGTGGGCTGATGGGGTTAGGACTGGTAATGGGCTGTGGGCTGATGGGGGGGTTAGGACTGGCAATGGGCTATGGGGGGGTTAAGACTGATAATGGGCTGTTGGCTGATGGGGGCTGTCTGGTAATGGGCTATGGGGGGTTAGGACTGATAATGGACTATGGGGGGGCTAGGACAGGAAATGGGCTGATGGGGAGGGGTTAGGACTTGAGGTGGGCTGATGGGGTTAGGACTGGTAATGGACTGTGGGCTGATGGGGGGGGTTAGGACTGGCAATGGGCTATGGGGGGCTGACTGGAAATGGGTTGATGGGGGTTAGGACTGGAAGTGGGCTGATGGGGGGGTTAGGACTGGAAGTGGGCTGATGGGGGGGTTAGGACTGGTAATGGGTTATAGGGGGGGCTTAAACTGAAAATGGGGTGATGGGGGGTTAGGACTGGAAGTGGGTTGATGAGGGGGGGCTAGGACTGGTATTGGGTTGGGGGGTTTCTAGGACTGGAAATGGGTTGGGGGGCTGCTAGGACTGGAAATGGACTGATGCAGGGACTAGAAGGGAATGGATGCTGGGTGAGGCTTGTCAGACGGCTGCCTAGGGTGAGAACTTACACAATCTTGACGATGCATATATTCATATGATTCTTGCAAGGTATTGTGGGTATTGTAGTTCATTCACTCCCAAACACAGCTGATGACAATAATTTGAGTTGTGAAACCAAGTGGTAAGATCAATAAAATACTTCTTTTATTGATGGGGTTTAATTCACCCAGCACATGTATGCTTGATAGCACTATAAATGAGGTTACTTGCTTGCAGTGTTTAAAATGGATAACAAAAAGTCACAAAGTAAACCAGAAACAACCTTCAGCTTGTCAGGCAATTAGCTAATGTTTTCTTAGCAAATAATTACCAACTACAAAGGCACAAAGAAAAGAATAAACTTTGCTTGTTAGGTTAACTTCTGCTTATTTTCCACGCAGATCTCAGCAGTGATTCTCCCTTGCTCACACACACAATCAGGTGCAGCCCTAATTACTATCAATGGACCAGCTGAAAGCCTTTAGCTGGCTGGCTGCTACTGTGTGAGCCCAAATCCTGCTTTAAGAGCTGTTTGCAGTGAAAATAAAGAACAAAGTTAGGTTTCTTTGTGATGGCTGATGTGTTTGCTCAGAAAAAAGCTAGCAATAGCATTTAGATAGAGAACAGTCCATGTAAACTGTATTTTCATCTGCTGTATCAATCAGCATATGGTCACTATCATACATTGGCACAGACGAGTCTTTCATTAAGGCACTAACATGAGAATGCTTATTCCCTTGCTGCCATTCTCTATTATAGATAGGGTCTGGATCAGTGTTCATACCTGAGCCTCTCCTGCTATCATTATTTCTCTCTGTATAGCCTGGCCAATATGTAATCCAATTCTGATGTCCAGCCTTCCAATCTTGATCCCTGGACACTGGATCTTCTCTCACATACCTTCTGGCCTTGGTCTGAAAGTCCCTTCCACATGCAGTCTTCTCTCTTCCAGGTAGCCACTGGTGATTCCTATCTCTGCCACTCCATTCCTCTGGCTGAATCCAGTCCAATGGACTCTGCTGGCTTTTGGAATACCTCCCAGTATGAGTACTGCCTTGGAATCTCCCAGACCTTCCAATGGCCTTTCTTCTCTTCCTTCCAGAGAGTTTCCTTCTCTCTCTATCTGCTTGGCTTGGCTTCTGTTCTCCAGGTGATACTGGTGCTTGTAGCCGTTGCTGAAGCTCTCCCCTCTGTATCTCTTCCTGAAGCTGTTCTTGAAACTGTTATCTGAAGAATAAGCTCTATTCTTATCCTGTTCTAATGTGTGCTGCTCCCTAACACAGCGCAGCTGTCTTGAATCAGGCCCTGCCCTTTGAGATGAGTGCTTAGGGATTACCTCATAGCTCTCTTGATTGCACACACATTTTCTCACTTCAGCCCCTCTCATGGCTGCTGGAAACCTGGTGCATTCTGGGACTGGTAGTCTTTTATGTGAAAACTCTGTTTTCTCACTTCTACCAGAACTGACAGGTTGCTTGTTCAGAGTCACATCATCTTTTCTATAGCTCCTACCTGAGCTATGATAAGCTTCCTTATCACAGGCTGGAACTAGAAGGGAGCTGGTGTTGGGGGAGGATTAGAATGGGATGGGGCTGGGAGAGTAAAATGGAGAGGGGAAAAATATTTTGTGTGGGAGGGATAAAAAATCTACAATTGGCCGGGTATTGGGAGAATAAGTGGGGATTGAGGATGGAGGGGTAAATTTTGAGTAGATGAAATAGGAATGAGGAAAGAACAAAAGGAGAAAGATTAGTATGTTAAAGCAGATGTAGAGAGAGAATGGAAAAAAAAAACAAGAAGACAGAAGAAAGGACAAATGGACAGCAGATGGAGAGTTAGCAGAAGACACAAAGAAACCAGAAGAAAGTGGCTGGAACAATTGCAACTGAAAAAAAATGCACAAAAGGTAGAAAAATATCTCTTTATTTTGAATTTATTAACTGGAATATGTCAGCTCTGGGAAATGTGCATCATTAATTTTTGCGCTTTGTTTAGTACAAGAGGAAATTAATTTATAGTTTTATTTCTACAGTGTTGTTGTATATTCCAAGTTTGGCTTTTGGGGTTCCCAGTTTAATTATTGTCTTCCTGTTTCTAAATTGTGATTCCTTGTTTGGTGATGGTCTGTTCTGCATGTGTAACTGAGCTGAGGTATTCTGTTTATATAATTCCTATTTGACATTGCCACTTGTTCTTTCCCCAGTAGGTCATGTATTGTTCTCTGAAATGTATTGGTTTAATATTTGCAGTGTTGCCGTTTGATAGTTCGGGTATGGTGCTTTGTGAGTCCTGGTAGTGCTGTTAGGATACGGCGGGTTTGCTATGGGTTCTAAATGGGCAGCGTTTGTAGTAGTTCCTAATGTGCCTGGCGGTTGGTACTGGATTATAGTAATGTAGAAACCTTTTAGTCTTTCTTTATCCATATACTCATTAAGAGGCATGTTTACTAAAAGTTAGTGTATGGTAACATTATGCAAATATTTATGCAAATGAGGCACCTTATGCAAATGAGGCTTTAATTGACGTGCTGGCACTTTGAGGAAATTCTTTGGTTTTGTGCGGCAGTTTAGGCACTCGGGCTCAAAAAGGTTAGCCATCACTGATCTAGGGGAATGGTAAGGAAACACATGGGAGACTAAATGGATCAGGATGCAAAAGCAGCCTTGAAGAAGTGAGTTTTCAACCTGGGTTTGAAAAGGGCTAGAGATGAAGCCTGCCATATAGACTCAGGTAGTTTGTTCCAGTCAAAAGGAGCAGCAGGTTGAAAGAATCAAAGTCTGGAGTTGGCAGTAGAAGTGAAGGGCACTGACAGAAGCAATTTGCCAGAAGAGCAAAGATCCTGAGGAGGGGTGTAGTGAGAGATAAGAGAGGAAAGCTAGTGAGGAGCAGCAGAATGAGTGCACTTATAAGTTAGTAGGAGAAGTTTGAACTGGATACGGAAACGGATAGGGAGCCAATGAAGCAACTGAGGCTTATGGCTCCATCGCTTTGTCTACTTTTAGTTTTGCTAGTTTCTCACAAACACAGTCTTCTGAAATGTTTTCAATATATACCTCACTTTTATTCCTACTTTGTGGGTGTTCTTTGAGGTCCTGCTCCTGGACCTTTATCTCTGAACACAGAACATAAATATTTGTTAAGCAATTCCACTTTATCCTCATCAACTTCTACATATTCCTCCCTTTCACCCTTGAGTCTGGCAATACTACTTTTGCACCTCATCCTCTCGCTAACATATATGAAAAAAATGTTTTGTCCCACCATTTTACTGCATTGGCTATGTTTTTCTTCCATTTATATTTTTGTTTTCCTGATTACTTTCCTAGCTTCTCTTAGTTTTTCCAAATATTGATGTGTGCCTTCCTCTTTATGTAATCTCGAGTATTTTATGAAGACCACCCTCTTTTTCTTCACCTTTTCAGGTATTTAATGTTTCACTTACCTGGGGGCTTTCTTCACTTACCTGGGGGCTCTCTTCACCAATCCCCAATGAATCTAGTTTAAAGCCCTCTTCTGTAGGTTAGCCAGTCTTCTGCTGAAGACACTTCAACCCTTCTAGAACAGATGGACACCATCTCTGCTCTGCAGCCCTTGGAACATCATCCCATGGTCTAGGAAACCAAAATGCTCTCGATGACACCATCCACGCATTCTTCTCAAGAATGCGAGCTTCTCTGAGTCTCGACAAACTCTCCATAACATCTCAGATTTTGGCACCTGGCAGACAGCACACCTCTCTGGACATCAAATCTGTTCAGCAGATGGACGCCTCCATAGTTTTCCTAAAGTCTGGGGCTCTCACTTTTGAATGAACTATATCATCCCTTGCCCTAATACTTAACTCCCTGCATGCAAGATAAACACCTGCTATAACATCAGAAACACTCTCCCCATTTATAAGCACCAAGATCAGTATGGCCTCCTCCTATGTGGGTTGATTTACCAGTTGCTAGAATAATTCTCTCTATAGAGAATCCAGTATTTTCTTACTTCTAGATGACACAACAGAAGGAATGTCCTAATCAACATCTGGAATATTGAAATCACCTATCAGTAGCACTTCTCCTTTCATAGTAATACTATGAATGTATTCAGTTAAATCTCTGTCTTCTTCTTCTGCCTGTGAAGGAGTTCGGTATATCACACCAATGGAAATGGACGCTCCATTCCCTCTTTCCAGTTTAACCCACAGTGCCTCCTCTTTCCATTGTAAGCCCTGCAATTATATTGTTTTATATTAGTTTTTACATACTGTATAGTATCACTGCTCTTCCCTTTATTTCTACCATGTCTTTCCTGAATATATGGTAGACTGGTATAATTGCATCCCAGTCATGGTTTTCCATGAACCATGCCTCTGTGAATGTCACCAAATCAAAGTCAGCCACTTCACTTAAAGCTTCAAGATTCAGAATCTTATTTCACATACAAAAAGCATTAATAAGAACATAAGAACATAAGATATGCCATACTAGGTCAGACCAAGGTCCATCAAGCCCAGTATCCTATTTCCAACAGTGGCCAGTCTAGGTCATAAATACCTAGCAGTCTCCCCAAAAGACACAGGTTCCTCAATGCTTGTATTGGGTCAAGCAGTGATAACCTGGGTCCCTTTTAATAATGATTTATGGACCTTTCCTCCAGGAACTTGTCCAAACCTTGTATAAACCCAGTTATGCTAACAGCTTTTACTACATCTTCTGGGAACAAATTCCAGAGTTTGATTACATGTTGGGTGAAAAAATATTTTCTCTTATTAGTCCTAAATAGGTTACCCTGTAGCTTCATTGCATGTCCCCTAGTCTTTTTATTCTGATGACTTAAACAATCGATCTACGTTTACCTGTTCCACTCCATTCATTACTTTATAGACCTCTATCATATCTCCCCTCAGTCGTCTCTTTACCAGGTTGAAGAGCCCTAACCTTTTTAGCCTCTCTTCATAGGATTATCCTTCCATCCCCTTTACCATTTTGGTGGTTCTTCTCTGTACCTTTTCTAATAATGCTATATCCTTTTTAAGATACGGTGACAAGAACTGCACACAGTATTCAAGATGCAGTCGCACCATTGAACAATAGAAAGGCATTATAATATCCTTTGTTTTATTTTCCATTCCTTTCCTTATGATACATAGCATTCTATTTGCTCTCTTTGCCGCCGCTGCACACTGGGCAGAGGGTTTTAACATGTTATCCGCGATGACGCCTAAATCTTTTTCTTAGGTAGTGGTTCCCAATGTGGAACCTTGCATCATGTAACCATAGTTTGGGTTGTTCTTTCCTAGGTGCATAACTTTGCACTTGTCCACATTAAATTTCATTTGCCATTTGGATGCCCAGTCTTCCAATTTATCAAGATCCTCTTGCAATTTTCCACAATCCTCTTGGGTTTTAACAACTTTAAATAGTTTTGTGTCATTTGCAAATTTGATAACCTCACTCGTTATTCCCTTTTCCAGGTCATTTATGAATATGTCAAAAAGCAGCGGACCAAGCACAGATCTCTGGGGTACTCCACTATTCACCTTTATCAATTGGGAAAAGTGGCCATTTTGCCCTACCCTCTGCTTTCCATCTTTTAACCAGTTCCTGATCCACAATAGTACACTACCTCCTATCCCATGACTTTTTAATTTTGCCAAAAGTCTCTGATGAGGGACCTTGTCAAAGGCTTTCTGAAAGTCCAGATACACTATATCAACTGACTCAACTTTGTCTTCCTGTTTATTCACACCTTCAAAAAACATAACAGATTAGTAAAACAAGATCTTCCTTGTCTAAAGCCATGTTGGCTGTCTCCCATTAAGCCATGGCTATCTACCAGATGAGCAATTTTGTTCTTTATGATGGTTTCTACCATTTTTCCCGGTACTGACGTCAGGCTCACCAGTCTGTAGTTTTCCGGATCACCCTTGGAACACTTTTTAAAAATTGGTGTTACATTGGCGATTCTCCATTCTTCAGGTATTGCAGATTATTTTAATGATAGTTCACAGATTACTAATAGCAGGTCTGAAATCTCATACAGTATTTCAGTTCTTTCAACACCCTCAGATGTAAACCATCCGGTCCAGGTGATTTGCTACTGTTCAGTTTATCGAATAGTTGTAATGCATCTTCCTGGTGTATCCTCTGCAGTATCACCTTTAAATACCACTTCAGTCATGGGTAACATCCCTACATCTTCCTCAGTAAAGACTGAAGCAAATAATTTATTCAGTCTCTCCACTATAGCCGTGTCCCCTCTTACTGCCCCTTTAACCCTGCTTATCATCTAATAATCCAACTGACTCACCGTTTTTTTGCTACAATGTACTTGAAAAAGTCCTTATTATGCATTTTTGCTTCCACAGTTTCTAATAGCACTGCTTTCCATATGCAGACAACCTAAGATCAAATAACACCTTGCACTGTAACTTGTCACTGCCCGTCTGCCCCCCATTCCCTTGCATCAAACTGAAATGACAGTATAAGGAATAGACGAGTTTGTAAACCCATGGTAACTGCATTACTTCTTCATTGAACTGATGAAGAGAAAATAACTCTGAAAAGCTTGTTAAAGATACATTAAGGGGTATGTTTACTAAACTGTGGTAATCATGAATAATGCACGTTATGTAACGTTAACGATCGTAAGCACATCATAACGCGCATTATGATGCACTTACGATCGTTAACGTTACATAACGCGCGTTAATCATAGTTAACGATCGTAAACTCCCGCAGCGCAGTAAAACACCGCAGAAGGTGGAGAGGGGGCGGAGAGAAGGGGTCAATGGGCGGAGAGTGGGCGGGGAGAGGCTCCCTCCACACTAACGCACTGATCTGAAGAGCTCAATTCCAACGCGAATGAAAACCTGCCGTTAAATGCACATTACAGGGGAGAGAAACGATTTCAGTGTCAGAATGTACAGCTCAGGCAGGGAAACCTAAAAAAAAAAATAAGTGTGATACATGTGCACAGAACAAAAGGGCACATAAACACTGAACATTACCCCAACAAACTGGAAAAAAACCTTAACCAAGCTGGCCAATAGTGGTATCAATGAGAAACATCAACCCCTCCCCCCCCCCCCGAGTAAGCTCCATAGAACAGATATAAATCGTGGAAGGGTCTATAATCCGTCCCCATATAAGGTGAATGAGCCCACAGTGAAATAGCGCTTCTCAGGGTTTTCCCCACCATCGGACAGGGTTCCTATGGCATGCACATGTCCCGCAACATCAGGGCGGGCATGACTGAATGGCAAATGGACAGATGCCGGAGAAGGGGATACAGAGGGCCGCAGGCGGCACATGCTGTGGTGCAGCTGGGCCACAGTGCAGACTAGGGCGATGCCTAGGTGGCCCATACGAATGCTGAAGCAGCAGAGCAGCCAGACAGCAACTGCTGAAGGCCCAACATGGGCACGACTGTGTTTCCCACAGTGTCACAGGGGATAGTACCCAGCAGCTACCCCCAAGGGCACGGAACATTGGCAGGCGGTGCTGGGGGGAAGTGTGGACACCTATGCAGGCACCCCTACCCCAGAACCCTCACCATAGGCAGCCGCCTACCTGCACACTGGATGGCCTGAGACTGCTCACCACCAGCACCACCAGCAGAAGGGCATGTCAGCATGGTAGCTGAGGGATACTGGTGGTGGAGGGGGCAGTGGCAGCTGCCCAGAGCAGACCGTGGCCTAGCCCTGTGTAGGTGGGTGCCGTGTACTCCAACAGATGGGCCCTGTCTGACGAACAGTCATGGTATCACCAAGGAATGTACTAACTCTGTGACAACAAGGTGGTGCAGTGCACAAAACCAGTGTATTCAGAAGCAGAGGGTCACAGGTTGAAGTCCCAGCTGTGGTTCCCGCCAACCCAGTCCCCATATTTTACCCACTACTACAACGTGCTAATACAGACAGCACCTTTATTGCAGATGACGTAAACATGCCCAAGACACCTACATTTTACCCTACAGAGCACAGACACCATAAACATGCACATTATCTAGAGCAGAGCCTCCCAAATGCAGTCCTGGAGGGCCAAACACCATTGTGGTTCCATGCTGCCTCTGATAAAGATGCCTGTGTTGCATTTCTATGCACCACCCCCATGGTATGCAGATGTATCTCATGCATATTCATGAGGGACAGCATGAAAACCCGAACAGTGTTTTGCACCGCAGGACTGGAGTTGGGAACCTCTGCCGTAAAGCAGCAGCCAACAGGGGCAGATACACCTGCACCCACAAGCCCCATTATCCAGAGCCTCCTGGGGAGGCAGGACTTTGGGCTCTGCGTGCATATCCCAATACTAGCACTTGCATACCTTAGTAATGCCACCCTAAACCTGGGAATATGGTACACATCTATCAAAAGGTTGCTATGAGGACTGGCAGATAGCAATTCCTAGGTTAAGTACACTTTTCTGAGTGAGCTGCATCATAGCAACCTCTCTGATGTCTGTGGAGTGTGCTACAGGTCTTGTGTCTGACAGTGTTTACCAACCTGGGGAGTGACTCTTACAGTATTGCGTACCATAGCCATGCCTGCACTGTGCCAAGGACTTGTGTGGTGGCCTGGGCTGCCCAACACCTCTATAGTTGCACAATGCTGGCATAGGTGTGGGGAGTATGTGTCTGTCTATCCAGTGTGTGGTGGCTGCCAACACCCTCCACAGCCCACACTGTTAGCACTGTTGCCAGTATTGGCCTGCCAATGTGCATAATGAGGAGCAAGGTACCGTGGGAATAGCCTGGATAGGGTGGCCTGGCCTGGACGCATCTGCACACGGCATAGGGCAAAGGCTCGGACATTGTAGTGCCTGGCCACCACCTGCACGGACAGGGTGGCCATAGCATGTCCTGCTGGGAGGTCACTCTCACCCTGACTGAGGCAGTGACCATGGCATGGCTAGGCTCCCCCATAGTGCTCTATAGCATTTCTCTCATGTGATATTTTTGGGTTTCCTTTTGGGGCCCAATCACTGACTTATCTGCTTGGTGTGTATACTGACATCCCCGTTCTGGGTACATGCATCTCCTCCAGGACCATGCACTATGGACTAGCTGGTGGACTGTCTGCAGCTAGTATGTGTCTTGCTGGAACACCTTGCAGGATGCAGCGGCTGGAGGCTTGCTGCTGGAGAATGTCAGATAATGGTGGGGTCAGCTGAGCATTTCCAGGCCTGCCATCTGTCTGCTATTGCGTTATGGATGTGTACCGCTCTGTCTGTTCCCCAGGGAGGTAGACTGTGGAGCTATTAGTGGGTGATCCATACACCCCCCCCCCCTTCACCTACAGCAGGTAACAATGGCACCAACACAGGATATGCACTATTCTGGGTGCAGCATCACCCATAGGGACTAGACATGACCGAGACATACAGCAGGACACAGATGTCTCCTAGGTGTGTCTATCTGAACTACCTATCACACACTGATGGGGACCTGCAGCATGGTGTATTTCAGCCATGAAAGGTGCTGTGGACCTGGTGCTGGGCGCCCCACTTCAACCTCAGGGTGGGCACTGTACCCGCACAATGTGACTGTCTGTGGCTACTCTGTGGCAGTGCCACACATGGTCTGTTCCCCCTAGAAGGCCGAGGTGCTATGGGGGTGCATACCCGATCTTGTGCCCATCTCTTGACTGCTGATTTGCATGTGCAGTGCATCATGGGTATGGGTGGGTCACCCCTATCCTGGTATCCACAGCAGACAGTTTGTGTGGTGACGTGCAGTCCTGCAGCCAGCCAGGGCTTTGTTCACATCCTTATAAGGTGTCCTATAGGGGACATTATAGGGTGCCTTTGCGGACAGTACACTTTATAATGTGCCCTATGGAGTGCGTTATGGGGTGCCTTATGCGGCACCTTAGGTTATGCCACCGTGAGGGTGTGTTTGCTGGCAGTACTAATTAAAATACACGTCACATGCCTCAACAATTGCTACTTAAATGTAAAGGGTGCTGCCTCTGGCAGCTTTATACTTTAGGCCCACTGGGGAATCAAACCCATGACCCCTGTACCATCAGTCAGTGTTGTAACCATTGTGTATAGTTCTGTTACTGTGCTTGTATGCCTGTGCGCCATCTTAAGATTAATGCGCGGTAACGTGCCCTGTAGTGCTCGTTCATTTATGGCGCCTTGTAACGTGCGTTCTCTGCGCGTTCTCGGAAACGATGTACCGCCCATGTCCTTATTTGGGGTTTCTGTCTCTAAAGCGGCTCCTAACGCGAATCGCACTAACGCAGTTTAGTAAACATACCCCTATGTTTGTCCATTAAAAAAGTATCACCTGCAGCTTGTTGGCTGATCTTTATTAGCATTGTTTGGAAGAAAAATAATGAAATAATTAGGTCAAATTTTATAATTATCTGTGAAAAGAGAACATTTAAGTAAATTTAAGGTGCCTTGAATAGTATATCTTATTAGATCTTTGAGATAATTTTACAAAAACAACCAAGGTAGACTATACAATTCATAAATAAATAAGCACATCTTATAATCTGAAGGAACAAGATAACCTTTTATATACCCCAGTAACAGGTGAGCAATAGGCATCTGCAGGCCCAAAAATAGTCTTCGTTTGTAGCAATTTTTATATGTTTTTTTTTTTTAGTTTTCTTTGCACATTGGTTTTAATTCCATGCCTGGAATGCATGCTATGACTGTTTTGCACATATAAATTGATTGTGCAAGAATAAATTCATAGATATATTTGCTCACAAGTGATTTGAGTGTATTATTTTTTACGCCCCCAGACATCTAAAGAAGCTCAAAAGGCACATGCTTAGTGAGCAAAAAGAGACAACTACATACAGAAACCAGAGTGTGGAGGGTTAGTTTTCAGAGAAAGGAGGCTAGTTAACTATACTTGAAAGACAGCCGAGAAAAAAAAATAGGTCTTTCTCATTTCTTTCAACAGGTAACGAAGCTCCTAAGAGCAAAAGGAAAATAGGGAAACATCATATCACCAAAGCTGCTGTCACTATTACTAGTTCTGCCTCTGTTATAGACACGCATCCTGTTCCATTATGAAGAATCATTTCAGTATGAAAGATGTGTGCAGGTTGTTTCTTTCAGGAAACAAGTAGCAGAAATGAGAGAGGAGGTGATGAGGTTGACAATGAAAATTACATTGAAGAAATGCTTCCTGAGGCTGGTAAGATTAAAACTAACAGAAAAAATGTTTTGTTGATTTTTTGCTTGATGTACCGCCCTTCATCAAAGGACATCAAGGCAGTTCACAATAATATAAATATCAAAGCAGTAAAAATTCAAAAATAAAACATGTGATATGCTCTTAGCTTGTACTGTGAGAATACTAATAGGACAGGCAGTTCTGGGGCTCTGCAGACATATGACATAGAAAGAGTTGACTTGTTAATGGATTGCATTTGAAGCTATGGTTTAACCTCTTCCCTCTGGATCCTCATCTCTAAAAACAAGTTACCTTATTCTAACCTTCTGAGAAGGGCTTTTGATTTAGAACATCGGGAAGGGAGGATCAAGTTTTTTCCTTACCGGACTGCAGCAGACACCCCTGGCACTGGAAGAGCCACCCAGGTGACCTAAAGATCAAGGCCCCTCCAAGGGATACAGAAGCGGGCGTATCCTCAGGGTGTGACTCAAAGGGGCATGTTCTAAGGGGCTGAATAAGCCTCTTGTATTCCCCTTTGGTGCACTGGGTGCATAAAAAGAATCTCATCTATGAATGGGGCCGAAAAGGAAGAAGACCCGACCGTCTACAGGCCAAAATGTGTTTAAGGTACTGGGTCTAAAGGACCAATGTGTAAAATGCGATTCCTGCAGATGTGCCTGAAAATTCAAGTCTGCCTGAAAGTGGTGATTCTTCATTTGTGCTCTCTACTGCTGAGGGCTTATTGTCTCCACCCAGCTGTTTAGCAGACTTGGATGTTATCATGGGTTCCCCGGTTTTTGGTGGTCCAATGGCTACATCTGATCAATGGAAGAAGCGGTATATAAAAAATCTGTTAATTAAAAATTAATTAAATTACATCTTATCCTTCCCTCTTAAATAGATACTCAGGATGAGTTAATGGAATTGGGGAAGCAGCTGGCACCGTTCCCTGTTCCGGTTTCCCTCCCCTTCAGCTGCTGACAACTGGCAGATTATTGAACATATTGATGCATCTTTATATACTGCTTTTCTACAGATTCCCAAATTCTCCACGGACACTGCTGTCAAAATGAAGGGGCAGGAGGGTAAAATTGTGGAGTTTGTAGTTTCTGCTGGGAAGCAGGCAGATTGGATTACCGCTTTACAAGTGGCATCTGAATTGATTGTTACTGGATCCTGTCTCCTCCAGCGACAGTTGAAAGCCCAAGAGAAAGCTTTGAGGGCATCTATTTTGCAATTCCTTAATTTTCCCTATACTAGGTTTTGTCCCCAACACAAATGCTTCATAAATACCTTAAGGAGATTTTGTTGTTATCGGACCCTAAAGCTATTTATTACTTACCCAAGTCTGTTAAGTGCAGGAATAAGGAGCTGGATGGGTTGATCAGCTCTCAATGACTGAATCTTTAGACCTTTCAGCTTTTCTTGAATCATCTGTTGATGAAATACCTTCACGTGCAACATTGCTTGTAATGTTTGTATCTCTGCTGGATAAGTCGAATGTCCTTAAATGTTTTTTTCAGCATAAAACTGTTTCCTTTTGTGGCCAGCCAGTTAATGTATTCCCAGATGTTTCTACGGCTACAAAACTCTTCTGAAAGGTATTTCAGAACTATTGGCCAAGAATTCAAGCCCTGAGTACAACATTTTCCTTGAAATTCCCATTCAAATATTTAGTTGTGCATCAGGGAATCCGTTAAACCTTTCTTGATCCTACTTTATTGGAAAGCTTTTTGGTTAGGAAAGAGGGAAAAAATTGATTTATGTTTAATTCTTTGTGTTTGTAAATGGGCTAAACAGCATAGTATAAAATGAGTCTAAGGGGTATATTTACTAAACCATGCTAAAGGAGCAAATGTTCTGTTAGCACGTGTTAACGGGGCACTCGTGCCGTTATCGTGCGCTAATGTGCCATTAATGTAAGTTAATGCCGCTTTAGTGTGCGTTAATGGGATTGGCAGCATAAAGCACCCTATGGGAGGAGAGTAGGCAGAGAGTAGGGGTCAATGGATGGGGAGTGGGCAGGAACAAGGCCCTACTCCCTTAACGACAACGACCAGGAACCTTACTGCAAAGCAAAACCTGTCGGTAAGAGTGCATTTTGCCAACTCAATTCTACAGGGATTCCCAAAAAATACGATGAACCCACTTTAGCTCGCAATGAATGCAGCTGCTAGAATACTACACGGAGCCACCAGGAGGGACCATATAACCCCAATCCTGAAGCATCTCCATTGGCTGCCGATACACTGCAGACTTTCCTTTAAAATTCTACTGCTGACCTTCAAGTCCATCAATGGTCTCACCGCCTCCTCCATCATGGATCTTGTCCTCCCCACTCCTCCAAACAAAGTCAGAAGGTCTATCGCTACCAACACACTGAGAATCCCCAGCAAAATTATGAAGTGCTCTCAAGCAATAAGGAACATAGCCTTCGTGTACTGTGCACCCACATGTTGGAATGTCCTCCCGCACACCATCCGGTCTATCACTGACCTTACCCAATTCAGGAAGGCCCTGAAGCACCACCTTTTCCTCCAGTACTACTCTCACAACGGGGACACACCACAGCCAGCCATACTCAACCACCAAGACAGCCCATCCAACACACCCGCAATACACAGACCCAGCCCGGCACATTAGCACTACCGGACACCCTGGGCTGCCATTCTATATATACTCTCCTAACTTTGTAAATAATTGCCAAGCAGCCCTTGTCGCCACTACACAACTGTGACCCGACTGCATGGCCTGTATATAGTTATTTAAACAAGCTGCCAAGATGACCTGGTCAACACATTGTCCCACGGCATGCTGCACTGCCTGTACATAGTTGCCCCTGTTAGCCCAAGTTGCAAAACCTGTTCATTGTAAGTACAGTACGGGCCCTGCCTGCACTGTACAAATTTGTTGTTAACTGTAAACCGAGCTGATGTTAAAGAGCACAGTATAGAAAAGACTTAAAATAAATATTGATGGGAGAGAGCCTATTTAAACATCTGCAATGTGCTGCACAGACAGGTGAGCCCAAGAAAGTGATAGAGTTCTCTTATCAGCAACAGCATAGTGCCCAAGTATGAAAGGGCACTATGTTGATGGTGCAAATGGGGCAAAGGAGGGTGCATGTGGATCATGCAGTGGGTGCCTGCTGGTGCACAGGGTGGACCAGGCAGTTGCCTCGGTGGCACATAAGCACATGGGACCTGAAAATATGCCAGAATGTGTCAGACCAAGGTCCATCATACTCAGTATCCTGTCCAACAGTGGTCGATTTAGGTCATAGGTACCTAGAGGTTTCCCCAAAAGAAACACAGGATCCACAGGGCTTGTAATGGGGCAGGCAGTGCATATCCCGGGTCCTCTTTAACAATGGTTTATGGACCCTTCCCAGGAACCTGTCCAAACATTTTTTAAATCCAGCTACGCTAACAGCATTTACTATATCCTCCGGTAATGAATTGCAGTGTTTGATAACGCGTTGACTGAAAAAATATCTTCACTTAATAGTCCTAAATGGGTTACACTGTAGCCGCATTGCATGTCCCCTAGTCTTTCTACATTCTGATGGCATAAATAATCAACCTACGTTTACCCATTCCACTCCAGGCAATATTTTCTAGACTTCTAACATAACACCCCTCAGCTGTCTCTTCAACAGATTGAAGAGACATAACCTTGGCAGGTGGTGATGGGTCTCCGGAGAGGCAGATGGTTGTGGGGGGGATGAGTGGCCATCGATGTATGCCTCCGCCCTCCACCCCAGCGGACCCTGCACCCTAGGTGCCCGCCAACCCTCATGTTGGCTGGCTTGGGAATGTGCACCACCAACACTGACAGCACATGGGCATGACAGCATGATGTGAGGGGTGTTGGTGGAAGGGGCAGAGGCTCACACCTGCAGCAGACCAAGGCATGCCCTGCTCCAGTGTGGCATGCACAGTGCAACATTTGCCAAGGTCTGTCTGATGGGAAGCATGTCATCCCCAGGGACAAATGTGACTATTTGGTAGCACTGTGGTGTACTACACATAGCTGGTGTGGTTTACAAGCAGAGGGTCAAAGGTTTGGGTCCTGGCTGTGGATCATGCAGTGTACATCCCTGTGGCTAGATTTTATCCCACAGTGCAGGTACAACACCAACATATGCAACCCCCAATGAATCGGCCAACAAGGGTACAAACACCCACACAGACAGGCTCCACTATCCTCAGCTGGATGGACAGTCAGGCAGACAGCACTGGCACAATGAGTGGGAGTTAACATCAGAGCTCACTACTAGCTCCTGCAAAATGATCACACCTTAAGAATTCCTGAGCTGAGACTTGGACCAGTGTGGCAGACAGGAATGCCAACCATCCCCATTTTTGCACAGTGTGTCAATATGAGTGAGTGAGTGTGTGTGTGTATCTATCCATTGTTTTGTGGCTTTCTACTCCTGACTGAACCTCATAGCATTAGCCTGCAAATGTGCCTCGCAGCAATAGCCTGCAAATGTGCAAGATGAGGAGCAAAGTATTGTGGGTATGGGCTGAAACAGGGCAGATTGGCCAGGATGTGTCTGCATCAGGGGTGGATCAATGGCTGGGATGTCGTAACACCCAACTGCCACCTGCAACGACCAGGTGGCCACAGCATGTCATGCTGGGAGGGCACTCTGACTCTGACCGAGCAATGACCATGGCATGACTATGTATCCACATAGTGCTATATAGCACTTGACTCTAGTGATGTGGGTGCACCTCCTGTTCTTAGGGCTTGATCACTGAACCAACTGTTGAGTGTTTATGCTGTATGTCCCAAGCCTGCGTGCACATGCAATATGGACTGTCCACAGTTATTATGTGCATGGCTGGAGAACCCAGTGGTCAGTGGTAGCAACAAGTGCAGTCTGATTGTGCTTGTTGTGGGTGAATGTTAGACCTAGGTGGTTGGGACATGTTGTGTTCCAGGCCTACTCCCAGTGATACTGGTAGAGCCAGCAGGACCCTAGTACCAACCCCATGTAAGTTTCCCCTTCTCTGTGTATGTTGAAAGCCCACAAAATAAAGACCCATAGTGCCTGATATTCAGTTGGTCCAACAAGTGTATAAAGTTAAATATTGCAGCGACATCAGAATTGGGATATCCAGGTCACTATGTGTAGAGTTGTGTTGATATTTTAAGAACAGCTTTGCAATAGGTGGAGCCGTTTCTAAAATACCCATCTATGTGCAGTGAGAGGAGCCATGTCAGAAACCTACACCTGGGAAAAAACTGATAGCAATTTACATGTGTAAGTGGTGGCATTTCACAATGAACACATGCAAATGTTAGCACTTACATGTGTACCTGGGCCACTTTGCAAATGTAGACATGCAGAGGCTCTTGATTAATTACAGACATATCTCTCTTGACCTCATTTCAGTTCATGCTAGCAAGCAAGTGTAAATTTAACAATTTTGGGATTACACATGCATACTCTACGAGGGTCATTCTGACCCACGTTTAGTGGGGATACATGTCCGGTTCAGATGAATATGCCACGCTAAACAACTGGTCACTATTCCAGGCCATGAGCTCTCTGCATGTACAGCCGAGATGTGTGGAGAGCTCTGGACATGGTGGGAGGGGGCAGGCCAAAGGAGAGGCGGAGGTAGTGCGCTTGACCAGGAAGTGCAGGGCCGATTCCAGTGATGACCCTGTACGTCCGGCCGAGTGATTTAGATGGGGGACTTATTCCATCTCAGAGGTGGAATGTCCCCCCTGATGGCAGAGGACAGCTATGTTGGGACCACAGAAGGTGGTAATATGGTCAGGGGGTTCCCCGCAGCCTGATCCCAGCCCCCAAAGGCCCAATCGGGGGTCGGGCTACAGGGAAAAAGGTTGTTTTTGCTGGTGCGAGTGATCTGGGCTCCTGCATGAAGCCGCAGTGCCATGATGATGGAATGCCAGTGCACCGCAGCTCCATGCAGGAGTACAGACTGAGCTAGTCTGGGAAGTACCTGGACATGCTGTGTGCCAGAATCAGGGCAAGTCCTGCCCGTCCAGGCCTGTTGCACCCAATTCTGGTCTCGTAGGTACATATAGCCCCCAAGGGATCAGAATTAGGTGCAAATCCAGCATATCCAGATTTTGGATATCCAGATGGGCCAGACGTGACCTGATTGGAATTGGCCTCTATATGAAATGGGAATATACATATAGGGCTACTGAACTTTAGACCCAGATATTGAATGCTAGATACATATCTGGCCACTGGCATTGAATATCTGGGTCAGTCAGATAATGATGAAGCTATTTGGGCAGTAGTGCTATTCATCCGCTTTCTGGTAAGCTTCTGTGGCAAATGTTAGGCCAGCCGTTACGGTGCCTAACTTTTACCGCAAAGCGATAACTCAGAAGTGGCTCAATATTGCCACTACTCAGTTTTTGCCAGGTGATACCCCTGTTCTGCACCTGGAATGCTCCAATGCTAGCTGATTAGCATTGGGGTGTGCAACGGGGGCACCCGGGGATATTCAGTGGAACTAACTATGTTAGTGCCGCTGAATACCACAGTCAGCATGATTAATGTGGCTAGCAGATCTTCTAACTGCATTAATTGCTTTGCATATCTCCCCCAATAGACTTTTATCCTGCCTAGGGCATGTCCCTAGCATACCCTCTTCTACTTTGGCTGTGGTATGATATCTACCTGTAAATTTTATCCTTTCTAAAATGGCCATTTGCATGTGACCTCAATTTATATGTCTATAAGGCTGCTTATAGATGTTTGTATCATGTAGCTTAAAGTTAGGCCTGCTATTTAATAGGGCTGTGTACGCATGAGCACACACTCAATTTATTTGGACACCTAATAAATATAGGTGCTTGCAAATTATTTATGCGTTCATACACCTACGAACTAACATGTGTATAATCATGTGCATGCATTTTTAAGTTCCTGTGTGTATACAATGTAGACCTAACAATACCAATGGGTCAAACAAACCCAAAAAAGTGCCTGAAAATCAAGAAAAAAAAGAGTTTTCAAAAAGGAACATGAACCAAACTATTTTTGGCCATGCACAATTAAGTAAGCCTAATTGTATGTGCTTAACTTATGCATTCAGGAGCTGAATAATGCCCCTGAACACGTAAGTGCCATCTCTACTTTTGGCCCTCCTCAATCCCAACCATTTCTTCTATGGATAAAATGTGGCCATTTATCAAGTTAAATAGCCCAGTCTTTCTATAGAGGAGTTGAAAACACATACTTAAGTGAGTTATGAATTCATCTCTTACTGGCAAATACATAACTCAGCCCATGATATATAAATAAAAATATATAAACATCTTCTAACACAGCACCACCAACTGCCAGCCTCATCAGATTTGACTCAACCATTCGTCAGTGACACTGAAACTAGCTCAGGTCAGTTCAGCCAGCACTTTCTTACCCCTCCCATGTTTAACTCTTAACTGCTGTCATTTTATTTTCATTGCTTAAATAATAGGTCTCAAGCTGATATTTTCAGTTCAGTGTGGGATAGCAGCCAAAAATGAAAACAGAATGTTAGGACTTATAAGGAAAGGAATGGAGAATACAACTTAGAATATCATAAGGCCTCTGTATCGCTCCATGGTAAGACTGCACCTTAAGCATTGTGGGCAATTCTGGTCTTCGCACCTCAAAAAAGATGTAGCAGAATTTGAAAAAGAACAGAGAAGGGTGACAATAATGATAATGAAGCTGGAACAACTCTCCTATGAGGAAAGGCTAAAAAGGTTAGGGGTCTTTGGCTTGGAGGAGAGATATGATAGATGTCTATAAAATTCTGAGTGGAGTGGAAAAGGTAGATGTGAATTGATCGTTTATTCTTTCAGAAAGTACAAAGATTAACAGGACATCCAGGATATGAATTAGGTTTACTAAATGTCTCTGCTAATATACATGATGTCACAGAATGTCTGACACAAGAACATGGTAAAATAAAATCTTTGAAGTAAATTTCTACAACAGCAGTCAATAGATTCATGAGACAAAAAAAATCCAGTTAGCATTTTCCACAGAGCTCCAGACCAGACAAACGTTGTGCCAGTCAGGAAACAGGAAACTCACCAGCAATACAAGAATTAAGAGAAGACTGGCTAAGGCCATGTCCCATGGAGAAGTACTGGCTCTTTTGCAAGATGCTGAATTCTAACCCAAAGGTCACTGGTTTGAATGCAGCCTCCGACTGTGAGAAAAAAAAACCCAGTTGTTTTTTTTATTTGTTTTAAATCTCTAGTAATCTTTCAGTTATGTTTTTCATTTGGGCAGCAGCCACAGCTACTTCTTTAATTAAGACAATTGCCCTGAAATGAAGATTTATAAAAATAAAATAAAACAAAACAAAAATATATTTATAGGAAACAAAATAAAATTAAACAACTTGCTAATGACACAGGAATTGAAAAGCAACAAAGTTGTTTTTGCCTGCACACCTCTATGCTACATGTTAGCATGCAGTAGCCACTTACAAGGCAGATAGCCTGAGATAATTGTTAAGAGTACTTGTAGCAGCCGCAGCCCACTAAACAGGCACTAATGAGCTGGAAACCTTTTACCCTCACACATTTCAGAAGGCCTTTTTGCATGCATTTCTCCAACATGCTGATCTTCCTGACATGGAAATGATGGAAGCTGAGGTACCTGTGGGAATAGTTGGTGGACTGAGCCATGCCACCAATTCCAGATGTCTCCATCAAGTGCTATGGACATGAAGAGCCAGGTTAGGATTTATAAATCTTTCTCCAGTAACAGGTAACAATGGGCAGCCCAGAGGGAGAATTGAAACATCATGTCTGTCCTACTTAATGTGATAGGATCTACTGACTGAATACTTGTAGCATTTATCCCATCCTGTGAGAGAGAAGCCACCTTTCACAGTCATTAGCACATTCATTGCCTGTATGCAAAACTAGAGGGCATAACATGAAGCTACAACGTGGTAAATTGAAAGGCAATGTCAGGAAATACTTTTTCACTGAAAGGGTGGTGAATGCTTGGAATGCGCTCCCGATGGAAGTGGTGGGGGCAAATACGATGACAGAGTTCAAAAGGGCATGGGACAGACACAGTGGATCCCTTTACAACAACAAGAAAATATCAAAATAATCTGAACCATCTAATTCCTTAACAAATAGGGGTGTACTACAAGGAATGCTGGGATCACCCTTAAACAAAGACATGGGGAAGGGGGGCCTGCACAGAGCGGCAGGTGTACCTACTCTTGACATCATACTGGACAGACTAGATGGACCATACTAGTCTTTATCTGCCGTCATTTACTATGTTACTATGTGAAGGTGGTCTGGAATACTCTGAGAAAGGCTTGCGTGAGTAATATAACCAACTGCTCAGAGATGCAGGCAGATGAGGTCCCTAGATCATTTGCCATCAAGTACCCAACAATGTTTCCACAGCTGTTTTTGGTCCTTCTGCTTAGAAATATAATGTGATATGTTGTGTGCTTTTGACCTCTCAGTGGCACATAGGTTTTTCATGGTTCCTGTCATTAACTGTGAACAGGAAAGTTCAGGAAATTGGTTCTGCATTGCTTCTATCACCTCACATTATCTCTGACTCACTGGAGACAGGATAGTGGCTCTCACTATGCTAAGATGTTATCTAGAGCCCCTAATTGCTTGTGCCTCTATTCCTTCTGTTCCCTCATGATTATGGTACCAGTGAGGCAACTGACTCACCAAGTGCTTGGCAACCCTCAGGCTGCTTACAGATCTCACTATGGCCTTCCAAATGGTTTTCATGGAGGCTACTGAACATCTTGGGGTCCTGCTTACTAAATAGCTGGGAGTTGGAAATCTCCATCTCAAGCAACAAATCATTGTCTTAAGAGCAAAAGCATATATAGAAATATAGAAACATGATGGCAGAAAAAGACCACATGGCCTATCTAATCTACCCTTCCATATCAGCTACAATAATCCCCTTTTTCGATATACATTGATGTAGAGATGACTCAAGGCACACATGAGATGCTTGGCTAGCAGGCTTGCTGGGTGGAATGTAGAGAGTCCAGCCTGATTGCTCCTGACTGTTACATAGCTCTCTGCCACACCTGGCATCCTTCCTCTCCCTGGCTTATCTGTGGGACCTTCCATACTAGCTAGCCCAGCCCAGCTTGGACTGGTGGTTGGGGTAAGTTACCTCAGGCTGAAGGATCAGTGGTTCAAATCCTGCTAGAGGACAGAAACATTGGGCTGGAAGCCCTGGGGTTTCTAATCCTATGGGTGCTCCCTGTTGCCTTAGGCAAGCCACTTAACTTTCTGTTAGCTCAGGAACAAAAACAAAGATTGTGAGCCTCTTTGGGGACAAAGGGAAAA
Source organism: Ichthyophis bannanicus (assembly GCA_033557465.1). Lineage (NCBI taxonomy): Eukaryota > Metazoa > Chordata > Amphibia > Gymnophiona > Ichthyophiidae > Ichthyophis > Ichthyophis bannanicus. Next base: position 763,340,448 of record CM066033.1, read on the forward strand.
TATATATACAGTACCTGAATGTATATATCTTTGACTGGTAGAAATCTACAATACAATGCATCTGAAGTTCATGGGTGAAACTCAAGTTAACACTAGCTCCAGCTCCATTGGAGTGTTAACATTTATTTTATTTATTTATTTATTTAATTGGATTTCTATACCGCCTCATCATACAATCAAAGCGGTTAAACAAACAAAAATACAAAAAAGTGAAGGTGAAAATAATCAATGATAATATGTACATAGTTTGATGAGAATAGGATATAGTATCTTGGAATCAGTTGTGCTATCTACATTGTGAGCTATATTATAATGTGAGCTATTATACAACATATATATGATTGTTCTTTCTAATAACCGTAGTATTCAGTAAACAGAACAGTTTTCAGTTGCTTCCTAAAGTCATTGAGGTCTTGATTTGCTCTTAAATCAATTGGTAGAGAGTTCCAGATGGTAGGCGCAGCAAAAGAAAATGCATTGCAATCATTGAGCAGCCTGCATAATTCAGATAAGTGTTTCTATGCATTTAAAAATTGCTAAACACATCTGAAGCTGATGAATGACAATACAGGGGGTAAGTGATTGTTTGAAGCAACAGTTTACTGCCTTAATGTTTGTTCTTCCCCCCTGATCTGAGGCTTTTTTACACTTATTGTGTGTTCCAGTTCTATGCATATACCCCTTGGTAGTTATCATCTCACAAGGTTAGGATGATACAATCTTTCCTTTAGTGATACCTTTTGTTGCTCTGTGACTCTTGTGCATAGCCCCCTCCCGGGGAGGCCAGGATGGTCTGCAATGGACCACATGTGTCATGAATATGGTTTGCATTCGGTGTATGTATAGGTGTACCTATCTCTCAGTGTACAGCAGATCACAAGGGACTGCAAGCCCTGCACATGTGCTGTCTCTGGGGTTTGTGTCACACTGCAGCACAGCAGACCCCTGTGTGTGACTGTTTGCCTTTGGAGGTACAGTAGGGGGACAGTTATCTTGACCTCACATGTGGCTTGGCCCTTAAACAAGAGATATATTCTGCAGCTATGTGTATGTTATGCAGCTATAGTACTGTGTGTCCAGTCCATTACAAACTGCATGTCCACCGCTGTAGGCAGGCCCTAGGTGTGGTGTACCACTGTCTCAGAATGCGCCAGCCATATTGTTGCATGTCCTGGGTTTCACCCATTGCAGGCAGGGATGTGGAGTCTCTTGGATTCTAAGGAGCAAAAAAAGAAGCGGCAGATACACACCCAATAAACTTAAAAACTTTATTAAACCAAAGGGGTGGCCAAAACCCAACACAGGCCGTGTTTCGTAATTACTTCATCAGGGGCTATCCAGGCACACTAAAAAACAAATATATAAATTAATAAAATCAAACTAAAAAACAATAGACATATGAAAATAATGGGTTTGGAGAATTAAAAATGAAAATACTAATGAAGATAAAATTATAACATTAATATATATAAAAGCATAAAGGCCAAAATGGACCATATCAATGAACAGATATCTTAAGAACCTTAATAAAAATCATAAAAACCATATATAATCTAGATATATCTAACGTATTTGATTAACCAACCGCTCCATAAATAAAATAACACAGAAAATTCATTTATATACACATATATAATTAAATATGAAAATATGTATAATATAAATAAATAAATAATTAAAAATATGAACACTAATTGGAATACAAAAACTAATAAAATAACTAAAACATTTATAAGTATAAAATACATTATACAAAATTACACAAAAAATATAAAACACAACTATAATCCATTGCGAAACAAGAAGGGATGAGGAGACTGAAAGAGTGGGACCCATCTAAAACTAATTGTGTAAATACTAATAAAATCACATACTATAAAGATGGATATTACCTGTGGGTGTGAAGTACAAAGACTTCACCAGGTAATATCCATCTTTATAGTATGTGATTTTATTAGTATTTACACAATTAGTTTTAGATGGGTCCCACTCTTTCAGTCTCCTCATCCCTTCTTGTTTCGCATGGTTGAGTGGCTAGTGCTGTTTTTTTTTGTGTGCCCCCCGTCTCTTGGATTCTAGACATTGATGTGCAGAAAGGTGTGAAAGTGTAGCCTAATGGTTGGAGCACTGGCTCAAAATGTGACAGACCAGGATTTGATTCACACTTGTTCTCTTTGTGGCTGTGGGGAGCTCACCTCATTTTACAGCCAGAAACATTCCGGGGTCGACACTGACTGAAGGACACACATTCTTTTTCTTTTTTATGAGTTCCATTAGCACATTGGTTCTACAAACATGCACATTGCAATCATGCCCATCTGACAGCATGACTTTATTGACTCTGATGTAGCCCATTGCAAGGGTCAGACATGTTCACCTTGCAGATGTATGGCACCTCAGTTACACATGATTGGACTATTTCATCATAACTGTGACTGAACATCTTTGGTTCCATTACATATATGCAGTACATGCAGGCACATCCCACTCCTGCAATGGCCACCTGCAGAGATCATCACACATCCTTACTTGCTCCATATGGCAAGTATGAGAGACACTTGTCCAGTTCTTGTATACACATGTGTCAGGAGGATTGTATGGTGGTTAGAAAGCTTGGACAGCTGTCATTCCCACATAGCTGGTATTGGGGCTTTTTGTGGCACAACCACAATTTTTTCACACACACTACAACTGCATTTCTGTGGTCACATCCAGTACATCAGGGCAGAACAGCCATACCACACTCTCATCTATTGCCATCCATCCTGCAGATTGCCCATTATGTACAGTCATGTATTCTCTTGCCAGCTGCTACACCATGGTCCATGCAGGAACATTTTTATAAACATTTAGGATGTATCATTCACACTCCTCCTGTGCATGATCCGCATGTCACTACTATGCTCAGTCATCCTTTTGATGCCCACATTGTGGCTATCCTGGCTCTACCTGAGGACACCTTTTCCCAATCCTATGCCACATGATGACATTACAGCAGATTATGTGGGCACTCCTCACTGATACAGTACAGATGCCTCCCACATGCTTACCTCACTTACTGACTGACAGTTAGGATACATATGGATCTGACATGTCCTTCAGCTACTACCTTTCCTTCCATCCACCACCTAAAATGTGAGTTAAAATCATCTCTAATACCTGAAGATTGGCGGATCGCCAATTAACACCAATTTTTAAAAGGGGTTTGAGGGGTGATCCGGGAAACTACAGACCAGTGAGCCCCACGTCAGTACCGGGAAAAAAGGTAGAAACCATCATAAAGAATAAAATTACTCAGCATGTAGATAGTCATGGCCTAATGGGAGACAGCCAACATGGCTTTAGACAAGGAAGATCTTGTCTTACTAATCTGTTATGTTTTTTTGAAAGTGTGCATAAACAGGTGGACAAAGGTAAGTCAGTTGATATAGTGTATCTGGACTTTCAGAAAGCCTTTGACAAGGTCCCTCATCAGAGACTTTTGGCAAAACTAAAAAGTCATGGGATAGGAGGCAGTGTACTACTGTGGATCAGGAACTGATTAAAAGATAGAAAGCAGAGGGTAGGGCTAAATGGCCAATTTTCCCAATGGAGAAAGGTGAATAGTGGTGTACCCAAGGGATCTGTGCTGGGTCCGCTGCTTTTTGACATATTCATAAATGACCTGGAAAGTGGAATAACGAGTGAGGTTATCAAAATTGCAGATGACACAAAACTATTTAAAGTTGTTAAAACCCAAGAGGATTGTGGAAAATTGTAAGAGGATCTTGCTAAATTGGAAGACTGGGCATCAAAATGGCAGATGAAATTTAATGTGGACAAGTGCAAAGTTATGCACCTAGGAAAGAACAACCCAAACTATGGTTACACGATGCAAGGTTCCACATTAGGAACCACCACCCAGGAAAAAGATTTAGGCGTTCATTGTGGATAACATGTTAAAACCCTTGCCCAGTGTGCAGCGGCAGCCAAGAGAGCAAATAGAATGCTAGGTATCATAAGGAAAGGAATGGAAAATAAAACAAAAGATATTATAATGCCTCTATACCGTTCCATGGTGAGACCGCACCTTGAATATTGTGTGCAATTCTGGTTGCCGTATCTTAAAAAGGATATAGCATTATTAGAAAAGTTTCAGAGAAGAGCCACCAAAATGGTAAAGGGGATGGAAGGATACTCCTATGAAGAAAGGCTAAAAAGGTTAGGGCTCTTTAACCTGTAAAAGAGACGGCTGAGGGGAGATATGATAGAAGCCTATAAATTAATGAACGGAGTGGAATGGGTAAACTTAGATCGACTGTTTACGTTATCAGAATATAGGAAGAATAGGGGACATGCAATGAAGCTACAGGGTAAACTATTTAAGACTAATAAAAGAAAATATTTTTTCACTCAACGTGTAATTTGTTGGAATTTGTTACCGGAGGATGTAGTAAAGACTGTTAGTGTAGCTGGGTTTAAAAAAGGTTTGGACAAGTTCCTGGTGGAAAGGTCCATAAACCATTATTAAGAAGGGACCCAGGATATCAATGCTTGACCTAGTACAAGCTTTTCAGAACCTGTGTCTTTTGGGGAAACTGCTAGGTACGTATGACCTAGATTGGCCACTGTTGGAAACAGGATACTGGGCTTGATGGACCTTGGTCTGACCCAGTATGGCATATCTTATGTTCTTATGTTCTTATATAAAAGCTCCCTTATCCTCTTTGCAGATGATACCAAAATCTGAAATAGAGTAGACACCCAGGAAGGTGTAGATAACATGAGGAGGGATCTAGCTAAGCTTGAAGAATGGTCTAGAATTTGGCAGCTGGGATTTCATGTTAAAAAATGTAAGGTCATGCATTTGGGCTGCAGCAAACCAAGGAAGCAATACAGTATAGGAGGTGAAAAACTTTTGTCCACTAAAGAAGAGCGGGACCTAGGCGTGGTTGTGTCTGATGATCTTAAAGTAGCTAACAGGTAGAAAAGGCGACGGCAAAAGCTAGAAGGATGCTTGGGTGCATACGGAGAGGAATGGCTAGCAGAAAAAATTAGGTGATAATGCCTCTGTATAAGTCTTTGGTGCGACCTCATTTGGAGTATAGTGTGCAATTCTGGAGACCGCACCTTCAAAAGGATGTGAACAGGATGGAGTCGGTGCAGAGGGTGACTACTAAAATGATTAGTGGGCTTCATTATAAAGCATATGAGGACAGACTTAAGGATCTTAATATGTACACCTTAGAGGAAAGGCGGGATAGAGGTGATATGATTAAGATGTTTAAATACCTCCGTGGCATAAATGTTCAGGGAGAGAGCCTCTTTCAATTGAAAGCAAGTTCTGCTACGAGGGGACATGGGATGAGGGTGAAGGGAAATAGATTCAGGAGTGATATGCGGAAATATTTCTTTACGGAAAGAGTAGTAGATCCGTGGAATAGTCTCCCAGTGGAGGTGGTAGAGATGAGGACAGTAACTGAATTCAAAAAAGCATGGGACCAACACAGAGGATCTCTAAAGGTAAAAAGTGTACTGTTGTAGTTGTTGATATGGAAGGACAGACTAGATAGGCCATGTGGTATTTTTCTGTCATCATGTTTCTAAGCCTACCTCCCACCCTCTCTGAAACAAGCCTCCGTTAGATCCCTCCTAAAGAAACCCAACCTAGACCCAAGATCACCCACCTCATACAGGCCTATAGCCAGTGTTCCATTCCTTGCTAAAATCACTGAGAAGCCTTAAAAAAAAACCCAATCGCATGCAAAATCAAACTAATCATAACACTTCCACCAACATACCAAATCCCACAGTGTATACTTTTATATTCTTGTCGGAGCCAACCGAGGGAGGGCTGGAAGTGTATAACCAACCCCCTCCAGACGGTAACCTCCTTTTGTTATATTTTTCACCCCAAAAAATGAATTATATTAAACAGTCACTTATCTTCAATGAAATTTTTATCCTTTCCCAAAAATAATTGCCAAGAATGAAGTTGCACGACGTGCACGTTTCGGGTGGACCCCTGTATCAAGTGCTTAAAACTTCTCTTTAAGGCAATGAAAAAACGCCGTCCTCACGGCTTGGGATCATCTGCAATTAATGGCTGAAAATGACACCTGACTTTAAAGAAGGGATGAACCAATCAGAGGGGGAACACCTCACTGACAGGGGTATCCCCACTGCTATTGGTTAAAACTCGGAACAGACTAAGGACGTCACAGCCAACTTCAGAGAATGGTGTTCCACTCAATTTCGCGATTCAGCCCATAAGGATGAACGGAATTTAGTGTGAATATCCATCGTTGTTCCAAACGTTGCAGTCTCAACTCCCGATCACCCCCCCCCCCCCATGGATCAAGGGGGACATGATCGATAACCGTCCATTTCAATGTGTCAAAACCATGTGCCATAGAAACACAATGCTCTACCATCGGAGCCGATAGAACTTTGTTCCTAATTCTTGAAGCATGTTCTGCTAACCGATTTCTCATGGTCCGAGTAGTGCGCCCCACATATAAAAGCCCACACGAGCAGCTCAAAAAATACACCACAAAAGATGTAAGACAAGTAGTCTTCCAACGGCGGACAAATTCGCGATGGGTGCCAGGATGTTGCCAACAGAGACCCGAAAGAGTCCTTTCACAATAAACACAATTATTGCAAGGAGAATGTCCCCCATCATAACCCGATGGTATCGGTCTATCCAAGGGCAACAATGTCTTCACTAATTTATTATTTAAATTGGGTCCCCGTGAAAATGCCAGCCGTAAAGGCTTGTTAAAACATGTATGTAAGCTCAGCATGGACCAGTGGGAACGCAAAATCCGTACTATGGCTGAACTATGTGTAGTAAAAGGTAACACTCCCACCACGGCATCCATAGGTGGAGACTCTGATGAGCTGCTCGTGTGGGCTTTTATATGTGGGGCGCACTACTCGGACCATGAGAAATCGGTTAGCAGAACATGCTTCAAGAATTAGGAACAAAGTTCTATCGGCTCCGATGGTAGAGCATTGTGTTTCTAGACTGAGATCCTTTATGTGACCAAGGACCCCAATTTAACACCACCACCCTGTATCAAAATTGAAGATACCGAACTATAGGACAAATCACAAGTTAAATACCTTGATGTCAGCCTGGATCACCAACTGAACTTCTAACCACATATAAAGAACAACATTAGGAATATTTACTTCAAGCTCAGAACCCTCCGCAACCTATGCCCCCTCCTCTTCCCTGAGAGCTTCCGCACAGTTTGTCAGGCTTCCATTACCCCCCCCCCCCCTACTTGATTACTGCATCTCTGTCCTTCAAGGACTTCTCAAAACTATTGCACTACAGCTTGCCCAGAACACAGTAGCATGCACCATTGCTGGAACTACCCACATCACTCCCATATTGAAATCCCTACATTGGCTTCCAATAGAATCATGAATCAATACAAAGTTTCACTATTATCCATAAGGCACTTAACACCACATCCGAGCACCTTTAAATATTCATCAGATGCCCAGACTCCAATAGACCGCACAGACAAAGTTCGCTCAACCTTCTTCATCTGCCACCTCAAGTATGTAAGAGCATACAACGTGCCCGAATGAGAGCCTTCAAACTTTATGCTCCCACCCTCTGGAACACTCTACCTCCTATATTACAGAACATCCAATCACACCAAGTTTTCAAGAGACACCTCAAGACATACCTCTTTGAAGAACACTTTGAATTGCTCTTTGAAGAGCACTACCCCTACAACAGAATCCCAGCAGGAACACCTGCCACTCTCGCAGATCATCCCCCTATCCTCCCTCCCTGATCAGTCATCTGATATCTTGTTCTGCCCTACACTAAGTATTACCTTTTATGCCCTATCTTTTGCATAACAACTTCTTTATTAACACCTTGTTCATTGTATAATAAGTTCTAATGTTATAATGATCCTGCATGTTCCCTCAATCCCCCTGTTATACTCTGTTCTACATTCAATAAGTTCAATGTAACCTGCATGCCCCATTGTTCAATGTAAACCATTTGGCTGATAGAAAAACATTATATTAAAACCAGTTAAATAAACAAATAATGGAAGTAATGAACATTACCAAGGCATTTATTTATTTATTTAACTTTTTTTTATAATGTACCGCCTTTCAGTCTTATCAAAGCAGTTTACAGTGAAACAGAACAAATATTACAAAGAATGGTATAATGAACTACTTACATTTAAATGTTTACAATATTTCAGCTATTTACAATCTTCTCTTCTATTTACAGTAGATTAGTACTTACTGTAGCTTGAAGTGACTTCCTGTTGGGAGCAGGGATTTCATTACTATGATTGTGTATTTCATAAGTTGTCATAATATTCAGTGAAAAGGTAGGCTTTTAGAAATTTTTTGAAGTCAGCAACGTCTGAAATAGCTCTTAGGTGGTGTGGGAGTGAGTTCCATGGTGGCGGGGTATAATATTCTAATACCCTGTGAAGGAATCTTTGAGAGGAGCTGGTCAGTGTGGAGGCAGTTGAGATGGTGTTCTGGTGGAACTTCTTCCTTGATCATGTGTCTGGAACTCTTTTGATTATCCCGTTTAAACATTCAGCGGACCGATTGTTTATTATCTTGAAGGCCATCATTATGGCTTTATATTTTATTCTAGATTGGATGGATAGCCAGTGGAGGTCTTTTAAGGTGAGGGTGATATGATCAAGTTTCTTTGTTCCTGTAATTAATCGGTTGGCTGTGTTTTGTGCCAGTTACAGCCCATATGTTATATTTTTGGGTAGACCCTGGAGAATCATATTGCTCTAGTCTAGCTGCGGGGTGATTGCCTGACAGACAGATCATAAGTGGTTCTGTTCTAATATGGGTCATAAGTTCTGCAGTTCCTTCATTTTGTAGTAGACTTTGGACGTGGTTTTGTTGATGTGAGATTGGAAATCGGGTCTCTGGTCTAGATGTACTACCAGATATCTTATTTCATTCTTGATTGGAATTGGATGATTTCCAATTAGCGGATTATGTGAAGGGTTGAATGATGTGTTTCTTGTGATTACAAGGGTTTCAGATTTATTATAGTTAATTGTTAAATTGTGCTGTGCTAGCCATTCCATTATACATGAGGAGATGGTAGAGAAGTCTGGGTTCATGGTGTCAATTGTGGAGTACAGTATATCATCAGGTCGTCTGGGTATAGGTGGCAATGTATGTTGTGTTTCTGCATAAATTTGCAGACTGGCTGTATGTATATGTTAAAAAGTAGAACAGATAATGCTGAGTCTTAGGATAGACCTTGGAATGGTCTGGATTTGTTGCTCTTAATCTTCACTGTCCTTCTCTCAGATAATTAGGAGCTGAACCAGGTCAGTGGGGTGTCACTTATTCCAGTCTCTGACAACCTGTAGACATGCGTTATAGAGTCAGTGACTCATACAGAATGCTCCTGCGGCATGAAATATCAATAATAACAATCTGCAACCTACTTTATAGTTTTGTATTACATCTAACCCTTGTGTGAGAATGGGATGCATAAAAAAGGAAATAAATAAGTGACAAAAAATGAATTTCTGTTACAATGTCCATTTGTTTCTTTTTAATCCCAACAGATTAAGAACGTTGAGTCAATGGGAAAGGAGAACAAGACCTCAGTTACAGAATTCATTCTCCTGGGATTCTCTGACCATCCTCACCTAAAGCTCCTCATTTTTGTCACAGTTTTCCTGATCTTCCTGATCTCTGTGCTGGGAAATTTGTTGTTTATAATGTTAATGTGTGCTGACCCTCACCTGCAAAAGCCCATGTACTTCTTCCTCAGTAACCTGTCCTTTTTGGACATCTGTAACTCCTCCGTCACCCTCTCTACACTGCTACACAGCCTATTAACAGGGGAGACACTGATTTCCTTTTCCCTTTGTATAACTTAACTCTACTTTTTCTTGCATCTAACCGCTACAGAAATCTTCCTTCTCGCTGCCATGGCCTATGATCGCTATGTTGCAATTTGTAACCCTCTACGTTATGTGCTCATCATGAACAGTAGAACCTGTGTCCTTCTGGCAACTGCTTCTTGGATACTTGGCTTTCTGATTATATTACCTGAAATAGTTTTGACATCTCAGTTCTCTTTCTGTAGAGGCAATGTGATTAATCATTTCTTTTGTGATATTACACCACTGATGAAACTCTCCTGTAGTGATCTACTCAACACTGAAATTGCAATATTTACTGATGGGGTTCTTTTGGTAGTTTTTCCTTTTGGTTTAACTCTGACATCCTATATCTATATCATCTCAAGGATCCTCAAAATCCATTCTGCAAGTGGGAGACATAAAGCCTTCTCTACCTGTTCCTCCCATCTTACAGTTGTCATTCTATTCTATGGGGCTCTGAGTTTTGTCTATATGAAACCAACCTCTATGTATTTACCAGATCAAGACAAACTGTTCTCCCTGTTATACACAGCTCTGATTCCAATGTTAAATCCCATTATTTATAGCTTGAGAAATGGAGATGTGAAAAAAGCTCTGATAAAGTTAATACATATGATTAAATGCAGATATATCAGTTAACATTAGGGGGGTCATTCCGAGGCATGGATAGCAGGGATGGATGTCCCATTGGGACGTTGTTCAGGGAGGTTAGATGAGAGCGGGAAAGGGGCTTTGCATTGGTGGAGTTAGGGCAGGCAGTGGGCGATCTGTGGCCCCAAACATACCGGACTGATTCCAATGTGGGCCCTGTACATCCAGGGCCGGCTGCCTGAACAGGGAACTTATTCCTCCTCTGAATTGGAATAAGTTCCCTTAGACGGGTGGTTCTGGCAGGCCCGGTGCGAATCAAAGGTGGGAAGGGGCACAGGAGATTCTCCACAGCCTGACCCTGGCCTTGAGAGACCATATCAGGGGTTGGGCTGTGGAAAATGAAACTTCTTTTCGGTGTCTGGGGATCACGGCTCCAGAATGGAGCTATGGTGCCATGGCAACTGGATGCCATGGCACCGTGTCTCCATTCAGGAGCCCTGACTGAGTTAGCCAGGCAAGGCCTGTACATGCAGGCTATCCAGAATCGGGGTCCCTGCCTGCACATATAGGCCTGGACGTGATTCTGATCCCTCGGGGTTAGATGTGCCCCGCGGGATCAGAATCCCATCTAACTCGGTGTGTCCAGCTCTGACCGGGTGCACAGAGGGCTGGGATGTCCAGGACTGAATCGGGCCCATTGTGTCCTATGTTGCTGGGAATACTTAATCTTTGTCTGTTAATATACATGATAGGATGATCTGTGTGAGCATGTAAATATTCTCTACATTAATACACTATGAGCCTCATTCAGAGATTCAGGTTGCAAGGCTACATGTCCTGGCGGGACTTGCAGCCCCACAAAGCATCCAGGCCTAATTCCCCCTGCATCTCTCCTCATACATCCTGAGCATCAGGACAGGGAGTGCCAGCGTGGGGCAGGAGGGGGCGGGATCTGTGCGAAGTCGGGGCAGGCCAACCCGGCAGGACATACAGGGCCAATTCTGGTCACAGCCCTGTATGTCATGCTGGGTCAAATGGGGCATGCTGCTTATACCACCTCGAAGGTGGTATAAACAGCACCGACCCAACGATTGGGCCCAGAGATCCCCCTGGGGATGGAGCCAGGGTGGGGGGTCCACACTGCCCGACCAGGCCACAGCAGGCCAGCCATGGTTCGGGTGATGGGGAAACGGGGAGCCGAAGCCATGGGAGTCTGGGGTGCCTGTGGAGAGAATGTCCCAGCAGGCAGCAGGAGCACACAAGGCTATCCACGAGCCTAATTCTGTGCACTGTGGGAGCGTTTTATTGCCGTGGTCCAGAATCTGGTCCAAACATGCTTGCCTTGCTTGGGGCCATCCAGACAGCCCGGACATGCCCCTCTGTGAAGTGAATTCCGCAGCCCTTATTTTAGAAACATTGGCTTCACATTCAAATAACAATTTTAGAAAATGGATACGTACACATAGAAATCCACAAGACATACAGATTTTAAAGGGCATAGTGTGGGCATGGAGGGGGCATGGTTTGGGCGCACTGATCATCAACATGTGTATTCCCCTTTTTGCAAAGTATTATATGTGAACATCTAAAACATTCCATATCAGCCTATACACCTGCCCTGCGGCATGAATAAATGCCAGCTTGAAGGGACATGTACTCAAGCCAATGAAACACCTTTAGGTGAATCCCCCCAACATATTTAATAGTCATTTTCCCCCTCTCCTGAACATCCCAAATAGGATGGTGTTCATGTGTCCTCACCACAGAATCCTCCCCAAGCATCAATATCCATCTCCCCCTTCCCCAAACTCATTGATGGGATCACTATTTATCCCCCAACCCCTCCAGCAACATTAGCATCCATCTCCCTCAAACTCAGAACCCCTTTACAGCATTAGACAACCCCAGAATCCCTCTGAACTCCCTGCAACATTAGGCAACCACAAACCCCACCACAAATGTTAGATAATCCTCCTCAGGTCTTACTGGATGTCTCCCTCATTTCTAGTGGAAGGCAAGCGTGATCTCTAATCACTCCTGCCCTTCCCTGCCCTGTTAAAACTAGTCAAAACCAAAAAATCACTCCAATCATACCAAAAAACAAAAAAGTAAGGGATGTCCAAAGCACTCAAATACAACAGAGATGGAGGGAAGGTCTCAGAACAGTGGGCATCAACCAGAGACTGAGGAAAAACCTCACTCTATAAGCCCTGTTAAATCAAGGACCAACCCAACCATCTCACCATTAAATTAAACACAGCTTCATGGCAAGTTATATTAAACACAGCCTCACAAAAAGAACCTTATATCAAAAAATAAAATTCAGCTTATCAAAATTATATGAATAATTTCTCTTTCATAATGATCCCAAAGCCGTACTCTTCGGCACCAAATACGCGTTTCGCAGTCAGTGCTTCTTCAAAGGGAAAGCTGAAAACACACTGTGGTCAGACAGATGAACCCTCCACACTGGTGATTCAAACGCCCCAACGCCTGCCATAAAAACAAAAACAAACACATAAAAACTAACTCTTCACAAAATACCCAAGACTATACCCTAACTCTACCCAAACAAACATGTAAGAACATTATCGCTTACCACATTAAAGTCAGACATGTAAACCTTCAACATTGATGGTTCAAATGCCACCGTGCTACTCACAAGATATACCACGCATGCGATCTGAGGCAAACCTTTCACTTATATGCAACAAACCGAAACTCCACCTCTCTCCAAGATCCTAAAGGTACGCCCCCCAATCGATCTGTGCTTTTAAACCGCCTGGGATAACAGTCCCCAGGCGGAAGATCCAATGCTGTTCGCAAAAAAGCAATGCTTGCTCACCCAAACGGCCATCAAAACGTCTTTCAACTGTCTCAATACAAAAGCACCTCATATCTTCAAAAACATGCCCTGCCATAAGAAAGTGCTGAACTAAGGGAGCTTCGCGTACTTTATACTGCAGTCTGCTGCGATGTTCACAAATCCTGACCCAGAAACTTTTTAAGGTTTTCCTAATATATAAAAGATCACATGGACAAAAAATCGCATAAACTACCCCTGATGAACCACAAGAATTGGCTTTCCTCAATTCATATACCCTGTCAGGATGTTAAAAAGAATCGGACCAAGGACAGATCCCTGGGGCACACCACTGGTAGCATCCTTCTCCTCAGAGTGAGCTCCATTTACTTGTACTCTTTGTCACCTCCCACCCAACCAATTTCTAACCCAAGCAGTAACTTTAGGGTCCATCCCTAGGGTGCTCGGTTTGTTTATAAGTCGCCTGTGAGGAACAGTGTCAAAGGCTTTACTGAAATCTAAATACACCACATCTAGAGCTCTCCCTCGGTCCAATTCCCTGTTCACCCAGTCAAAGAAATCAATCAGATTTGTCTGACAAGACCTGCCTCTGGTGAATCCATGCTGCCTCGGATCCTGTAATCCGCTGGACTCCAGAAACCTCACTATTTTCTCTTTCAGCAGCGTTTCCAATAATTTGCTCACCACAGAAGTTAAACTAACCGGCCTGTAGTTTTCAACCACATCCTTACTTCCCGCTTTTGTGTAAAGGCACCACATGAGCCTCTCTCCAGTCCTTTGGCACCACTCCCGACTCCAATGAGGCATTGAAAAGGTCAGTCAGTGGAGCTGCTAGAACGTCCCCAAGTTCCCTCAGTATTCTAGGGTGTATCCCATCCGGTCCCATCGCTTTGTCTACTTTAAGTTGAGCTAGTTTCTCACGAACACAGTCTTCTGAAAATTGTTCAAGATGTCAAGATGTCTACTCAAACAAACTTCAATAAGATCCCTTCTAAAGAATGGCAGACTCGACCCATCAAAAACAGAATCTTACCGCCCCATCTCGAGTATTCCTCTACTCGCTAAAATAATCGAGAAGGTTCTCTACAGACAAATCCAACAACACATAGACATAGCAGCCCCCCTCGACCCCTGCCAGCATGGATTTAGAGAATCACATGGAATAGAAACACTGCTTACCACCCTCTCCAACACCCTGAACAGAGGAATCGACAACGCAGAAACTGGCTTCGCCCTCATCTTCCTAGATATCTCAGCTGCTTTTGATTCTGTCAATCACAACCTGCTCCTCACCCAACTCCTGGAAAAGGGTGTTCATGGCCTTGCTTGGGAGTGGTGTAAATCTTACCTATCGGATCGCTGGCAACAAGTCAGGGTTGGTTCCAACACTTCAGCACCATTTCACCAACAGCAAGGTGTCCCACAAGGTTCCTCCCTATTGGCGCTGCTGTTCAATATCTATATGCAGCCGATATGCAACATCATCCGCTCTTTCAATATCTTCACCCTAATCTATGCTGATGATGTCCTGCTACTCACTCTGTTCAAAGTCAAACACCCGGAATTCACCAACCTAGTCAACTGCTTCAATGTACTCACTGACTGGCTAACTTCCCAAAACCTCCACATAAACTTTAAGATAACAGAGGTTCTCTTCATATCAAGGAACAAAAGCTTCTCCCCTCCTCCCTTCCTAAGAGTAAGAGACGCAGCCCTTCCAATCCGAAGTACCATACGCTATCTCGGCATCACTCTGGACCAGCATCTCAACTTCAAAGAACACATAAAAAACATAACCAGGTCTATCTACAACAAAATCAGAACGCTGCGACACCTCAAACCTATGCTGCCTGTGGACGACTTCCGAACCATCTTCCAGGCCCTCATACTACCACATTTAGATTACGCAAACTTAATCCTGTATGGCCTACCAAAGAACACCCTCAATACTCTCCAACAAGCTATGAATGCTTCAGCCCGTGTCCTCCGCGGTCTAGCCAGATCAGACCATATCACCCCAATTCTTAAGGATCTCCACTGGTTACCGATATACTGCAGACTAACATAAGATTCTGCTAATAACATTTAAGATTATCAATGACATCGCCCTCGAATCTCTCAAAGTCCTTATCACACCTACTCCAAAAAGTAGAACTAGAAGGACAGCAACAGACAATACTTTAACCATCCCCAAAGACTCCATAAAGTGCTCACAAACAACCAGGAGAAGAACCTTTGCACACTACGCACCAAAATGCTGGAATGACCTCCCACCAGAAATCAAGAGCGATCAGAGACCTCTTACAATTCCGGAAAGCAATAAAACACCACCTCTTTCTGCTCCATTTTTCTCAATCATCTACCCCGCCCAAGAAACCATCCCATTACCAGAGCCCCCTACACAACATAACACTCTTGCCTTAAGCATTCTCTCTCCAGCCTGTAAACATCCTACGTCTTTGCAGATCAAGTATTATCCATTGTGCAATATCTTATGTATATATTTTTCATGTATTCCGCATCTACCCAAAAATATATCAACATGTAAATAGTCACCCAAGTTCACCAAGTTCTATTCCCTGTTATAATGTAAATTCAAACATTCTTCACTGTTTTGAATATTTTTGTTGAATGTAAACCGCACTGATAACAAATAGCGCGGTATATAAGAATTGTTAAATAAATAAATAAATGTCCCTCGCTTCTGTTCCTATTTGTGGGTGTTTTCTGAGGTCCTGCTCCTGGTTTTTCATCTGTGAACACAGAACAAAAATATTTGTTAAACAATTCCGCTTTATCCTTATCAGCTTCTACATATTCCCCCCCCTGCACCCTTGAGTCTGAAAATACCACTCTTGCCCTTCCTCTTCTCACTAATATATCTGAAAAATGTCTTATCCCCCCATTTTATTGCATTGGCTATTTCCTCCTCCTTTTGAATCTTTGCCTTCTTGACTACTTTGCTAGCTTCTCTAAGTTTTTCCAAATACAGATGCCTGTCTTCCTCTCTCTGTGATCTCTTGTATTTCATGAAGGCCTCCTTCTTTTTCTTCACTTTTTCAGCTACTTCCTTAGAAAACCATAGCGGTCTCCTTTTCCTTTTGCCTTTATTTACCATTTTAACAAAAAGGTTGGTTGCCCTTAAAATATCCCCTTTCAGTTTTGCCCACTGTTTTTCTACATCCCCCAGCTGTTTCCCATCCCACTAACGACTCCCTGAGGTATTGGCCCATCTTCGCAAAGTTAGTCTTCCTAAAGTCTAAGATCCTCACCTTGGAATGGATTCTAACAGCCCTAGTCCTAATACTGAACCACACCATCTGGTGATCACTGGATGCAAAATGATCTCCCACTACAACATCAGAAACACTTTCACCATTGGTAAGCACCAAGTCCAGTATGGTCCCTTCACGTGTGGGGTCTGTTACCAATTGCCTGAATAGTTCTCCCCGTAGAGAATCCAGGATCTCCTTACTTCTAGATGATACTGCAGCAGGAATGTGCCAATCAACATCTGGCATATTGAAATCTCCTATCAGTAGCACTTCCCCTTTCCTAGCAATGCTGCGTATGTCTTCAATTAACACTCTGTCCACCTCTTCCTCTTGTGAGGGAGGTCTGTATATCACACCAATGCAAATAGATTTCTCTTTCCCTCTTTCTAGTTTAACCCACAATGCCTCCTCTTTCCCTTTTAAGCTCTGTAATTCCAAAGCTTTAATAGTAGTTTTTACATATAGTGCCACTCCTCCTCCCCTTCTTCCTATCCTGTCCTTTCTGAATAAAGTATAGCCAGGTATAGTTACATCCCAGTCATGGTTTTCTGTGAACCATGTTTCTGTAACTGCCACTAAATCCAAGTCAGCCACTCCCACCAAAGCTTCAACATCAGGGATCTTATTTCCCATGCTACAGGCATTTATACATACTGCTTTCCATATGTTACCCCTGTCACCCATTTCCATAAAGGTATTTAATGTACCACCTACCTGAGGGCTTTCACTTACCTGGGGGCTTTCTTCACCTATCCCCAATGAATCTAGTTTAAAGCCCTCTTCAGTAGATTAGCCAGTCTACTACCGAAGATGCGTTGACCTTTCTTGGACAGTTGTTGGATGGTTTTGTCACTTTGACGGCGTCATGGGGGGTACCGCTGGCCGAAGGGAAGACGGAAGGTCCGGCTTCATGTCTTACGTTTCTGGGTGTGGAGTTGGATTCAGTGGCCATGGTGACGCGTTTGCCAGTGGAGAAGGTGGCGAAGTTGAGGGTGCAGGTGGCGACGGTGGTGGCGTCTAGGAAGGTTAGTTTGAGGGAGATGCAGTCCTTGATAGGTTCTTTGAATTTCGCCTTTAAGGTAATTCAGATGGCCAGGGTGTTCTTGCAAAGTTTAGCAGCTGCAACTGTGGGTGTGCTTCGACCGCATCACCGGATTCGGGTGACCGGGAGCATACGGGCGGATTTGGAGGTGTGGGATCGTTTTTTGCGAGATTTCAATGGGACGTTCGTATTGAGGGAGGCGACATCGTCCTCGGATGACTTGCAACTCTTTACGGATGCGGGGGGAGTAAGGTTAGGGATATATTTTGGCTGGGCTTGGTGTGCGGGCGCCTGGCCACAGGAATGGCAGGAAGCGGCTTTAACTAGCAGTGTGGCCTTCCTGGAGTTGTTTCCCATTTTGGTAGCTTTCGAGTTATGGCCGGACCATCTACGCAACCGCAAGTTGATATGGTGGTGCGACAATGCGGCGGTGGTTAGCGTTATTAATCGGTATGCACCGCGGTGTCGGCGGGTAGCTGCTTTAATGAGGGAAGTTGTATTTGCTTGTCTGTCTTTGAATGTCTATCTGAGGGCACAGCATATACCGGGATGCACTAATGAAATTGCTGACGCACTGTCTCGCTTTCAGTGGGAGCGGTTTCGGAGGTTGGCTCCAGCAGTGGACATCGAGGGCCAGCAGGTCCCAGAGAAATTATAGCAGCTTGGCATCCAGACATGTTGAGGCTACTGAAGAACTCTGTGTCGGAGGCGACGTGGGCGGCATATCAGCGAGGCTGTGGAAGGATCGTGGAATTTCTCCGGTCTCAGGGGTGGCAGGCGGGGCAAGTGGTGGACCACTTGATGGTGCAATATGTTCTAGATGCCAAGGCATGCGGAGTGTCACGGTCGGCGGTGCAGTCGCACATGGCGGGTTTCGTGTTTTTTGCTGGGGCGGTGGGGTGGGGCCCCCTGGTGCTAGGGTTTCTCACTCACAGGCTGTTACAGGGGTGGGAGAGGTCACAGCCGCCGGCACGAGATGGTCGGCGGTCTATCATGCACGAGTTGCTCGCGCGGCTGTGTGCAGCCATACCGGAGGTGACGTGGATGCCCTACGAAGCTGCGCTGTTTAAGGCGGTCTTTTGTTTAGCCTTCTTCGGGGCTTTTAGGGTGGGTGAGTTGGTCGCGAGCTCCGCATAGGCAGTTGGGGGCAATGGAATGCAGTAGCAGCATGTTAGCCTAGGAGAAGGCCACATGCGTATTCTGCTACCCCGATTCAAGACGGACCAGAAGGGTAGAGGAGCGGGAGTGGTATTGAGGGTGATTCTGGGTGAGCGGACTTGCCCGGTTGCAGCGTTGCGCGCCTTTATGCGGCTGAGGCCAGTAGGGGAGGGGTTCTTTTTCGTGCATGAGGGTGGGGCACCTGTAACCCGCTATCAAGTATCAGCGATGCTTCGATTGGTGCTTCAGCAGGTGGGGGAGGATCCACTGCAGTTCACTCCGCATTCGTTCCGGATCGGGGTGGCGACCAGTGCAGCCTCAGCTGGGTTAGCGGAGGAGGCGATAAAGCACATTGGTCGTTGGCATTCCCAGGCTTTCAGGGGCTACGTATGGCCTTAAACGTGGGTGGTGGGTAGTCATTGTTGCGGGGTTTTAACAAAAAAAAATGTCTTACAGATGAGAGACGGATGCTGCTCGATTGCTGGCTCTTGGGTCATTCCTTTGTGCTTTGGGCTGGACAGCGGGCTGCGGTGCACCCAGTGGGACGGAATTTAGGATTCCAGACTACGCAGGTGGCCATCCTATGGCTGGGCGAGAGGGGTCTGCGATGGACTCAACTTTTGCCTTTGCTTCAGCACCAAGGGCGTGAGCTGAGGCAGCATCCAATACTCTTGTTGCATTTATTTATTTATTTATTTATTTATTTATTTAACAGTTATTTATATAATATGTAATATGTAATATGTTCAAGTGGGCTTATATTCATAATCGTTCTAGCAGCTAAGTTCTGAGTTATTTGTATCTTTTTAATATTTTGTTTCGAAATACCATTAAGTATTGTATTTGCAAAATCGAAATGTGGGGTAATAATAGCATGAATTATGTTTAATAAAATCTTGTAGAAGAATCAAAGGTCTTAGTTGTTTTAGTGTTTTGAGTTTGTAATGTATATTTTTAGTTAAATATTTTATATGTGAATCCATATTTAGATTATTGTCAAGTATCACACCTAAATATTTTACTTCTTTTTTTATATTAATTTCATGAGTATCTAGTGTAATCGTGTTTGGGGGTATATATGTTTGATTTTTAGTGATAAATAAAATATCTGTTTTAGTAAAGTTGATAAGTAGATTTTGTTCTTTGAGCCACTCAGTTAGTTCATTAAAACATTCTGTTATTTTTTGGAGAGGTGGGTGTGGGATTTCAAATGGGAGGTAGAACATTATATCATCATTTAGGTGGGAATGACCTGGGAGCATGGACTTGTAGACAGCTAATATGAGCAGCTAAGAGGGATTTAGGGGAGGTTCTTCAAATGTTTCCTGATGTACGGCTATTGTGGTCGGACATTATTCCAAGGCCGGCATGTAATGCGCAGCGACGGTGGTCGCGGGGGGTGGCAAAAATCAATCATCAGATTGGACGATGGATTTGTGAGCATGGGGGCTATCAAATTATGCACTCATGGGTGGATGTGGGGTATTCCGACCTGTACAGGCAGGATGGGGTTCATTTATCCCCGGTGGGGATGGATCTGTTGCTCAACGATTGGCAGGAGGCCTTGGAATATGTGGTTCGACTAGAGTTTTAGCCGGTCGCAGTTGCTTTGGGGGGGCGGCAAGCTGCAGGGTGTTGCTTGGCCGGTGGCGGGATCCCGGAGGTTTCCGGGGTCCGGAGTCTTAGATATGATTGTGGAGGGGGCAGGATGCCCCCAACCCGGACAACCCTGGATGGCCTTTGCTAATCATATGGCGAGGTCAGAGAAGGGTGGGGACTTAATAAGCAGTGGGTTTATCCACAGCGGAGGCGGAGAGGTGTCACCTTGCTAATAATATGGCTGGTGAGACAGGGCTCCGCCGGGGTGGAAAGTTATAAGGTTATGTTGGAATGCGAGTTTAATGATGTTGGCATGTTAATAAAGCTGCGACCGGTTAATATCCAATATGTGTCTGATGTGTTTTGTGAAGGGGAAGAAGATGGAGGGGGGGTGGGAGGATGTGGGGAAGGGACGCCCCCGAGTGAAGCGTATGCCCATTACAGCAAGGCTGTGCGGCGCAGTCTGCGATGGCCGCATCTAATGGGGTAGCTTCCAGGCACCCCGTGCTTGTGAGCGGCAAGCGAGGTGAGGCCGGATTGGCTAGGGGGTGAGTGGCGGCGTTTAAAATGATTGGCTTCTGGCGATGAAGGAGTGGCGGGGGAACAAATCGCAGGGGAGAGCGTCGCTGGGTATGGGGTAGGTGAGAGAGCCGACGGCGGGAGCGAGGCGTTGAGGCAGAAGGCTTGGCAAGCGGCGCCCCACCCTCCCTCCCTTGGCCGAGTTGCTGGGGGAGCTGGGAGTTTGGGGTGTTGCAGCTGGGGGGGGGGGGGTAAGGCGGGATCCCGGAGGTTTCCAGGTTCTGGAGCCATAGGTATGATTGGGGCGGGGGCGGGATGCCCCCAACCCAGACAACCCTGGATGGCCTTTGCCAATCATATGGCGAGGTCGGAGAAAGGTGGGGACTTAATAAGCAGTGGGCTTATCCACGGCGGAGGCAGAGACGTGTCACCTTGCTAATAATATGGCTGGTGAGGCAGGGCTCCGCCGGGGTGGAGAGTTATAAGGTTATGTTGGAATGCGAGTTTAATGATGTTGGCATGTTAATAAAGCTGCAACCGGCTAATATCCAATATGTGTCTGATGTGTTTTGTGAAGGGGAAAAAGATGGAGGGGGGGTGGGAGGATGTGGGGAAGGGACACCCCCGAGTGAAGCGTACGCCCATTACTACAGCAATATGTGTTACTGAAACTTTTACATGTATCAAATGAGCCTATTTTACAAAGTCAGGTGCCCGCATACTTTAAAAGGGAGGCAAGAGTAGTAGGAAAATGGGCATCAAATCTAGGCTCGATCATTTGCATCAAGTCTATGGCTATCGAAAATCACCACACGTATCTTGTGCACATGCACACATATTTTATAAAGTACATGCATAAATGCACACTCTGCCCAGCTCCAGCAATGTAAATGCCCACAGTGAAAGTACATTCCTTGACGTAACGTGCATACTTATAGAATAGCGACTGGCTAAAATAAACACACAAAGGCCAATTGAAGCATGGAAGTCATTGAAATACATGATTTATGAGTGTAGATGGTATGTAACTTTCTGTGGCTTCTTCTAAAATTACCCAATAGTGACATCATAAAGACATAATTTGGTCATCTATCGTCTGCAATTCTTTTTTATACTTCTCTGCAGTATAACTTATGATACCTCTAATGGTAGCCTTAAATGCATTAATAAAACCAACTGCCAAAGGATTAACTAAATCAATATACACTAACACCCTTAATAAACACCATTTATCTACTAATATTCAAAAAAATCTCACCAACCAACTTTTCTAACATTTCACAATTCAATAAGGCATATATGACCTCAGGATGGCCTTACCCCTACATATGGCGAAACTAGTCACCATAGGGTTAAAAGCAGATGCTCACATCATAGGTCATTGCCTTTCTTATAATTACATTTACATATTGCACAAATTCTACTAATATAATAAAAAACTACCAACATCCAAAAAAGTACTTTTAGGGATTCTCTAAGTTATTATAAAAACTCAACAGCGTCTGCGCTGAGACAAGAAACCGGAACCAATGGATCACACATTCACCTCCTTCAAGAATAAAGAAAATATTTTCTTCAACCAATATTGGCTATACACCGTTTAGTGAGTATTTATCCACTTATCTGAGCAATCCAAGGATTTCAGCACATGTCGGCAAACAGATGTCCTTTAACTGCCTAGTTGCAAACGTCGAACAGCCGAAGGTGTCCTCTGTTGTGGCAAAGAGTACAAATGTCCAACAGAAACTTCTGTTTCACTAATAGGCTTCCTCAGGGATTCCTGATAGCACAATTATTAAAGATATTGCCAGAATCAAACATAAAAAGTGTCTCCGCACGTCCTCGACCACGGGCATAAAGAATGCCTCTCTGCTATTGCATCAGCAGTGTTTGACGTCAATGACTTTTAAAGGGACTTCTTCCCAGCTGATTCGCTCACAAAAACTGATGTAATATCTTGCAAACAACTTTATTCACAACTCCACAAAAACATATCTAACACACCAAATTTCTAAAAAGTATTTTAAAAAAGGAAGAAAATCAGATTGGAACTTCAAGACAACCCGGCTCATACTCAGATAAATAACAACCATTCAATTTTATCGTTCAATCAATGTGTTCAAATCATTTATCCATTTCTGTTCTTTCTGTAGCAGTAAGCATCCTCTATCCCCTCTCCGTATGTTCAACGGGACATACTCCAATACTGTACATCGCAATTCTTCAAATGCATGGTTGTAAGATATGCAATGCTGAACTAGTTTTGTTTCAAGTCTTGCTTTATTAATGCTGTATTTATGTTCTGCGTACCATGTTCTCAAGGGGCGTGTGGTTTTACCAATATACAACTTAAAGCAAGGACACCATAGAGCATATACTACAAAAGAGGTGTTGCAAGTTGTATCTTGATTATACAAGTGACTCCTCTTCGCATATTTAGTGCATATTTTATCTTCCATATCTTCAGAAAGGACAGGGTAGGAAGAAGAGGAGGAGGAGTGGCACTATATGTAAAAACTACTATTAAAGCTTTGGAATTACAGAGCTTAAAAGGGAGAGAGGAGGCATTGTGGGTTAAACTAGAAAGAGGGAAAGAGAAATCTATTTGCATTGGTGTGATATACAGACCTCCCTCACAAGAGGAAGAGATGGACAGAGAGTTAATTGAAGACATACGCAGCATTGCTAGGAAAGGGGAAGTGCTACTGATAGGAGATTTCAATATGCCAGATGTTGATTGGCACATTCCTGCTGCAGTATCATCTAGAAGTAAGGAGATCCTGGATTCTCTACAGGGAGAACTATTCAGGCAATTGATAACAGACTCCACACGTGAAGGGGCCATACTGGACTTGGTGCTTACCAATGGTGAAAGTGTTTCTGATGTTGTAGTGGGAGATCATTTTGCATCCAGTGATCACCAGATGGTGTGGTTCAGTATTAGGAAATCTTGTTTATAAGTCGCCTGTTAGAATTCATTCCAAGGTGAGGATCTTAGACTTTAGGAAGACTAACTTTACGAAGATGGGCCAATACCTCAGGGAGTCGTTAGTGGGATGGGAACAGCTGGGGATGTAGAAAAACAGTGGGCAAAACTGAAAGGGGGTATTTTAAGGGCAACCAACCTTTTTGTTAAAATGGTAAATAAAGGCAAAAGGAAAAGGAGACCGCTATGGTTTTCGAAGTAAGTAGCTGAAAAAGTGAAGAAAAATAAGGAGGCCTTCATGAAATACAAGAGATCACAGAGAGAGGAAGACAGGCATCTGTATTTGGAAAAACTTAGAGAAGCTAGCAAAGTAGTCAAGAAGGCAAAGATTCAAAAGGAGGAGGAAATAGCCAATGCAATAAAATGGGGGGATAAGACATTTCTCAGATATATTAGTGAGAAGAGGAAGGGCAGAAGTGGTATTGTCAGACTCAAGGGTGCAGGTGGGGAATATGTAGAAACTGATAAGGATAAAGCGGAATTGCTTAACAAATATTTTTCTTCTGTGTTCACAGATGAAGAACCAGGAGCAAGACCTCAGAAAACACCCACAAATAAGAATAGAAGCGAGGGACATCTTGAACAATTTTCAGAAGACTGTGTTCGTGAGAAACTAGCTCAACTTAAAGTAGACAAAGCGATGGGACTGGATGGGATACACCCTAGAATACTGAGGGAACTTGGGGACGTTCTAGCAACTCCACTAACTGACCTTTTCAATGCCTCGTTGGAGTCGGGAGTGGTGCCAAAGGACTGGAGAGAGGCTCATGTGGTGCCTTTACACAAAAGCGGAAGTAAGGATGTGGTTGAAAACTACAGGCCGGTTAGTTTATCTTCGGTGGTGAGTAAATTATTGGAAACGTTGCTGAAAGAGAAAATAGTGAGGTTTCTGGAGTCCAGCGGATTACAGGATCCGAGACAGCATGGATTCACCAGAGGCAGGTGTTGTCAGACAAATCTGATTGATTTCTTTGACTGGGTGACCAGGGAGTTGGACTGAGGGAGAGCTCTAGATGTGGTGTATTTAGATTTCAGTAAAGCCTTTGACACTGTTCCTCACAGGCGACTTATAAACAAACTGAGCACCCTAGGGATGGACCCCAAAGTTACTGCTTGGGTTAGAAATTGGTTGGGTGGGAGGCGACAAAGAGTACAAGTAAATGGAGCTCACTCTGAGGAGAAGGATGTTACCAGTGGTGTGCCCCAGGGATCTGTCCTTGGTCCAATTCTTTTTAACATCTTTGTTAGTGATATAGCGGAAGGGCTGTCGGGTAAGGTTTGCCTCTTTGCAGATGATACCAAAATCTGCAATAGAGTAGACATCCAGGAAGGTGTAGATAACATGAGGAGGGATCTAGCTAAGCTTGAAGAATGGTCTAGAATTTGGCAGCTGGGATTTCATGTTAAAAAATGTAAGGTCATGCATTTGGGCTGCAGCAATCCAAGGGAGCAATACAGTATAGGAGGTGAAGTACTTTTGTCCACTAGGAGTGGTTGTGTCTGATGATCTTAAAGTAGCTAAACAGGTAGAAAAGGCGACGGCAAAAGCTAGAAGGATGCTTGGGTGCATACGGAGAGGAATGGCTAGCAGAAAAAAGGAGGTGATAATGCCTCTGTATAAATCTTTGGTGCGACCTCATTTGGAGTATGGTGTGCAATTCTGGAGACCGCACCTTCAAAAGTATGTGAACAGGATGGAGTCGGTGCAGAGGGTGGCTACTAAAATGATTAGTGGGCTTCATTATAAAGCATATGAGGACAGACTTAAGGATCTTAATATTGTACACCTTAGAGGAAAGGCGGGATAGAGGTGATATGATTGAGATGTTTAAATACCTCCGTGGCATAAATGTTCAGGGAGAGAGCCTCTTTCAATTGAAAGCAAGTTCTTCTGCGAGGGGACATGGGATGAGGGTGAAGGGAGATAGATTCAGGCGTGATATGCGGAGATATTTCTTTACGGAAAGAGTAGTGGATCCATGGAATAGTCTCCCAGTGGAGGTGGTAGAGATGAGGACAGTAACTGAATTCAAAAAAGCATGGGACCAACACAGAGGATCTCTAAAGGTAAAAAGTGGACTGTTGTAGTTGTTGTTATGGAAGGACAGACTAGATAGGCCATGTGGTCTTTTTCTGTCATCATGTTTCTATAATATTACAGTATGAGCAATGTCCACATTTCATATGTTTATATACCAAAGCAAAAATGTCCTGTTGGGGAACGTCTGAACAGAGCTGATCTCTCAAGTTCCTACCCCTACTATATGCCATACGTAAAGTATTACCTGACAGCTTTGGATGAGACATAAGGATATTCCACCTTTTACGAAAAGAAGCGGCTATCTGACTTGAAAAGCTAGAGTATGGCAATGCACATGTAATTGATTGTACCATAGATGACATAGTAGAATCTGTATTACTGGGTTTAGGCATAAGAAGCTATTTATGATGATTATATTTTGCTCTTTTGTAAGCCCTTTTCAAAACAAAATCTGGATAACCATGTTTCTGGAATTTTAGTATCATATTCTTTGCTTGTATATCAACTTCATAATTAGATGAACAGATAAAGCAGCATCTAAGCAGTTGTAAATATGGCAAACTGCATTTCAGGTGGTCTGGGTGGAAGCTAAAAAAATGTAAAAGAATGTTTTTATCTGTAGGTTTAGTATAAACAGTAGTAGAAAATCTTTCTCCATATTTCATAACTTTAACATCCAAAAAATGTAATGAAGACTTTTGAATATTGATCTCAAATTTAATATCATTATTACAACCAAATAGTTGAAAAATTCATTCAAAAGGTCTAAAGATCCACTCCATAGTAGAAAAATATCATCTATGTATATATCGATACCATCGCAAAATATAAGATGCATATTTAGAGCAATACACCCATTTATTTTCAAAGGTATGCATATAGAGATTTGCTAATGATGGTGCAAAAGTCGCTCCATGGCGGTTCCTGAAATTTGTTGAAAGAATTCCTGTTTGTAGACAAAATAATTCTTCTTTAATGCTAATTCAGCCAAAGTCAATAAAAATGTTGTTGGGAATTTATGTGGTCTTGCTCTGGTGTCCCATACTGCCGATAAAACCTGCAAAGCACCATCCTGAGGAATAGATGTGTATAAAGCTGCTATTTCCAAAGTCACCATCCAAGTAATCTGTTCAGTCATATCATAATTTTCTAAAATTGTAAGAAAATGTGTGGTATCCTTAATAAATGAAGGAATTAAAGGAACCTCTTCTTTTAAATGCATATCCAAATATATACCCACCCTTTCTAACAGGGAATCATTACTGGATAAAATTGGATGCCCTGGAGGATTTATTAAACTTTTGTGTACTTTGG
The DNA here is from genome assembly GCA_033557465.1 of Ichthyophis bannanicus. Taxonomy (NCBI): domain Eukaryota; kingdom Metazoa; phylum Chordata; class Amphibia; order Gymnophiona; family Ichthyophiidae; genus Ichthyophis; species Ichthyophis bannanicus. The sequence continues at coordinate 763,367,699 of CM066033.1, forward strand.
GTAAAATACAAAAAGCTGGTATTTTTGGATATAATGGATTGAGAAAAATGTTTTCTTTCTCTGTTAAGTATCCAGATTGAAAAGCAACATTAGTGATGTTAGACACTGTTTTTTGCAGTTCTTCAGTAGGATCAAGCCCTAGGTGTATATAGTGATTAACATGATTCAATTGCCTTAAAACTTCAACATCATAGTCAGTAGTATTCAATGAAGAAAACTCCGTGACCTGACCACAATACCACAGCTCTTTAGGTCTCTGGTCCATCAGTAGTGAGAGACAGGCAGAGAGTAATACAGAACACAATTACACACACACAAAGTGCTATTTTCTTTGAGCTCAGAGGGAAGACAATAAGTGGACTATGAACAGGCATAATTCCAGGCTTATTGAATTCAAAGTTCTCCTCCTAAAAGCTCCCTTTTATTAGAGAAAAAGAGGAAGTAACAGTCATTTATTATAACCATGAAATAACACAAGGTGTCGCCAAAGTTCTTTTTACAGAGTAAGATCTGATTACAGTATATTAGATGAAATTTATAATTGCAAAAGTTGCAAAAATTATGTTGTGTCAGCAGGGACTTCCAGCTGACTGTACAATTAACTTTATGCTTGCACAGTTCATAGCCTATGTTCTTTTTGCTTGCGTTAACACTGTTCCATCTATTTTAAAGACGGTTACAGAGAACTCATGATCATGACATCCTATTCTATTTAAAAGGAAGTAGGTGAAAAGTCAAACTTCTAAACACATTTTGTATCAAGAAATTCATCCATCTTCAATTACATATTGGGGATTCTGGTATCCCTTTATCTGTCCATTCCTACATTCAATACTACCACTGCACCTCCTTTGTCTGCCCATGTAATAGTAATATCATCCATCTTTGAAAGATCTTGTAATGCCTCAAATTCAGTGGTAGATTTATTCTTAGGGCAGTTATTATACTTTGATTCCATTGTGATCAAATCTGAAAGTACTAAATGTTTAAATGTATAGAGTAGAGGGTCTAAAGGGCCCGGAGGGGTCCAATCAGATTTCAAACTGACTAAAGATATGTCAGGTGCAGAGGGCTTCCCATAAAAAAAAGGTTTAAGCTGTATAGATCGTATTAATCTTTCAATCACCACTCTACTTTTAAAACCATCATATTGTGGTCCATTAATAAAGGATAAACCTCTCGCTAAGACATCATTCTGTGCTGAGGTTAGTGACCTATAAGAAAGATTGATTACTGTATCTGTTATTGAAAGGTTATTATTTCTTTTTTGCATCACAAACGTGTCGGTGGCCCGGAAAAATTTCCTTGATTATTTTGTGAATTAGTAGATTGATTAGTACCATGATCTTTCTTACATCCTATCTTGGAATGAGAATCTGATTGCCCTACATCTACACTTGAATCAGAAGAATAGGTGGAATTTTCTCCTCTACTTCCTTTTCTATAATTATCCAACTGCTTGTTCTTCCACAAAGACCAATTATAAATAGAGCCCTCTTTCATTCGTTTTTCATCTTAAAAACAATTTTTTAATCTTCAAATTCTTCAAATCAGTTTTATAAGGGAAGGCTGCGTGGCCGCGTCCATGCCGGCCGCCTGTAACCGGGCAGCGCGGCGAGAGTGACACAGAGGCTGCAGGGGTGGTGGCGGGGGGGGGGAGGGTCGATGAGAGGCGTGACATTCAAACTGATTGGCTCCCTACCCGGCGGGAGCCTGGAGAGGGAGCCAATGAGTAGAAGGAAGGAAAAAGCAGGATTTGATTCGGCCTTGATGGCCCCAAGAGAACGGCTGCGGAGTCGGAGGCCGGTGTCGGGTGCATGCCTGGAGGATTGACTGAGGCGGCGAATTCGGTCGGGTATTGTGCAGAGAGCGGTGAAGGATTGCAGCGTGCTGCACGGTGTCAGAGCAGCGCGTTTCACCAGAAGGCACGTGGTCGTGGGAAAAGTCAGGAAAACAGGACGGCCTTGGATCCGCAGGCAGGCAGGCAAGTAGGGGAAGGCATGCCTGGTTTATAATAAAAAAAAAAAAGAAAATAGTATGTTGTAGGGGGCTTAAGGAAGAGCTGGGCAATGCCGGCTTGAGGAAAACAGTGGAGTAAGGGGCCGGGGAGGATGGGGGAGGCATCCGGGAGGCGTGTAAGGATGCCAGGGAGGGGTGCTGTGGATGAAGGGGATGAGAATACCGCAAATAGGCAGGAGGGGAGTCATGGGGAATGGGGGAGGGGAGTCAGACCAGGAAGGGGTGGAAGACGGGATAGGGGTTTTCCGTCCACTCAGGGGGCTGAGAGGGGTGGTCAAGCAGCGCCAGGAGTGGAGAGAAGAGGGGGGTCGATCCGGGGGTCTCTCTCTAGGTCAAAGAGGCGAGGGGGCAGAGAGGAGAGGAGTTGGGCACATGGAGGGGAGGATTAGGGGGCACGGAGGCAGGTGTGAGCGTCTGGGGAGTGCACAGGGGGGAAGGGGTACCCCAGGGCTCAGGGGGGAGCGATCTCAGGGGCCCCATGGGTCAGGCCTTTGACAGTGTATGGGTCCACACACGCCGTTTACTGGATGGGGGAGCACCGGGCCGCATGGCTGGCAGGGAGTGGGGGGGCTTGGAAGCATTGGTCCAGAGGTGGACAGGGTTCATCTGGGGCCAAGTGGCTTGGGGCTTGGCAGCCAGCTCGGCATGTGGTGGTCCCTCCCCCTGCATTTCCCTTTCTGTCTCCTCAGATGCCAGTGAGGGGTTCAGGCCCTGCAATGACCAGACGAGAAGGCTGCAGAGGAGAGGGTCAACCCGTCATCCAGCCGAATGGAGGAGAAGAGAGGGCAAGCGAGCGGCCAGTGAAGCGGCAGCGGCCCGTGGAGGAGAGCGGCATGATGGCGTCAGGGGCTGCTGCTGAGGGTGCAGTTGACATGGCCACAGGTGAGTTTTCAGTTAACCGAGGTGAGGCTTCAGCGAGAAAGGGGGCGTTGGTGGACAAAAAAGGTAGGGGGCATAGGAAGTGGAAATGTGGAGGAAAAAGGCGACATGGGTCGGATTCCTCATCGTCATCGTCAAGCTGGTCATCGTCCTCCACCTCGAGCGGGGGAGACACGGGATCGACGGCTGGAGGCGGCGGTGGGGTGCCAGGTCTGCAGGTGGGGGGGAGCCCCTTATTTAGCAGCATATGCGGAATTGTGGGAGGGTGTCCTGAAAAAATTGCGTAGTAAGATTCGGAAACGTCGGTATAGTGACATCTTCCGGTTGGTGGAAGGGAGGAGGCATTTGGGGGACAGTAGGAGGAAGAGAAAAGAGGATGAGAAGGCGGGTCGGGTGAAGAAGGTGTCCCGGAATGTAGTGAATTGGACACGAGCTTTTCTGCATTTAGCGAGCGTGTGGGGGCATTATCATCCTGAGCAATATGGGATGTTGTTGGCTTATGCGGACGCTATTTTGGAGGCAGCGCAGCAACATGAAGGCTGGTTGTGGTTGAACTACGACAAGCGATTTAGAGATAAGATGGAGGAGAAATGATTCTTGTCGTGGGGATCCCAGGACATTAACTTATGGCTAAAGCAAATGTCGGCTAAGGGGGGGGGGGGTGGGAGGTCTGGGAGGAGGAAAAATAGGAGGGGCGATGCAAGGGGGCGCGGGTCATTCCTTTTGGATTACAGGAGCCGTGTTGCAGCAGAGAGGGGGGGAACAGGAACAGTGGACATGTGCTGGAGATTCAACAAGGCCTCGTGCCCCTTTCCTGACTGCAAATTTTGGCACGCATGGAGGGGGCATTCAGCGGCAAAGTGCGGCAAGAAAGTCTCCACCCCGTCAGGCGGGCCACTGCCGAAGTAGGGCAGTGTTAGGCTGTCTAGCCCCTACCCCGATTAAGGTGAAGGAGTTGCAGGCCAGGTTGTTCAGTTATCCGAAGCGGGGGGACAGGGTAATTTTGGACAAGGGGTTTCGGGAGGGTTTTGTCATTCTGATAGTGGGTGAAGTGGTAGTCAGGGTGTCGCGCAATGCACCCTCAGTGTGGCGGCTGGCAAACATTGTACGGGAAAAGTTGTTAATGGAATTGGAGCTGGGGTACGTAGCTGGACCCTTCGCCGAGAGGCCATTCCCGAATTTAGTGGTTTCCCCGCTGGGGATTATTCCTAAAAAAGAAGTGGTAAAGTTTAGACTCATTCATAACCTGTCGTTTCCGGAAGAAGATTTGGTCAATGATCAGATACCGCGGGATAAGTGTGCGATGCATTATGCATCCTTCGACCGGGCAATAGATTTGGTCAGGCGTGCGGGGAGGGGGCGTGGATGGCGAAGGCGGACATAGAGTCGGCGTTTAGGCTACTGCCAGTACACCCGGATAGTTTTCCATTGTTGGGTTTTCGGTTTGAGGATAGTTTTTATTTTGATAAGTGCATGCCTATGGGTTGTTCGGTGTCATGTGTGTACTTTGAGAAATTTAGTACCTTTCTGCATTGGGCACTGGTGAAGGTTGTGGGGTTTTTGAATGTGGTCCATTATTTGGATGATTTTTTGTTTGTGGGAACAGAACAGTCTAAGGAGTGCCAGAACCTAGTGACAGGTTTTCTGGGCTTGGCAAAAGAGCTGGGCGTGCCGCTGGCAGAGGGAAAGATGGAGGGTCCCGCGAGGCGGTTGACATTTTAGGGATAGAGTTGGACTCAATGGAGATGGTGGTCCGGCTTCAGAGCGAGAAGGTGGTCCGGTTGCGGGTGTTGGTAGCCAATGCAAGGGCGTCTAGTAAGTTGACATTGAGGGAGTCGCAGGCCCGGCTGGGTGCTTTGAATTTTGCGTGTCGGGTCATCCCAATGGGCAGGGTGTTTCTGAGGCATTTGGCAAGAGCCACGGCGTGTTTAAAAAAACCACACCATCGGATAAGGGAGTCAGGGGTGGTGATGGCAGATTTAAGGATCTGGGATATATTCTTGAAGGAATTTAACGGGACTTTGGTCATGATGAAGGCAGAGATTTCCTCAGACGACTTGCAGTTGTACACTGACGCAACAGGAGGAATCGGTTTTGGCATTTATTTTGCCGGCGCTTGGTGTGCCGAGAAATGGCTGGAAGCGTGGCATGAGGCGGGTTTGGTGAAGAATGTGGCGTTTTTGTTGTTATTTCCCATTCTGGTAGCCTTGTAATTGTGGCCAGAGTGCTTGTGTAATAGGAGGGTGTTGTGGTGGTGCGATAATGCATCGATGGTTAGCGTAATCAACCATTATACGCCAAGATGCCGTCAGGTAGCAGAACTAATGCGTGAGGTGGTGTTGTCCTGCTTATGTTTGAATGTATTGATCAAAGCGACACATATCCCAGGATGCACCAATGAGGTGGCTGACGCTCTTTCTCGTTTGCAGTGGGAACGGTTTCGGAAGCTTGCGCCAGGAGCAGATACGTCAGGATGGAAGGTCCCAGAGAGCTTGTGGCACGTTGGCCTGACGGGATGTTGAGTTTGCTGCGGAGCTTTGTGGTGCATACAACATGGGTGGCTTATCAGTGGTGCTGTGGCAAGATTGAAGAGTTCTGCGATGCGCAAGGGTGGCGACTGGAATCAGTGTCTGATTGGATGCTGGCACAGTATGTATTGGAGGCAAAACAGAGAGGGTTATCCAAGGCTGCAGTGCGGTCTCATTTGGCCGGTTTTATGTTTTTTGCAAAAGTGGTGGGTGGAGCCCCAGCAGCAGGCAGTTTCTCAACCCAGAGGATGATGCAAGGTTGGGATAGAGTGGAGCCGAGACGAGGTGGCATCATCCGGTTACGAAGCGGTGCTGTTTAGGGCTATATTTTGCTTGGCATTTTTCAGGGCCTTCTGTGTTGGGGAGTTAGTTGCTGCATCGAAGGGGTCGGATGGCTCAGGAGGGCTGTTATTCCAGAATGTCCAGATGGCAGGCAGGAGCCTGCGGGTCTTGTTGGCTCGGTCTAATACCAATCAGCAAGGGTGAGGTCTGTGGGTGGTGTTGCGGGAGATTTTTGGAGGGCCGACTTGTTCGGTAGCGGCATTGCGGGAATATCTGGGGTGCCGCCCGGCGGTTGGGGGTTTGCTGTTTATACACGCTGATGCTAAAAGAGTGACAAGGTTTCAGGTGACAGCAGTATTGTGAATGGTGCTGCAACAGATCGGTGAGGATCCGCTTCACTTCGCAGCACATTCCTTCTGCATAGGTGCAGCAACTAGTGTGGCAGCGGCGGGTTTGTCTGGTCAGGAGGTGCAGCATATAGGGAGATGGCGGTCTAAGGCTTTCTTGGGCTATGTCCATTTGTAAGAGGGTAGGGGGTCAGGAGAAGCGGGCGACTAATTGTGTTTTTTCTTTTGCAGACCAAAGGCGGATTACGCATAGCTGTTGGCTGATCAGCCACTCGTTCGTGCATTGGGCGAGTCGGCGTGCAGCTGTGTGGCCTTTGGGGTCGAATCTGGGACTGGATCCCGCAGTGGTGACTGTCTCATGGCTGGGTGAGCGAGGTCTACAGTGGACTCAGCTGCTCCCTTTGCTTCGGCACCATGCGCGCCTGCGGAGTGCACCTGGCTTGATATTGCTTCATTTGGGGGGCAACGACTTATCAGCTTGGACCTGCAAGCAGCAGATCAGAGCAGTCCAAAAAGACTTGGGGGAAGTGTTGCAATTATTCCCGGAGGTAGTTGTAATGTGGTCGGACATTATCCCACGGCCAAGTTGTCGGGACCAGCAGCATTGGTCGTGGGGCCTTGCGAAGATAAACTGACAGATCGGCCGTTGGGTTTGTGAGCGGGACAGGGAAGGGACGGGGTACATTTATCCCCAGTGGGGTTAGATCTGTTATTGAACAATTGGCAGGAAGCAGTTGAGTGGGTAGCTTTGCGGGATTCTCTCTGGTCGCAGCTTTGATCAAGGGGGGTGGCACAGTAACATGGGGGATGTCTGCGGATCCCGGAGGTTTCTGGGGTCCAGACGCTGAGGATAAGCTTGGGTCGGGGGTTGGGTACCCCCGACCCGGAAAACCCCCTGGCTGGGCTTTTGCTAATGACATGGCAAAATCGGGGGCTAAGGGGGGGAAAGAAGAGTACAAAAGTGGAGGTGCCATCACCTTGCTAGTGATATGGCTGGTGAGGCATTATTCCGCTGTTATATGTTATATGTTAACTGAGTTGATGTTTTCAAGTGTTAATGGTTAATACAGCTGTGACCAGTTGTGTATCAACTATCGAATGGTATCAGACTTTTGTGTTCCCCAATAAGGAGAGGGTTAAGGGGGCAGAGGGCAAATAGGGGTAAAAGGAAAGGAATTGATGGGAGATGTATGGAGGAGCTGCGAGTCCGCGCTCCCTCGGTTAGGGAAGGCCACGTGGCCGCGTCCATGCTGGCCGCCTATAGCCAGGCGGCGCCGCGAGAGCAACGCAGAGGCTGCAGGGTTGGTGGCGGGGGGGGAGGGTCGATGAGAGGCGCGACATTCAAACTCATTGGCTCCCTACCCGGCGGGAGCCTGGAGAGGGAGCCAATGAGTAGAAGGAAGGAAGAGGCGGGATTTGATTCGGCCTCAATGGCCCCAAGAGAATGGGTGCAGAGCCGGAGGCCGATGTCCCACCCGCCCACCCTTTAGTTTGGTGGTGATCCGGGGGGTGAGATAGTTAGGGGTGTCGCAGTTGGAGGGGGGTAGGAGGGATCCCGGAGGTTTCCAGGGTCTGGACGCTGAGGATAAGCTTGGGTCGGGGGTTGGGTACCCCCGATCTGGACAACCCCCTGACTGGGCTTTTGCTAATGACATGGCGAAGTCGGGGGGCTAAGGGGGGGAAAGAAGAGTACAAAAGCGGAGGTGCCATCACCTTGCTAATGATATGGCTGTTGAGGCATTATTCCGCTCTTATATGTTATATGTTAACTGAGTTGATGTTTTCAAGTGTTAATGGTTAATAAAGCTGTGACCAGTTGTGTACCAACTATCGAATGGCATCAGACTTTTGTGTTCCCCAATAAGGAGAGGGGTAAGGGGGGGAGAGGGCAAATAGGGGTAAAAGGAAAGGAATTGATGGGAGATGTATGGAGGAGCTGCAAGTCCGCACTCCCTCGGTTATGCTCTAATTGCTTGAGTACATCTGCATGACAGATCTCAAAGTCCTCAATTTTCTTCAACTTATCCAATTCTTCATTAAGTTCCTTAGTTAAAGCAATATTTTTCATATGTGCTGATTCAATAACCAACCACATAAATCAAGTGAACATTTATTCAAAATTTGATTCCAACGTGACACAAAAGCCTCATCTTCAAGAAACATACCAGACGCTTTCCAAATTCGTAGTCCCTGTGGGATAACTTCCTTACAACAGTATTCTGCCAGGGTTAGACTATGAAGTTCCAATCAGATATTCTGCTTAGATCTTTTAATAAAAAAATCCCAGTCCAGACTATTATTGACATCCTCTCCTAATAGTGATAGAAGATTCAAAATTTCATTCCTTCTTTCTGAACTAAAGCTAAAAGACTCCTTCCAACTAATTGCCATTGCAGTACAATTTGTAAATTAATAAAACCAACTGTCAAAGGGTTAACTAAATCAATATACACTAACACCCTTAATAAACACCATTTTTCTACTAATATTCAAAAAATCTCACCAACCAACTTTTCTAACATTTCAAAATTCAATAAGGCATATATGCCCTCAGGATGGCCTTACCCCTACATATGGCAAAACTAGTCACCATAGGGTTAAAAGCAGACACTCACATCATAGGTCATTGCCTTTCTTATAATTAAATTTATATATTGCACAATTCTACTAATATAATAAAAAATGTGAAATGTTAGAAAAGTCGGTTAGTGAGATTTTTTGAATATTAGTAGATAAATAGCCTTAAATAAGTAACTAAGGGGTATGTTTACTAAATCGCGCACACGTGCGCTGCGCACAAGAGCGGATGCTAATGATGCAGTTAAGAGCTCTTAAGCGCCGCACATGCGTGCGCGTCACATTAACGGGCCGCCGCACGTGTGCGGGGCGCTGATGTGCGATAGAGGCGGGGAAACGCTTACGGAGGGCGGAGGAAGGCTCCCGAGGGGCGGGGGGACGGGGTCAATGGGTGGAGAGTGGGAGGGTAGAGGGTCCCCGCACAGGAGCGGGGCTGAATGTCGGCATTAAAAATACCACGAGTGAAACCCTAGCGTTAGAGCCGATTTAAAGGGAAGAGAAACCATTTCCGTCGGCAATGTACAGCAAAACCGGGGAAACCTGCAAAACGTGAGCAGTGTGATACATGTGCACAGATCAAAACAGCAAATATAAATGTAAAATGACCACAAAAAATTCCAAATAAATTACACCCCAGCTGGGCAACAGTGATATTAATGGGAAACCATAAAAAACACTCCCAGGAAAGCTCCAGAAAAAATAAATGATTTTTGGAAGGGTCTACGCTCCGTAGACCTGTTCAAAAAGCACTGCATTTTAATGGAGCTTTCCTGGGAGTGTGTTTCATGTTGCCCATTAATATCACTGTTGCCCAGCTTGGTTTTGGTTTTTTCCCCTTTTTTGGAGGTCAGTTTTGAGGTTTAATTGTACCCCTGTCCCCAGACAAGGTAAACGAGCCCACAGTAAAATTGTGCAGAGCAGGGGGGCGGAGCCTGATGTCCAGCGGGATGGTCGCATAACGCTGAGGCTCCCGAGAGGCCTACTCAGAATCCTGAATTAACACCGTACATACTTGGAACTTCTACTGTGATCTTGCCGGGGCACATTGGTGAGATGGCGGGGACCAACCCCACGCGCCTGGAATTTGGATCTCCAGCGGCTTCTCACGGCAAACGTTCCAAAACTGAACCCCCGTCCCCGCAGAAGGGGCTGGCCTTGCGCGAGGGCCCCGAAATGCAGCAGGAAATCCTCGCAGAGATTAGAGGGGTCAAAAACCTCGTGCAGTCAAACGGTGAAGCACTCCGAGCGCTGCGGGAAGATCTTGGTGTGCTGCAAAGCAAGCTAGAAGGGCTTTCTTCGCGTCAGGACAAAATGGAGAGCATATTGGACTCCCATGCGGCCCGGTTGTCCAAACTCGACAAAGTTGAACGCCAGGTGCGGGCCTTGCAGAAAGAAGTGGAAGATGGCAATAATAGAGTGCGCCGCAACAACATACGACTCGTGGGCATACCGGAGGGAGCGGAATCGGGAGACATGAAAGAGTTTTTATGCAAAATCCTCCCTTCCCTGCTCCAAATCACCTTTGCCAAAGATTTGGAGATCGATCGCGCTCATCGTGTACCCACAAGCATAACGCTCAACAGGAAGACCCCGCGGCCTATCATTTTTCGACTTTTGAGATATCAACACGTGGAGCAAATTCTAAGTGCCTCTCGGGCAAAGGGCCATATGGAGTTTGAGAGCCACAAGATCTCCTTCTATCCTGACTTGGCTAAACCCACGGTCGACCGCCGAAAGCGCTTTCTGGAATTCCGGCCGAGGCTTCAACAACTACAAGCACGCTATGGCCTGATGTACCCGGCCAAGCTCCGAGTCACGCTTCACAATCAGACAAGAACATTTGAGGACCCTGATCTACTAGCGGAGTTTTTGGATTCCAAAGAAGCCGACTTGATGCGCTGACTTCCAGAATATTCCTGCAAGTATTCTCATATCCGCTGTACCTGCCATATTGGATCTGCCGCAGCCCAGCAAAGAGTCTGGCGAGGGCAGTTTGTTTGCCTTACTTTTGATGATATCTGTGACCCGACTCCATCTACCCATAGTAGCCTCGATGAGTATCAGAGACAGTGTTAATTATGGACTCTGGTGTTTCTTTTCTTTTTTTTTTTCATGTCTTTCTATTTCCTCTCTAGGGCCTCCTCCCGCAGACATATGGTCACCATATTCTTTGGGGGTTTTGCTTCTTCTCTAAGATACAATGGTACATACTTTTCAATATGGGGTGTATTAGCCAGCATACTCGGTGATTATGTCATTGTTGCACAGATTCTGATTATGTTGCCTGTATAATGTGCACTCATCATGTTTCAGATCACCGTTAGGTTTTGTAACACAATAATGTAAGTACACGCCCGCTTCGGGAATGATTAGTTTTCTAGAGAAGAAGCAGGGGGGAGGGGGGTGGCAGGGGTTTACTTTGGTGTATGTATTACACTTTATGTATCTGTCTTTTAGCTGTATGTCTTCCTTTTCCTTTGTTGTTATAAAACGAAAATAAAGAATTTAAAAAAAAAAAAAAAATTGTGCAGAGCAGGGTGTCTGACTCATGCGGCCAGGTTCCCTATCACCAGAGACTGCCCTGTCTCTGTGGCAACAGTGTGGTGCAGCGGACACAGCCAGTGCCTGTAGGACCAGAGGGTCACAGGTTCAAACCCCAGCTGGGGCTCAAACCAACCCAGTCCCCATAGTTTTACCCACCACTAAACAGTGATAGTACAGACACTCCTGTATGGCAGAGAACATAAGCATGGTTCCAACACCTATATTTTACCCTACACCGCACACAAACCATAACAATGGGCATTACCAACAGCCGAGTCCCCCAAATTCAGTCCTGGAGTGCCACAACTCAATCAGGTCATATGCTTTTTGCCAGATAGGGACATGTCTGCATGTTGGCGGAAGGGTACAGGTGGTGGAGGGGGCAGTGGCTGCAAACCACAGCAGACAGTGGCCTAGGTCTGTGCAGGCTGGCACCGTCCACCGCAACAGACAGGCTCTGTCGGATGTACAGTCATGGACTCCCCAGAGAACACAGCATATCCGTGGCAACACGCTGGTGCAGTGCACACAGACAGTGTGTGCAGGAACAGAGGGTCACAGGTTCAAAGCCCAGCTGGGGCTACTGCCAATACAGTCTGCATATTTTTCCTACAACTAAACCGTGATAGTACGGACAAACCTTTATTGCTGAGAATATATGCATGGTTCATACGCCGATATTTTACCACACCAAACACAGACACCATAAACAGCCGCATTACCTAGAGCAGAGTCTCCAAAATGCAGTCCTGGAGGGCCCCCACACCATTCAGGATCCATGCTGCCTCTAATAAAGATGCCTGTGCTGCATATCTATGCACCACCCCCATGGTATGCTGATGTAGCTCATGCATATCTATGAGGGACAGCATGAAAACCTGAACAGTGGTTCAAACACCAGGACTGGAGTTGGGACACTCTGCCGTAAAGCAGCAGCCAACAGGGCCAGACACACGCACACACCCCCCCCACAGGCCCCATTGGCCAATCCCTCATGGAGAGGCAGGACATTGGGCCCTGCCTGTATCTCCCAAAACTAGCAGTTGCATACCTTAGCAGTGCCACCCTACACCTGGGTATATGGTACACAGCTATCAAACGTTGCCCATGATAACTGGCAGATATCAATTCCTACGTTAAGCACATTTTGCTCATTGATCTCCACCATAACAATCATTGTGATGTCTGCATTGTGCGCTGCAGGTCTGGTCTCTGACAGTGTTTACCACCCTAGGGAGTGACCCCCAACAGTAGTGCGTACCATATCCATGCCTGTACTGTGCCCAGGACTGGTGTGGTGGGTATGGCTGCTGGACTCCTCTATGGTAGCACAATGCTGGCATAGGTGTGGGGGTGGCTGTCTGCCTATCCAGTGTGTGGTGGCTGCAAACACCTTCCACAGCCCACACTGCCAGCAATGTTGCCAGTATTGGGCTGCCAATGTGCATAATGAGGAGCAAGGTACCATGGGTATAGACCGGACAGGGTGGCCTGGCCAAGGTGCATCTGCACAGGGCATAGGGCACTGACTGGGACATTTTAGTGCCCGGCCACCACCTACACAGACAGGGTGACCTCAGTATGTCCTGCTGAGAGATCACTCTCACCCTGACTGTGCAGTGACCACAGCATGGCTAGGCACCCCCATGGTGCTATATAGTATTTCTCTCATGTGATAGTTATGGGTTTCCTTTTGGGGCCCAGTCACTGATTTATCTGCTTGCTGTGTATGCTGACATCCCAGTTCTGAGTGCATGCATCTCCACTGGGAACATGCCCTGTGGACTAACTAGCACACTGTTTGCAGCTGGTATGTGTTGTGATGGAGCAGGGTGAATTGGCTGATGACTTGCTGCAAGAGGATATCAGATAGTGGTGTGGTGCAGCTCACCATATCCAGGCCTAATATCTGTCTGCTATTTGTGTTTATGGATGTGTATAGAACTGCATTAACTGCCCTGTGGGGTGTCTGCACCTCAACAGGACTGGGGTTGATGGACCCCCCTCTACTGCCACCTTTGCAGGGAGGTAGGATGTGGATCTATTGATGGGAGGCCCTGTTTGCCACCCTTGGTCCCGGGGGGGGGGGGGCTACACCTGACTTGGTCAGACAGAGATATCCAAGGTATTTAGTGCAGGAAATACCTATCTCACACATTAACACTGCTTTGGATCTCTAGCATGACCTCTTTCAGTCATGGAAGGTGTTGTGGACCTGGTCCTGGGCGTCTCATTGCACCCTCAGGGTGAGCACAGTACCCGCACAATGTGACGGTGTGTAGCTACTCTGTGCCAGTAAAACACACGGTCAGTACCCCCTACCAGGCCGAGGTGGTGTGTGGGTGCACATGGTCACTTCCCTCTAACGGGCCGAGGTGCTGTGGGGGTGCATTGCCCATCTTGTGTTAATCTGTGGACAGCTGATTTGCATGTGCAGTGCATCATGGGTATGGGTGGGCTAACCCTATCCTGGTGACCACAGCAGACTGTCTGTGTGGTGACATGCATGCTCTCTGCAGCCAGCCAGGGGCTTGCTAGCAGCTATAGAGCTGTAGCCTAATGGTTGCTTCACTGTTTCTGAAGCCAGAGGTCATGGGTTCAAACCCACATTGGGCTTATTTGATAAGGTTGTCCAATGCATCTTTCTTAATGTACATATTTTGATGCCAGCAAAAACACCCTCAGCGTACTGTACCCATAAGGTGCCTCTGAGGGTGCTTTATAGGGCGCCTATAGGGCACCTTATGGTTCCCGTTCACATAAGGTACACTATACAATATCCTGTGATGCAACCTATAGGCTGCCCTATAGGGGACATTTCAGGGTACCTTGGCGGACAGTGCAATTTCTAATGTGCCCTATGGAGTGCCTTATAGTGTGCCTTATACGGCACCTTCAATTACGGCACGTGAGGGCGTGTTTGCTGGCAGCAATTAATAACATAAAATTAAAGTGCTGCAGGCCAAAATATGTACAATGCAAAGCTGATGCCACAGCCAGCCTTACATATTAGGCACACTGGGGAGCAAACTTATGACCCCTGTATCAGCAGTCAGTGCCTTAACCATTGTGCTCCACTGCTGCTCCTCCTTCCCTGTCAGCGCACCTACTTATGCATTTCATTCCTTAAACTGCACAGTGCTGCCATAAAAACCAGTACACTGACCTTGCGGTACCTCATACGGCACCCTCTAAAGCGCCCTATAAGCAACATTCTAGGGTGCCTTGGCTGACAGTGCACTTTAAAATGTGCCTTATAAGGCACCTTATGTTAACACGCTTTGGGAGTGCGTTTGCTAGTAGTGATAATTAAAATATGAATAAAATGCCTCCTAAAGCAATCTTCCCCTTAATATGTTATGCCTCAGCCAGCCTTGTTCATTGGGCACTTTGGGGGATTGAACCTCTGATCGCTGTACTATTGGGCAGTGTCTTAACCATTGGGCTGTGGCACTGCTTTTTTTTTTTTTTGCACATCAGCGCGCCACTTATACTGCCCAGTATTATAATGCCTCCATAAACATCAGCGCGCCGCCGTATGCCGCCCAGTATTAATATGCAGCCAAAAACTTTAGCATGCCACCTTATGATGCCCAGTATTTCAATGCCTCAGCCAGCTGTCTTTAATGGGCTCTGTGGGGATTGAACCCCTGATCCCTGCATCATTGGTAGGTGCCTTAACCATTGTGCTGTGGCTTTGTTTGTCTGCTTGCACATCAGCACGCCACTTATTCCTCCCGCGCAGCCATCTCATGCGATAATGTGCGGGGCGCATCCGCACTTTACCGGGGTTTTAGTAAACATACCGCTAAGGAAACATCTTCTATTGTATTTAGAAAGAAAAATTATTTCATTTTCTGGTTTATGAGCTCACAGAAGGTCAGCTCCGAGACTGGCTGGTGAATGCACCAGATAGTAGATAAGGTATCCAACTCAGAATATTTGGTGATGAGAGTTATAACAGCAAAGTTGGACAAAATGATATTACCATTATCTATCTTTAGAATGCAAGTTAGCATTGATTTCTAAATTAAGCAGAGAATTGTAGTTGCACTACTAGTACATTTCGCTATGTGCAAGTGAAAGTCAACAAACAATTTGTAGGTAATACCTTTTATTGGACTAACTCAGTGTATCTTTGACAAGCTTTCAAGAGTTATTCCAATAAAGCAATATTATTTACACTTTAAAACTTGTCAAAGATACATTAAGTTAGTACATTATACAAGTATTGCATATGACTTGTTTGTTGATTTTATTTGGAAGTTAAGAGATAATAGCTTCTAGGATATAGCTAATGTATTTATTTAACATTTCTTATATTCCACCTTTTATGATATCAAGGTGGTTTACATTGAACAAACTGAAATTACATAGAACATGGCATTATAACTTGGAGATAACTATTTCACAGGGAACATGGGCAATGGAGGGTTACGTGGCTTGTCCAAGACCACAAGGAGCACCTGTGGGACTAGAAACCCCAGTCCTTCCAGTGCAAGGTTGCTGTCCTCTAGTGGGATTTGAACCCCTGACTTTCTGGCCCTCAGGTAACTTGCCCCAACCACTAGGCCACTCCTCCCTGTAATTGATAAAACATATGGAGCTATTTTCGATAAAATATATCTGTGAGAAAAAAGACATCTAGATGTGAACACGGAGGAGGGAGCAGTATTTTACAAAATGCTCTGAACATGGAGCCTTTTGTAAAATAAATATAAGATTGTGAGCCATGCATGCGGATTTGCTGCCATATCCATTGGGAGAAACAATTTTATAAATCTACATGCGGAAATAACAAGCATCACAGACACAGCAGCTTCAATGTGAAAGTGACAATTTCATACTGTAATTTCTACATGGATATGCCGGCATGCTCACATATGGCCAAGCCATTTTTCAACCTTCATGCCAGGGTATTACATGAGTGATTAAGGGACTTATTCTCCTTAATCATTAGTTGTTTATTTCCTCTTCAAAATAAAAAAAAAACAAAAAGAGGCATCAGAACTTAGGGGTATGTTTATTAAGCCGGGCTAATGGTTAACCCATGCTATTGGTAAGTAGGACCCATTGAATAACATGAGACCTAGTTACAAATAGCATAGGTTAACTGTTAGTATGGTTTAATACACATACCCCTAAGAACTGATGCCTCATTTTGTTTTCATTTTCATTCTGAAGAGGAAATAAACACCAGACTATTAATGAGAATAATTTGCCTAATCATTCATGTAATACCCTGTCCTAAAAGAGCACTTCATAAAAATTTATCAGTGCTTCAGAGCTTGAGCAAAACCTGATTTGGAAATGTTTTTGAAATATATGTGAATTCCCTTTGAACAACGGGGAATGCACTATGGGTTAAATCGGAAAGAGGGTATAGAGCAGAGGTTCCCAACTCCAGTCCTGGAGGGCCAAACACCATTCAGGTTTTCAGGCTGTTCCTAATAAATATGCATTTTAACATAAAAGTCACATTTTATAGTTTTACCAAAAATTCACAATATTCTTAATAACATTTATAAAACTTCCTTCTTTTTACTTAACTTCTTTCCTTTTTGACTTTTCTTCACTAATTTTGTGTTTCTTTTCCTCTTAAAATAAACACTTCTCAAAAGAATCTCAGGCTATGAAAGTTCAGCAAGCTATGAAAGCTCATACTTTCAATAATAAAATATAAAAATGAAATAAGGGTGCACCTCGAACAATAGTTTAAAAAAAGCGGGGGGGGGGGGTTCTAGTGTAGACATTCTTCCTGACACTCTCTTGTGAAAGGGTCCATGAAATCCTGGTCCTAGTCCTGGTTCTGGTACCAGTTCTAAGGCACTGGTCCTCCTCTGGATCTTCTGGATCAGGTCTGGCCTGTACCTAGTATCTTCCCTATTAGAGTCTCCCTTCCCTATTAGTTGGGGTAAATTGCTTTTCTCTGACCTGTCAGAAACAACAGGATTTTTGGAACTATTGGCCCCTATCCAGTGAAATAAAAAGATAATTGATAGTCCCTGACTAACTCACCCTATTTCATTCACATCACATTCACACACTAACTTAACCCCAACAATCCAAATAATTATTAAAGACTAGATTCGGATTTAAAATAATTTTGTTTTCTTCTGTTCCTTCTTTGTCACTTAGGGGCGTGTTTACTAAATAAGTTAATGCATATTAATAAAGTTAATGTGCATTAAGTGCCCAGAACCATTTTAATTCTTTGAGTAAATTGGCATTTAACACATGTTAATTTCATTACCCACATTAACCTTTAGTAAATATGCTCCTTAGTCACTGTTCCTTAAAACAATTACAGCTGATAGTCTGATTCCCTCAGTCAGCAACACTTGTTAAAATTCCAAACTTCTTTTAAGAGAGAAAATTCCTCTTCTTTACGGTAATAATTCTGAATGAGAAAGTATTATTTTTCCTTGAACGATGTAAGTCAAACACTTCCCAGCAGCAATGCACCTCTCCACTGCACCTCACGCAGAGCAGCTCACAAACTCTAAGGGGAGAAATCTTCCTTTTCTCAGGAAATGCTTCAACAACTTTCTTCTTAGCCACTATTAATTTCTCTTCCATGTCCAATTATAAAGCTGCCAGTTTTAAACTGTTTTCTTCTCTTCTCCAAATCTGTCTGTCAGCAGAGATTCTTTCATTTAAAGCAATAGTCAAATCTCTGAATCCTTTTTTCTTTAAAGGCAAAATAATCCCAAACTTCTGGGAACTAACTAATCCTTTTCAAAATTCTCTTAAGGAAACAACTTTAACTGTGTGCCTCAAAATTCACGCAAGCAAATTTACTTCTAAAGCTTCTCTCACCTTTTCCCACCCTTTCTCTTTCTTTTCCTAACAAATCTCTTCAAATAAACTTCTCTCAGAACCCCACTCTTTCACTCTCAATCAGGACCTTACCTAGCCCTGTGCGAGCGGTGCTGCCGCACAGGGCGCAAAGGCTTAAGGGGCACATTTTACCTGTCTGCCGTTGCCTGCCGCTGCCACTTTTTCTTCTCTCAGTGGTGGCAGGCAACGACAGATAGCTAAAATGTGCCCCTTAAGCCTTCTCGCTGGCAACTTGCACATCGGGCGTGCCTCTTCTATCCTGCCACGGGGAGGGGGGGGGGGCATGCGCCCAATGTGCAAGTCACACAGCGCGATTTACACTCGATACGGCCCTGCTCTCAATCTCTCTCTTCAGAGATGGACACCAACTCCTCTAACTGAAACAGAACACTCACTCAACACTCACTCACAGTTCTAGCTCAGTACAAAAATTATCATTCCTACGCCAACATTAAATAGTCTTTGAGACCCCAAATACAGCATTTTACAGATGTTTTTACACAATTTGGCCCCCATAATACTAGGGGAGACTGAGGGGTATGTTTACTAAAACCCCGCTAATGTGCGGGCCCCGGTAGTGTGCGGGTGCCATATAAGGAGTGGGCATTCCCCTCTAAAGAAGAAATGCCGGAATTTACATATGCGCTAAGGTGCGCGGCGCCCTTGTGCGCCCCACACCTTAGCGCATCAAACAGCTGCGCGGGAGGCATATGTGTCACGCTGATGGACAAGCAAAAGAGCAGAGCCACAGCACAATGGTTAAGGCACATACCAATGGTGCAAGAAGCAGGGGTTCTATCCCTCACAGAGCCCAATAAAGATGGCTGGCAGAGGTGTTAATTTATGGGGCAGCATAAGGCAGCATGCTAATGTGTTTGGAGGCATATGAATGATGGGTGGCATAAGGTGGCGTGCTAATTTTCTAGGAGGCATCTCAATATGGGGCGGCATAAGGTGGCGCGCCGATGAGCAAACAGCAGAGCAGAGCCACAGCACAATGGTTAAGGCATGCACCAATGGTGCAGGGATCAGGGGTTCAATGCCCAATGAGCAAGGCTGGCTGGGGCAATGCATATTATGGGGAAGATTGCTTTAGGAGGCATTTTATTTATATTTTAATTATCAATAATAGCAAACGCACTCTCAAAGCATGTCAACATAAGGCGTCCTATAAGGCACATAGTAAAGTGCACTGTCCGCCATGGCACCCTAACATGTCCCCTATAGGGCACCCTATAAGTTGCGTCACAGGATAATGTATAGTGCACCTTATATGGATGGGAGCCAGAAGGTGCCCTATAGGGCGTCCTATAAAGCGCCCTCAGAGGCACCCTATGGGTACAGTACGCTGAGGGTGTTTTTGCTGGCATCAAAAATGTACATAAAAAAGGAGGATACTATGGCCAACCCTATCAAATAACCCTACTGTGGGTTTGAACCCATGACCCCTGGCTTCAAAGGCAGTGACACAACCATTGGGCTACAGCTCCAGAGCCAGTGGCAAGCCCCTGGCTGGCTGTAGAGAGCCTGCACGTCACCACACAGAGAGTCTGCTGCAGCCACCAGAACAGGGTTAGCCCACCCGTACCCATGATGCACTGCACATGCAAATCAGCTGTCCACAGATGAACACAAGATGGGGAATGCACCCCCACAGCACCTCGGCCTGGTAGGGGGGAGTGACCGGGTGCACCCCCACAGCATCTCGGCCTGGTAGGTGGTACTGACCGTGTGTTTTACTAGCACAGAGTAGCTACACGCCGTCACATTGTGCGGGTACTGTGCTCACCCTGAGTGTGCGATGAGGCGGCCAGGACCAAGTCCACAACACCTTCCATAGCTGAAAGAAACCATGTTGGAGGTTCAAAGTAGTGTTAAAATTTCAGATACATAGTTTCTGCACAAACACCTTGGATATCTCTATCTGTTTCAGTCAGGTGTAGCCCCCATGAACCATGCACCACCACCACCCCCCCAAGCCAAGGGTGGCAAACAGGGTCTCCCATCAATAGAT
Organism: Ichthyophis bannanicus; assembly: GCA_033557465.1. Taxonomy (NCBI): domain Eukaryota; kingdom Metazoa; phylum Chordata; class Amphibia; order Gymnophiona; family Ichthyophiidae; genus Ichthyophis; species Ichthyophis bannanicus. The sequence goes on from CM066033.1 coordinate 763,387,729, forward strand.
CCACCTTCTATCTCTCTGCAAAGGTAGCAGTAGAGGGGATCATCACCCCTGATCCTGCTGAGGGACATACACCCCACAGGGCAGTCAATGCAGCTCTATACATATCCATAACACAATAGCAGACAGACATTAGGCCCAGATATGGTAAGCTACACCCCCAACACTATCTGATATTCTCCTGCAGCAAGGCATCAGCCACTGCACCCTGCAAACCACTCCATCAAGGCACACACCAGCTGCAAACAGCCTGCTAGTTAGGCCATAGTGCATGTTCCCAGTAGAGATGCATGCACCCAGAACTGGGATGTCAGCATACACAGCAAGCAGATAAATACTCCTGTTATATGTAATACCAAACAGCCTGTTGTTCTGGTCTTTGTGTTCATCTGTAAACCACACTGATAATAAATAGTGCAGTATATAAAAAACTGAAATAAATAAATAAATAAAAATATATAAATAAATCAGTGACTGAGCACCAAAATAAAACCCATATCTATTACATTAGATAAAAACTATATAGCACTATGGGGGTGCCTAGCCGTGCTGTGGTCACTGCACAGTCAGGGTGAGAGTGAGCTCTCAGCAGGACATACTGAGATCACCCTGTCTGTGTAGGTGGTGGCCAGACAGTAAAATGTCCCAGTCAGTACCCTATGCCCTGTGCAGATGCACCCTGGCCAGGCCACCCTGTCCGGCCTATACCCATGGTACCTTGCTCCTCATTATGCACATTGGCAGCACAATACTGGCAACAGTGCTGGCAGTGTGGGCTGTGGAAGGTGTTTGCAGCCACCACACACTGGATAGACAGACAGCCACCCCCACACCTATGCCAGCATTGTGCCACTATAGAGGGGTTCAGCAGCCATACCCACCACACCAGTCCTGGGCACAGTACAGGCATGGATATGGCACGCAATACTGTTGGGGGTCACTCCCCAGGGGGGTTAACACTGTTGGAGACCAGACCTGCAGCACACACCGCAGACATCAGAATGATTGTTATGATGGAGCTCAATGAGCAAAATGTGCTTAACGTAGGACTTGCTATCTGCCAGTTATCATAGGAAACGTCTGATAGCTGTGTACCATATACCCAGGTGTAGGGTGGCATTGCTAGGGTATGCATGTGGTAGTATTGGGAGATGCACGCAGGGCCCAATGTCCTGCCTCTCCAGGAGGCATTAGCCAATGGGGCCTGTGGGTGTGGGTGTGGGTGTGTCTGCCCCTGTTGGCTGCTGCTTTACGGCAGAGGTTCCCAACTCCAGTCCTGGTGTGCCAAACACTGTTCGGGTTTTCATGCTGTCCCTCATAAATATGCATGAGCTACATCTGCATACCATGGGGGTGGTGCATAGATATGCAGCACAGGCATCTTTAGTAGAGGCAGCATGGAACCTGAATGGTGTGGGGCCCTCCAGGACAGCATTTGGGAGACTCTGCTCAGGTAATGCGCCTGTGTATGGTGTGGTAAAATATAGGTGTATTAACCATGCGTATGTTCTCAGCATTAAACGTTTGTCCTTACTATCACGGTTTAGTTGTGGGAAAAATATGTGGACAGGATTTGCAATAGCCCCAGCTGGCCTTTGAACCTGTGACCGTCTGTTCTTGCATACACTGTCTGTGTGCACTGCACCACTGTATTGCCACAGATATGCTGTATTCCCTGGGGAGTCCATGACTGTACATCCAACAGAGCCTGTCTGTTGCGGTGGACGGTGCCAGCCTGCACAGGCCTAGGCCACTGTCTGCTGTGGCTTGCAGCCACTGCCCCCTCCACCACCTGTACCCTTCCGCCAACATGCAGACATGTCCTTATCTGGGAAAAAGCATATGACCTGATTGAGTTGTGGCACTCCAGGACTGAATTTGGGGTACTCGGCTGTAGGTAATGCTCATTGTTATGGTTTGTGTGCGGTGTAGTGTAAAATATGGTTGCTTGAACCATGCTTATGTTCTCTGCAATAAGGAGTGTCTTTACTATCACTGTTTAGTGGTGGGTAAAACTATGGGGACTGGGTTGGCAGGAGCCCCAGCTGGGATTTGAACAAGTGACCCTTTGGTCCTACAGGCACTGGCTGTGTCTGCTGCACCACACTGTGGCCACAGAGACAGTGCAGTCCCTGGAGATAGGAAACCTGGCCGGACGAGTCAGAAACCCTGCTCTGCACAATTTTACTGTGGGCTCATTTATCTTGTATGGAGACAAACGGGCAAATAAACCTCATAAAAAACCTCGAAAAAAGGGGCAAACACCCATAACCAAGCTGGGAAACAGTGATAGCAATGGGCAACAATAAAAAACACTCCCAGGAAAGCTCCAATAAAATGAAATGAATTATGAAAGGATCTACGGAGCGTAGACCCTTCCAAAAATCATTTCTTATTTTTGGAGCGTTCCTGGGGGTGTATTTTATTGTTGCCCATTGCTATCACTATTGCCCAGCTGAATTGTAATTTTTAACATTTTTGTTGTGTTCATTTTTGATTTTTATTTGCGAGTTTGTTCTGTGCACATGTATCACACTGCTCACGTTTTGTAGGTTTCTCTGGTTTTGTTGTACATTGCTGACGGAAATGGTTTCTCTTCCCTTTAAATCGGCTCTAACGTGAGGTTTTCCATCGTGGTATTTTTGGGTCTATTTTCAGCCCCGCTCCTGTGCGGGGAGCCTCTCCCCTCCCACTTTCCACCCATTGACCCCGTCTCTCCGCCCCTCGGGGGCCTTCCTCCGCCCTCCGTACGCCTTTCCCCACCTCTATCGCACATCAGCGCACCGCACACATGCGCGGACCCGTTAGTGTGACGCGCACGCGTGCAGGGCACTTAAGAGCACTTAAGTGCATCATTTCCGTGTGCTACTGTGCGCTGCGCACGTGTGCGCGGTTTAGTAAACATACCCCTGTCCTATTAATACCAATAAATAAATTGCACCACTAAAATGACCCATTCCTGCATAGAAACAAGAACTAAATATGCTTCAGCAAAGATCCTGGCTCAGCACCTGTAAGCCAATACCAAGACGTGGTAAACTCAGAAGGATCAATTGATATTTATTGTAAAAACATATGCCACTGGGCCAGTGGCATATGTTTTTTCAATAAATATCAATTGATCCTTCTGAGTTTACCACATCTTGGTACTGGCTTTGTTTTCCCTTCGGCGTGGGCTCGTGCCTTGGACTGTTTGTGTCAGCACCTGTAAGCCCATGCTCATGAAATCACTGAGCATGCTCAGCAAACACAACCCTTAAACACTTGGGGCTCGCTTTTCAGCTGCCCACAGTGTGGAAGGACTATTCACCTTGTCGGTGCATAGCCCTCCCCACCGACCTCTAAACCAGATTTTCAATGCCGCAGTGGTGACATTGAATATCTGATGATCGCAACAAGGACAGGAAGCCGTGAAGGCTAACCAGGAAGCAATGATATTGGCTGCCACCCGGTTAGTGACACTATCTGCCCCAGAACGCCCCAACATGCCCCGATGCTAACCGAATAGCATCGGGGCACATAGGGGACTTAAAGGGGATATTCCAATGGCACTAACCATGTAGGTACCGTTGAATATCCCCATCTAAGGCATTTACATGGTTTACTAGGCTGTAAACCGTATAAATGCCCTTCAAATATCGGGCCCTTGCTAAATAAACTTAAAATTAAAAATTGTAATTTTCTCATTTAATCTGATTCCTCTGAGCCTTCAACACCCACGGTGACATTCTTTTCAAAAACAAGGCTCCAGAGCTCATCCAGAGCCCTGGGAAGCTAATGCACATTTACAGCCATAGCTGCAAATTACAGCAAAAATGCACCCACAAACGCCTTTGAAAAAAAAATGTATGACATCTCGGCCTCAACTTCCCCTTCTCCTGCCTTGGAACCCCCCCCCTCCTTTTACTGACCCAAAACAGCCTCAACCTCCCCCTGTTCCGCAGCCATTCCCAACCGGGAAGAGACACCTCTGGCCCTTTAAGCTAAGTTCTGCCACCTCATTAAGCCTAAACCAAGGTCTAAATAATTGCCACCTGCTCCGCTCCAGTCCCAAAGCTGCTGCTGATGCTTCCGATGCTGTCAGTAAACCCTGGACAGCTTGAAAGAGACCTGGAGCTGGCAGACAGCACTGGAACCATTTCCTCCTGCACCTAGCACAGACATCCCAGTGCCGAATGTTATACATGGCTACCAGCTACAGCCTGCAGCTCTCAGCAGCATGACCAGTGGCACTTGCTGAGCCGCAGCTGCCGATCCTGGGTGAAGCCTGCTTCCTCCCTTCACCCCTGCCCCTCCAGCAAAGCGATCCCATGGCAGTGATCATGATTCCATTTTTTTAATATTAAATTAATTGGAATTCTGACACTACTTCCCTGCCCACCACTGTGGTACCACCTTTAATTATTTATTAATTTAAACATGGCCACAGCAACCTCTGCCGCCTCATCCTTTTATTTAACTTTAAACTGCTGCCATACTTTTTTTTTTTTTAACTTTCTGCAAAGTACTGCAGCCACACCAGCCAGTACCCCAAGCCCAGGAGCATCCTGAAAAGGCTCAGAGTTGCCAAGTTAATGAGTTCCAGGCATGCAATTTTTTGCCAATTCAGAAATTTGCATTACAGTACAGTATGGTATTTGTAGTCTTTGTTTTTACTCATTGAAATCAGTGCTGCAGATCCCATAATGCATCACGAGAGATTGGCAGAAATCCAAGACTGGCTTAAAAGCGCACTGCTGGAACTGGGTAACTTGGCAACTCTGATTTAGGGATAATGGGGCCCAAATAGGGCAACCAAGTCAGCAAGCAGTCACTCCAATTAAACAACACAACAGCTAACTACAATGCCAGACTATACCCAGTAGCGTACCAAGGGTGGGACGGTGGGGGCAGCCTGCCATAGGCACATGCCATGCTGCCTCCAATCCAGGCCTATTGATTCTTCTCTCTCAGCTGAAATCTCATGAATCACAAGGAGGGGAGAGGGGCGCTGGCTGCAAGGGGGAGGGGCACCTGCCCCGATGTCAGAGAGGCCTGGGAATGCACTAACTCTACCACATACTACACAATTCATCTGCAGAGTAGTGGAGTAGTCTAATGGTTAAGACAGCAACCTGAAAATAAGTGGTCTAGTGATTGGGGCAAGTTACTGAAGGTCAGGGGTTCAAATCTCACTAGAGAACAGCAAACATGGGTCAGAAGGACTGGGGTTTCTAGTCCCACAAGTGCTCCTTGTGGTCTTGGGCAAGCCACTTAACCCTCCATTGCCCATGTTCCCTGTAAGTATTAGCATATGTGTCTCATATCCCCTCATGTTAAATGTATCCCCCAATTGTGTGGTGACCACTTTGATTGAAGGATAAGGTGGTATGCAAAACTGTCTAAATAAATAAATACAAGGCATAGACAGCACTGTGCAAGCACAGAGAAGGACAGACCCTGCTCAAAGAGCTCAGAATCTAAAAGACAATCAGATGTGACAATTCAAGTAGCATAAGGTCAAAGGGAAGAGGAGACACAAAGAAAACAAAGATTATGGTCCAAAAGCAATCTCAAAGAGATACATTTTAACAAGGATTTGAAAAGGGAGAGAGAAGAGACTTGACATCAGAAAGACTAGAGTTCAAGTTCCTCTGATTGTTCCCTTCACCTTGAGCACGTCACTTAACCATTACAACCTTAGATTGTAAGCTCTCTGGTGATAACTTGCCTTGATTTACTACTTGAATGGCATGAACCAAATAATAGAAAGAAACCTACTGTGTGGAAGACTGTTAGTCCTTCACGGTTGTTAAACTGGAAGTCACAAAATAAAGGGCAATAATTGTTAACAATCAGCAAGTCCAACCCAGTGCCATCAGGTACAGAATAAGTACTGACTGAGCAGTGCCATTTTCCAGTATTGTGGGATTAAAGGTTATCTCTCCAGTTAATGTGTGTGCTGAGCTAAGGAATAATCAGGCACCTTAGGTTAGTCAAAATAACCGTGAAAAATGATCTTACAATGTCCTTTGGAAGCTAAAAATTTCTCCTTCCTGAATCCAGACATCTTCATTATGAAATCTTGCAAAGCAGAAGGCTCCTCATAATTATTCATACTGTTCTCAGCAGCAGGACTGTACCAAGCCCTGTGCAAACGGTACAGCCGCACAGGGCGCAAAGACTTAAAGGGTGCATATCGGCTCTCTGCTGTTGCCTGCTGCTGCCACTTTTTTGGCAGCAGGCAGCAGCAGAGAGACAAAATGCGCCCCTTAAGTCTTCGCGCCGGCACACTAAGCAGGTCTAGTCTCTCCAGGAAGGACCAGACCTCCTTAGCATGCTGGCGACTTGCAGATCGGGCGCGCCCCCCCCTCCTGCACCCCCATAAGGTGTCTAAATGGATGTGTGGGAGGAGGGGCACGCGCCCGATGTGCAAGTTGCCCAGGGCGCATTTCAGTCTTGGTACGGCCCTGCTCAGCAGGCGTACTTCTATATATGTATCGCCTAAGTAATAATAGTCATTTCTTGCATGCAAAACAAGATGTATATAAGTACCCCAAAGAGTGTGCCCTAAAACAGTTTGCATGCCTTGCACTTGTGATTTCTGAAGGTGGCTAAAAAGAGGCAAAATAATATCCATACATTTGAAAATATCCTATAAATGTGCTATTTTATTCCCCCAATTAACCCTCTCCCACCATCACCACTACCACAAAGAAGCTCTCTTATTAACATGGGCATAGTTTGACTATTTCACTTGGGGGCAAAGGGTGGGGTAATCAAATTTGGTGGTGTGGCAGATAAGGGAGCACAGTAATCCAAAGAGCTCTTTGGAGTGTCAAATATCAGCATTCAGACTTGAAAGGAGGTTTGTGTCTATGTAGCAGCAACTATTTACTCCCCTTCACTTTGGAACTTTGCTGTGTCATCTCAGTTGGTGGCGTTCTATGAAGGTCCCTGCAAGAACATCCATCTTCAGGCTGAGCACCCCTCTGCACTTGTGCAGTGGCTCCAAGCTTCTGTTTCTTCTGCTGGTTAGATGGTTGGTGTAGATCTCTCCCATAATGGATGAAGCATCTTGGCTGGGTGCCAAAAAGCACTTGTCCCTAAAGGTCAAATACTCACTTAGTTGTATTTGGTTCGATGGCTTGGGTGACAAAGACAGGAGACTGCCTTTGTTTGAGACTTTTACAGTAAGTGGGATTTCCCTCTCAGTGGAGTCCCCTCCTGGTCTGAAATGACTGGAGGCTAGAACCGTCTGGAAAATGCTGCACCTTTCTTCCTACATCTTGCAATAATTAGTAGGGATACTGGTTGTGGCTGCTGTTCCTAGTTGTGAAATACAAATATTCTCTACTGGGGGGGGGGGGGGGATATTCGCTGCTGGCGGCTTGTGCTGCTAATCTGGCAAGCATCTGAGAATGAACTAAGACCCCAGATATACACTGCCAGGGTCATATGCGGCCCCGGCTTTGAATATCTGGGTTCGCTGAATTGCCACGAGGCTAACTGGGCAGTGGTGATACTGAGCTGCTGTAGTGAAAGGCAGGCCATGGTTACCTGTGCCTGACTTTTGCCACATATCACCAATCAAGCTGCAGCTCAATGTTGCCACTGCCCTGTTAGTGATAGGTACTACCTCCATTCCATCCCAGAGCGCTCCCGGAATGCCTCAATGCTAACCGCTTAGCAGTAGGGCATGGAGCGCAAAGTGGCATTTACATGGTTTGCAATTATGCAAACTATGTAATTGCCTTTTAAAATGCCCCTACATATAAATCTCATATGTATTCATTATGTTTTTCTGGAAAAAAAGCCTGGATAGGAATCCAGTATGTCAAACAGCAAAGATGTTTAATAAAATATGCAAGGCCTGTGAGAAATTTATCTCATAGTGCCCCCACACCAATTCAGGTCAATTAGCAAGGGAGAGCACACTTTCCCTCTCCCCCTTACCCTAGGCCTGACACCAACACTCTTACCGTCCCACCACCATCCTAGCCTTCTTTCCCATTCTCCCCCTCCAAAGCTCAGTTCTGTCCCTTCCTCCACCTTTCATTACCGTACAATATTGTGGAAGCACTGGAAGAAGACACTTCTGATATACTTTTCGTTACACTGGATGTTAAATTGCTATACATGCATCATTCATGATTCATCAGAATGAGACAATGTCATTGTTATCTACAGTATGAAACGATTATAGACCAGCTCATTTCCCTTCGTCATTCTTGATGGGCTTAGGAACACTGCTATTGACCAAGAACTATTTCCTTTTTAAGGATGTTTTCAACTTACAAATTCAGTGTTGCAATGGGAGCCACTGTTACCCCATCTTTAGCTGTTCTTTACATGGATCAATTTGAGGAATAATGGATATATTCTTCTAAATATCTTTTCTCATATTAAGTAATGTAAGAAGTTCATGAATGTGTTTTTCTTGTGGAGTGGGTCAAATGAGAAACTTGAGTCCTTTCTTGAATAGGTTAATTCTGTTAAGCTAAATCTAATGCAAGGGAGATTGAATTCTTGAACATGGTATTAAAGGAAGAGTCATTTTATTGATTATAGCTCTGTGATGAAAACCAATTGAGCAAAATAATTATTTATGATGTCATAGCTTTCATTCTCAGGCATTAAAGTAAGCCAATTACAAATTAAGGGGTATGTTAACTAAACCGTCTTAATGTGCGCTCTGCCACGTTATCGCGCTATAAGGCACTTTATCCTGCAATAATGGCGCTTTATCGGGCGCAGAGGTACCTTAGCGTGTGATAACGCGCTCAGCGGTGCAAATGAGCGCTGAGGGTGGAGAAAGGCTCCCGGAGGGCGGAGGAAGGCTCCCAGGGGCGGAGAGAGAGGGTAAATGGGTGGAGAGTGGGAGGGGAGAGGCTCCCTGCACACTAACACTGTGAAATTCGAGGCTGAAAACGAACGCCAGTGAAACCCTGGCGTTAGAGCTGATTTAAAGGGAAAAGAAACCATTTCCGTCAGCAATGTACAGCAAAACCAGGGAAACCTACAAAAAGTGATAAGTGTGATACATGTACACGGAACAAAAGGGCAAATAAACAGTGAATATGACCAGAAGAAAATGTAATAAAAACATAACCACACTGGCCAATAGTGATATTAATGGGAAATATCAAAAAACACTCCCGAGAAAACCCCCAAAAAAAGATATGAATTTTGGAAGGGTCTATGCTCCGTCCCCATACAAGGTGAATGAGCCCACAGTGAAATTGCGCTGAGCAGGGTTTTCCCTCTCCATTGGGCAGGTTTCCTATGGCATGCAGATGTTCCGCAACAGCAGGGTGGGCATGTCGGAATGGGCAACTGGACAGATGCTTGAAAAGGGGACACAGAGGGCTGCATGCAGCACATGCTGTGGTGCAGCTGGGCCACAATGCGGACTAGGGTGATGCCTAGGTGGTCATAGGAATGCTGAAACAGTAGTGCAGCCAGACAGCAACTGATGAGGGCCCAACATGGGCACGAGTGTGCTTCCCACAGTGTCACAGGGGATAGTACACAACAGGTACCCCCAAGGGCACAGAACATTGGCAGGCGGTGCTGGGGGGAAGCGTGGACACTACAGCTATGCAGGCACCCCTACCCCAGACCCCACACCTTAGGCAGTCACCTACCCACACACTGGATGGCCTGAGACTGTGCACCACCAGCACCACAAGCAGAAGGGCATGTCAGCAGGGTGGCAGAGGGGTACTGGTGGTGGATGGGGCAGTGGCAGCTGCCCAGAGCAGACAGTGGCATAGCCCTGTGTAGGTGGGTGCCATGCACTGCAACAGACAGGCTCTGTCTGACGAACAGTCATGGTATTCCCAGGGAAAGCACTGTTACAGTGGTGCAGTGCACACAGCCAGTGTGTTCAGGAGCAGAAGGTCACAGGTTCAAGTCCCAGCTGTGGTTCCTGCCAACCCAGCCCCCATATTTTACCCACTACTAAAACTTGCTAATACAGACAGAACCTTTATTGCAGATGACGTAGACATGCCCAAAACACCTGCAATTTAACATACAGAGCACAGACATCATAAACATGCGCATTACCTAGAGCAGAGTCTCCCGAATGCAGTCCTGGAGAGCCAAACACCATTCAGGTTCCATGCTGCCTCTAATAAATATGGCTGTGCTGCATTTCTATGCAATGCCCCCATGGTATGCAGATGTATCTCATGCATATTCATTAGGGACAGCATGAAAACCCGAACAGTGTTTGGCCCTCTAGGACTGGAGTTGGGAACCTCTGCCCTAGAGCAGCAGCCAATAGGGGCAGACACACCTGCACCCACAGGCTCCATTATCCGAAGCCTCCTGGAGAGGCAGGATGTTGGGCCCTGCGTGCATCTCCCAATACTAGCACTTGCATACCTTAGCAATGCCACCCTAAACCTGGGAAAACTGTACACAGCTATCAAAAGGTTGCTATGATAACTGGCAGATAGCAATTCCTACATTAAGCACAATTGGCTGATTGAGCTGCATCATAGCAACCTTTCCGATGTCTGTGGAGTGTGCCTCAGGTCTGGTGTCTGACAGAGTGACCCCAATAGTATTGCATACCATAGCCATGCCTGCACTGTGCCCAGGACTGGTGTGGTGGCCAGAGCTGCCAAACACCTCTATAGTTGTACAATGTTGGCATAGGTGTGGGGAGTGTGTGTCTACCTATCCAGTGTGTGGTGGCTGCTAACACCTTCCTCAGCCCACACTGCTAGCACTGTTGCCAGTATTGGCCTGCCAATGTGCATAATGAGGAGCAAGGTACTGTGGGTATAGCCTGGACAGGGTGGCCTGGCCTGGATGCTTCAGCACAGGGCATAGGGCAATGGCTCGGACATTGTAGTGCCTGGCCACAACCTGCACCGACAGGGTGGCCACAGCATGTCCTGCTGGGAGTCACTCTCACCCTGATTGAGCAGTGACCACAGCATGGCTAGGCTCCCCCATAGTGCTGTATTGTATATTTCTTCAGTGAAATATATAGGTTCTGTTCTCTGAGGATTAATCACTGACTTATCTGCTTGGTGGTGTGCTCACATCCCAGGTTTTGGGTGCATACATCTCTTCCAGGATCATGCACTGTGGAGTACCTAGCAGACTGTCTGCAGTTATATATTGTCACACGGTGTCGCGGACACAAAGAAGGTGCGCCACTAGGTAGCGCTATGAATGAATGAAAAGTCTGAGTGCAGGGTAATAAAGGCTTTTATTCCCCGTTCAAAAGCAAGGTTCATTATAAGAGACAGTTTGATAATAGAAACAGTCCTTTGTTTCAAAAGGTACCAAAGTTCATTGGCTAATCAACTGTTACTTCACAGTTCAAAGCAGGCTTCTTCAAAGTAATATTCAGAATAGTTAAACAATCAAAATATATTGCATTTATTCTTCTTTGTAACATGCACAGTTTTGAGCACAGGCAGTGCACCAATTACACTCCATGTCTTCAGGTAAAAGTAAGGGAATAGTGCTTGGAAAATCCACTTCCATTAAATCATCTGCCCCATACAGATCCAATGTGCTTTCACTATCCCTGTCTATTCCAGTATGGCAATCTTCAGCTTGGGAGTTTTGCTCCACATAAGCAGGGGCTCTCAAAGCTGACGGTAAACTGGTGAACCAGTCTTTACTCTGGCTTCTTTTAAAAGGAACGTTTCTTTTAGGATGGCTTCTAGCAGTGCAATCATTACAGTTAAACTTTACTGTCTCATACCTTGGCTCCCTGGGTAAAAACTTCAGTTGTTTGTACAACTGCTTCTCCCTCCGAGTAGGTAAAACTGGGTAGTGATCTTCTAGAGATAAGCCTCTCTCAGAACCTCCCTCTCTGGTTCTTTGCTTTCTTCTCTCTATATCACAAACAGGTAGAGTATAGGAACTAGGCGTGGCAGGGCCTCTTACCTTGGAGTAACTTCCACCAAACTCCCCTTGCACAACAGGTTTAGTTTGGGTTTTATGGCTTCCCACCTTGTAAGGTCTATTTCTGTTCCAGCTTCCAGCTTGGCTTCTTCGACAGCAATCAGGTTTGTGTCCTTGATAGCTTCCAGGCTTTACTGCTGTTTCACCTCTAACTCCAGTTCCTTCTTCCTCTTTCTCTTCCTTCCTCAGCTCCTGCTGTTGTTTCCACTGCTTATTCCTCCATTGCTCTCTTTGCAACTGCTGCCATCTCCTCTTCTCCTGCCGTTTCTGACCAGAAGCGTTCTGCTCTGGTTTATAAAGAGATCCGTGGCTGCTGACTTCCTGGTTCTCTGTCAGCTGCAGGTCATCAGTGAGATTAGGTTCTTTAGGATCAGTGTGTCTGTTCCTGCTCCCTCTAGCTGTGCCAGGAGGTAACTGCACATCTAGTTCTTCTAAAACAGGATTTCTTTTCTTAAAACCCACTTTATTAGTGTCCGCATCATGACACATCCCCCCTCTTAAAATATTATGGGCTGAATGACCCTCATTACAGCACGTAATCCTAGACATGGCGTCAGCATTCTCATGCAGCTTCCCTGCTCTGTGTTGCACTTGAAATTCATATGGTTGTAATGCCATGTACCATCTAGTTAGTCTGCTATTATTGTTGCGCATCTGGCTCAACCATTTGAGCGGGGCATGGTCGGTGATGAGGGTAAACCTCCATCCCATAAGGTAGAACTTCAAAGCTTCAACCGCCCACCTGATAGCTAAGCACTCGCGTTCGATCGTCGAGTACTTTGTCTCGGCTGGTGACAGTTTTCTGCTTAAAAACATGACGGGGTGTTCAGCTCCCTCCTGCATTTGGGAAAGTACGGCTCCTAGGCCGATTTCTGATGCGTCTGTTTGAAGCAAAAATGGCTGATGAAAATCCACCCCTCTTAGAATGGGAGCTCTACATAGTTTCTCCTTCAATGTTTTGAAGGCAATCTCTGCCTCAGTTGTCCAGGCTAGCATGTTTGGGGCATTCTTCCGCAACATCTCTGTGAAGATGGCGCTTTCTTCAGCGAAATGTGGGATGAAGCGTCTATAGTACCCTATGAGCCCTAAAAAGCTCCTTAGCTGCTTTTTATTCTGGGGTACGGGGAAACTGCGCACGCTTTCAATTTTGTCTACTAAAGGATGGACAGTACCTCTGCCTACTACATGTCCTAAGTATTTAACTTCGCCCGCTGCAAACATGCATTTTCCTGGATTCAAAGTTAAACCAGCTTGCCGCATCGCATTTAAGACTGCTTTTATTTGGACTAAATGCTGGTTCCACGTAGTGCTATGGATAACTATGTCATCCATGTAAGCTGTTGCATACTCTTGATGGGGTCTTAAGACTATATCCATAAGTCTTTGACAGGTCGCCGCGGCTCCATGTAGCCCGAAAGGCATACGTCGAAACTGAAACAGGCCAACTGGTGTTGTAAAGGCTGTTTTTGCACGTGCCTCTCTGGTCAGGGGAACCTGCCAGTAGCCTTTCGTCATATCTAGTGTGGTGAGATATTTAGCTTGTCCCAGCCGGTCTAGAAGCTCTTCTATGCGTGGCATCGGATACGCATCGAAGGTGGAAATGTCATTGACCTGTCGGAAGTCAATGCAAAAACGCATTGTTCCATCGGGCTTAGGGATGAGGACAATAGGGCTGGACCAAGGGCTTCGGGACTCTTCTATCACTCCCATCTCCACCATATCGTGTACTTGCGTGATGACCTCTTGTCGTTTGGCTTCGGGCAAACGATATGGTCTTTGCCGGACAATTTTTCCAGGAGGAGTGAGGATTTCGTGCGCAACCAAGTTCGTCTCGCCAGGCATGGATGTCAACACATCATTAAACTTCGCCAATAGGCTGAACAGTTGTTGCTTCTGCACTATCGAGAGTTCTTCACCCACTCGTAACTCCGGACTGGCTTTACAGTCGGACAACACTGGGCCCAAATCTTCCTCTATTGGCTTTTCCCCTACCGCCACCAAGCTTCTCATCTCGGTTTTCCCCGTGGAGCCAAATCCTCCGCTCCCTCGGCTGGTGGGGCTTATCATGGACACTTCCTCTAGAGGCGGGAAGCCCACTCGCTCACATATGAGTTGAGCTATTCTCTCTCCAGCTTTTACTTCAAAATCTTCCTTCGAAAAATTGAATAACAGGACCTTTAATATCCCCCTGTAATCAGGGTCTACTACCCCAGCGCCAACATCAATAAAGTATTTGAGGGCCAATCCTGAGCGGGGCGCAATCCTACCGTAACATCCCGGTGGAATCTCTACTTGGATGTCGGTGCTGATCAGCGCCTTGCCTCCCTTAGGTATTAGGTGATTTCCCGCACTGTATAAGTCATACCCCGCGGCCTGTGGAGTGGCTCGACAGGGGCTTCGAGCTTCCGGTGAGGTTTTGCAAAATTTTAAAACAAATTTTTTTTTCTGCTTCCTCGGGTATTTTCCGGTTCTGGCTCTTAACTTTCCCTAAAAGGGGACTGGGGACCACCCTACCCTTGAAAGGAGTATTTTGGGACACGAGAACTTCTCGTGGGTTCAAACCTTTTTCTAGGCCCTTCTCAAATTGGGGCCAGTCCCTACCAAGAACCAGCTCTTTGGGCAATTTAGGGACTACTGCTATGAGCATAATTTTTTCTATTCCCAGACCTTTAACCAGCAATTTGTACACCGGATACAAGGTAGCAGCGCCATGTACACACTTAATCCTTACATGGCCATCTGGACGGTCTGGGGCGGACGCAGCTTGCTCTTGAATGGTAGACCAGAGCTTGCGCGAAATCATCGTCTGGTCCGCACCAGAGTCCAGCAAGGCTTTTGCAGCTACCCCTTGCACCGTGACGTCTAGTACAAAACCTTCTGACAATAAATGATTATTCTCCCCCATGAGAACAGTACGTACCCTACATTCATTCATGACATGTCCTAATTTTCCACATTTAAAACATCTTTTAACAAGACTTTTCTCTGCCTTTTTGTCATACTTTACATCAGATGTTTTAGCCTGATAGAGACTTCCTGAGACTGGGTTGAATGTCGCTATGGCTGTCTTAGCTACCCCCTCCATAGGCTGAGTAATTAATTCGGCCTCCAAATACCTCTCGGTCAAGGCAACTGCCTCCATAGTTGAGCGACAATTCTGTAGAATAAGGAAGCTCTTGATTTTTTCAGGCACTGCAGTCATGAATTGCTCTAGAACAATCATATCAATCAATGAATCTATGGATCTTTCACTGGGCCTTAGCCACTTCTCAGCCAAGCGCCTCAGTCGGTGCCCCAATGACTTAGGTGTTTCACCTACTTCAAGACGTGCTGCACGTAGCCTGCTATTATAGGTAAGTGGGGTTAAGCCTAGGCGTTCCCAGATGGCTTTTGTCACTTCACTATAGTCTGTGGCTAACGCAGCAGGCATTGCCCTGTAGGCTGACAGTGCCTCTCCCGTCAGGGACACTGCCAGTCGGATGGACCATTGGTCCTCTGGCCAACCCACTGAAAGGGCAATTCTTTCAAACGCCTCCAGAAATTCATCTGGATCATCCTTTTCCCCCAACTTCCCAAAAGTCAGAGCGTCACAGGATCCCAGTCCTACCAGACCATGGCTCAGTCCTGAGCTCTGTTTTTTGAGTTCAGCGGCTGCTTCCTGTGTCTTTGTTTGATGGCTCATCCAGGTCTCCAGCATCTGCAGGACTGGCTTTTGCTGCTCCTGCATCGCCAGGATAGCACGCTGCTGTGTCTGCGTAGCCAGTTCAGCTTGCTTGCTGAATTGTGATGCCATCCAATCCCATATGTCACGTTGCTCCATCACGAAGATCGCTGCAAAGAAACAAACAAAGAAAAAAACCCAAGTGTGGCTGTACACAAAAATCAGGCCTACACTTCCTGGTGTTTTTTTTTTTTTTCAAACTGACAGGCACTTGTATCCCCACAAGTTAGGCCCTTCTACCCTTTACCTGGTAGAAGTGTAGACTCAGGCTCTCAGCAACGTTGGTGTGACTCCGCGTCGTAGCACCCTCCGGGAACTCGCCTTCCGTTCCGGAACTTTGCTGCTGTCCGGTCCACGTTTTGTTTTTCCAATCCGATCCGTTTTTTTTTCAAAAATCCAGTCCGGGTTTTCTTTTCTGGAACTCCGGTCCAGGTTTTCTTTGACTCCGGTGCGCTTTTCTGGTAGTCCGGTCCGTGTTTTCTTTGACTCCGGTCCATTTTTCTTTGATGCTCTGGTCCGGGTTTTCCTTTGATTTTTTTTTTTCCAGATGAACAGTGGCAATTTTTGTTTCTTTATCTCTTTGCTGTATCTCATATGCGAAATCCTTAAAACTACGCCATTTATGTCACACGGTGTCGCGGACACAAAGAAGGTGCGCCACTAGGTAGCGCTATGAATGAATGAAAAGTCTGAGTGCAGGGTAATAAAGGCTTTTATTCCCCGTTCAAAAGCAAGGTTCATTATAAGAGACAGTTTGATAATAGAAACAGTCCTTTGTTTCAAAAGGTACCAAAGTTCATTGGCTAATCAACTGTTACTTCACAGTTCAAAGCAGGCTTCTTCAAAGTAATATTCAGAATAGTTAAACAATCAAAATATATTGCATTTATTCTTCTTTGTAACATGCACAGTTTTGAGCACAGGCAGTGCACCAATTACACTCCATGTCTTCAGGTAAAGGTAAGGGAATAGTGCTTGGAAAATCCACTTCCATTAAATCATCTGCCCCATACAGATCCAATGTGCTTTCACTATCCCTGTCTATTCCAGTATGGCAATCTTCAGCTTGGGAGTTTTGCTCCACATAAGCAGGGGCTCTCAAAGCTGACGGTAAACTGGTGAACCAGTCTTTACTCTGGCTTCTTTTTAAAAGGAACGTTTCTTTTAGGATGGCTTCTAGCAGTGCAATCATTACAGTTAAACTTTACTGTCTCATACCTTGGCTCCCTGGGTAAAAACTTCAGTTGTTTGTACAACTGCTTCTCCCTCCGAGTAGGTAAAACTGGGTAGTGATCTTCTAGAGATAAGCCTCTCTCAGAACCTCCCTCTCTGGTTCTTTGCTTTCTTCTCTCTATCTCACAAACAGGTAGAGTATAGGAACTAGGCGTGGCAGGGCCTCTTACCTTGGAGTACTTCCACCAAACTCCCCTTGCACAACAGGTTTAATTTGGGTTTTATGGCTTCCCACCTTGTAAGGTCTATTTCTGTTCCAGCTTCCAGCTTGGCTTCTTCGACAGCAATCAGGTTTGTGTCCTTGATAGCTTCCAGGCTTTACTGCTGTTTCACCTCTAACTCCAGTTCCTTCTTCCTCTTTCTCTTCCTTCCTCAGCTCCTGCTGTTGTTTCCACTGCTTATTCCTCCATTGCTCTCTTTGCAACTGCTGCCATCTCCTCTTCTCCTGCCTTTTCTGACCAGAAGCGTTCTGCTCTGGTTTATAAAGAGATCCGTGTCTGCTGACGTACTGGTTTCTCTGTCAGCTGCAGGTCATCAGTGAGATTAGGTTCTTTAGGATCAGTGTGTCTGTTCCTGCTCCCTCTAGCTGTGCCAGGAGGTAACTGCACATCTAGTTCTTCTAAAACAGGATTTCTTTTCTTAAAACCCACTTTATTAGTGTCCGCATCATGACAATATGTATGGCTGGAACATCTTGCAGGGTGCAGTGGTTGGTGACTCATTGTGCTTGCTGCTGGAGAATGTTATATGGTGTTGGGGGGCAGATGAGCATTTCCATGCCTACTGTCCTCCTACCATTGCCTTAGGGATGTGTACAGCTCTGCATTGGTTGCCCTGTAGGTTGTCTGTTCCCCAGCGTGACTGGGGTTGATGGCCTCCCTCCACTGCCACTGTTGCAGGGAGGTAGAATGTGGATCTGTTGGTGGGAGAATCCTGTCTCCCACCCTGAGCCACAGAGGGTGGGATGGGTGGTGGTACATAATCTGCCTATGGGTCCAAACACCCCCTGTCACATATATTATGTTTCCGTGGCACCAAGACAGAATATGCACTATTCTGGGTGCATCATAGCCCATAAGAGCCAGACCTGATGAACAACTTCAGATAGACATTAATGTATCCTAGGTGTGTTTGCAGGAACTACCTATCACACACACTGGCACTGATGGGTACCTGTGACATGGCCTTTTGCAGCCACTGAAGGTGCTGCAGATCTGCTGCTGGCCACCCCACCTCACCCTCAGGGTGACCACAATACCCACACATTGTGACGGTCTGTAGCTACTCTGTGCCACTAACACACCGTCGGCACCCCCTACCAGGCTGAGATGCTGTGGGGTGCATACCCCATCTTGTGATCATCTGTAGACTGCTGATATGCATGTGCTGTGCATCATGGGTACGGGTGTGTTGCCCCTATCCTGGTAGCCACAGCAGACTGTTTGTGTGGTGACATGTAGTCCTTCTGTAGCCAACCAGAAGTTTGCTAGCAGCTGTAGCCCACTGCTTACTTCACTGCCTGTGGTGCCAGAAGTCATGGGTTCTATCCCACAGTGGGGTTATTTGATAGGGCTGTCTGAGGCATTATCTATTTTTAATGTACATTAGTGCTGCCATCAAAAACACCCTCAGAGTACTGTAACCTTAAGGCGCCCCATAAGGCACCTTATATGGCACCCTATAAGGTGCCTTATGGGGCGCCCTATAGGGCGCCTTATAGAGCGCCTTATAAGGTGCCCTATAAAGCGCCTTATCAGGTGCCTTATAAGGTGTCCTATAGAGGATATTGTAGGGTGCCTTGGCGGACAGTGCACTTTATAATGTGCCCTCTGGAGTGCCTTATAGGGTGCCTTATGCGGCACCTTAGGTAACGCCACTGTGAGGGTGTGTTTGCTGGCAGCACTAATTAAAATAAAACTACAATGCCTCAAAAAGCACTACTTAAACATGCAGGGAGATGCCTCAGCCAGTCTTGCTCATTAGGTACACTGGGGGATTGAACTAATGTCCCCTATGCTATCAGTCAGTGTATTAACCATTGGGCTACACCTCTGTTTCTGTGTTTACATGTCTGTGCGCCTACTTAAGATTACCGCACGTTAACCTGCTTAGCGGCGATAATGTGCACAGCGTGCGTTATCGCGCGATAATCCCGGTTTGCTACGTTTAGACCGGAACGCCCACTCCTTTTATGGCATCCTGCACACTATCGCCAGGCACACGTTAACACTGCTTAGTAAACATACCCCTAAGTGTTTATGTTAAAATGTGGAAGATTTTAGCATAGCTGCTGAAGATCTTAGATTATGGTATCTCAGTAGAGTTTACCCTGATAGAATTTTTAAGAAAGCATATATGAGAGCCAAATATGTTCAAAGAGTTCATCTACTTATTGAGAAATTGCATCAAATGAGGATGATGTGGAGGACAATGACTCTTCAGTGTGTATATTACCATACTCTATGATGGCTTCTAAGCTAGCTTCTGCCATCTTTGTTTTGGAATATACTTTCTTCATATCCTGTAAAATTAAGATACCCAATGATCTCTTATTATCATGGTCAGAATGAAGGAGAACAATTACTGAGATCTAGATATTTTACCGAGAGCAATGAATGGACAGGACAACATACAGCCTGTGGTAACTGCTCTAGGTTCCATTGTACTTTGACTGGTATTGATTGGACCTAGTCACCTACTAGAGAAATGTTTAAAGCATCTATAAACACAAACTGCTCTGCTAATTATGTAATTTACATTATTATATGGCCTTGTCAACTTACATATGTTGGACACACTAAGCGATTGATCCGATTGTGACTTAATGAGCACAAAAGCAGGATTATTACAAGAACTGTGGCAATTCCTTTTGTTCAACACAGGTTGGATAAGGGTCATATGATTGCTGATATCCATTGGTGAATAATAGATAGTGGAATGGGGGAAATCGAGATTACTGGCTGATCTACCATGAATAATACTGGATTTTTAGGTTTAAAAGAGTGACACCTACTGGTCTAAATTTAGAAATGGAATGGCAAAAGCTGATTTAATTTGATGCTGTGATGTAGTTGATCATCTGACTACTCATTCATAATACACTAATACCATTTCCTTCTCTCTTAGAGCATCAATATGCCTAAGAAAGAGAGTAGCTGAAATTTGGTTAGACCTGGCAATGAAAAACATTTATACCCCTGAAGCATAAAAGATAAGTTAAATTAGTTTGCAAACATAGTGCTATGTTGGGTATGATATGAAAATTTTAAATGGGTGCTGGTGATATGCCACTATATACTGAAGACGCATTAAAATTGCACATAAATCAGCATAGAATAATATTTTTAAAAAAGGACTGATGATGAGATTATGAGCAATGATGCATTTAAGTCTTTGGCTCTGGTGGTTGATGGTCCATAAAAATAATTTATAGTACTTTCTATAGACCAAATCTTCATGCAATTTTCCATTTCATGTTCAGCATCTTCCCTGTCTCCATATGCCCACCTCAAACTCACCCCAATATCTAGCATCTCCCTTCTATCTCCCAATGTCTCCACTATCCAGCATCTCCTCTCCATCTCTCTGGTCACTCCGCGCCCAGCGTCCCTTCCCTCCTCTCTCCACATGTTGCATTCCAGAATCTCTTCTCTCCCTGTTGTTCAGTACCTCTGTTCTTCCCCTACATGCACTAATACTGCTGCCACCTCTCCTGTGGTCCAAGACTTAGCCTTAACACCTTCATCTTCAACAAGCAGGTGTCCCTTAGAATTGTACCAAAGGATTTGCGCATATTGGCTGGAATTTAGATTGCTTTGAGTTAAAGTGCTGGACCCTTCCATTGCTATATCATGGTAAGTGGAGAAACGTGAACAGCCTTGTAAGTCTCAATAAAGTGAACAATTGTGGGGAAAGGAACTGTGATCTGTTGTATTAGTTCTGCTAAAGACTACAGTATATTTCCCTGAAAGAAATCAGCAGAGAAGAAGCAATTGGGATTCATGGAAGGCTGAGATAGAAGATGATCTTTTCATTAATTCCAAAGTATAGCGCAGGGTATTGATCTATCCTTTGCACCAATGAAGCTTCCTGGCTAAATAATCCAGAGACCCCAATGTTCTGCAGTATACTCCTGAATCCAGCCTGACTTTAAGCAGGGCACCTGGCACTTTTCTCTTCAAAAACAAATACAGGAAAGCAGTGCTGAATTAAGCACTTTAACAAAACATGAGAACAGCAGTAACAACTTAAACCAAAATGCCTCCAAATTTTGGGATCTTGCTGTTTCTGCACATTCCATTTTTATTTTTGCAATTTACCATTATGATCAAATTCATCCCATCTGTGGCAGAAGCCCCAGTGAGCAAGGCTTAAGTTATAGATCAGTTTTTATCTAGCCTGGGCAGGGGCTGGTCTGCCCTGCAACTGGAGAGTGTGAAAAGATAAAATGAAACTTAACGCACAGTTATAAACAATAGGATAGTTGAGATTTGCAGTGCTCTGGGACCCAAACATACTAAAGGGTGAAATCTGGATGACAGGGGAGTGTGGGGCTGGTGAAACTGGGCGTTGTTCCTGGGTCTGTTTTCTGGGCTCAGGCCAGCTCTCTCCCACCTTTCACTTCCTCCCTGTTGCCTTTAACCAGCTTTTTATTTAACCCCTCGCAGACCCGCATTTCAGTAAAGCACATCCAGGTCAGAGGTCTTTCAGAGGTCCATGTGCTTCAAAGGCCCTTCTATCCCACCCCCTCTGATGCCAAAAATATGCATAAAATGGGGATAGGACAGCTGGGAATTTGAAGCAGTGGAGGTTTAAAAGACTCCATCATTAATGCAGATGACATTGCTGACACTTTGGCAGTGGTCCGAAGCAGAGGGGCGGTGGCACGGATCAATCAGGCCGGGTAGCATCAGCTTGTTTCAGGGGCCAATACCCTCCTCACCTCACCCCCCCCCCCCCCAATTATGCCCATGCTAATTAATGCAGCTAGAAGTTTTGCAAACATTTGAATGTGATGTGCATCCTGAATAACTATTGAACGCTGCAAAGCAAAACCAGCAAAAGAGGTAAAGTGACCCAAAGTAATTTTAACTACTAACAGGATCAAACACCCAAAGGCAACTGAACCACTAATAAGACATTTTACTAGTAAGTTATCAGGTCTAACATTGCAAATATTAACTTATTAAAGATAATGATAAAAAAACAATTGTTGGTCCTCTGAGTCCTCTAAGGATGATTCCCCATGTTCTAGCAATCAGATCTCAGAGGCATTTACTGTCTTTTTAAGAGGACAGATTCACAATCTGAGTTATTGAGGAAAAGCAACCGTCTGTCCAATACATGCAAACAGTAAGTCATTTTCAGACATAAATCATTTTATTATGTTCATCCATTATAACTGTGCTTGAGGGAGTGTAGGTAGGGTTGTATTATTTTTAATATGTTTGGGAGGCTGTAATGTTATCTGTATGATACAATACGTTTCTTTCCCCTAGTGAGGACAAGGGATGGAGCAAATCTGTAAAAGAGGAATGTAATTGTTGCTGTATTTGTTATATTATATTGTTCTGGTGCATTGTACTATTTTTTTTTATCATGCAAACAGATAAAATGTATTTAAGATTCACTGAAGCATTTTCCTGTTAACATGGATTAAGATGCATTAATTACCATTGGTACCAGTAGGGCTCAGTCACTAGAAACACATGGTAACCCACGTTAATGTGTTTTAGTGAATCAGGCTCATAATGCTTTTCTATGAGTGATGTCCAGGCCACCAGTTTAAGTTCACTGTTGATAAAGTGTTAGTTTGCATAAAAGTATTAAACTTTTTAATCAAAAATTTTCTAAGATACACTCAACATGTAGAGGAAGACTTTCGTGCAGACAGCGGCTCTTATGAAATTGTGAAGCAGACTATGTGCCTGCAAGAATGTGCACCAATATTATCATGTGTTCTTATACTGCATGTGCTTCACATGTTTTCATTCCTGGGGTTCCATATGTGTAAAAATGGGTTGAAGTTGCCACGTGCATGCATATTTTATAAATTATAAATGTTCATGTATACGGCACCTGTAAACATTTCTCCATTCTTTGGAGCAAGTGGCAATTTGTATGATATAATTTTTGTGTTATTAGGAAGTTTTATGAGTCCGTTTTATAAAATATGGACTTTTCTGAATATTCTACATAAGCTGTCTTTTATGAAATTCTCCACATTTACTAGTAAATAAAGGATATATAATCAATCTGTCGAAAATAACCTTAAATTTTGTTTACCATATATGGAGACTCTATGTAAGAAATGAGTTAAAAGTTAGTGACATGATGAGTATTCTGCTCTGAAGCTAGAGTAGAGCGCAACTGAAATTCAGACAATTACTGAACTAATGGATGGTATTACTTTAGGAAAGAAAGAAGTTGTGATTACCAATAGGATTCAGCAGATCCATTTTGTAGAGCAACTTTGTGTGAAGCGGGAGCAGGTTGACCTCGCTCCAGCTCCCACTATACCCCAATGACCCCACTAAACCTGTGGTTGGCTATAAGATGGAAGGGGGAGGGGGTCTTGTGTTGGGAGCACCAGCCTAGGGTTTAGTTGGAGGTCCTTTGCTGTAATGGAGGGCTTCTGACTGCCTTGGGTGGGAGAATGAAGAAGGGATGGGTGACCTGCTTTTTCCTTTGAGAGGGTGTGAGGCAAATTTGTAGGTTGCTTCGGAGAGAGAGGGACAGTCGATCAGTTCTATGCAGCCAGGAAGTGGAATTGCCACCTTTAAAACCATGTCTTTCAGGTCCTGTATAGAGTGATTCATTTTGAGCCAATGGGCGACAAGGGAGCGATCTGGGACGCCCCGTTGAAGGCAACTTCTGTGTTCTATGATGCGAATTCTTACTTGACGTTTAGTTTTACCAATATAAACTAAATTGCAGGGACATAAAATCAAATAAACAACATTTTCGGTTTTACAATTAGAGAACGTGTGTAGATGTACCTTGTAATTGGTTGTCGGGTGGATGAAATTTTTTTTTGCAGGAATGGTGTGTGGACAAACAGAGATGTTAATAACCGCCATTCTTGTTTAATTATTTTGGTAATTTTACTAGAGAAGAGAACTGCGGTCTGTATTGCATGCCTTAAAAAAGGCCTAAAAAGAGTATAAAGAAGGCCTTTTTTAAGGCATGCAATACAGACCGCAATTCTCTTCTCACGAAAAAAGACCGCAAAAGTAAAACGGACCATGTTGTTTGCCCCTTAACTTTTTCCAATTTCTCTAGTAAAATTACCAAAATAATTAAACAAGAATGGCGGTTATTAACATCTTTGCCCACTTTTGTTTCGAAGAAAGTCATGGTAGCTTACAAGCGAAATCCCAATTTAGCAAACATTCTTGTACCTTCCGCTCTAACATATCACAAACCTTCATCAAGCATTAAGGGTCACTACAAATGTGGTAGCTGTTCTGTTTGGAGAGGAGGAGACGTGGACAGGTCTCTCCTGAAGTTAGAACAGCAGTTCATATACGAATTTAATAGTTTGGAACCTAACGGCCTCAACCAAGAGATTGATTTATCCGTTTTTTTGTAATCTTCAGTCCTCTAAGACATTTTCTCAGTAACACCTAGTTACCAACTATTAATGAGAAGTAAAGTTTGTATCCTACCCTTCATTTTATTTTATTTTTATTTATTTATTATTATATATATTTTTTACATGAGATTGGAATTCCTTTATTATACTTCACAACGTATTCCACTGATTCACAACTCAAAGATGCATTCAAACAAGTTGTTGTTTTTTGTTGTTTTTTTTGTTGTTTTTTTCCTCGTACAAAATATTTTTTACTTGTACAAGATTCAATTTTGAATGTATTTTTTTAAATTTTAATTATTTATTATATGATTTTAATATTTTAATATATTTATTTATTTATTCACAGCTTTTAATATTTTATAGATACATGGTTTATCCGGTCAGTAGTTTTTATATCCCGCGGTTTGTATGATCAATTTTGCATGTTTAAAAAACACACTCCATGGTTTTATACAATGCCCTATAATGCCCATCCCCACTTGTTTTTTTTGAGCCTACTAAGATAAAATGAGATGTATCAGTTGCAGTTTTATGGTTTTAATATTGAGTATTTTATAGTGCATAATTGATTTGTTTTGGTAGTGGTAACACATCTTAATGATTTTTAGTATTATGTTTAGCCATCCAACACGTGTCCTAAATTACACAATTTCATTTTTTCACAGTTGCCGTTGCCTCAGGCAGTTATGTCACAATTTGGAAAATCCGCAATTTGCAAAGACTTTCACTCAGAGTTGTTATTATCTCTTCTCTTTCCACATTGATGTTTCTTAGTACAAAAAAGAACCGCCGGTTTTTCTTGCCGTGCTTTCAATGTGCGATACATATTTCTTTGAAGCTACACTGAATACGATTTTTTCAACACTGGTTCTTAATCAAATAAGGGTTTTACAAAGGATATTATTGTTTCCTTAGTCTTACTTTCTCCTCCCCCCCTTTTTACATTCACCTTTTTACACCCTTCGGTGATTGGATAAAGATTGCCACGCCCCTTTTGGCGCGAAAGTCAGCGTCCTTAAAAGAAACAGCGGTTTGAGACGAGAATCTTGATCTGATTTTGAGGCTCGCATTTGCACAGTTTTGCCAGTGGTTTTCTTTGTTTATACAGAGGTGTGATATCTTAAAAACAAGATTGTTCTGATTGAACGAATTTGAACAGGTAATTTAAGCTATTTGTTTTTTGAGGCCTCATAAGAGCTTGATTTTAGTACTTATATGTTTTGATGAAGGCTGTTTTATTTATTTATACAGTACTTCACCAAGAGCACCGTGTCTCGGCACCTTTGTGCCTGCGTCAGTGAGTAGCTCTCCAAGATTAGCAAGGCCGCGGGCCCCCCCCCGGGCATGCGCGCGGCCGGTGTTAACCGGGGGGGCGGCGGGCGCGTGCGGCGGCGGCTTCGGGGGAATGCGTGGGCGGGCTAGCGGGTCACGGCACTCTCATTGGCTCCCGGGGGCACTGAAAGGTGCGGGAGCCAATGGGAGGTTAGCGCGGCGGTTTGGGCAGGGATGTGGTGGGGGCTGTGTGGCTCCTCCGGCCTTTCCCGTGTGGCGGCTGGAGGGGTCAGATGTCCCTCCCACCCGCCCTTGGTGTGGGCTCTGATTGTTAGTCGGGGCCTGTTAAGGGGTGTTGCAGCTTGGGGGGGGTGGCGGGATCCCGGAGGTTTCCGGGGTCCGGAGCCGGAGCTAAGCAGTAGGGCGGGGTCGGGTACCTCCGACCCGGACAGTCCCTCAGGCTTTTGCTAATAATATGGTGAAGTCGGAAGAGGGAGGCTAGGCAATTTGCCAGGGCCTGGACACGGCAGAAGCGGCCTCACTTTGCTACCCACATGGCTGGTGAGAATTCACTCTGCTGGAGGTGGGGGGGGGGGGGCAACAAAATGTTTGAATTTGTTGATGTTTATTGTTAAATGTTATTAATGGGCCAATAAAGCTGCGACCAGTTGAATTCCCAAACAGGTCTTGTATATTTATTTGTGGTGGATTATTTTGTGGTGCATGGGGAAAAGGGGGGCGGCTAGGTGGAGCCGCGGAACGGTCTGCCTTACCCGGTTATAAATCAATTCACTTTTCTTCACAATTTTATATATAATTTCAATCATCCACAGTTGGAAGTTTCTGGTCACTATAGAGTTTTTTAGATAAAGTTCATTTCAAATGCATAGTCCAACAAATGTTAAAGCATTTTTTGGAAATCTCAAACTCAACTGATATTCTTTATACTTATTCAGACGAAGCGCTTAAGCCTTGCACACACTACGTTTAAATGAGTTGGTTTCATACAACGTGGTAGACCCACTATTCACTGCACAAGCCTGTTAGGATGACATTTCAAACGCATGGTTAAACCGGACTTTTTACACCTCGTCTTCTAAGTCTTCCCTTCTCACATACTGGCATGATAAAGGTCCCAGTATTCTGCACTTTCAAACGGCACCTCGAAGCATGTCTCAATGAGTTTTTTATCTAGTTTTACTAAAAAGAGTAGCATTTATCATTGTCAAATAAATAGTATAATATCCTGGTTTTTAAGGTTTCAATCCTTGAACATCTTCTTCTTTTTCACTCGCTTAGTGGCACAGTAAAGACCCCAGTGTCTCTGCAATTACAACGGTACTTTGGTGTACGTCTCAGTGAGTAATTTCTCATCTAGTCCTACTTGAATGAGTAGTATTAATTGTGGTCACACAAGTAATTCATTACCCTGTTTTTTTAATGCTTCATTTTTAAGGCTTCATTTTTTGAATGTGTTTCAACGACACAGTCAACACTTTAGTGTCTCTTCATTTCAAACGACACGTCTTAGTTTTTCTAGTTCAGCTTGAATGAGGTGTAATTATTACAATTTTCTGCCCTGCGTCTGTTTTTACACTTGCTTCTACAAACTTGTTATATTTTTTAACTATGATTTTAATTATGATTTTTAATTAATTTTTTTAATTTATTAAACTAATTTGTATATGTATAATTTATTATCTATTTATATTTATATTTATTATTATTATTTTTGTTGTACAAATATGGTTTTATTTTTTAATTTTTAGTTTTAATACCATTAGTTTATATAATTGTGTCCCGGTTGCCTTTTTAAAGTTATGTTTATGCTTGTAATTAATTGATTTATATTTATTTTTCTCTGTAAGCAACTCTCCCCTTGAGAAAGGCGCTAGCCGAAACGCGTCGGGGACCTTCAATAAAGCAATTTATATTAATTTTGAGCCACTGGGTCATCCATTGCTTCTGCTCGTTGTGTTCCTACTGGTTCTGCAGGAGCCCTGCTCTCCTGTGTGCTGTCCAGGCTATTATATAGGCCATAGCCTACCACATTCCCCCCCTTTGATTATTCTCACCCGCTAGTGAGTAAGGGTGAGAATTAAATCACATATTATACTTGCGTAAAAGCATAATTTTGGGGTATAGGATAATATTGCCACATAGCTAAAACTTTTGTAGCTGCCTTCTGTTCTACGGTGTTATCAATGGCTGCTGACTTTACTCGACTGTGATGAATCCAGGGTTCGAGTTCTGCAACTTTATCTGCTGTTGGGGTTAATAAGATGACAACATAAGGTCCCTTCCAATGTGGTATCAACGGTGTCTTTCTCCACTCTTTGATCCATACCGAGACTCCAGGCTTGAGAGGATGCAGGAGTTCTGTTAGATGGATGGGCAGCTGATCTTGTACTCACGAATGAAGACTCTGCAAAACAGAACTTAAAACCAATAGTTCCTGGCTAGTAATTTCATCTAATCTGTTCCATATCTCCCTTCATTCCCTATACAATAGGCGGGGGTCACCCATAAAGAATCTCAAAAGGGGAAACTCCTAAAGACTTAGTAGGGGCTAAGTATATCCTAAGAAGGGCTATAGAAAGAACTCAGAACTTGGGCCACTTCAGGTGAACCTCTTGACAAAGATTAGATTCCAGGGTTCTATTCATACGGTCTACTCTCCCTAACTTCTGAGGCAGTATGCATCTGATAATGTTAATATCTCGGGATCATACTTAATGGACTTGCTTCCTGAGTCTATCAAACCTCATTCTTTGTACAGGGCCCCATGTGCATGCAAGGTTGTAAGGGCATACTTGGAATCTTTGTACACATTTAGACAAACCCCTTTTCTTATTGTCAGAGCTATCAGTTCAGCTTTCGGTGCTGCATATCCGGCACAACAATGTCCAGTAATGATGACAAGACTGCTTCCATCTACAAAGAAAGTCCATTCAGGGTTCTCCAAAGGAACATCAGTCAAATCCAGGCGGCCTGAGAATATAGTGTCCATAGTTTCTAGACAGTCATGATCGGGGGGGAGGGGGGTCAAGGCCAACTGGTAACAGCATAGCAGGATTCACAGCTTGACTGACATTCAGTTGTATCTGGGGGTTATCACACAACATGCTCAACATGCTCTGATACTTCAACATCCGTGAATGCGTGAGCCAAAAACATCCTTTGTATTCCATAAGGGTCAGAACAAAGTGCGATACGGTAACTGGAAGATTTTGTCCTAGGGTGAGCTTGTCAGCTTTGCTCACTAGGAGGGCTGTAGCTGCAACAGCTCTCAAACAAGGGGGCCTTTTGCAACTACATCCAATTGTTTTGACAGATAGGCTACTGGCCGTTGCCAAGATCCAAGAGATTGAGTCAACACTCCTAGAACATTTCCTTGTGACTCATGAACATAGCGACTGAAAGGTTTTCTGGACATCTGGTAGACCCAGAGCTAGTGATAACATCAGAGCGGTTTTCAAAGATCGAAAGGCTGCATCCTGTTCAAGTCCCCATTCCAATGGAGACTTTTCCATTCCTTTGGTAGCTTGATACAAGGGTTTGGCTAGCAGCGCAAAATTGGGAATCCATATACGACAGTACCCCGCGGCACTCAAAAGGCTCTCACTTGCCTCCTGGTGGTTGGAGCAGGAATACTGCATACAGCTTCTTGGCGTTCTGGTCCCAGGCATCGAATTCCATTGGACAACTTGAATCCCAGATATTTAACTTGTTTGACATAATTGCGCCTTGGCTCTTGAGACTTTGTATCCAGCCTCATTAAAAAGGTGCAAGAGTTCACTGGTGGCTTGTAGACATTCACTTTCTGAGTTGGTGGCTATGAGCAATAAGAGCCCTTTCTCCTGGGTTCACATAGTAGCTTGAAAGATTGCACTGGAGAGAGTAGGTGAATTCTTAAATCCTTGGGGTAATCGAGTCCAGGTGAGTTGGCCCCACCTTCCTGTTGTGGGGTCTTGCCATTCAAAAGCAAACAAAAGTTGACTGGTGGGGGCTAAGCGTATGCAGAAAAAGGCATCTTTCAGGTCCAGGACGGTAAAATGAGTAGCCTCAGTGGGGATCAGTCCCAAGAGAATATAAGGATTTTGTACCACTGGGTGTATAGTTTCAGCTGCAGCATTCACTCGCCTCAGATCTTGTACTGGGCGGTAATCCCCTGTCCCAGGTTTCTTAACTGGGAGGAGGGGGTGTTCCAAGGTGACTGGCACTCCTTGAGAAGTCTATACTTCAGCAGTTTCATTAAATGGCAGTGAATACCTTCAATGGCTGGTCGGGGAAGAGGATACTGCTTCACATGCACTGGTTCCGCTCCTGGCTTGGGGGTGACGATGACAGGGGCTATGTTCTTCGCTAGGCCAGGTGGATTATCTTCTGCCCATACTTCAGGTGTGGCTAAAAGGTTAGGAGGTATACAGGAACTAGCTGGCTTGATTGGAGATGCACTATAGAACCACTACTTTTCTTCTCGGGGAACAGTCAGCACCATCAATCCAGCAGTCATTTGCATTTCTCCCCCTTCAGCAAAGGATATCTGTGCCTGGAGCTTTGCAAGCAGATCTCGGCCCAAAAGTGGAATAGGGCATTCAGGCATATAGAAGAACTGGTTATTTTCTGTCCCCCTAGTTCACACATGCGGTTCTGCAGGAAAGGCTTTGTGGCCTTAGCCCCAGTAGCTCTGACAATGGTGATGCATCGAGAAAACAAAGGGGCTACTGGCTTTAGTATTCTGCTCCTGTATCCCCCATAAAGTCCATATATTGGTCCCCTATTTTTAGACTGAACATAGGCTCCTGGGGACACAGGGAAAACTTGTAGCCCCGTCTGGCCTGATCTTCATCCATGCTGTAGCCCTCTTTGGCTGCCACTCACTCTATAGCTGCTTCCCTCTCTTGCTGGAACACTGTGCTCGGTTTATTCTTCCATGACTCCTGTTCTCCAAGTGCTCCCTCCTCCTTTCCTGGGGGTGGAGTCAAGATGCGGGCATTCACATCTCTAATGTCCTTCTTCTCTGCAATGGGCGCACTGATTCGCAACCAGTGGGGGCCGATCATTTCACGACCCCTTCCACTTCCTCTGCTCCTTCGATTAGGAAAACCTCATCGTTCAACTAAAGCAGCAGCAAGAAGATCTGCTTTCTTCACTTTCTCTGTCACATTCATTTTCACGATTCACATACTTTCTGAGCAACTTTCATTAACTGTCATGCCTGCAAATCCATCCAGTTTCTGCAATTTCCGTTTTATTTCTCTCTGGGACTGACTGACAAAAACTGGATCTACCATACACAAATTCTCCTGGGCTGCTGGATCGGGACTGTTTGGGTTCCACTTCATGTTCTCGGGCGCTGGCTGTGAGTGACCCTGAACTGGCAAATGAATCCCTGCTTGTAGTGTCATCGGTGGACTGTGGCCCACTTGGAGTACTTTAAACTGAGCCAGGGCTTCCAGTCAAGAGGGGGTGCATGTCCTCCTGCTGCGGAGGTGGCTGGTGAACTACTTGGGGTACATCTGCAGGGAGGTGTCCCCCCCTGCCCTAGGCTCTTCCCGGGGTGGTGGCAGAGCTGAGGGGACTGACCTATAAAGATACTGGGATGGACAGAGAGGAATGTCTGGAGATTCTGGGGCAGAATAAACAGGCAGCTTTGTTTTTCTTCTCAGACTTCCGACCCCCCCCCCCCCCTTGTGGCTGCTACTAATCTCCTACACTGTTTTTCATAGCAATGCTGCATCCAGGGCTTTTTCCCTCACAAACATTTAACCAGGAGTCTATGTAGGGGAACTGATCAGGGAATATTATTTGCACAATCTGATGAACACGGAAAACTACGGGGGCCATGAAGTAGCTAACACTGGGCACTCCCTTTCACAGAGCATTTCTAATAGGGACGGAGACATTTTAAGTCCATAGTCTCCTGCATATCCCTTGCTAAAATTCCTAGTCATACATTTCAACAAAATCTGCGTGGACTCTGACCCCCCCTTCCCCCCCCCATGGTGACGTACTTGACAACAGACAGAGAGGGCAGGCAGTCAGGCTGCATTTTCCTGTAGACTAAACATAATGGATGTGTGTGCTCATTCTAAATAGGAACAATTTATGTAAAGTTCTTAAAATATAAAACTATTATTTTGCAACATGTTGTAACAACAATCCCAATAGAAAGAATTATGGCTCCTAACATGAGGGCCACATATCTATTACAAATGACTGGAATAAAAATACTTGGCATGGAAACCAACTGCCAGCCGTAATCAGCCTTTAAGCTGAACAATGTCTCTGCAGAAGAAATTACTTTAAATCGTACAGTTCAGAAAGCAGACATTACATTCCCTCAGGATTTAAACCATTTTCAAGTCGCGATCTGGTACTACTGGTTTCATAGTCCTGTCAGGGTTCTTAACCTCTACTTCAAAGGTCAAAGGAAAAACAGAAGCAGTTTCCTTATTATTTCTGTTTGAACCATTACAGTGCTTGCTGAAAATTTGAACATAAAAAGACACAAGGCAAGGCTAAAACCACAAATGCATTATACCTATAGCTCTACAGAAATCCGTCTCACTTGGTCCGAACAAGAACAGTTAAGGAACTCGAATGGGGTTAATAATTCTGACTAAACATTCTTATTAAATGATATATAATACATGACCATAGCAGAAGGAACATCACTATTAGAACATATTGAATAAAACAGGTACAATTTTCCTGAAATAAGAACAAATTAACCCAGCTTCAGAACGCCTTCACAGGGTTAACCGATACTAAACATTCCTTTGTACAGACACGCCCCTTCTCTCTCTGCTTGCCAGTCTCACAGAGACAGCTTGTCTTTGCTGTGCTGAAGAAAAGCCTGGAATGAGTGAGACAGCTTCTTTACTGAAAAGTGACTCCTGAGTTAGTTTCAACAGATAACAAAACCAAATACAAACAACAGACAATAAGGGAGACAAACACCAAACACTTTCTCCTTTTCGCGACCTGGCAATGCACTAGTCAGGAGCCAGCACCTCGCTTGGTCTGTATTCAAGACCTCTCATTCACACACGCAGACATTCAAGACAGAATGAAATCCCAACGTAAATAAATCCCAATAAATAGGATAAATCCCAATAAAACCTGACTGACTGACTGGCTGAGGGGTTGGTGGGTTCAGTCTCTGCTTATACCTTTAAGACTTCCGAGACTTACTAGGACCGCCCCGAGAGGTGATCAGACTCTCAAGCGCTTATTCCAGACTCCCGACGGGCTGACAGACTGACTGATTAGCAGAGAATTGCTACTCACCGAACCCGGCTCCCGATATCAAACCAGTACATGGGTTGGATCCTGGACTCCCCTCGGGTTCGGAGGTGTTGGCCAGCTGGACCCAGTGGCCCACCGAGGCAAGGTGGAACCCTCTCCGATACAATAAGATCGGCGGCGCCTGAGAATTCCCCTGCGGTCGGACAGACATGGTTCCAACCGGACCAAACCTTTGAGGCGAGAAGTCGTGGTATATTCACCTG
Organism: Ichthyophis bannanicus; assembly: GCA_033557465.1. Taxonomy (NCBI): domain Eukaryota; kingdom Metazoa; phylum Chordata; class Amphibia; order Gymnophiona; family Ichthyophiidae; genus Ichthyophis; species Ichthyophis bannanicus. Next base: position 763,420,982 of record CM066033.1, read on the forward strand.
CATACCATTCCCTGCTCACACATTCCCGGCCAATGCACCAAGAATATGTAGCAGCTGATAAGCATGCAATAATTAAAACCAGGAGTCAGTTCAAAGATCCAAGCCATTTATTGTGCACATGGCTCAGAGAGACAAGCTTCAAAAGACTGAGCAACATTCTTACAGAGACATACTCATTTTATACATTTTCTTCAGCTTGATACATGCAGACTTTCTATTGGTTCCAACGCCCCCTGCATCTCTCCAATTGGGGACCTTTTCTGGGTCACTCTGTTCCCCCTTCTCAGGCTATTCTAACAAATGCTCAGTTTCTAGACATAAACACATCCCTACTACAAGGTCATCTCTAGGCTCAGAGCATGTGAGAATACAAAACACTGGAACATATCTATCATCAGCATAAAAGAATTGAATAAGGATTAACACAAACTTATCAAAAGCAGTTTAGAGCGGTTTAAGGCAGATCCTCAGACCTTCACTGACTCTGATCTTTCGCAGCACTACTTCTAAGTGGGGGTGGGGACTCAGGCCTAGCTTGCAGGCCTCTCATACATGTACAGGCTATTATATAGGCCATAGCCTACCACATTACAATATTGTATCCATCTGTATTCTAATTCATAAAGTCTTCCATACTAATATTCTGCAGTATTTTCCCTCAGTTCTTATTCCGTTTAGTTCTACAAGACTATTTCACGCAAATACATGCAATCAGTTCCAGCTTCCAAATGCTGATAACCATTTTCTCGATACAACTACTGAAACCACTTTTTCCTGTTATGACCCCATCCTTTCCCACCATTTGAGAGGAGAAACAAACTGTACTAAGTTCATATCTGCACTAAAAACACATTTTTTCATCATGGCTTTTGGGGTTTCCCCTCAATATACTGAACACACAATACTTGAATAAAATGGTTGACAGTGTTGATTTCCCTTATGGTTTGCTGAATTTTCTTTGGTTGGTTTCCTTTCTATATGCCCGTGAATCTCTTGGTGATGGGGACATAGAGTAAGGATGGTCGTGCCTGTTTCAGTTTTCCTTTTAAATGATGACATATATTTGATTTCTGATTATACATCTTGGATCTCCTATTTGTGGGCTAGGAGATGGGTATCCGTTGTGTATATTTTTTCATATTCTTTTTTGGCAGTTTTCCTGATATATGTTGTTGCTATGGTCACCCATATTTCATGATCAAGTTGCTGTTGGCTTGTAATTGTAAAACTTGCATAAATATAAAATTAACAAAAAAATGGTTAACAGTCATGATTTCCCTTATGATTTACTGGATTTTCTTTCCTTTTTCTTCTTTCTCTTCAATCAAGGATGTCACAATTTATTTCATTTTTTTACAGTTTTGTTGTATCATCCTGTTTGGGTTAAAAACCGCTATATCAAATGTTGAATACACTAAGGGGGTTATTCTGTCCAATGAATAGTGGGGATGGACATCCCAATAGGACATCCATCCCCGCTATTCTTGGACCTCCCTGCCAGCATCTGACTACCAGTTGTACGGGGAAGTTAGACGGGGGCGCAGAGGGGGAGGAGTGGAGGTGGGCGGTCACTGGCCCTGGGCGATTTCTAATGTCTGCTCTGTATGTCCAGGGCTGGAAATGTGAACGGGGAGGATATTCCACCTCCAAGGTGGAATAACTTCCCTGGACGTCAAGGATTAGCAGGCCCGGGGATGGGAAAGGGCGTCATGGGGAAAAGAGCATTCCCTGCAGCCCAACCCTGGCCCTGCAAGATCAAATTGAGGGTAGGGCTGCAAGGAATAAATGGTGTGTTCTGGCGGCCGGGATCGTGGCTTTTGAATGGAGCCATGGCGCCATGGCAATTGGACTACATGGTGCTATGGCTCCATTTAAAAGCCCTGAGTAAGTCAGTCAGGCGTGTCGTGTGCATGCAGGCCAGATGGAATCATATTGCTGGCCTGAACATATAGGACTGTTCACAATTCTGATCCTGTGGAGCTAGATGTGCCCCGCAGGATCAGAATAGCGGCGCCCTCTGTGCATCCGTTTCCGACTGGACACATAGAGGGCCTGCACATACTCTACAGAATCAGGCCCTAAGCTAAATTAAAATGCATCTATGGTGTCTGGTCCCATAGGCCACAATAATGTAAAAACATTTGGCACCTATGAGGGTTTGGCTCTTTCCAGTTTGAAGAGAAACAAACAAAAAAATTGTTTATTTGTTACAGGAGTGACCTAGTGGTTGGGGCAAGTTATCTCAGGCCAGAAGATCAGGGGTTCAAATCCCACCAGAGGACAACAACCTTGGGCCAGAAGAACTGGGGTTTCTAGTCCCACAGGTGCTCTTTGTGGTCTTGGGCAAGCCACTTAACACTCCATTGCCCATGTTCCCTGTAAAGTAGTTATCTCCAAGTCATAATGCCCTGTTCAATGCAATTTCAGTTTGTTCAATGTAAAACAACCTTAATATCATGAAAGATGGTAAATAAGAAATGTTAAAAAATAAATAAATAAATGAATGCTTGTCTCTAAAAAAAGAGAAAATAAAGCTTTTGTTTTTTAACTGATTTTAGCTAACCTAGTTCTACAATACATATTTTCACTGCTTTGAAGTTAAGCAGACAGGCCATTAGTGAAAACTTTATCAAACATTTTAAATAATATAGGGGTATTACTATGCTCATTTTCTTAGAGGTACAGAAATAGAAGTCACTGAACAGGTAATACATTTTATAAGACAAAATAATCAAAATATTCAAACTAAATTAGGGCATACAGCTCTTAAAAGCCAATCATAAAATGTATTTTTCCCATTAAATATCTATGCACTGAACAGTAGTTATTGACATTTAATTCAATAAAAAGCTAACGTGCAGCAGAAGCCAAGAAATTAAAAGAATGCCAAGTATCATAACGAAAGAAATAGAGAATAAAATTATGGGTATATTATAATGACTCTCTGTTGCTCCTTAGTATAACCACACCTTGAATATTGTGTGCAATTCTGGTCACACTATCTTAAAAAGGATATAACAGAATTAAAAAAGGTACAGAGAAGAGCAACAAAAATGGTAAAGCGGATGGAAGGATATCCCTACGAGGAAAGGCTTAAAAGGTTAGGGTTATTTTATTTATTTACATTCTCTTATATACTGCGCTATTCTGCATCAGTGTGGTTTACATTGAACAAACTGAAATTACATTGAACAGGGCATTATAACTTGGAGATAACTATTTTACAGGGAACATGGGCAATGGAGGGTTAAGTGGCTTGCCCAAGACCACAAGGAGCACCTGTGGGACTAGAAACCCCAGTCCTTCCAGCCCAAGGTTGCTGTCCTCTAGTGGGATTTGAACCCCTGACCTTCTGGTCTGAAGTACCTTGCCCCAACCACTAGGCCACTCCTCCACTTCAACTTGGAAGAGATACAGTAGAGGGGAGATACAATAGAAGTCTATAAATTAATGAATGGAGTGGAATGGGTAAATGTAGATTGGTTGTATATGTATTCAAAAAGTAGAAAGGCTAGGTGACACACAATGAAGCTACAATGTAGCACATTTATGTTTATGTTTATGTTTATATTTATTAGGTTTCTTGATATACATTCTTTCATTACACCAGGGCGGTTTACGAATATAATAAACAATAAAAGGCACAGGCCAGAGACCAGGAAAAGGAAAGGGAACTCCAATATATGATAGGACAGCAATAGAACAGACATAGAGAAAGAGGAGAGAAGAGGGGGAAGGGGAACTTCTAGAATCATGGGGGACATGGAAGGCTAAGGAGAGGTTTGAGGTACATTAAATGCTGTTTCGAAAAGATGAGTCTTCAGAAGGCTTTTCAACCGGAAATAAGAGTGCTCTTGGCACAACTCAGAGGGGAGGGAATTCCAGAGGAAAAGGGCCAAAAAGAAAAAAGCAACATTGCGGGTGGACTGAAGGTGAGCATGAGAGGGCGATGGGAGAACCAAACAATAGATGTGAATTGAGCTGAGGCTACGGATAGGGGTGTGAATTTGGGAAGGTCTGCCAGGTATTGGAGAGTTTATATGACATGATGGGTGAGGGTGAGAATTTTGTAGCTGATCCGGTATGCAACAGGGAGCCAGTGTAGTTGAATAAGAATTGGAGTCATATGTTCTTGATGAAATGTGTGTGTAATGATCTGGGCGGCAGTGTTTTGTATCAATTGAAGCCGGTGCATTTGGGTGAGTGATGCCGGCTAAAGCCAGATTGCAGAAGACAAATCGGAGAAAATATTTTTTCACTCAACATATAATCAAATTCTAGAATTTGTAACCAGAGGATGTAGCAAAAGTTGTTGATGTAGCGGGATTTAAAAGATGTTTAGAAAAGAATCTGGGAAAAAAGTCCATAAACCAAGAGGATTGGGGAAATCCACTGCTTAAACATTGGACAAACATCATGGAATCTGTGTATCTTTTGGGAATCTGATAGGTACTTGTGACCTGTATTGGCCACTGTTGGAAACAGGATACTGGGCTTGACGGACCTTTGGACTGACCCAGTATGACATATATTGTGTTATTATATATGTTCTAAATGTAACCAACAAGTATAACTTGAGTACACTATACAGAAGATTTTGATACTGTATACTTATAATGACATCTGCTTTGTAGCAAAAACTGTTTTTGTTACAATGTCTATTTCTCTTGCTTCAAATGCAGACTAAGAATACTGAATCAATGGGAAAGGAGAACAAGACCTCAGTTCCAGAATTCATTCTCCTGGGATTTTCTGACCATCCTCACCTGCAGCTGCCCATTTCTGTCACGGTTTTCCTGATCTTCCTGATCTCTGTGCTGGGAAACTTTATGTTTTTAATGTTAGTGTGTGCTGACCCTCACCTGCAAAAACCCATGTACTTCTTCCTCAGTAACCTGTCCTTCTTGGACATCTGTAACACCTCCGTTACTCTCTCTACACTGCTGCACAGTCTATTGGCAGGGGAGACAGTGATTTCCTTTTCTGTCTGTATGGCACAGCTTTACTTTTTCATGTCTCTCACAGTTACAGAATTATTCCTTCTCGCTGCCATGGCCTATGATCGCTATGTTGCAATCTGTAACCCGTTACGTTATGTGCTCATCATGAACAGGAGAGCTTGTGTTCTTTTGGCATTTACTTCTTGGATACTTGGCTTTGTTGACACAGTACCCCATACTGCCATGACATCTCATTTTTTGTTCTGTAAGGGGAATAAGATTAATCATTTTTTCTGTGATCTCGCAGCACTGATGAAAATCTCCTGTAGTGATCTGTTCAACTTTGAAATTATGATATTTATTGATGGGCTGTTGACAGGGTTTATTTCCTTTGTATTGACTCTGATATCCTACATCTTTATCATCTCCACCATTCTGCAAATCCATTCAGCAAAGGGGAGGAGGAAAGCCTTCTCCACCTGCTCCTCCCACCTCACCATTGTTATTCTATTCTATGGGACTCTTCTATGCATGTACATGAGACCACCTTCAATGTTTTCACCAAAGCAAGATAAACTGTTCTCACTTTTGTACACAGCTCTGATTCCAATGTTAAACCCCATTATTTATAGCTTAAGAAATGAAGAAATTAAAAAAGCCCTGACTAAATTCATAGGCATGAATCATGGCATGAGTATCAGTTAACATTACATCATGTAAATCTATGGGGGTTCATTTAAGCAACCTCCCATCTATAAAGCAGCATTTATATGTGTAGATTGGAATACTAGTGCAAAGGCCATTTTAAAACAAGGGCTTTTCAGATTCTGGGCTGCTCACCATGTTTAAATTCCCTGAGGGAGTGCTTTGCTTTGGCCTACAATATAAATGTGTATTCCCCATTTCACACAGAAAATCTATGTCTTTAGAAAAATGGTAGACAACATTTACACTTTCTCCTAGGCACGTATAAGTGCCTCCTGATAGAGGCAACCACAAATAACCAAGTGGTATGTTTATTAAGGCACGCTAACATAGCATCGGTAATGTTACCATGTGTTAATGTTGCCCGATGTAACATTATCGCGTGGTACCATTACATCAGGCGACGTTAATGCATGGTAACATTACCAGCAGTGGTAACTGTCCCAGAGGGTGGAGAGAAGGTGGAGAGAAAGGGTCAATGGGTGGGGAGAGGCCCCTGCTACACTAACGCTGCAACATTAATGCCGGGATAGTACCACCAGTGAAAACCTGGCGGTAGATGCACATTTTCAGGAGAGAGAAACCATTTCAGTGTCAGCAATGTACAGCACAGGCAGGGAGCCCAAGAAAAAATGACAGTAGTGCTCGATTTGCAACAACAGCATAGTTCCCAAGTATGAAAGGCCACAATGGTGATGGTGCAAATGGAGCATAGGGGGCTGCAGGCGGGACATGCAATGGTGGCAACTGGGGCACAGGGTAGACTAGGCTGTCACCTAGGTGGCACATGGGAACACAGAAACCAGAAATCAGCATGACAGTGTCTGAGCAAGGTCAAAATTCCCAGTACTCTGTGTACCACAGAGTCCCATCCAGGGGACACATACCCAGCAGGTACCCCAAACATCACACAGGAACCACAATGCCCATAATGGGGCAAGCAGTGCACATCTGGGGACCACTTTAACAAGGGTCTATGGACCATCCCCAGGATAAGTCCCAAACTGTCCGTAAACCCAGCAAAATTAACACCCATTATCACAGCCCCTGGTAAGGCAGTACAGGGTGTGACCACATGTTGGGTGAAAAATGTAAACACCCAGTAGTCCATAATGGGGATACTGGACCCACATTGCATGCCCCAGCCTGACCACAGTCTGCTGGCAGAACACAATCAATCAACCAGGTCCACCCTAGCCAATTGTTGCCAGATCACACACCACACACCCCACAGTCATCTCACCCCCATGTGGAAGTGACTGAATACTGGCAGGCAGTGATGGGGGGGATGTGTGGCTGTCCATGTATGCCACCGCACCCCAGACCCTGAACCTAGGCACCCACCTACCTGCACAGTGGATGGCCTGGGACTGCACACAACCAGCACCGACAGTATATGGGCATGTCAGCATGGCAGGGGGGTGCTGGTGGCAGCGGCACCTGCCTGCAGTGGATCAAGGTCATGACCTGCCCCAGTGTGCCATGTGCAGTGCAATAAACAAGGTCTGTCTAAGAAAGAGCAAATGTAGCCCCAGGGACTGCACTGCCTCTGCGGCAACAGTGTAGTGCAGTACACATAGCCAGCGTGTCTTGGAGAAGAGGGTCACCAGCTCACATCCCAGCTGTGGATCCTGCAATGCATGTCCCTACATTTTACCATACTTTGCAGATACAACATCAACATGTGCAATCCCAAAAACATCATTCAACAGGAGTACAAACATCCACACACACAGGCCCCACTATCAAAAGCTCCATGGAGAGTTAGGCTGTTTGCACTGGCTCGGAGCAGCAGTTAGCAGCAGAGCCCACAACTAGCTCTTGCACCCCATAGCAATGCCTGCACTTTGATCGGGACCAGTGTGGTGGTCAGGTTTGCCAACCACCCCTATCTTTGCACAATGCTGCAATAGGAGTGGGTGAGTGCATGTCCATTCATTGTGGTGTGGCGACCTAATCTGAAGTTGGCCCACATAACATACACTGTTGCCAGCACCAGCCTGCAAATCTGCATACTGAAAAGGGCGGATCAGGCAGGATATGACTGCAATGGTGGTAGAGCAATGGCTGGGACATTGTAGTGCCCAACCACCATCTGCATGGACAAGGTGGTCACATAACATCTCGCTGGGAGGACACTCTCACTCTGACCAAGCAGTGACTATGGCACAGCTATGTTCCCACACAGTGCTACAGAGTATTTGTCTCAAGTGATATATGTGTGCCTCCTTTTCTGTAGGTCCAATCATTGAGGCACCTGCCAGGTGTCTGTACTGTACAACCCAGGTCTGGGTGTGCATAATTTCTCTGTGAACATGCAATATAGGCTGTCTAGCATACTGTCTGCAGTTTGTATGTACATGGCTGGAACACTTGTTGGGGTGCAGTAGTTATAGTCTGACTGTGCTTGCTGCTAGTGAATGTCAGACCATGGTTGGATGCAGTGGAGTGTTGAAAAATACTATCTTGGAAGCCCAGACCAGCTGTATTCCACGCTTTAAGAAAAGTGGAAGGAAGTCCAAAAAACTGCCAGCATGGTTTAAAGGTGAGGTCAGAGAGGCTGTTGTTGCCAAAAAAGCATCTTTCAGGAAATGGAAAAAAGAGCCAAATGACGAAACCTGGAAACAGCACAAGCACTGGCAAGTCAAATGCAAGGCATTGATAAGGCAGGCAAAGAGAGAATTTGAGAAGAAGCTTGCTGCGGAAGCAAAAACGCGAAATAAAGACCTTTTCAAGTACATTCATAGCAAAACACCTGTGAGAGAGTCAGTTGGTCCATTAGATGATAAAGGGGTTAAAGGAGCACTAAGAGGCGACAAGGCGATAGCGGAGAGACTGAATGAATTCTTTGCTTCGGTCTTTACTGAGGAAGATGTAGGGATGTTACCCATGACTGAAGTGGTATTTAAAGGTGCGGAAGAATTGAAGAAAATATCGATACATCGGGAAGATGTCTTACAACTATTAGATAAACTGAAGAGTAGCAAATCACCTGGGCCGGATGGTATACATCCAAGGGTGTTGAAAGAACTGAAATATGATATTTCAGAACTGCTATCGGTAATCTGTGAACTATCATTAAAATCATCTCTAATACCTGAAGATTGGAGGATCGCCAATGTAACACCAATTTTTAAAAAGGGTTCCAGGGGTGATCCGGGAAACTACAGACCGGTGAGCCTGACGTCAGTACCGGGAAAAATGGTAGAAACCATCATAAAGAATAAAATTACTCAGCATGTAGATAGTCACAACCTAATGGGAGACAGCCAACATGGCTTTAGACAAGGAAGATCTTGTCTTACTAATCTGTTATGTTTTTTTGAAGGAGTGAATAAACAGGTGGATAAAGGTGAGTTGGTTGATATTGTGTATCTGGACTTTCAGAAAGCCTTTGACAAGGTCCCTCATGAGAGACTTTTGGCAAAACTAAAGAGTCATGGGATAGGAGGCTGTGTACTATTGTGGATCAGGAACTGGTTAAAAGATAGAAAGCAGAGGGTAGGGCTAAATGGCCAATTTTCCCAATGGAGAAAGGTGAATAGTGGTGTACCCCTGGGATCTGTGCTGGGTCCGCTGCTTTTTGACATATTCATAAATGACCTGGAAAATGGAATAACGAGTGAGGTTATCAAATTTGCAGATGACACAAAACTATTTAAAGTTGTTAAAACCCAAGAGGATTGTGAAAACTTGCAAGAGGATCTTGATAAATTGGAAGACTGGGCATCAAAATGGCAGATGAAATTTAATGTGGACAAGTGCAAGGTTATACACCTAGGGAAGAACAACACAAACTATGGTTACACGATGCAAGGTTCCACATTAGGAACCACCACCCAGGAAAAAGATTTAGGCGTCATTGTGGATAACATGTTAAAACCCTCGGCCCAGTGTGCAGCGGCGGCCAAGAGAGCAAATAGAATGCTAGGTATGATAAGGAAAGGAATGGAAAATAAAACAAAAGATATTATAATGCCTCTATATCGTTCCATGGTGAGACCGCACCTTGAATATTGTGTGCAATTCTGGTCGCCGTATCTTAAAAAGGATATAGCGATTTTAGAAAAGGTACAGAGAAGAGCCACCAAAATGGTAAAGGGGATGGAAGGATACTCCTATGAAGAAAGGCTAAAAAGGTTAGGGCTCTTTAACCTGGAAAAGAGACAGCTGAGGGGAGATATGATAGAAGTCTATAAATTAATGAACGGAGTGGAACGGGTAAACGTAGATTGATTGTTTACCTTATCAGAATATAGAAAGACTAGGGGACATGCAATGAAGCTACAGGGTAAACTATTTAAGACTAATAAAAGAAAATATTTTTTCACTCAACGTGTAATCAAACTCTGGAATTTGTTACCGGAGGATGTAGTAAAGGCTGTTAGTGTAGCTGGGTTTAAAAAGGTTTGGACAAGTTCCTGGAGGAAAGGTCCATAAACCATTATTAAGAAGTGACTGAAGATATCAATGCTTGACCCAGTACAAGCATTGTGGAACTTGTGTCTCTTGGGGAAACTGCTAGGTACATATGACCTAGATTGGCCACTGTTGGAAACAGAATACTGGGCTTGATGGACCTTGGTCTGACCCAGTATGGCATATCTTATGTTCTTATGTTCTTATGAGGCTCTCAGTACTACTGTTGATCTGCCAGTGCCCTAGCAAAAGGTCCAGATCTGGCTAACCCCACTGATGACATCCACAACCTAAGGCACCTTTGATTAAGGTACTGTAAGATGCAACAGGCTGACAGGCGTGAGCTGAAAGGCAGAACACCAGATATATCCCCAAAACTGGAGAGAGCAAAAAATAAAGACAATGAAGAGGTAGTAAGGTGCCTCATCCTGTCTACTGTAGTGTGCATGTTATGTGAAGATGCAGTACTGTGGTGTTACGTGCGGTGCAATGGCGCAGGTGCACAGCACACACAATAACGCATGTGAAAGAAACGTCACACACATTATTCTACACGCTACGGGTGTGTCATGATGCAGCATGCATAGTAACGCGCGTTACTATGCATATGCAACTGTTCAGCATCATGAGGCCCCGCTCAAAACACAGAAGACAAAATGGTGGTGCGGCCACCAGCAGAGTGTATTCAGTATGTAGTATTTAGTGGTATACTGCAGAGTACATTGCCCAACTGAGCTCACACACGTAAATGGTGGCAGCTGTTGGTCACCCTAACGTGCAATGTCCCGTTAATGTACGTGAAACGGCCAAGGCATGCCAATGTGCATAACGTGCCTTCAGAACTGTAAAGCGCCATGTGCAATGTGCATGTTATATGGACCATGCGTTAAACATTATGCGCATAGAGAGAATAATGAAATGCACACAAAGTGTATGACATGCGCTGCATGTGCAGTGGCAGAGGCACCATGCATCAAAACATTGATGTACTGTAAAGTACATGTCCACCATATTTTCAGAAACAGCGGAATGTGCATTACTACGCATTCATTGTGATGCAACGCGCACAGTAACGCACATTACTATGACTTACTGCGCATACCAATATTACCGAGTCATGAGACCCCGCACGTTACACTAGACAAAATGGTGGCGAGGTCCCGAAAGCCTGTGTTTTCAGAAGACGACAATCTCCTCCTTGGAAGACTGATCTGCTGCAAGCAGAGGCATCTCTTTCCTGGGTCCTCAAGCAGACAGGACCTTAACAGGGTGAGGTGGGCTTGGGGGAACCAGACCAGGCACTTCAATGCGGCTGCACAATACCCAGGTGAGGTAAATGCATAGGGGCAGGTCACACAAACAAAGGAGTGCAACACAGTAGCCAGCAATCAACACACATATCATAGAAGAACGGCAGGGGAAAAGGAGAGGTCTGTGGCTTAACCTGGGAGCAATGCAACTGTGCTTGTTGATGTGTGCATGTCTGTCCTATCCCCAGGTGGCCTCAGGCCTAGGTACAGAAGTCTGTTGGGAATCCTGGTGCTATGGTAGGTGCGCCTGTTGATGTGTGCAGCTCTACTGTATCCCCAGGTGGCCTCAGGCCTAGTTACAGAGGTCTGTTGGCAATCCTGGTGCTATGGTAGGTGTGCCTGTTGATGTGTGCAGGTCTGCCCTATCCCCAGGTGGCCTCAGGTCTATTTACAGAGGTCTGTGTTTAATCCTGTGTTTAATCCTGGTGCTATGGTAGGTGCACGTGTTGATGTGCACAGGTGTGTCATTTCCCCAGGCAGAACCAGGTCTAGTTAGAGAGGTTTGTGTTTACCCTTGGTGGTATGGTAGGTGCGCCTGCATATGTGCGCAGGTCTACCCTATCCCCAGGTGGGCCTAGGCCTATTTACAGAGGTCTGCGTTTAATCCGGGTGCTATGGTAGGTGCTCCTGTTGATATATGAATGTCTTTCTATCCCAAGTGGCCCAGGCCTATTTACAGAGGTCTTGGTAATCCTGGCGCTATGGTAGGAGCGCCTGTTGATGTGCGCTGGTCTGCCCTATCCCCAGGTGGCCCCAGGACTATTTAAAGAGGTTTGTTATTCATCCAGGTGCTATGGTAGTTGCGCCTGTTGATGTATGCAGGCCTGCCCTAACCCCAGGTGGCCCCAGGCCTATTTACAGAGGTCTGTGTTTATTCCTGGTGCTATGGTAGGTGTTCCTGCTTATTTGCGCAGGTCTGCCCTATCCCCAGGTAGTCACAGGCCTATTTACTACGGTTTGTTGGTAAGTCTGGTGCTATGGTAGGTGCGCCTGTTGATGTGTGCAGGTTTTCCCTAACCCCAGGCAGCCTAAGGTCTATTTACAGAGGTATGTTATTCATCCTGGTGCTATGGTAGTTGAGCCTGTTGATGTATGCAGGCCTGCCGTAACCCCTGGTTGCCCCAGGCCTATTTACAGAGGTCTGTGTTTAATCCTGATTGTATGGTATGTACGCCTGCTTATGTGTGTATGTCTGCCCTATCCCCAGATGGCCCCAGGAATATTTACAGAGGTCTGTGTTTACCCTTGGTGATATTGTAGGTGCACCTGATTATGTGCATAGGTCTGCACTATCCCCAGGTGGCCCAAGGCCTATTTACAGAGGTCTGTGTTTATTCCTTGTGCTACAGTGCGTGCTCCTGCTTATGTGCTCAGGTCTGCCCTACCCCCAGGTGGTCCCAGGCCTATTTACAGAGGTCTCTGTTTAATCCTGGTGCTATGATAGGTGTGTCAGTTGATGTGCACAGGTCTGCCCTATTCCCAGGTGGCCCCAGGCCTATTTACTGAGGTCTTTTGGATATCCCGGGGCTATGGTATGTGTGCCTGTTGATGTGCGCAGGTCTGCCCTATCCCAAGGTGGCTCCAGGCCTATTTACAGAGGTCTGTGTTTAATCCTGGTGCTATGGTAGTTGCATCTGTTGATGCACAGGCCTGCCTTATCCCCAGGTAGCCCTAGGCCTATTTACAGAGGTCAGTGTTTACCCCTGGTGGTATGGTAGGTGTGCCTCCTTTTTGCGCAGGTCTGCCCTATACCCAGGTGGCCCCAGTCCTATTTACAGAGGTCTGTGTTTCTTCCTGGTGCTATGGTAGATGTTCCTGCTTATGTATTGTGATGATGAAGCTCCTCAAGAAGCAATGGAGATAGGAGAAAATCCTGAGGAGGAAAGTAGTACTGCATTGAAAAGTAGGATTTCTACCTCAAAATTAAAAAAACACTCAGCTGATCTAAAACCACACCTCACCTTAGGGGAGAAGACAGGTCTGGTCACTGATTGGGCACGCCCAAGCAAGAGGCAGGCAGTGCAACGTAGTGAGAGCTGGTTAAATACAGACAGACACACAGACAGAAGGAGAAGGAAGAGAACACAGACAGAAGGAGAAGGAAGAGAACCACGTGAAATTATGATGCCCCATGGTGAAGGGATAAGGCAATAGCCTTACAGATTGCCAAGGGTGAAAAAGAGGGATATTCTCACGCCTGTACCGGGAGAGGTGAAACTGACTGCACGTAAAATTATGACACCCCATGGTGAAGGGATAAGGCAACGGCCTTACAGATTGCCAAGGGTGAAGAAGAATGAAATGACACGGCAGGTAGGAGAAATGTTGTCCATGAGTGTAAGTGAAAAGCCCTATTGTTATGATCAGAATGCAAAGCCCTGTCAACTGACCAAGGGGGAAAAAGTTGCTGTGATGATAACCGGGCTGGAATCAAAACATGAGAGCCACTGGAAAGGCCCTTATAGAATAGTGCAACCGGTAGGACCAGTTTCATATTTGGTTGAAAACAGGAAAGGTCACCGGCAAGTTCACCATGTCAGAGTCTTAAAACATGGCATGATAGAATAGCATTAGCCCAGCTAGCCACAGTAGCTACCCCTGGACGACAATCCAAACAGAAGCAAAGTAGTGCAGACCCTATAGATTGTATCACGTGCTGTGCCGTCGATGCCAGGCCAGCCCAGCCCGTGATATCTTAAGGGGGGGGGGGGGATCTGTGATGATGAAGCTCCTCAAGAAGCAATGGAGATAGAAGAAAATCCTGAGGTGGAAAGTAGTACTGCATTGAAAAGCAGGATTTCTACCTCAAAAGTAAAAAAGCACTCAGCTGATCTAAAACCTCACCTCACCTTAGGGGAGGAGACAGGTCTGGTCACTGATTGGGCACGCCCAAGCAAGAGGCAGGCAGTGCAACGTAGTGAGAGCTTGTTAAATACGCAAGCAGCTAGAACACATACAGAAGGAGAAGGAAGAGAACCACGGAAGAAGGAAGTGGTAGGAGAAGCACTGAGAGACTCCAAAGCACGGAGAGACTCAGATGCACTGGGAGACTTGGGGAGAGACTCAGACTCAAGGAGAGAGTGAGACTCACGGAGAGACCCAGAGAGATACCTGGAGCTACAGGAAGAGCTACCTAAGAGCCAAGCAGGACCTTGGAGCAGTGGTCAGCGGTGCAAGGATCCACCCTGGAAGCACTCTCGTTACAAGGTAGAACCTGGGGTTAAAGGAGCTAACAGGTTTGATACCTGGGATAAGGGCAGTTGGAAGCACAGCATTAAAAGCCAAAGCAAGAACAGACAAAGCTACGAAGGAATTGTTCAGCCTGATATTCATCTGAAAAGCATAAAAGCTAATGAGAAACAAGCTGGAGCACAAATCCTAAAAGCCCATAGGAGAAAAGGTGCTAATGCTTATTCAGAGGACTTGAATGAAGGTAAAGCTGACATTTCTTACTATGATTGCTTATCTCCAGAACGTGTTAAACTCCTGAAAGCAAACTCAACACATTCTCTTAAGGATAAGTTGGGGAGGGGATTTACCTACACAGAGAACTGTTGCTTTGATAAGGAAAACATAGCTAATTACCATGAGCTGGGAGTCTTAACCAAACGTTTGCCTGAAGAGAAAGGCAGCCTCTGCTATTAACCCTATACAGCATGATAATGGCTGTGAGCAAGAAATGCAGTTAGATGATTGTCTGCCTTCAAATGATCTTGACTTAGCTATGGATTGTTCTGCTTGTTCTATTGAAGATAGCCATGGTAAAGAGCTTTGAAAACTATATGGAAAGAATATAGTATAAAGATTACTTTACCTGTTGCTACTGTGAGAAGCTTATGAAGGTTCAATAAGTGTAATCACATGCTGCTGCTGAGAAGCCTTGCCGTTTAAAAGGACATTGCTTTCAGTTCTGTGAAGTCACATGACTGCCTAAGTTTGAAGCCTGAAAAAGGAACTGTGAAACAGCTGAGTGAAAGCTGTGTTATTACTGCAACCTCTGTATGTTTGTTTTCCCATCTTTTGTTGGATGTGCATTTTCTTCTTTTGCGTCTGAAAGCACTGAGCTTCAATGCGCTGGAATAAAGCCTCATAAAAGAAATTTTCTTGCCTGCCTTTGTCCGCTTGAGTCACAACTACAACTCAATCCTTCAGGGGCCCAGCAACTACAACTCAATCATTCAGGGGCCCAACAACTACACTTCCCAGGACCCCTGAAGGGCAGCAAAGGCCGCTCCTACCTGAAAACCCTCGGGCCCAGGTAGTGGGTGGGTGGCAGTATCCAGGTCTGCCCTATCCCCAGGTGGCCCCAGGCCTATTTACAGAGGTCTGTGTTTAATCTTGGTGTTACGGTACGTGTATGTGTTGATGTGTGTAGTTCTTCCTTATCCCCAGGTGGCCCCAGGCATACAGTATTTACTGATGCCTGTTGGTAATCCTGGCGCTATGGTAGGTGTGCCTGTTGTTGTGCGCATGTCTACACTATACCAAGGTGGCCCCAGGACTATTTACAGAGGTTGTGTTTAATCCTGGAGCTAAGGTAGTTGCGCATGTTGATGTGCACAGGCCTGCCCTACCCCCAGGTGGTCCCAGGCCTATTTACAGAGGTCTGTGTTTAAATCTGGTGCTATGGTAGGTGCGCCTGTTGATGCGTGCAGGTCTTCCCTATCCCCAGATGGCCCCAGGCTTATTTACAGAGGTCTATTCATAATCCTGTAGCTATGGTAGGTGCACCTGTTGATGTGTGCAGGCCTGCCCTATCCCCAGGTGGCCCCAGGCCTATTTACTAAGGTCTGTTGGTAATCCTGGTGCTATGGTAGGTGCGCCTGTTGATGTGCACAGATCTGCCCTATCCCAAGGTGGCCCCATGCCTATTTACAGAGGTCTGTGTTTAATCCTGGTGCTATGGTAGTTGCGCCTGTTGATGTGCGCAGGCCTGCCTTATCCCCAAGTAGCCCTAGGCCTATTTACAGAGGTCTGTGTTTACCCCTGGTGGTATGGTAGGTGTGCCTCCTTTTTGTGCAGGTCTGCCCTATCCTGAGGGGGCCCCAGGCCTATTTATAAAGGTTCTTGTTTCTTTCTGGTGTTATGGTAGGTGTTCCTGCTTAAGTGCTCAGGTCTGCCCTATCCCCAGTGGCCCCAGGCTTATTTACAGAGGTCTGTTGGTAATCCTGGCGCTATGGTAGGTGAGATGGGAAAGGGGATAGCATGCTAGAAGAAAATGGCTTGCTGGCTGAAATTTCTCGCAACAAAGACTGAAGCAGCATCACAAGAACACCCACAGGCTAAAACCAGATACCTTTACAACCAAACTGACAAAAGAATGGAAGGGGGAGGTAGAGAGATGCCTTTGCTAGAGTTATCTTCTCAGGCACACAGACACAAAGGAGTAGGGCATTAGCCACAAATGCCTTAGACTGCAGGGAGAGATAATTAGCCACCCCTCAACTGACCAATCAGGAATCCTAGCCGTTAGGTACATTCCAGATATGCCACCTAGATAAGCAAGGGGAGCAGAGAATTCTTCCAAATTGCTTTTCTGCTCTAACTGACGTGACAAACTGCTATGCTAAGACTGTATAAAACCCCAGCTTGTATCCTGTATGAGTACTGGACTCCTTGATAGCTTACTATGAGCCTGCCCTGCTATAGCAGTATATAAAAAGTATCTGCCTGGAAATTTTGTCTCTCTCTTTCCTTGTTTTGTTCTCTCCTTGCCAGGTATTATCTGGACTGGACTGGGACCCCGCTAGATTCTCATCCCATGACAAAATGGCACCCCAGATGGGACCATCTAAGCCACTGGAAATCTCTCCCTCTTCTGGATCGATGGAACATTAAGCGCGCACCCACTAAGGTCAGTGTTACCGGGGGAAACCTTCCTGATCCTGAAGGGAGAGAAAGGTGATAGTGGGATGTCCAGAGAAGATTGATAGACTAGTGAAGAGACAGCAAGACACTTGACAAGTTTCCAGGTAGGGAAAATTAATCACCGGTGGGGAATTGGTCACCTCCCTCATTTACAGGTTTGGTGTTAGGTTTAAACACCTCCGTTAGAGGCTTGGTGGGAAGTAAGAATTGGGAAATTTAAAGGTTTAAGGGTCTGGGACCGAAACACCTTTAGCATGCGTTCTAAGAACTGGTGACCGTTTGCCAGATATGGCCAATCTGTCCAAATCGGTCCTAACTAAAAATCAGTCCTTTGACCTCCCATCTCTTTCAAATCTTTGATGCATTCTAACGGACCAAAAGATGAATCATCTTATTATTATTTGTTTGAAAATTCTATGAAATTCTGTCTTGAGAAAAATTGTCAGAAAAGTGTTTGTCCTGTAGTAAAGAGAAAGGATGAAGGGCCCCATCCTCCTTATCAGGATTTAGATGATCCTCTTGACCCCTTGCTTTATAATTTAACCCCTACTGTCCTGAGGTTACCTGATGTTCTGGAGCCTTCAGATGACCTTCCCATCCTGAGATTAGAGTCCCCCCCCCCCCTTCAGTAAGTTTAGTATCTCAGGGGTCAGTTAATCAGTCACCCAGCCCCACACAGGCAGAAAGGTCATTGCAGGCAACAGTTTCCCTGGAAGAGGGAGAGAACATTTTTCAAAGAACACACTCTCATCTCCCTGTACCAATCTGTAAATTTGCAAGCATTGCTACCAGTGTCCGAGATATGCCAAATATTACTTAAGCTATAATGCATTCTAATAATGACCGAGATATTACTACCATAATGCCCCTGAGAGTTGTTCCTACTTTGGGGACTGATGGGCAAGTTACTGACCACAAGGTCTATGTCCCTTTATCCACTGCAGACCTCCTTAACTGGAAAAATACCACCCCTCAGTGGAGGGATGATCCAGAAGGAGTTATTAAAGTTTTTGAAACTATTTTCCTTATGCATGAGGCAGACTGGAAAGACTGCCAGGTACTCCTTCAGACTCTCCTTAAGGCTGGAGAGGGGCCAGAGGTTATTAGGGCTGCCAAAGAAGCCTGAACCACTATTAACTGAGATAATGATAGACCCCAGGGTATTAGACGCCTTGCTGATGATGATTTTGACTGTAATCCCAATTGTGACCCTGACATTGCAGAGGGAAATTACCTCACCTCGATCTTCCGTCTCTGCATTTTGGAAGGTCTCTGTAGGGCTGCTCAAAATTTTATTTATTTATTTACATTCTCTTATATACCGCGCTATTCTGCATCAGTGCGGTTTACATTGAACAAACTTAAATTACATTGAACAGGGCATTATAACTTGGAGATAACTATTTTTTACAGGGAACATGGGCTATGGAGGGTTAAGTGGCTGTTAAGTGGCAGTCATAAGACTGTTAATTGGCGGAAAGTGCATGAAGTGAAGTACGGACCAGACGAACACTTTTCATATTTCTTTCAGCACCTTAAGGAAGCTGTAAGGGTCTGGGGAGGTATAGGAGACCCTGATGAGGCTGCCCATGTCACTTTAATGCGAGGCTTGTTTAAAGGACAATGCACTCCTGATATAAGGCACAGACTAGCATCAAGAGATGATTTTAATGGTAAGAATTTAAATGCAATACTATCTGTGGCCACTTCTGTGTTTAACAATAGAGACAGTAAGGAAAAGTGCAATGAGAAAACTTTGACTAAGCTATTGGCTGCTGTCATTATTCAAAACCAAAACATATTTCCTAGGGGTCCTCGACCAAATAATCCTGGAATCAGTACTCATTTCCAGTGTGGTCAAAAGGGCCACTTTAAACGTGAATGTCCTCATAAGGGAAGCAAATGTTCAGGATACTAAAGACCTTTTAATTAGTTTAGCTAGCGAAGGCCACAAAGTTTCCCTGACAAAGATTCAGTTTGCCCAAAAGGAAGTACACTATTTGGGCCATGTGCTATCAGAAGGTCAGAGAAAATTATCTGAAAGCAGACTTCAGGGTATACTGTCCTAAGCCACATACTAAAAGACAGATAAGAGTATTCTTGGGAATGGCAGGATTTTGCTGAGCTTGGATCCCAGGGTTTGGGGAATTGTCTAAACCTCTCACTGCCATGACATGTAAAGAGGAACTTGATGAATTGTACTGGACAAAAGAGACAAGCAATTACTTTGATCAGCTGAAACATGCCTTGTCCACAGCCCTAGCCCTAGGTCTCCCAGATTACCTTAAGCCTTTCACCCTCTTTGTCCAGGAACAGAGGGGGGGGGGGGGTGGGTGGCTTCAGAGGTCTTCACTCAAGAGTTGGGACCACGTAAACAACCCATAGCTTACTTTTCCTGCCAGTTAGACCCAGTGGCCCAAGGATCTGTACGTTAGCTGAGAGCAGTAACTGCTACTGATGCTACTGTGGAAAAAGCAAATACGTTTGTACAGGGACATGTACTGACTGTGGCAGTTCCCCATTCTGTCCACATGCTGCTAGATCAAAAGAACACTCAACACTTTTCAAATGCTAGACTAAATAGGTACGAGACTGAACTTCTGACTCCTAGTAATCTTACCTTTCTCAGAACTAACACTTTAAATCCAGTTACTTTGTTGCCTAATCCTAATGACAGGGGAACTTCATCATGATTGCTGCCAGGCAGTGCAGCTCAATGAGAAACTCCGTCCTGATCTTTCTGATGTTCCATTGGAAACATCCTGACTTGACCCTCTTTTGTGTTTGGAGTTTTAAAAGGTTATGCCATCATTGACCCAGACTCTTCTGATCCTGTGTTAGAGTCTGCTGTACTCCCATCTAATTATAGTGCACAAGCAGCAGAGCTAGTGACTCTTACATGTGCCTGTGAATTAGCTGCTTATGTGGCTGTAAAATTATTTATTTAACAGGTTTTACAGTATATACTGCTTTATCATTTCAATCAGAGCAGTTTACATTGAAGCTTGGTAATGTACATTAAACAGGGACAGTGATGACTTGAATTTTGTTTTTAGGTAATGGAGGGTTAAGTGATGTCCAAGGTCATGGGGAATGCTGGTGGGAGTCAAACCCTGGTCTCTGTGTTCCCAGGCCAGTGTTCTTAACCATTAGGCTACTCCTCCAGATAGCCTGCATACCTTTGGTATTATTCAATCCACAGGTCAATTGTGGAGACAAAGAGGGTTTCTCACCTCAGCAGGGACTAAGATTGCCAATGCCCAGTTAGACAGTGCCTTATTAGAAGCTATTCAGCTCCCTGAAGCTATCTCTGTCATGCACTGTAAAGGTCACTCCCAAGACTCAGATCCTATCTCTATAGGTAATAGAATGGCTGATTATGCTGCTCAGAAGGCTGCCTTGCTACCCCTATCTATCTCATTATACATGCAAGCCTCTGCCTGCCCAAGTGCTGCCAAGTCCCCTGGTCCTCTGTATACTAATTTACCCCCTGAGACAGTAGAACAATGGACGTCCTGGGGTTTCATCATCACCGGAAGGGGTCATGGACTGCACCAGAGGGCAGAGTAGCTATCCACACTCCTCAGTTAATACAGCTTTTAAGATTGTTACATCAAAGAACTCTTTGATCAGCTATGGAAAAGGGAGATTCAGGTTTGCCCCTGGAGTCTACTCCCTGGCTAAACAGATTGTTAAGGATTGCTTGCTGTGCGCGGCAAGTAATCCAAGGGGGAAGGTGCAAAACCATGGGCTTTTGTTCCTTTTGAGAGATTGCAAATTGATTTCACTGACTTGAATCCTGCCAAAAGTTTTAAATATGTATTAGTTATTGTTGATCAGTTAACTGGATGGATTGAAGCATTTCCTACTACCAATAAAAAGGCTCAGCAGGTTGCAAAAATATTGGTAAAGGAAATTATGCCAAGATATGGTCCACCTAGGGTCATTGATTCAAACTCTGCATTTCTGGGTTTCACCTAGAAACTCCACACTCCTTGGCATCCTCATAGTTCAGGATAAGTTGAGAGAATGAATCAGACTTTAAAACTGCAACTGTTAAACCTGTGCAAAGAAACCAAACTGACTTGGCTGGATGCTTTACCCTTAGCTCTGTTTAATATCTGCACAGCCCCAAGGGGAAGACTTAAAGTCTCCCTATACGAGCTGTTATATGGAAGACAACCTCTAGGGTGTGGACCCCAAGCCCCGGAGCTTCCTACATATGTTTTACAAGACTCTCACCTCACTTCTTATATTTTGCAGCAGCAGCAGTTGTCCTCTCTCCACAGGTATGCACAACAGTTTCAGCCTCTTCCATTAGATGTGTCTGCACATTCATTCCAACCTGGAGAGTGGATCCTCATCAAGACCTATCGCCAGCAAACACTACAGTCATCGTGGGAAGGGCCCTTCCAAGTGTTGCTGACCACCCCGACTGCAGTTAAAGTTGCCGGTAAAGGATCCTGGACTCACTACACACGCTGCAAGCACGCACTACCCCCACAAGCGCCTGGACCAGGACAAGAAGCAGCTGACAACGGGGCAGCCAAAGCCCTAGCAGCTGGTGAGGGAGAGGAGAAGACTCCTGAAGAAAAGAGGTTCACGGAGGTCATACCGGACCAAGGCCTGAAGATAAAGCTCAAGAGACTGAAATAATCTTATCTTTACTGATATCGTGACTCTCTATGCCTGCCTGCTATCTTTTTGGAAGGAGACCTTTGCCAGAAGAAACTCCAGTGCTTTACAGAATAACTTTAAGGACTGAAAATATTGTATACCTCCTTTTCTTTCTGCTGTTTGCATTGCTATATATTGTTATATTTCTTGTATGGTTGGTTAAGAAATGGGTAACCTCCATAGTCACAAGCCCTTTAGAATGATGTTTACTTATATTTTCTGCATTGTCTTCCTGCCCTTGAAAAGCCCTGGCTCTTTGGCATTAAAGGGGAGCCGGACTAGGGGGAAGGGATTGCTGCCTTTGTCATACATATAAGGATTACTCAGGCTGTCCCTCCAATCTGATGAAAGCTGAATACCAGCCTTCTGCTTCTTTATGTCCAAAGCCAGAACTTATAGGTACTCTTAGATTTAATTTTCATAATGCTTCTGTTTGTATAAAGGTTGATTCTTTTTGTGGTAAGGGTGTGATTCAGGCTCTGAAGGATAAACAACCATTGCTGAACAAGAACTTGGTGGGTCACATAGGCCGCAAGGTGCCTAAAAACCAAAGCACTGTTGCCACTCCGACCTCTGACCCTGAAGTCCTTGATCACTTTAGTCATTGGGAACAAAACGTTACTTGTAAAATAACTTAAAGATGTTGCCTTAAGGACAAGCCAAGATTGTTATATTTGTTCTCATGTTCCTTCACACTATCAAAGTGGTATTCCCTTAATAAGCATAGAGGTTGCTTACACTGATTATAATATCACTAGCTTCACCCTATCCAAAGCTTTTAATACTTCTTCTGCCTTCATTTCACTGACAAATTTAGGCCCCGAGACTGTTTGCTTCCAGAGAGATGGAAAAGGCCAGAACTTAGGGTGAAGTGTCTGTCTGTATAGAATCATATATGAAAGTACTAACAACTCTGGGACCCTCCAACACTCTTTTAGTCCTTATGACTCCACCTCACATATACTCACTTCTCCAGATTTAACTACTTTGTTATGCAATATTTCCTCTTACTCCCTTTCCCCTCTACTTATAGGTAGACTAGCTTCCTGGAAACCTCTTCCAGGAACTTACTGGGTATGTGGATTCAGGGCCTTCTCTGTATTTCCAAAGGGAGGAAAAGATACTTTTTTTATTGGCCTCGTGGTCCCTGGAGTGCAAATCACACCTAAACTCCCTGAGGGACGGCTAAGGAACCTGAGATCTCCATCTCCTAAAGAAGGCCATAATAAAGCCTTAGATAATATAGTGACCCAGTATGATGGGGACTCAGTGGTGAAAGGAATTATACCCAGTGTTTTCTTTAGTGTACTGTAGGCGTTATGATGAATCATAGAGACTTACGTACTCTTGCTTCTATTTTATCTACTTTTCTGAATGAAACAGCAAGTGCTTTTGAAAATGTTAAGGAAGAATTGGGTCAGTAGAGAAACCTTGCACTATAGAATTGATGGACCCTTGATTATCTTGCTGCCCAGGGGGGCATGCACAGTCTAATCGGAAGAACCTACCATATTAATGTCATGCAAGATTTACAGAGACCCCTCCAAGATATTATTAGGGATAAAACTGGCTTAGGAAACATTACTGAGTGGCTTGGAAACTAGGGTTAGCTACAACAACTTGTGTTCTATTCAATCATAGGTTTTGCTCTCCTAGTCTCTGTCTGTTGTTGCATTCAGTGTCTCCCAGGTTCGGTGCAGACCTTCAAAACATGATAGACAATAATGAATTCTAATCTCCTTGTCTCTGAAATTCCCCTGATCAAGTCTCAAGTATGCTTCAAGCATCAGAGACGTAATCAGACATGTTCCCCACTCTGGCTCAAGGACACCCATGCCTATACAATGGCCAAGAAGAACCTGAGCAGAGGGAAGCAGGAGCAAAAGGTGTGATTGCCTCCTGGGACAAGAAGGCAATCAAAGGGGGGAATGAGATGGGAAAGGGGATAGCATGCTAGAAGAAAATGGCTTGCTAGCTGAAATATCTGGCAACAAAGACAGAAGTAGCAGTACAAGAACACCCACAGGCTAAAACCAGATAAACTACCTTTACAACAAAACTGACAAAAGAATGGAAGGGGGAGGTAGAGAGATGCCTTTGCTAGAGCTATCTTCTCAGGAACACACACAAAGGAGTAAGGCGTTAGCCACAAATGCCTTAGACTGCAGGGAGAGATAAGGTAGCCACCCCTCAACTGACCAATCAGGGAATCCTAGCCATTAGGTACATTCCAGATATGCCACCTAGATAAGCAAGGGGCCCAGATAATTCTTCCAAATTGCTATTCTGATCTAACCCACGTAACAAACTGCTATGCTAAGACTGTATAAAAACCCAGCTTATATCCTGTGTGAGTGCTGGACTCCTTAATAGCTTACTATGAGCCAGCCCTACTGTAGTAGTATATAAAAAGGTATCTGCCTGGAAATTTTGTCTCTCTCTTTCCTCGTTTTGTTCTCTCCTTGCCAGGTATTAACTGGACTGGACTGGGACCCCGCTAGATGCTCGTCCCACGACAGTAGGTGCACCTGTTGATGTGCGCAGGTCTGCCCTATCCAAAGGTGGCCCTAGGCCTATTTACCGAGGTTTGTGTTTAATCCTGGTGCTATGGTAGTTGTGCCTGTTGATGTGTGCAGAACTGCCTTATCCCCAGATGGCCCCAGGCCTATTTGATGAGGTCTGTTAGTAATCCTCGTGCTATGGTGGTTGCGCCTGTTGATGTGTGAAGGCCTGCCCTATCCCCAGGTAGCCCCAGGCCTATTTACAAACTTCTGAGTTTACCCCTGGTGGTATGGCAGGTGCGCCTGATTATGTGCGCAGGTCTGCCTTAGCCCCAGGTGGCCCCAGAACTATTTATAGAAGTCAGTGTTTATATCTGGTGCAATGATAGGCGCGCCTGCTTATGCACACAGATCTGCCCTATCTCCAGGTGGCCCCAGGCCTATTTACAGAGGTCTGTTATTCATCCTGGTGCTATGGGAGGTGCGCCTGTTGATGTGTGCAGGTCTGCCTTATCCCCAGGTGGCCCCAGGCCTATTTACAGTGGTCTGTTTTTCATCCTCGTGCTGTGGTAGGTGCGCCTGTTGATGTGTGCAAGTCTTCCCTAACCCCAGGCGGTCTCAGGCCTTTACAGAGGTCTGTTATTCATCCTGGTGCTATGATAGTTGTGTCTGTTGATGTGCACAGGCCTGCCCTATCCCCAGGTGGCCCCAGGCCTATTTACAGAGGTCTATGTTTATACCTTGTGCTATGTTAGTTGTGCCTGCTTATGTACGCAGGTCTGCCCTATCCCTATCCCCAGGTGGCCCAAGGCCTATTTACAGAGGTCTGTTATTCAACCTGGTGCTTTGGTAGTTGCGCCTGTTGATATGTGCAGGCCTGCCCTATCCCCAGGTGTTCCCAGGCCTATTTACAGAGGTCTGTGTTTAATCCTGGTAGTATGGTAGGTGCGCCTGCTTATGTGTGCAGGTCAGCCCTATACCCAGGTGGCCCCAGGCCTATTTACAGAGGTCTGTGTTTAATCCTGGTGCTAGGGTTGTTGCGCCTGATGATGTGTGCAGGTCTGACCTATCCCCAGGTGGCCCCAGGCCTATTTGCAGAGGTTTGTGTTTACCCCTGGTGGTATGGTAAGTGTGCCTGTTTGTGTGTGCAGGTCTGCCCTAGCCCCAGGTGGTCCCAGGCCTATTTTCAGAGGTCTGGGTTTATTCCTGGTGCTTTGATAGGTGCTCCTGCTTATGTACGCAGGTCTTCCCTATTCCCAGGTGGACCCAGGCCTATTTACAGAGGTCTGTTGTTCATCCTGGTTCTATGGTTGGTGCGCCTGTTGATGTGCGTAGGCCTGCCTATCCCCAGGTGGCTCCAGGCCTACTTTATTTACTGAAGTCTGTGTTATAATCCAGGTACTATTGTAGTTGGGCCTGTTGATGTGTGCAGGTCTGCTCTATCCCCAGGTGGCCCCAGGCCTATTTACAGAAGTCTGTTTTTATTCCTGGTGCTATGGTAGGTGTTCCTGCTTATTTGTGCAGGTCTGCCCTATCCCCAGGTGGCCCCAGGCCTATTTGCAGAGGTCTGTTTTTCATCTTGGTGCTATAGTAGGTGCGCCTAGTGATGTGCACAGGTCTTCCCTAAAACCAGGTTGCCTCAGACCTATTTACAGAGGTCTGTTATTCATCCTGGTTCTATGGTTGTTGTTTCCCATCAGCGCCGATGGGCTTAGCAGAGCCACAATGTGGTAGGCGACGGCCTATGATCCATGCTAATTGAACTAAGCAGACAGGCCTAAGCAGCTTGACCTGTAACTGAAGCCTGTAGTTAGGCCCAGAGGAATGAAAACCCCCCTGAATGATGACACCATAGAATTGAAACTTAACTCAGTTTAACTGAACATAGCTAAGCAGAAACGAAACTTAGAAAATATAGAAAAAACAAGTTTAATTGGTACTGATAAGGTGTGCTATGCTTCTATAGAATTAATTAACTCTGCAAAAAGCAAGGTTACAGTGCCCTGCTTCCCATATGTTTTAACAAGCTAAGCGACCTTGGAGGAAAGATGTAACAAGTTAGAGACACTGACCATTGTAATTGGGACTAGAAGGGGGGCAACCAGGTGCTGAGCCCAGACCAGGGTCCCGATTGGGTAGCCATATCAGTACCGGGACCAATAGATGGGTGAGAGGGGTACTGGGACCAATGAAAAGTTTGCCTATGCTTAGAATGGACAAGAAAGCTATAAAAGTTGTTGTTTTACTAGAAGCCATTGCTCAGCCATTTTGAAATTGCTTATTGCTTGAGCCATGTGCACATTAAACTGGCTTGGATCCTTGAAACGACTCCTGGTTTTATTTATTGCATGCTTATCTGCTGCTACATTTCTTGGTGCATTGGCCGGGAAGTGCGAGTGGTGGATGGTGTTCAAGTGAATAAATCCACGTAATTCGCCTTGAGGTTTGGTCCAGTTGGAACCATGCCAATCCGACGCAGGGGAATTTCCCTGGGCCCACCGATCCTCTTGTATCGGAGGGAGTTCTGCCTGGCCTCGGCAGGCACTGAGTCCTGCTGGCCAACACTTCCGACCCGGGGGAGTCCAGGATCCAACTCAGAAGCTTGGGAACCAGATCTGGTAAGTATAGTTTTGAAAACCTGTCTAGACAGATGAGTTAGAACTGCAGTTTGAAACTTGTGAAACTTTGGTAAGAATTTGACTTGTAATCTCGAGAACTTGGAACTTGGAATTTGGTAATGAGAGCACTGATCCCCTCTCAAGGACGGTCCTATTAACCTTGCATGAGTATGCGCGAGGTGAAGCCATCGTCCTTCTTGTTTGGTAAGACTTAAGTCTTTGTTTGAAAATCCTTGCATGAGTATTCGCGAGGTACAGCTGTTAAAAAAAAAAAAAAAAAAAATCATGATTTAGCCTAGTCAG
Organism: Ichthyophis bannanicus; assembly: GCA_033557465.1. Lineage (NCBI taxonomy): Eukaryota > Metazoa > Chordata > Amphibia > Gymnophiona > Ichthyophiidae > Ichthyophis > Ichthyophis bannanicus. The sequence goes on from CM066033.1 coordinate 763,448,323, forward strand.
AACAGACAGGAACTTGGAATTTGTAATCTCGAGATATTGGGAATTGGTAAGAGAGCATGATCACCTCTCAAGGAAGGGCCGAGTAACCCCGCATGGGTATTCGCTGGGTGAAACCCCCATCCTTTTTGTAATTGGGAAATTGGATAAGACTAGTCAGAATAGATAGAAAGGAATGCATTCTGAGATACGTTGCTAGCATGACTGTGTGAATGAAGTGTGAATGAGAGGTCTGGCAGCACGGACCAAGCAGAGTGGACTCTGGACTAGCGCAGTTCCTAGTCGGGTGACTGCGTCTAGGTCGCGAAACGGATGAAGCGTTTGGTGTATTGTCCGTCCTGTGTATTTGATTTGTTATCTGTTGAAACTGCGAGTTTCCCTTCTGTTATAAATGTGAGATTATTCTGTTGAGTAATTTGTGACAGTTCACTGATTAAGAAATTGTATTAATAGAGCAGAATGAAGACCCAAAACACCTACAGTCATTTTTAGAAATCAAAAAGCTGGTCTGACCCAGTTTGTTTTTCTACTGCAGTGTGAAAAACTGACAGGGGGCGTGTCTGAAGGAAAGAATGTACAGTGTCGTCTTTCTAATCCTGTGCAGGCTTAAATCTCAATGCTGTTAGTTTGTGCTTATTTCAGGACAATTGTACCTGTTCTGCTATGGTTATGTAATATATATATCATTTATATATCATTTAATAAGAATGTTTAGTCAGGATTGTGGGTCCCGATAGTTTTTGGGACTTAGCCTAGAAAGGGTTAAGTTCTTATTCGAATGCCGGCATGTCTCTGTCTGTGTCTCTATGTGTGTGTGTGTGTGAAACTGTGATTATTTCATTTCCAGTGAGCAGAGAGGTGTGGCTCACACAGCTTACTAGGGAATGTGACAGCCGTTCCCGATTGAGCGAGCAGTCTCTTTTGCTTGTTTAAAATAAAGGATTCATTCAATCAAAGTTAAAAAAAAAAAAAAGTTTATCTTGCGGAGTGTTTGCACTAACCTTTTTATGAACAAATATAAGTCATTTGAAACTCTGTACTAGTTACTAATGAACAAATCAGTTAGCTACACTGACCTTTACAATATTGGCTTTTAAGATAAATTAATCTGTTTTTCTGTATTTGAAAAAAGGGAAAGGTGTGCTGTACTTTATGAAAAATATCCGGAATGTCTTTTGAATATTTGCTTTCTGAAACTAAAAAAAAGTAATAATTTCTTTTGCAGAGACATGCTGATTACGGCTGGCAGATAGTTATTTTTATTCTAACTGTATCTAAATTGTTCCTGTTTGGAATAAGTTGCAATAAGCATAATGGATGTATGTGCTCAATCTAAGTGTTTCCTGCCTGCCCTATGTTTACAGAAATAATAAGTGTCTTTTCAAGTATGATCAAGAATTTCAGTAAGGGATTTACTGAAGACTATGAAATGTCTCTGTCCCAATCAGGAATGCTATGTGAAAGGGAGTGACTTCTGCTAGTTATATTTCCTTAGTTCACTATATTTTGCCCCAGAATCTCTAGATATCCTGTCTCTCTCTGTAAGTAGCTCCGTTTAGAGTGCTTAAGGGGGGGATGGAGCCCATTCCACCGATGATGTCACCCCCCGGTAGGCGTGAACTAATGTGCCCACAGCAGAGAAGTAGATCATTTAAAAAAAAAAAAAAAAACAACCTCCTGGATAGAGCGTTGCTAGGAGAAACCCAGGAGAGGGGGGGGGGGGAAATCCACCCTGTAGATTCCCTAGTTTGCCAGCCACCTCCGCAGGAGGAGGATGTGCACCCCCTCTGAACCAGAAGTGAAAGTCAGCTGACCAGACTTGTTTAGAACTGAAAAAAACTGCATTATACACTGAGAAGCCTTAGGATTTGATTGAACTAATGAACAGTATAATGCAGACCAGTAGCCCAGGAGAAGTTGTGTTTTTGTCAGTCAGTCCCAGAGAGATACAAAACAGAAATGAAACTGGATGGATTTGCGGGCATGATAGTTACTGGAAGTTGATTTGAAAGTGTGTGGATTGTTGAAGAAGGACAGAGAATGTAAAAATTGTAAGATGGAAAAAGAGAACAGATATTTTAGTCGAATGATGTGGAGGAGATTCTCCTAATCAAAGGACCAGAGAACGTGTAAGAGGCCGCAGAAGTAGCAGGCCTCCACTGGGTGCAAATCAGTGCACCCATTATAGAAAAAGAAGGACATTAGAGAAGTGAATGCCCGTATCTTGACTCCTCCCCAGGAGGGAGGAGGGAGTACTTGATTGCAAAGTCATAAAACAATAAACCAAGCACAGTGTTTCAGCATGAGAGTGAAGTAGCTATAGCGTGAGTGGCAGCCGAAGAGGGCTACAGCATGGATGAAGACTAGGCCAGACCGGACTCTCCAGTTTCCCTGGGTCCCCAGGAGTCAGTCTGAAAAATAGGGGACCAATATATGGACTTTTATGGGGGATACAGGAGCAGAATACTGAAGCCAGGAGCCCCTGTGTTTTTCTAGATGCACCACCATTATCAGAGCTACTGGGACTAAGGCCACAAAGCCTTTTCTGCAGAACCGCATGTGTGAACTAGAAAAAAAAAAAATATAATAATAATAATGTACCAGTTCCTGTATATGCCTGAATGCCCTATTCCATTTTTGGGCCGAGAGCTGCTTGCAAAGTTTCAAGCACAGATATCCTTTGTTGAAGGGGGAAAAAATGAAACTCAAAATCTGCTGGCCTGATGGTGTTAACTGTCCCCCAAGAAGAAGAATGGCGGTTCTATTCACCTGCATCCAAAGCAACAAGCTGTACACTTACCACCTCATAGCCCCACCTGGAGGATGGGCAGAAGATAATCCACCTGGCCTAGCGAAGAACATAGCCCCTGTCATTGTCACCCTCAAGCCAGTCAAGAAGCCTGGGACAGGTGATTACCGCCCAGTGCAGGATCTAAGAAGAATGAATGATGCAGCTGAAACTATACAACCAGTGGTACCAAAATCCTTATATTCTCTTGGAACTGATCTCTGCTGAAGATATATATTTTACCATTCTGGACTTAAAAAGATGCCTTTTTCTGTATACGCTTAGCCCAAGACCCCACTACAAGGAGGTAGGGCCAACTCATCTGGACAGATTACCTCAAGAATTCAAGAACTCGCCTCACTCAGCAAAAGATTTGACAAGTTATCCAGAAACTCCAGAAAAAAAAAGTAAAAATTCTACTTCAATATGTGGACAACTTGCTTATAGCCACCAACTCAGAAAGTGAATGTCCACAAGCCACCAATGAACTCTGGAAGCTTTTTAATGAGGCTGGATACAAAGTCTCAAGAGCCAAAGCATAATTATGTCAAACAAGTTAAATACCTAGGATTCCAGTTGTCCAGCGGAATTCGACGCCTGGAACCCTTACCAGAACGCAAAGCAGCTGTATGCAGTATTCCTACTCCAACCACCAGGAGGCAAGTGAGAGCCTTCTTGGGTGCCACAGGGTACTGTTGTATATGGATCCCCAATTTTGCGCTGCTAGCAAAACCATTGTATCACATTGTATCAAGCTACTAAAGGAATGAAAAAGTCTCCATTGGAATGGGGACTTGAATAGGAATGCAGTCTTTTGATCTTTGAAAACCGCTCTGATGTTATCACCAGCTCTGGGTCTACCAGATGTCCAGAAAACCTTACAGTCTCTATGTTCATGAGTCGCAAGGAATGTTCTAGGAGTGTTGACTCAATCTCTTGGACCTTATTTGAGAAGCTGTTACAGCTACAGCCTTCCTAGTAAGCAAAAACTAAAAGAAAAATCCCTTTGAGACAGAATCTTCAAGTTACTGTACCACACTCTGTTCTAACCAATATGAAATACAAAGGAAATTACTAGCTAACAAATCTATGAATGTTGAAGTATTAGAGTATGTTGTGTGAAAACCCCAGATACAACTGAAGGGTCAGTCAAGCTTTCAATCCTGCTATGTTGTTATCAGTTGGTCTTGATCCCCTGATCATGACTGTTTAGAAATTATGGACACTGTATTCTCAAGCCGCCTGGATTTGACTGATGTCCCTCTGGAGAACCCTGAACAGAATTTCTTTGTGGCTGAAGGCAGTTTCATCATCAATGGACATTGTTGTGCTAGATATGCAGTGGTGACCCCTGATTTGGTAGTTGAGTCCTCAGCCCTGGCCCCAGAAACTTTACCACAGAAAGCTGAACTGATAGCCCTCACTAGAGCACTAACAATAGGAAAAGGGCCCTGTCTAAATGTGTACCCAGATTCCAAGTATGCCCTTACAACCTTGCATGCCTATGGGGCCCTGTACAAAGAATGAGGGTGGATAACCTTAGGAAGCAAGTCCATTAAGTATAGCCCCAAGATATTGATATTAACAGATACATACTGCCTATAGATCTCAGAATTTAGGAAAAGTAGAATGTATGAATTGAACCCTGAAATCTCAGTTGTCCAAACTTTGCCAAGAGGTTTACCTGAAGTGGCCCCAGGTTCTTCCCATAGCCCTTCTTAGGATATACTTAGCCCCTGCTAAGTCTTTAGGAGTTTCCCCTTTTGAGATTCTGTATGGGCAACCCCTGCCTATTGTATAGGAAATAAAAGGAGATATGAGACAGATAGGATCTGAAATTATTAGACATGAACTATTGGTTTTAAGTTCTGTTTTGCAGAAGTCTTCATACCTGAGTACAAAATCGATTACTCATCAATTTGCCTGCACCCCTGCATCCTTTCAAGCCTGGAGTCTCGGTGTGGATCAAAGAGTGGAGAAAGATACTTTAGCCCTGCATTGGAGGGGACCCTATGTCGTCATCCTGTCAACAACTCCAACTGCAGTAAAAGTCGCAGAATTTGAACCTTGGATCCATCATAATCAAGTGAAGCCAGCAGCTGCTCTTGAACCTGATCACTGGACTACTGTACAGCATCCTGAGACTCCATTGCACCGCACCCTACGACAACAACCACGGACCTAAGACTTATTGGTCCCTCAGAAACTGCACTATTTCAAGACTGTTTGTTTATCTGAAGGTAAGCCTCGCATCTGGAGAAAAAAACTGCAATCATCAGAAAGAGACTGTGTTGTGTTAAGAAATTGAATCTTCTAAGAGACTGTGTTTAAATACTCTGAAAAAGACTGTTTTGATCTCCTAAAGAGTGAACTGCTCTAAAGAAGCAATAATAGCCTAAGAGACTATGCTATGATATTTTAAGAAATTGAGACATCCCAGAGGCAGTGATACTTTGGAATCTACAGCCCTACTCCTGCCAAAAAGTTGGTAGGTCTACTTACGGCAGAAGCTTGAGGATCTACAATCAACCCTACATCTGTTATCTGTTGTGGAAGTCGACAGTTCCACCAATTTTCCAGAGACTATGCCCATTATGAATTATTATTATTGCTTTATTCTGGCAACAGTTTTGGAGTGCTTTGAAATGACTTTTGCCTTGCCTCCCTGGGCAGCCTGTATAAGTACAACATGACTGGACCGAAGGTCACTCAGACCTTGTTTATCATTCTTCCTATACTTGCATTGGTATACTCTCCAATCCAAAAGTTGTTCTAGATCTTGACTTTCTACAAGGCTATGCAAGCCACCGTTGCAATTCCTCATACCACCACCAGAACTTGTTTCTTGAACTTGCTGGAGCAATAGCATCTAGTCTCCACACTTCTGACTGTTTCTTTTGTGGAGGAACTAAGATGGGAGATCAGTGGCCCTGGGAGACGCAAGAACTGAACTATTCTATCCTATACAATCAGACTGATTTACATAATACTACTAGTGAGTGGGTATTGGCCCACCCCATTGTTGACAGTTTGTGTTTTGTTTGGACTGGACCACAATCTACTACGAAGGATGGACAGCTGGTCTGTCTAAATCAGAAGCTTTACGACAGCACAACAAAGATGCAACTGAACCTTCTAATCCTTTTAGGTTCTTTTTTCCCACTCTTGCCAAACTATGGACTTTGACTATCTGCCTGTTGCTCCCTTGTTTCTTGCCACTTTGCTTGCGAATGATAACTTCAGTTATTAATAACACTGTAGAGCATAAGGCAGCTACAAAGATATTAGCTATGTGAACTTACTACCCTATACCACAGAGCGATACCTTTACCTAGTATTATGTGATTTGATTCTCACACCTTATTAACATGCGGGTGAGAATAATCAAAGGGGGGAATGTGGTAGGCGACGGCCTATGATCCATGCTAATTGAACTAAGCAGACAGGCCTAAGCAGCTTGACCTGTAACTGAAGCCTGTAGTTAGGCCCAGAGGAATGAAAACCCCCCTGAATGATGACACCATAGAATTGAAACTTAACTCAGTTTAACTGAACATAGCTAAGCAGAAACGAAACTTAGAAAATATAGAAAAACAGTTTAATTGGTACTGATAAGGTGTGCTATGCTTCTATAGAATTAATTAACTCTGCAAAAAGCAAGGTTTACAGTGCCCTGCTTCCCATATGTTTTAACAAGCTAAGCGACCTTGGAGGAAAGATGTAACAAGTTAGAGACACTGACCATTGTAATTGGGACTAGAAGGGGGGCAACCAGGTGCTGAGCCCAGACCAGGGTCCCGATTGGGTAGCCTTATAAGTACCGGGACCAATTGATGGGTGATAGGGGTTCTGGTACAATTGAAAAGTTTGCCTATGCTTAGAATGGACAAGAAAGCTATAAAAGTTGTTGTTTTACTAGAAGCCATTGCTCAGCCATTTTGAAATTGCTTATTGCTTGAGCCATGTGCACATTAAACTGGCTTGGATCCTTGAAACGACTCCTGGTTTTATTTATTGCATGCTTATCTGCTGCTACAACAAGGAAGGGAAACTCTCCCTTCGTGGCTCTGTAATGCAAATGGCGCTGAGGGAGAAAGGAAGGCTCTGCCGGGGTGGCCGCACGGCACTTCCTTCTGACGCTGCCTCCACGGCTCTTCCTATCGCCATTTTTTTTGAAGGACGAGTGATTCACGCTTACTGGGGGCAATTTTTTTACGCCCTCAAAAAGTTGCCCCATGAGGCCACCACCTCACTCGGCCTAATGATAGAACTGCCCCTGCCTATACCCTCCCCCCTCTTCCTCCTTTCTCCGTCTCTGTGGATAACTCTGTACTCCTTACTGTTTCCTCGGCTTGCAATCTTGGGGTTGTCTTCGACTCTTCTCTCTCCTTCTCCGCACACATTCGTCTGTTAGCTATGTTCTGCCATTTCTTTCTCTATAATATCAGCAAACTCCATCCTTTCATTTCTAAATGCACTACTAAGACGCCTATCCACTCCTTGATCACCTCCCGCCTTGACTACTGTGACCTACTTCTTGCTGGTCTCCCTTTGAATCATCTCTCTCCCCTTCAATGTGTTCAACTCTCTGCTGTGCGGCTAATCTTCCACCAGCTTCGTCATGCCCATATTACTCCTCTTCTTAGGTCAATCCACTGGCTCCCTATCCATTTCTGCATCCAGTTCAGACCTCACCTACTGACCTATATATGCATTCACTCTGCAGCTCTTCACTACCTTTCTTTTCTTATCTCTGCTTACAACCCCTCTTGGGAACTCTGCTCTTCTGGCAAACTGCTTCTATTTGTGCCTTTCTCTTCTTTTGCTAACTCCAGATCTGCACTTTACGCCTGGAACAATCTACCTGTGTCTGTACACCAGGCACCTTCTCTTGTCTTCTTCAAATCCAGGCTGAGAACTCACCTCTTTGCCGATGCTTTTGGATCTTGACTCACCTGCTCTCCTTTTTCTTTTCCTTTCCCCCCTTGTTTTATCCCAGCCTACACCTCCTATGTTGTCTGTCTTCACTAGATTGTGAACTCTGATGGGCAGGAACTGTCTCTTACATGTCTGTGCAGCGCTGCGTGTGACTTGTAGCACTATACAGATGCTCAGTAGTGGGAGTGGTAGGATGGGTCCTCCATGGGGCCCTGTTCCAGTCCCTCTGCTGTGGCTGTACTGGGGGCCAGCACACCATGTATGTGTGCAGTTCACATGGGTGTCTGTGCGGCCCTACGCCGCACACTGTCATGTGTTTGCTGATGGGTGTGTGGCGGTGTACATGCTTTGTATCATGTAGGAGTGGTCACAGCATGTCCACGTGTTCAGTGCCGGTCCATCCATCTCACAGGGCTGTTGTTTGCACAGGGCCACGTGGTCCAGGTGGCCACACGTAGACAACATCCGTATCTGCGGTTCGTCAGGCTGGCAGACCTCGGGGGGAGCCGTGGTGGGTACAGCCCCCTTGGATTGCTGCAGAAGTGGGGGATGCCATCCCCCTTCCCAGGGAAGCTGTATGGGTGTGCCAGGTCCTCCTCAGGCCCTTGTTTGATGACCGCTGCCCTCTTCTGGGGAGAGGGTAGGATGTGTCTGCTTTGCCCAATGTGGGGTTGGGGGTGGGGTTCCAGGGGCTGGTCGTGGGGCATTGCGGGGCCTGGATGGGAGTGAGCACTGGGTTGGGCTGGAGCTGCATGGTGACTGGTGTGGCTGGGCCACATGGGATGGGGCTGACATTGCCTCCCACACCATAGTATGTGCACTGATGGTTGTGGTGCTGCTCTGGTGCCCATATAGCACTAAATAATTCTCAAGGACGCTTGCCAGCAGAAGTTCATTCTCCTCCTGGGTGAAACTCAATGCCCTCCTCCTAGCGTCCTCAGGCACGGACCTCCTCTTCGGCTTCCCCTCTGGTGCCTCTTCAAGCTGGTCCCATGGGAGCCGGGACACCCTGGATGGCTCTGCCTTCTCACCCTCAGGCTTCTGTATGGTGGCGGCTGCTAGGGGCTGCTGACTACCTTGGTTGCCGGATATGTCTGTCACCTCACTGTGGTTCTCCTCACTCATGTTGTTTGCTGCTCTCTTACCTTCACCTCCTTTGATTGTTCTCCTACTATACACCCTCAGCGGTATGTGCATAATGATGCATCTTTATGGCTACCTAGGGTGCGGACTTATGCACGTTGTGCACATGGAATGCCTCGCTCATGCAGAATGCTTTGCGCATGCGCGTGGTGCACTCCTGCGTGTGTTCTGTGTAAGCGCATTATGGGATTCGGCATGCATAAGGCATGTTGGAGGTGCACAGCACATTTTCCATGCATTGCCAAGTACATGGTGCATCCCTGTGTGCATACAGCAGGCGTAACATGTGCTGGAACACACCTATGGAACACCCGTAGGAACGCAACATGTGCATGCGTGATGCATGGAAAATGCACCTTGCACATCCTACGCACACGGGACAGTGCTTTATGCATGCTGAATCCCGTAACATGCCATTGATGGTATGACCCGCACGTTCCTACATGCGTTACACATCCATAGGTGTGGACCATTTTGCTACGCTGCTCCTGGTGTGCGCCGTTGCATCTACAGGTGTGTTATGTTTGATCTGATTATTTTTGTCAATAAGAAAACACAACTCTGCATGTTTAACAAGAAAGTATATTAATATCCACAAACTAATGTATTCAAGTAGAAACTTCAAACAGACTTCAGCAATCAATTCAAGCCCTATAGACAAAGCAACAGGTAGGTCTCAGACTTAACAGGCAAAAACATACTCCAGTCAGTAACAACTGTCTGGGTATAGCCCTTATTGCATCAACGACCTTTAATACTTGGGATAAGGCGATGGCCAAGCACTTTTTCAAGCAATGCCGTTAAAAGATAAGTTAAGCTGACCACTTTCTCTATATGAGTTGGTTGAAAAATTTTGAGTCTAAACTGTTTATTCTGTTTCAAGAGTCAGTGGATGCTTCCCCCTTTTTCAGAGCAACGAAGTATTAAAGGTCGTTGATGCAATAAGGGCTATACCCAGACAGTTGTGTTTAATCCTGGTGCTATGGTAGTTGTGCCTGTTGATGTGTGCAGAACTGCCTTATCCCCATTGGCACATCACATACTGTTTTATGGCCACCTACACTGCAGTATGACCCACTGCTACACACACATATGGTCTACACAGCTGAGGGGTTGTGCTGGGGCATTGGGACATGACATGATTGTCATGTTTGTGCATTTGCCTGTGGATTGCAGATCCACATCTCTGCAGGGAAGCATGGCAATACATCTCTGTGTCTTCCTTTCCTACCTTATCACCTTGTAGTTGTGTGGTCAGCTTGGTGTATCTGCCTGGGCCGTGCTCCATGTCTGTTGTATGGCCTGACACATATTTCATGACTGACTCACCTATCAGAGCACTCACATGGCCATGGTACAGTTGGTGGACATTGGACACATGTTACAATCACTTTGTCCTGTCCATCTTAGAATGACTCATGCACAGGTGTTTGAGACTGACAGCTATACATGTGCAGACATTCCAGCCAGGTATGTTGGAACGTCAACCATGCATTATGTGTTCTCTTGCTATTGCAGTGATGATGCAGACAACGTACGTTGATGCCATCTGGATCACTCACAGCACAATAACCACAGACCACCTTTCTGATCATTGACCAGTGTGGGTGTTTTATCATACACAGGATGTGTGAGGTGTATCCAATGTTGTGCTGCTGCATTCCTGCCCACAGATGGCTCCAGTGATATCCACATAGGTGTTCCATTTTAACACAGCTACATTCTTTGCTCCCATGTGCCTGGCCAGTTGCATGTCGGCTCATTTGGACCATTGTGGCTTCTTTTGGGTGGGCCTACCTACTACTTGGGCACATGCATGCTCAGACTGGTGCCTGTCCATCCCCACCTGGGAGGTGTTTGTGGGACATAGCTGGCATTGGTGTTCATTGGCACTGGTGCTGACAGTGGCGGCGGGGCAGATTAATGATGAGCCTGTCTCCTTGTCTATACATCATTAACAGCAGAGATTTTCATGTCATGATGTGGAGGAGTGGCATAATGGTTCTCATACTGGCCTCGGAACCTGTAGGTTAGGGTTTGATTCCCCCTAGCACTCCATGTGGCCTTTGTCAGATCACATACCCTCCATTTCTCTGACAGGATCCAGGTTATTATTGCCCCTTTTTAATGTACATTACCAGGTTTATCTTACAATTTACACTGCTTTGATTGATATAATGAAGCAGTATCAGACAGCTGTTACATATATATGTCTGTACACTTGCTGACATTTTGCTATGTATGCTTTTTCAGGTTTGTGTGTCCTGTATTGCCAGGCAGGTATGGTTTTGTGGACATTTCATGACTGATGTGTGTTGGGTCCTCATCATTCACCACCTACTGTCTACATGCATGCATATGTGACTACGGCATTTAGAGCATGCAGCTGCATTGGGGGGAGGCCTGTTGAGCAGTACACACCATGCAGCTCCTGGACATGATCTGTCCTGTTCATCATCTGTGGATGAGCCAGTGACTTTTGTGTGACATGTTGGACACACATTTGTCTCTGTTACTGCATCACCGCACTGACCAGCGTATTTAGTGATATACTGCTGATGTGCATGGCCCACCTGTGCTCACATCCTTGAACGGTGGCAGCTGTATGTGTGCCAGCCATCTGTCACCTCACAGGGTACTACGGGTTTCCATCCACACATTCCCTTTGGTGGAACATATTTGTGTTGTGGTTGTTTGGGATAGTGGTTAGAGATGCATGTTAAGACACCATAGGTTGTGGGTTTGATTCCCACATGCTCCTTTTCTTGTGTTCTGCTAACCTTATCATACAATGGCTCCAGCTTTGTCACTTCTCCACACACCCTTCCTTCTCTTCACTGTACAGTGCAGTGTCCCCTCCATGCAGCCTATCCGTCACATGTTAGCTGTTTTATATGGTCCCTTTCTTTTGACTGTCTGGTTGGGCAGTTGGCTCAGTGGTTTGGTATTGGTGTTGGTGAGCTGTGTTTGGACTTTTCAGTGTACCAGTTTGATCCTCTCATACTCCTTTTTGGATCTCTTGCCTATTTTGCCCTTGTACACACACCATCCATACAGCTGGCCCTTCAGACCAACCTCTGACATCCTTTCCATTTAATTTGTTTACTCTTCTGCATGCTGTTTTCACTGCACACCATTTCAAGGTGTGTGTGCATGTGTTTATCTGTGGCTCATGTCCCCATTACAGACTGCAATATCAACTGCCTGTGGTCTACGGCCTTACACCTACGGCTCCGTTCTTCATATGGCACCATGTCTGCACATCCCTCAGCGCATCTTCTACTGTCTGCATGCCTTTGATTGCAACCCCTTTGGACACGCTGCTGCTTCCCCTCGGCAGTGATGTTAATGCTTAAAGCCGCGGCACCATGGTGTCCGGTTGCCATGGCACCATGGCACCATTCAAGAGTCACAATCCCCAGCTGCCTTACCAAAATATTCATTCCTCGCAGTCCAAACACCAATCTGGCTCCCAAGGCCAGGGTCGGGCCGCGGGGAATTTCCTCTGCCCTCTCCTGCCTTTTTCGATCCCCGGGCCTGCCCGATCCACTCAGAGGTGGAATAAGTTCCACATTCAGGCTGCTGGCCATGGACATATAGAGTCGACATTGGAATCAGCTCGGAAAATCCGGGGCCGCTGACCGCCCATTGCCCGCCCTAACTCTTTCCCCGCAGTGCCCCTTTCCCGCCCCTGTCTTAACCTCCCCATTCAATGTGTGGGGAAGTTAGGATTGCAGAAGGGTCGAATAATGGGAATGGATGCCTATCCCCGCTATTCGTGCCTCGGAATGACCCTGTATGTGTTTAACCATTAGATCAGCTTAGTAAACAAACTCCTTAGTTTTAAAATGAAGGCTCATATCTAGAAAACAGAAAATAAAGCTTTTTATTTTTGAACTGATTTTATCTACCCAGTTACTAGAGTTCTACGAAGCTTTTAATGCTTTTTAACTTGGCAGACAGGCCATTAGTGACAATTTTATGTTAAATTTCAAATAATATAGTTATACTGCTATGTTCATTTATTTTTAAATGCAGAAATAAAAATCACTGAATAAGTTATAGGTGATCAATTTTATCACACTAAGAAAGCATTTTGGAACTAATTTAGGGGAATGAACTTTTAAAAGCCAATCATAGCAAATTGTATTGCAATAAAAATATGAACTGCAAAGTGTTAACTGACTTTTCATGTAATAAAATGTCAGTAGGTCCAACCAAAGGGCACATTCGCACGTGTAGTGAGCACAACAACCAGTCCAGATGTGGTAATCAAAGGAATCTTTAATAGCCAATAGTCACCACGGGATCACAAAATAACCCACATAGGGGAATGAACCAAAGAGAACCCTAATAAATATGTGCTATATGTGCCAGCACAAACGCTGGTGTTTTTCTCTTTCTCGGTAGTAGTGGAAGTCAGCATACAGCGTAGGTAAGATTTTCATTCCTCCCTGTCAGAAATAAGAAAACTTCTCTTATATATTTTTTTCACATATGAGAAAATTATTATTTAGATGAATTAAAGAATGACATGAGGACTTATAGTTAACAGCAGTCTTCTGATTCCTTCTCTCCCTTGCTCTGTTCCATTTTTATCAATTTTGATTGGGGATCACTTCTGCTCCTCTTTCATGGCACTGTTTTCTAATTCATAAGACAAGTAGTTTAATGAGAAGTCTCCATAAATTGAAACGTATTATATTTTTTTCTCTTTGTCCCTATTAGGGCCCGATTCTGAGAAAGATGATCAGGGTGAATGTGTACATTCAAAACTTGTATGTCCAAAATATAGATGTGATTCTCTGCGCAGACAGTTAGGCATGCAGCCACATGGCAGAATTCGGGTTTATACATCCAGCCACAAAACGTGCAGCATGCTTCCGTTCACATTTAAGTAACGTGTAACTTGCAACATGCCGAAAACGTGTCCAACTTCACAGTTGTCCACGTGTGACAGGGAACAGGAAGCTGCCGCCACCGCCAGAGCCCTGGAAGATGGCCAACTTTTCCGAGGCAGAGACTCTCCTGCTCTGCAGGATGGTTTTAGAGGAAGAGGGTGTCCTGCTCCCCACAGGGCACAGAAGGCTGGAAAAGGATAAGGACCACCCTGGCGCAGTAAGTAGAGCAAAGCAGGAAAGGGAGGAGTCAGGGGAAAAGCATTTGGGGGAAAACAACAGTGCAAAGAGCCAGGAGGTAGCTGCAATGTGAAATGGCAAAAGGAGCAGAGGGCAAACTGGGTAACCACACAACCAAATGACAGTAAACACACAAAACAGGGCACACACAGGAAACAGGCAAACAGAAACACAATGGCAATGTGGAAAAAAGGCAGAATGGACAAACCTAAACACAGTGAAAAAACCTACTGTGTGCAACAGTGCAGCAACATGGCCCAAAACACAGCATAGCATAGAGACATGGTGCTAGTAAAGACAACTGTCCAGTCAAAAGAATACCACTGGTATTTAACATATGTAACGTAAAAAATGGATATTCAAACTCATTAGTATAGTACGAAACCCTCAAGAGATTCCAACACCAGTCCCTTCACAAAGTTTCCAAGCAGAGGAGAAAAGACCCCAGTAAAGTTATATCTCCCTCTATGCAGCAAGAATAATATATGCCTGAAGGGGATGTGTCTTATCACACCATCATAGATCTAACAAATCCCACTTTTTCATAAATCATTTTTATTAAATCCTTTTATTACATTACATGCCCCATGACGTCTGATACTGTCCACAACAGCACCACCTCCAATAAGAAACTGTCCCATGCAGCCACCACTGTGTCCACAAAGAAAGAGCCCTGCATATGACACCTGAGTATAAACCCACCACCCCCATCCCATGACACTGTGCAGCACAGCATGCACAAGCCCTACAAGGTCACCTCTAGAATGTAAATCATATGAATACTGCAAGGTATATCACCCTACCATTTGTCACACAATACATCAGGTAAACAGTGGATATGGAGGGACAAAAGAGCCTCATAATCCAAGGAGGTAGGGACAATGGTAACAGTTAACCTCAAACCAGGCCCGATCCTCCTCAAATCAATGGCTCTGCAATACACCTACCAATTGCCTGCTTGATATAAATCCAATCTGTTAAAATAGTGATTCCATATCAACAGTATCAGTAGTACCTGCCCAGTGCAAACCCTCAGAGTGTAACACATGTGAGCAAACCAAAAAAAGGAACACCTATCTTCCCTGGATATGGAAGGTGTAAAGAGCCTCAGAATCCAAGGAGGTAGGGACAATGATGAAAGTTAAATTCAAATCAGACCCGATCCTCCTCACTTCAACTGCTCTAACATACTCCTACCAATCACCTGTTCAATATAACTCCTTTTTATTAAAACAGTGATTCCACATCAGCGTTGTTGGTGGTAGTTGTCCCCAGCAAAATATTTTTTCCCTCTCCATTTCACTCTCCCAGCCCCATCCCATTATAATCCTCCCCCAACATCAGCTCCCTTCTAGTTCCGGCCCCACCCAACATCCACTCCCTTCTAGTCACCACATCAGCCCATTTCCAGTCCTATCCTAGCCCCACCATCAGCCCATTTCCAGTCCTAGCTTCCCCATCCATTTCCAGTCCTATCCGAGTCCCTCCATCTGCTCATTTCCATTCCCAGCCCCCCATCAGCCCATTTCTAGTCATTTCCTAGCCCCACCATCAGCCCATGTCAAATCCTAGCTACCCTCCACTCAGCCCATTTCCAATCCAAGCCCCCCATGAGCCTACTTCCAGTTCTAGCCCCTCCATGAGTCCATTTCAATCCAAGCCCCCACCACAGCCCATTTTCAATCTTAGCACCCCCAGCAGCGAATTTCCAATCCTATCCTAGCCCATCCATAAGCCCATTTCCTGTCCTAGCCCCCCCCCACTCAGCCCATTTCCAGTCCTAGCTTCTCCCCTCACAGCCCATTTCCATTCCAAGTCCCCCTCCCCATCAACTAATTGCAGTTCAAGCCCCCCCTTCCACTCAGCCCATTTCCAGTCCTAGCCCCCCATAGTCCATTACCAGTCCTAACCCCCATCCCCCATTTCCAGTCCTAACTCTCCCCATCAGCCCATTTCCAGTCCTAGCCCCCCATACCCATTACCAGTCCTAACCCCCCCAGCATTCCACTTCCAGTCCTAACCCCTATCACCCCATTTCTAGTCTTAGCCTCCCCATAGCCCATTACTAGTCCTAACCCCCCCATCAGCCCACTTCCAGTCCTAACCCCATCACCCCATTTCTAGTCTTAGCCCCCCCATAGCCCATTACCAGTCCTAACCCCCCATCAGCCCACCTCCAGTCCTAACCCTCCCCATCAGCCCATTTCCAGTCCTGGCCCCCCCCCATAGCCCATTACCAGTTCTAACCCATCAGCCCACTTCCAGTCTTAACCTCCCCATCAGCCCATTTCCAGTCTTAGCCCCCCCCATAGCCCACTATCAGTCCTAACTCCCCCATCAGCCCATTTCCAGTCTTAGCCACCCCCCATAGCCCATTACCAGTCCTAACCCCCTCATCAGCACAGGGAAAATTTAAAAAAGAAACAAAACTGACTATTGATGCTGCTGCTGCCATGGTGGCAGCAGCAGAATCAAGTGTCCCGCGGCCCCCCGCCTGCCCGGCAGAGCCCTCATTGTATCACTTCCCTCTGTGCCGGCTTTCAGAGCCGCAAAGAGAGTTTCTCTCTCACGGCTCTGTTAAGTCCGCCGGAACTGATGGGAAACAGGCATTTCCTGTTTCCCATCAGCCCCGGCGTGCTTAACAGAGCCGCGAGAGAGAAACTCTGTCTTTGCGGCTCTGAAAGCTGGCGCCAAGAGTCTTGATGCAGTAAGGGCTCTGCCGAGCAGGCGGGGGGGGGGGGGGGGCATGGGACACTTGATTCTGCTGCTGCCATGGCGGCAGCAGCAGCAGCGCCAGTTTTGTTTTGTTTTTTTAATTGGGATTTTAATTAAGAATGGTGTTTGTGTGGGGCCCCCTGAAACGCGGGGCCCTGTGCAAACAACATTCTTGCTCAATGGATGGGCCGGTCCTGTCCGTATCTAATATTTACCTGATGTGATGTTACAGGCATGGAAATTATATGAATAGCACAGTCACAAAAAAAAAACAACCCTGTATGCATCAAACCCCTGTTCCCTGCTTATGGAAGCATTGCTCTAACCAGTAAGCTACAACTCCACACCTCACAATTCAGAAATGGCTGGATATGAAGTGACTGCAGGTTACAGCCTAGAACATCTGCTGTGTGTGCTGGCATAGGGTAGCCTTCACCAGTGCCCATGATGCAGTGCAGATGCCAAACAGCAGACAACAGCTGAACCCCAGATGGAGAATGCACATATTCATCACCTCAGGCGCTATGTAAGATGCACCGACAGGTCACCCTGAGGTTAGGATGGGCGCCCAGCACTAGGTTCCCAGTACCTGCAGTTCTAGAAATGTAAAGTTGTCTTTGTTCTGTGGATAAATCTTATGCATATGCTATGTCCTAAATCCAAGTGTAGACCAGTAACTTCTCTCCATCTAAAGCATCTTCCCATTCAAAAAATAATCACCCACTTTTATCAAAGAGCAGTACACTATTCTATCAATTGCTTATGCAAAAGTCAAATAAATTTTTTGGGGGAATGATAAAGATCTGGGAGGCCAATCTCCGAACTAGTATTATTTCACAATACTAAGATAAAAGCATCTTCCTCTGTTCCACTTACTGTGAAGATGGTTAAAAATAGGTCTGAGTATGATTTTGGAGCATATGCACACATCAGAACATTCAATACTGTTGCTTTTCTGGGGCATATCCATACCAGAGTTACACGCACAACTACATATGCATGCAAATGTTCAGAATATGGAACACATGTATATGTCTGGATTCATGTGTACGTCCACCTTCTGTGTTGCACATGGATAGAAGCTGCATTGAAAACGTGTAACTTTTCCTGTGTGCTACACCTCCTGGATATTTTGGGAGCCTATGTGCAACATATCGGCCTCTACAGCAACACTGCCAGTGACACAGTAGGTACAAACAGTCTCTAATTTAACAGCGATGGTATGTGTCCTTGGGCCTTTTCCCCAGATGCATGTCTGTGGTACATGTGGCCCTGTGGGAGACAGTGGTATGCATAGATCTTGGTGCAGAGGCCAGGTGTCCTACGCAGACACCCACCACAGGACAGGCAGGTGTGGGCATGTCGCTGTCGGGGGCAGGGACTGACTGGTTTGCATGTGGGTATGGCAGGTCCTTCCCCAACACCACATCCCCAACCCCATACTTTGGTCACTGTAAAGGGGTGCACATATTTGCCCCCTACAGTTGCATGCCTGTAGGTGTTACATAGAAGTTACATAGTATATGATGGCAGATAAAGACCAGTATGGCCCATCTGATTTGCCCAGCAAGGCGGCAAGAGTAGGTGCATCTGCTGCTCCGCGTAGGTCACACCTATTGAGATATAAGAGATAATTATGTTTATATTGATGTTATCCTGTTGCTATAAAGGGATCCACGTCTGTCCCATGTTAATATGTGTTCTGTTACTGTGTTTGCCCCCACCACTTCCATTGGGAGGGCATTCCAAGCATCCACCACTTTTTCAGTGAAAAAGTATTTCCTGCTATTGCCTTTCAGTGTACCCCTTTGCAGCTTCATGTTCTGCTCTCTAGTTTTACAGCTTCCCCGTCTTTGGAAGAGGTTTGTTTGTTCATTAATGCACTATCAGTATTTAGGGGTCTGAATCATATCCCCCCTGTGCCTCCTGTCCTCCAGAGTGTACATCTTTAGGTCTTTAAGTCCCTTCTCATAGGTCTTCTGGCGCAGTGTCACAAACATTTCAGTCGCCTTACTCTGAACTGCTTCCAGACTTTTCATATCCTTTGTCAGATATGGTCCCCAAACTGAATACAAGATTCCAAGTGAGGCCACAACAGCAACTTGTACAGTGGCATTAGTACCTCTTCCTTTCTGCAGGTATGTCCTCTCTGTATGCAACCCAGCATCCTTCTGGCTGTTGCCACTGCCTTGTCACACTGTTTTGCCATCTTGAGATCCTAGGAACAACCACTCCAAGGTCCTTCTCATGGTCCATGCACACCAACCTCTCACCCCCTATTGCATACAGTTCCCTTGGATATCTGCTTCTCAAGTGCATGACCCCGCACCTCTTCACATTAAATCTGAACTGGCAAGCATTAGACATTTCCCACAGCTTTGGTAGATCTTTCCTTATGTTATCCACTCTCTCAGGGGAGTCCACCCTTAGCCTCCTTCTGTCCCAGACATAGCTCTCCTTTGTACATCCAGGCTGAGCAGGACATACAAAGGAATTGCAATTCCTATCCCGCGGGGCATGTCTTACCCCACAGGACCAGAATCGCAAACTGGCATGTACATGCAGACCAGGTCCACAAAGCAGCCTGGCCAGCATGTACAGGCCTTCCCCAGCTCATTTGGTCTTGCCTGTACAATGGAGCTGTGGCACCATCGCATCCAGTCACCATGACACTGCTGCTCCTTTGTATGGCCACAATTTCCAGCCACCAGCATCTGTGACTTTCTACCCACAGCTTGACTCCTGATCCTGCCTCCCTAGGCTGGGGACAGGTTGCGGGGGAGGCTCTCTGGCCCCACCCACCCACCACTCTACAGCCCCAGGCCTGCAGTCCTTTGCCACATTAGGGAACCTATTCCACCTCAGAGGTGGGAGACGTTCCCCATCTATGCTTTTGGCCCCAGATGTACAGGGCCAGCATTGGACTTGGCCCTGTACATACGGGGTCAGCAAACACCCATGACCCACCTTGATGTCGCCCCCATCCACCCCTCTGCTGCCACGTCTACTTTCCCCATACAACGTTTTGGTACATTCGATTGGAATGGGCGGGGGTGCAGATAGTGGGGATGGACATCCCAATGGGCCATCCATCCCCACTATTAATGGCATGGACTGGGCCTACATGTGTACACATCGTGGCCCACCATGCTGTGAGCCATTTGGACCACTGGAGGCAGTCCCCATCTACTCACCCCTCCCCTCTTCTGCTACTAAATGCCCTCTGGTCCCAGGTGACCTGGGCCAACATCTGTATCAGCCCTACATGTCGAGGGCTGCAGACCATCCACTGCCCCCCTTTCTCCAACACCACCACCCCGACCCTTTCCCATCCATGGAACCATGTACATACTGAGAGGTTCATCAGGGTTGATAGAGGTAGCCGGTTGGCAGGGAAGGATGTCCACACGAGACCCCTATCCCCACCATGTGGACCACAAACTGACCTCATCTGGATATACACACGGACACAGTGTTCCAAAGTAACAGTCATTTATTAAAACTATTTATATATGTGGTCTATATCCCATGGGGCATCATTTCTGATCACCTACATGGGGTCAGGAGTGCCTCCCTGAGCTGCTCCACAGCCCTTGTGAGGGCCTGGAGGACATCCCAGATCCCACACAGATGATCAGCAATGTACAAAAAAGGGCCCCTCAGTGGCTGCCTGTGCCATCAGCCCCTCCCCCTTCCATCTCCTCCCTCCATCCCCTGTCTCCACCCTCTACCTCGCCACTCTCCCGTCCCCTCCCTCCACCCCCTTCCCCACCCCCTCCACCCTGCCATCCCCTCCCCCATGCTCCCCCCTTCTCCACCCACAGGGTGACCCTGGGTGGGGTGGCCCTAAGGTCCCCCCTCCAGGGGCTGTTCCTCCTCTACCTCCTCCTCCCTCTGCCCCTCAGGGCCACCTACCCAGGGGTACCCTACCCCACACCCTGGGATGCCCTGGCCAGAGACCATAATACTGTCCAGCTCCTCCCCCTCAGGGGAGTGGGGCACCTCCATGAGGTCAAGGGTGACCACCTTCTCCCCACTCTTCCCTGATGGGGAGGTGCTGGACAGTACTATGGGGCTGTGTGTCCTTGGGAAGGTCACAGTGGTGCTGTTGGGGCCCTGTGCTGTAGCTGCTGCAGGCTCCTCCTCCTTCTCTTCTTCTGCCTCCTTTTCTACCACCACCACCTGTGCCTCCTCCTCCTCCTCCTATGCCACAGGGGATGGACTGTCCTCAACTAGGATGGCTGTGGAAGGGACAGGTAGCTATTAGTTTCAGTGGGTGGGGGTGTCCGACTGCCATGTCCCCATTGTCAGATGCTTCTCCCTGCTCTGTAAGCTGTTGCCCCTGCATTGCCCAGCAACTCCAACCCTGTGTCATGTTGTATGTCATGACCCCAGTCCAGTGCCATTCCCCCACACTCACCTCGCTTCCACTGCAGCTGCCACCGGATATGACACAGGAACCCTGGGCTGTTGTGCCTTATTGCGTGGAAGTGCAACTTCAAGGCCTCCATTTTGTGCAGGACATGGAACCATCTGTAGAGGCAGCTGCCTTCCTGTCTGCCTGCCACAACACCACTTGCATACACTGGACCCTGCCTCATCCTGCTGCCACATCTCCAGTGCTGCCACATCCCTGTCCAGGGCTTCCCCTGGTCCCTCATGCCTCCTCTGTTCTGTGTGCCTGTGTTGGTTCGTTGCTGTGTGTGTGTGTGTGTGTGTGTGTGCGCGCGTATGTGTGTCTATCCATTGTTTTGTGGCTTTCTATACCTCACTGAGCCTTGCAGTGCCTAAGCCAGTGGTGGCCAACTCAATATAAAATGCCACAATGTCAGTGTGTGGAATAGGATGGGGAAGACATGTCTCCCAGCAGAGCCAGAAGCGGCAGGATGTGTGCAATGATAGGAGAACAGAATACGAGTGGTGACATGCAGATTATGCACAAGAAAGGCATGAATGAAGAGCTGAAATGTAGAAAAGAGAACCAGTGTAGGCCATAGTGTAGCAGCTTGCACAAGAAGACATGACTGTACACAGCCGACAGAGGCAGATGGATGGGCTGAAAGAAGGACGGCGACTGAGGAGAGGGTAGTATGGGCTGGCAGCACTAATGTGCCATAGGTGTCATCCCCAACGTATGTGTACTGTGCGTGAAAATGTGCACCAGTGCCACTTGGAAGATCTGATACCAGACACGTGGGACTCACACCTAACCCAGTCACATAGCCACCATACAACACCCCAGACAAATGTGCAGATAACAACTGGACAGGTGTCATCCAAACTGGGAAAATGAGGTGTGTATGGACATGAGGAGATATCTGCAGGTGGCTATCCGAGAGGAAGGATGCATATGTATGTTCTGCACAGATGTGATGGAGCCAAAGCTACACAGTCACAGTCATTATGGTGTACATGACTCATGTTGTACAAGCAGGTTATAGCTGTATGCATGTAACTGCCTCTTAGTATACTACTACATCAGTGCAGTCACATTGGGATACCTTGTACTGAAAAAGTTGTAATATCTGATAAAAAAACAGGGACTGTAAGAACCTACAGTCAGCTGAAGCAATGGAGGATTAGGTGACCTGCCCAAGGTTAAAAGGAGGTGTGGGTAATCCATGAAGGGTGTTATATACATTCAAATGCACAGTAAAACCTTTCAAAGTGTCACAAAAGGAGTGCTAGTGGGCCTTAAACCCTGGTGTCCTGGGTCCCAAACGTGAGCCACGACTATTACACAACACCTCCAAACAATTGCCAGACATCTGCAGGGTGAACATGTATGATCCTCTGCAATGTGCTGTAGCACAGCCAATAAAGGCATGCTCTCTGAAGGTCATGATGGTGAATAGTATGTTTGCTGGCCCAAAATGTCAGCAGAACACATAACAAACTATAAGGCTGTTACAGGCATGAAAATGATCTGAGTAGCACACAGTCACAAAAAAAGAACAAGTAGGAATCAAACCCCTGCATGCTGCTTATGGAGACATTGTACTAACTAGTAGGCTACACCTCTCTGTACAGCACTGGCTGGATACATAGAGACTGCAGAGCACTGCCTAAAATGTCTGTTGTGTGTGCCAGTATAGGTTAGCCTATCTAGCATCCATGATGCAGTGCACATGCAGAACAGTAGTCTGCAGCTGTTCACCAAATGGAGAATGCACTGATCCATAACCTCAGCTCAGTAAAATGCACTGGCAGTGTGTGATATAAGCACAGAGCATCTGCTGTACAAACCATGCTAAGCAGTTTCTGCAGTTACCCTGAGGTCACCAGTGCTTGCACTGCTAGAGATAGTCTCTGTCGACTGTGTTTCAGATCCATGTCACTGCCAGTGTGTGGCAGCTATAGTCTGTAGTGCATTATGCTAATCACCTTCTTTATTGCACAATTGTAGTATACTGTAGATGGCTGTCACATCTGACCTACCCCTGTTGGACAGAGACCCTCTTAGAAGAGCGCATGTCAATGCCCAGTATTGCAGCAGCAGTGCCATGTGTACTAACTACAGTGGGGCTGCTGCCACCATCCTGCTGATCCTGCCATGACCACAGTGAGCCCAGCAGGAATAACTACCGTCCTAACATCTGGAAATACCAATCTACCATAGCAAGCACAGTTAAACTATATCTGCTGTCCACCACAAGGCTGTCTCAGTTATGCACATAACTAATGGAGCCAGTCTGCAGGTCAGAACACACCGCATATGCACAGGATGAGTATGTACACCCTGTTTTGGATCAAACCACATAGACACCCAGCATATAGCACAATGCATTTCTTTTATTTATTTATATAGTGATTTTATACCACCACTTCCAGAGATCAAGGGCAGTTTACAGTTAACAAGTTAAACAACTTTTACATGGAACAGTAGAATTAACAATGTACATAAAACATATTACACAACGCAAAAGAAAGCATAAACTTTACTATTTACATATACACAGGACTCATCTATTAGCTGACCTCTTAGGACAGGAAGTATACCTACACCACTAAAGTAGCATACCATGCAAGTACTATGTGGATACATAGCCATGCCACGGTCACAGTTCAGTCAGTGAGAGTGTCCTCGAAGTGTGAAATGCTGTGGCCACCCAGGCCATGCATGTGGCACCCAGGCCATGCATGTGGTAAACAGGCACTACAGAGTCTCAGCCATTGACCCTACCTCCGATGCAGAAACATCTTGGGCAAAATGCTCTGTTTATGGCCATACCCACAATCCTCTGCTCTTCATCATGCACATTTGCAGACTAATGCTGGGATCAGCCTAGGCCAGACCTACTCAAATCCAGTCCTGGAGGTCCACAAACCAGTCAGGTTTTCGGGATATCCCTAATGAATATGCATGAGATATATATGCATTAGAAATATCCTGCCAACCTTACTGGTTTGTGGCCCTCCAGGGCTGGATTTGGAGACCCCTGCCTTACACCTCTGTCATTTAAGATTGTGAGTGGGCAAGGTACAGATGTCCTAGACATCAAAAGGGTAGATAGAATGTGTCACATTCCTCCTCGATTCTCACCACCACCAAAACGTTGTCTAATAGACAATATTTTGGTGGTGGTGAGAAGCAAGGAGGAATGTGACAAATTCTGTCTACCCTTTTGATGTTTAGGACATCTGCACCTTGTCCACTCACAATCTTAAATGACAGAGGTGTAAGACAGGGGTCACCAAATCCAACCCTGGAGGGCCACAAACCAGTCAGGTTGGCAGGATATTTCTAATGCATATATATCTCATGCATATTCATTAGGGATATCCTGAAAACCTGACTGGTTTATGGACCTCCAGGACTGGATTTGAGTAGCTCTAGCCCAGTGGTTCTGAACCAGTCCTCCTTGAACCCCTAGGACAGTCGGGTGTTCAGGATAGCCCTAATGAATATGAATGAGATATATATGCATTAGAGATATCCTGCTAACCTGACTGGTTTGTGGCCCTCTAGGGCTGGATTTGGAGATCCCTGCCTTACACCTCTGTCATTTAAGATTGTGAGTGGGCAAGATGCAGATGCCCTAGACATCAAAAGGGTAGATAGAATGTGCCACATGCCTCCTCATTTCTCACCACCACCAAAAAGTTGTCTAATAGGCAATATTTTGGTGGTGGTGAGAAGCAAAGAGGTATGTGACACATTCTATCTAACCTTTTTGATGTCTTGGAGATCTGCACCTTGCCCACTCACATTCTTAAATGACAGAGGTGTAAGGCAGGGGTCTCCAAATCCAGCCCTAGAGGGCCACAAACCAGTCAGGTTGGCAGGATATCTCTAATGCATATATATCTCATGCATATTCATTAGGGCTATCCTGAACACCCGATTGGCTTAGGGGTTCAAGGAAGACTGGTTCAGAACCACTGCTCTAGCCTAAGCAATGAGAGGCACAGTGCAGTACAGAAGGCCACAGAACTCTGGAGAGATATACACACATACACACACTCACATTGCTGCGCTATGCAAAAGTGGGGATGGTTGGCATTCCTGCCTGACACTTTGGTCTCCATATCAGCTCAAGAATTGTTAAAGGGTGCTCATTGTGCAGGTGCTAGCAGTACCCTCGGACTTTAGCACCACATTGTTAACACATGTTCAGTGTGCTGGTGTTTTTCATGCAGCTGTGGATAATGGAGTCTCTCTGTGTGGCTGATGGGTTTCTGTACCCTTGCTGACCAGTTTATTCAGGGTTGCACATGCTGGTGCTGTACATGAAGTATAGGATAAAATTTACCTATAGTGACATGCAATGCATGATATGCACCCAGGTCTCGAACCTCTGACCATATATGTACTGGCTTCAGATGTTGAGTGACAGAGTTGCCATATGGATTTAACACTCCCTGTATGGAGCTGTGGTCATTGACAGGGTGAATGCGTGCCTGTGATGGGGTCTTCCTATGTCTGATCCATGGGCCGAACAATCCACACAGTTCCCTAGACCAGTGGCATGGGCCAATAGTCAAAGTGGGTGACCTGTCACCCTATCTGTTCCTCCCTCCCATTGTGGTCCACCCATGCAGCTTTGCACACCTTGCCATTCATGCCCCACTCTACCAGGGATGTAGGCACCCGTCATGCTAAGTCTGACCTTGGAAGAGTGGGATCCGTATATGCTCTGCTGTCCCTAGTGATGAAATATTCCCCATTATACAGACCTTGGCAAATGTGATCTGCAGGACACATAGATCCAGGACATGGGGGCCGCTGCACCCACCACCAACACACCCACATCATGCTGATATGCCAGCATGCTGTCAGTGGAAGTGGTGCGCAGACCCGGCACGTCCACCATGCGGCTTTGGTGGATGCCTAGAACACCAGGTCTGGATGGGGGGATAGAGGCACACATTGATGGCCACAATGCTCCCCAGCCAGCTGCCGCTGCTGGGACCCCATCCCTGCCTGACACCGATATGTCTTTGGGGGAGGTGGACAGCCACAGCTGTGGTATTTCTCTATGCATCTGCATCTTGCAGCTCCCTGTGGCCCTACAGCTGCTGGTGCTATTGGCCTCTTCCTCTGGAGCTGGCTTCAGTGGCAGTGGGGGGCATCCGGGACTTTTGCCTAGGGTGCCAGGAACCCTTGGACTGCCCCATGTGGCACATCGCCTTTTTGCAGCAGCAGCATGGCTGTGTGCCACCACTGTCACTGTGGGATCAGGACAGACATCAGAGATGTGCTACCTGGGCAGCTGCCTGGTCTTTCTTGTGCACCTGCAACCCCCACTGCATGACCCACGTGCCTTCCAATTTGCCCCATTTGCACCATCACCATATTGCCCTTTCATACTTGGGCAGTATGCTATTGCTGCTAATGGAGCACTACTATCATTGTCTAGGGCTCCCCTCTGTGTGAATAACATTGCAGACAGTTAAATAGACCCTTTCCCCTCAAAATACACCCTTTCCTCGAGGTTTTACTTGGTGTTGGGGTTCCCATCTTAAAGGGCTTTGACACATGTTGCTCAACAGGCATTAACCGAACACCTGCAGTTAATACCCATACTTGTTCCCTTAACACCCTTTAGTAAACAGACCCCTTAGAAAGCCGACAGCTCTTCAAAATGGCTCATGCTGTTCTCAGTATGCATATTTTATTTGTATATCCTCTAAGTAATTTTATTACAGCCATTGTCTGCATGCAAGACAAGATTTATAGTACTACTCCAAAGCATGTCCCCTAAAAAAGTTTGCATGTTTCACACCTGAGATTTCTGAAGGTTTGTGAGGATAGGCAAAATAATATCCAAACAGCTGAAAATATCCTATAAATGTGCTATTTTATTCCTCCAATTAACCCCCACTCCCACCATCAAGAAGCACTCTTTTTAATGCAGCTGTAAAAATGAGTGCAATTTCACTCTCTGCAAGAACTCTTAATAGACCCTGCTCCAGGAATAAATTGCAAACATTTGAATTTTATGTCCATCCTGAATAACTATTCAACAATGGAAGACTAAAAGCAGCAAAAGAGGTGTGGAGCCCTATTCCAAGAGGGGCACATCCGGGCCATCCAGATGGCCTCAGGTAAGATGGGCCCATTCGGACTTGATTCTGGATGGTGGGAATAAAATGTTCCCGTAGTAGCCAGAATCAGGCCCAAGGACGGCCTAGCATGCCCATGGATGGCCCGGTGTGCCCCTTCTGCCAGCCGGGAATACCCTCCCCACAGGCACCCTGACATCTGTGGCTCTGGCACCACATTTCTCTGCCGTCCGACCCATGGCTGGCCTGGATCAGGTGGAAGGAACTCCTCCGCATCTTGCCCAGGCCCGGGGGGGGGGGGGGGGGATCCTCGGGCCCACTCTGGCCAAAAGTGCTGCTTATTCCACCTTTGAGATGGTATAAGTACCATGTCCCAAAGGGCCCGGCAGCATGTACAGGGCCGTGACCTGAATTAGCCCTGTACATGCTGCCGGTTGGGCATGACCCCGCTCCGGCCCCCACCAGCTCACCCCGTCCTGATACACAGGATGTATGGGGAGAGCCAGTGGGGGAATTGGCCCCGGATGCCTTGCGTGGCTGCAGGTTCTGCTGGGACCTGCAGCCCCGCAGCCCACCTTCGGGAATGACCTTTATAGTGACCCCAGTGTAATCTGAATTATGAACAGGATCAAACACCCAAGAGCAACAGAACCGCTAATAAAGAAGTTTAATAGTAAGGTCTCAAGTCTAACATTGCCAGCATTAAGTAATTATGGATAATGGTAGAAAGCAAGCAAATAATTGCTGATCCTCTGAGTTCCTGTAAGGATGATTCCCCATATTCTAGCAATCAGGTCTCAGAGGCATTTACTGTCTTTATAATAAGGCAGATTCACAATCTGAGTTTCAGAGGAAAAGCAACGGTCTGTCCAATACATACAAACAGTAAGTCATTCCCAGACATAAATCATTTTATTATGTTTATCAATTATAACTGTGTTTGGGGGAGTGTAGAAGGGATTGTATTATTTCTGATATGTTTGGAAGAATGTGCTGTTAGCTGTATGACACAACCTAATGAGGGCAGGGGAAGGAGCAGGTCTGTAATGAAGAAATGTAATTGTTGCTGTATTTGTACATTTTAAGCAATGTCTATGAGTGATGGTATAGTCCAATAATTTAAGTTCGTTGTTGTTAAAGTCCTAGATTGCATTAAGGTGCTAAGCTATTTAAGAGGGAATTCTATAAAGCACTTTCAACATGTGCAGATAGTTGTTCTTATAAAATTGGCAGACTAAGTGCCTGTAAGAACGTGCGCCGATCATATCATGTGTCCTTATATGTACTCCATATGTACACATTCCAGGGATCTCATTTGGATGGAAATAGAATAGAGTTGCAATGTGCATACATATTTCATAAATTATAAATGTCCATGGAGGAGAGGAGGGACAGGGGAGATATGAATCAAACCTTTAAATACTTAAAGAGAAATAATGAACAAACAAACCTCTTCCAAAGATGGGGAAGCTGTAAAACTAGAGGGCATAACATGAAGCTGTAAGGGGGTAAATTGAAAGGCAATGTCAGGAAATACTTTTTCACTGAAAGGGTGGTGGATACTTGGAATGCTCTCCCAATGGAAATGGTGGGGGCAAATACAGTGACGGAATTCAAAATGGCATGGGACAGACACAGTGGATCCCTTTACAGCAACAGGATAAAATCAAAATAAACTTAACTAAATTCTCAACATACAGGGGTGTCCTACACAGAGCGGTGGGTTCACCCCTAAAGCAAAGACATGGAGAGAGATGGCCTGCACGGAACAACAGGTGCACCTACTCTTGCCATCTTACTGGGCAGATTAGATGGACAATATGGATCTTTACCTGCAGTCATTTACTATGTTACTATGTTACTATATACAGTACATGCAAACATTTACCCGTTCTCTGTAATAGGTTTGATAGAACATTTTATAAAATATAGGCTTTTTCAAAATTTTACATAATGGTTAACCTTTATTTGATATACTGCAAGACTATATTACAAAGTATGTGGTTTAGATAATAAAGCACATAACAGAAAGGAACTCTATTTTTTATTAAATAAAAGGAAAAAGGGAGGGATAAGATGTACACAAATCAACATGTACGGAAAAATGGGAGAGGGAAAAATTGGGTAACAGAACCAAAAAAGGGTAACAGCAGGAAGAAAAGCTCAATCATCCTCTACGAGATCAACAAGACTCAGACACCCCTCCTACCATTGCTATAATGGATAAAGTGTTTTCAAAAAATGAGGAGGCCGCGGGCAGGGTCCCGGCGGCTGACCCTAACCGGGCGCGCGGCCAGTGCGAGGACCCTGCACGCGGCCACAGTTAGCTTTAAATCAATTGGCTTCCGGCGGTGGCAGCCGCGCGGGAGCCAATCAGAGTGTTCCTGGCGGTGTGGTGGGTGGTGGGGGGGCCGGCGGGCAGCCTCCGCGTGGTTATTCATGGCAGAGGCTGTTCGGGGGTGCCGGCTTCCCTTGCTCTGCTCTGGACTCACGAACGTCCGGGGGGGCCGCCGCTGCCGCCACCGCGGCTTCCGCGAGCTGTTGGGGAGTTTCAGGTCCCTGCGCGATGAGGAGCCGGGGTAACGATGCCTGAGCCTGTGTCTGCCCAGCTTTACAGGTAGTCGGGGGTGTCCGGGGGGGGGGGGGTGGTGTAGTCGGGGAGGGCGGTTTGCGCGACGGGCACCGGCTTCTGGGCCGGGCGTGTGCCTGCTGGGCTTAGGGCCGGCGGTGGGGGAGGGGGAGTGGTGAGCGGGCAGCCCTTCCTCAGTGGGCCTGGAGGCTTGGGGCACCCAGCTGCGGGGGGTTGGGTGGTCGGGGGGAAGACTATGGGGGTATTAGGTTGATGGTATGGTGGGGGGGCATTGGGGGGGAGAGCAAGTGGAGCGCTGGCAGGGAGTGGGTTTGCTGCTGGGTGGGTGGCAGTAAGGTGGGGGACACTTGGCTCTTGCTGGCCTGCTATCCGGTGCAGGGTGTTAGGTGGTGACTGGTGGGACCTGGCCTTGGGGGCAATGGCTTGGGGGGTGGGCGAGCTAGGTCGGGATCGTTTGGGGTGGGCGCTGGCCACGTGTGTGGTCTCCAGTGGCCTCCCCCCCCTTGGTGGGGCCTCCCCCCCCTTGTTGGGGCCTCCCCCCCCCTTGTTGTGTGCTGGGCCTCTCCCGGGGGGGCTGGGGGGCGCTGCTCGGAGGGTTGGGTGGTCGGGGTGTGACTGTCGGGGGTGGGGGGAGTCGAGGTGGCGATTGTGAGGGTGTTTTGGTTGGCGATGGGGGGAGCGAGTGGGTCTCTGGCCAGGGTGCCCTCTAATTTTCGGTGGGCTGTGTGCGCATGGAGTGTCAGTGGGGCTGTTGGGAAGGAGGGTTGGGATTTACACGCCGCTTGCTGGCGCTTGGAGTTTTTTGTGCTTGGTGGTTTGCCTACCAGTTGGCGTGCCGTATGTGCAACACATTGATTGCACTAGAACAGTTGGGGAACTTCTGAGGACGTCCATACGCCGCTACTTTTGGATTTTGGGAGGTCTGTGTGGTTTTCTCTCAGAGGCGGAGCTGGGTTTTTGTGTGCCTGGTTGTGATGTGTGTGCGCTCACTCGGCGGGGGCTGTGCGTGCGCCCTCCCGCACAGCTTGTGAGGTGCAGTGCCCTGGGCGGAAAAGGGGGTTGCAGCCGGGTAGGGGGCATTGGGGTGGGGGACGCCTTACTCCTGCTGGCGGGTCTACGATTACGGTGATTAGGTGGTGCTGGTGGGCTTTCGCCTGGGGCGTATTGGCTTTGGGGCAGGTCTGGGTAGGTCTGGATCTGTTTGGGGTGGCCCCTGACCATGCGTGGTTTCCGGCAGCCCTCCCCCCCCCCTGTTTTCAATTTTGTCTCCGCAGGTGCCGGTGCTGCTGGCGGTCGGGAGCTCTGGATGGATCCGAGCGGTGGAGTGGCCACGAGGCGAGGTGCTGCAGCGGAGGCGTCCGGTGAGGCGCGGTGAAGCGGTGACGTCAGCCAGCTGTACGACGGGACGGCAGCTGCCGGTGGCTGGGGGGTCGAGAGGCAGGTGAGTGTTCCGGTTTACCGGGCGAGGCATGGCATGGGCTGATCGGTCCGGGGCTGTGGGGGGGAGGGGGTTGAGGTGGAGATGCGCAGGCGGCATTCTTGTCGGCAAGCTCAGAGTTGGCCTCCTCCTCCTACGTGGGTGCTTCGTCCTCCGCCTACTGCGTGGGTGATTCTTCGGGGGTATCTGTGGTGCTGCTGCCGTGTCAGGGGATGGATAGCGCGGGGGTGGTGGGGCCTAGGGCAGGAAGGGCCCATCGGGATGGCGTTCTTGGAGCTGTTGGAAGGGGTACGGACCGCTTTGCCATTGGATATGTCAATGGCGCTATATGTATATCTGTCTAGCGTCGGTTGGGGGCAGCTAGCGTTCGGGGGTGAGACTGCAAGGGAGCATGGAGGATGATAAGGTGGGGTGGGTTAAGGAGGTTGCGCGCCAGGTAGTGCATTGGCCTTGCACCTTCAGTGCTTAGGCGGGGTGTGGAGACATCTCACACTCGAGCATTCTGGGCTGCTATTGGGACGCGGATTCCGTATTGGAGGCGTCCCAGACACGCAAAGGGTGTGCGTGGTTGGGCTCGGTTGGAATGGTCCGGGATAGGATGGAGGGGAATGGATGGTAATCTTGGGGCACGCAGGGTTAAACTCTGTCCGACTCAAAGGTCCATTTGGTCGGGTGCTGGAGGAGGGATGCGTGGGGCTACCGGCCAGTTGGCAGCAGGAAGCTGGGGCGGGGGTCTGGGGGCGGGGGAGGGGGTTGGTACCATGGTTTGGGGGTTTAATAAGTTCACCTGCCTGCGTCCGGCCTGCGCTGCTATACGGTGTGGTCGCGTAGGGGTCTCGGCTTGCCAAGGTGGCTTCAGCGGTATCCGCGGCTGGGTTCGGTTTGGTTGGGTGTTTTTTGCAGGCGCTGGGAGTAGTGGTGGTGTCTGCCCTCGGAATTCACCTGCAGCCCGGTGCACCTTTCGTGTGCGGGAGGTGCAGGGGGGGGGTGCGTGTCCTTTGGCTCAGATGGCGGAGAAGGGCAGGAGGTGGGTCAGGTAGCATGGAGGGCCGAGGTCCCTCTTGCCTCGGCCTTTTCGCATGTTGCTAATGCCTCCAACTGTGTTTCGGTTATGGAATAGCTGCTGGTGGATGTAGGAGCTCGCCTGCAGCGGGACTAGGTTGCCAGCGCGGTGGTTTCCGCGGGGTGGGGAGTCGAATCCGTGCCATTGGATGGGGGCCGCGGAGTCGTGAGGGCAGATTCGCGTCCCTTGAGTCGCTTCTGGGTCAATTTCAAAGGGGCATCGGGTTGTTGGAGTGGGAGTTGTCTCTTGAGGGGTGACAGCTCTATACGGATGCTGCGGGTGGGAGCGTGTAGCTCGGAGGGGCTTGGTGCGCGGTCCGATGGCTTCAGTCTTGGTTGATGTTGGTTCGGCTGCTGATACCTCCTTCCTGTAGCGGTTTCTGCTCAGGGCAGGTTTTGGAATATTGGCCCGATTGGCTTCACTTCCGTGAGGTGGTAGGGTGGGTGGCCAGGCGGCGGGGGGCAGTGGGGTCCCTCGTTACTCCCACAGGGGTTTGCCAGTGAAAGGTTAGCGAGGGTGGGGTTGTTGACATCTCTACACTTGCAGGTGGGGTGGAAGAATTGGCCTTTCCAGGTCGTATGGCCGGAATTGCCGAGGCTATTTCGAGTTTCCGGTGGGGCAGTTTCGGGCTCTTGCCCGGAAGTGGACATGGAGGGATCCGGGGCCCGGGG
This sequence comes from Ichthyophis bannanicus, assembly GCA_033557465.1. Taxonomy (NCBI): domain Eukaryota; kingdom Metazoa; phylum Chordata; class Amphibia; order Gymnophiona; family Ichthyophiidae; genus Ichthyophis; species Ichthyophis bannanicus. The sequence continues at coordinate 763,481,310 of CM066033.1, forward strand.
ACCTTATGGAGCACTGGCCTTGGCGACATGCGGAGTTTCCTGCTGAATTCGGAATCACTGGGGCCGTGGTCTGGGTGTCATCAGGGCGGTGACTAGGTGGTCCAAGTTGGTTACACAGGGGCGGTAACCGGAGGCATTGCTTAGTGGTGGCTTATGGGTGTGGGGGGGTTTTCCAGACCAGAGTGGGTGCGTGGTTGGGACGGTTTTATATTCGCGAAGGTGGGGGTGCGAATTGCTGGTTGGGGGATTGGTAAATCGCACGTTACTGTGAGGGGGGGTGCGTGTGAGGCGGCCCCCGTACAGGCGGTGCCGGTCTGGCTTCTTGGCGAGCTGGCGGGGGACTGCATGTGGGTCTGAGGCAGCCATGTCTTGGGCAGTTTTGTCTTGTTTCCGGGGTCTTGCGATTGGGGGAGGGGGCGGCGGCGGCCGCTGTCGGCACCGGGGGTGGGGGAGAACTTCAACGGCCCCATGTTTGCGGGGCGGGGCGGTTTGGGATGTGTGGGCGGGTTCCGACAATGCTCGTGGGTGCATCTATGTGGGCTGCAGGTTTTTGGCGCCCCCTGGGGCTCCCCTGCGGCGATACTGCGGGTGCCCCGGCCGGTGGGGGGCTTCTTCTAGAGTGAGGAAGGTTGGTCTGTTTCAGCTGCTCGAGGTATGCTGGCGCTCGGGGAGGTCTGGGGGATGCTGTGTTGGGTGGGTGATGAGCCTATGTAATTTGGCGCTGCGCTCTTTTCCCTTATGGGTGGCTGCCCCGGTCCTGTAGAGCATGGGATGGCGCTCTCGGGCGTGTAGGGGTTAATTGCGGCTGTGCTGGCTAAAGGGGGGTTGTGGGGTTGGGGAGTTTCATTGTTCATTTATTTTGCAGGTGGGGTCTGGAGCCTTCTGATGGTTTGGGTTCATTCCCGCCTTTGTCCGATGAGCCGGTCGGTGGGTTCTGGTGGGGCGGTTGGATGCCGATGGGGGAGCGGCCCGGTTTGGTGTCTATCTCATGGCTAGGGAGCGCGGGCCCCCGCGGGTCACGGCGGCTTCCTTTGCTACAGTGCCCGGGTGGATATCGTGGCTGCCTGCAGTGTTGGTGACATCGACCTGGGTTTTTGCAGGCGTTTCTGGGTGTACTTTGCTGGGGTCTGCCATTGTTCCAAGGCCTCCCTGATGGTGCCAGCGACGTTGGTCGCGGGGGCTGGCTATCAGCTGGCTTGGCCGACATGAGGGTACCCGGGGAGAAAAGGCCGGGGCTGTATAGGGTGCTGGGGGCAGTTATCACCCGTAGTGCTGGCTCTGCTGTTACGACTGGCGGGAGGTCTTGGAACATGTATTGGTGGGGTTGCTCACTGGTCGCAGCTTGGCTTTGGGGGGGGGGGCGGCACAGGAACAAGGCTGTTACCTGTGCCGGTGGCGGGATCCCGGAGGTTTCCGGGGTCCGGAGCCTCAGGCTACACTTGGGCGGGGGCGGGGTGCCCCTGACCTGGTCAAACCCTGGTCGACTTTTGCTATGGCATGGCGAAGTCGGGGGAAGTGTTAGGTAACTTGCCGGGGGGGGCAAGTTATAGCATTAGCGGTGGCAAGGCACTTTGCTAAGGTATGGCTGGTGCGGGCCGGGTGCCGCTAATCGATTGAGAAGGTGTAGCATGTTGGCATATTGTGAAATTGTTAAAGGTTAATAAAGCTGCGACCAGTGGTGTTCCATGAAATGTTTGGTGTGGTGTCTTTTATGGGGTTGGGAGATTGGGGGTGTGGGGAGGTGGAGGAAATGGGCCCGTAGCACCAGGTCCGCCTGCCTCGGTTACATATGTTTTCAGGGCTTTTCTTGTCGGCGTATATAAGGTAACCAATCCTCATAGATAATTGGGGGCCATTTCATGTACTGCCTTATGAACTAATGTAAGCACTTTAAACAGATTGTATGAGGTAATGGGCAACCAATGATGTTTTATGAAAAGTGCAGTAACATGCTCAAACTATCGAGATCTAATAAGGACACTTATTCCACAGAGTTTGAGAGGTTATTAGAAACTGACCTTTTTTGACATTGAGGTAGGAACAGTATCATGCTGCATGCTTCTGCCTGTCTGCCTTTTTGGTATACTTCGGGTAGGTTTTTTCTCTAACTATAGAATATGTCTGGTTCTAGCTCCACAAAATCTTAGAGATTTTTGAAACTTATTTCTTCTGATACTGAAATGGAAATAGTGTGGCTTGCTTTTTTCTCAGAGCCCCTTCTGTTGAGATGCTTTAACTATTTGTTTAGTATCTTTTTGACTTCAGCAAAGTAACGTTTTGAAGCTACCATCTCCCTTCTACCTTCGTTCTCTGAATATAGGATTGAAAAATGTTGCTGAATTGCTGCTGCGTACAGTTCCCCGTTGAGTTTTTGATATCATCAATCATTGGGTTGGAGAGATATAAGACAATGCTAGGCTTGTTTGGATGCTTGTCAAAAAGGTTCAAAATGATTTATCAAATAACTCCTGTTTCTTCCTTCTCCCCCTCACAAAGTGGGTCTGTTTTGTCTTGCCCTTTAGACCATAATGAAGCAAAAACTCCAAACAAAATAAAAAACAAAAAGCAAAAATCAAGCAGCTATGAAGATTTAGCTCATCCCAGCTTATTCCAGTTGGTTTAAAAGGACAGGGGTATGTTTACTAAACCGTCTTAATGTTACCGGCGTTAACTCCAGCGATAATGTGAAGAATGCCATAAAAGGAGTGGGCGTTCCGGTCTTAAGGTAGCATTTCAGGTTATCACGCGATAAAGTCCATTATCGTGCAATAGAGGGAGCCGTGGCACGTTACCGCGCATTAGCCTTAATTAGGCGCGCTGACCTGCAAACACAGCAACAGAGGTGTAGCACAGTGGTTAATATATTGACTGATGAAACAGGGGCTATGAGTTTGATCCCACAGTGGACTTAATGAGTAAGGCTGTCTGAGGCATTACCCTTTACTTTAAATCAGTGCTGTCTGAGGCATTTTCTTTTTAAATTTAAATTAGTGCTGCCAGTAAACACACCCTCACAGTGCCGTAACCTAAGTTGCCGCATAAGGCGCCCTATAAGGCACTCCAGAGGGCACATTATAAAGTGCACTGTCCGCCAAGGCACCTTATAATGTTACCTATAGGGCGCCTTATAAGGCACTTTATAGGGTGCCTTATGAGGCACCTTAAGGTTACAGCACTGTGAGGGTGTTTTTGCTGGCAGCAATAATTTAAATTAAAAAAGGAAATGCTTCAGATAGCCCTATCAAATAACACCACTGTGAGATCAAACCCATGACCTCTGCCTCCACAGTCAGTGAAATAACCAGTGGGCTACATCTCTATAGCTACTAACAAGCCCCTGGCTGGCTACAGAAGGACTTCAGGTCACCACACAAACTGTCCGCTGTGGTTACCAGGATAGGGTTAACCCACCCGTACCCATGATGCACTGCACATGCAGATCAGCAGTCTGCAGATGATCACAAGATGGTGTATGCACCCCCACAGCACCTCGGCCTGGTAGGGGGAAATGACCGTGTGTGTTACTGGCACAGAGTAGCTAGAGACCGTCACATTGTGCGGGTAATGTGCTCACCCTGAGGTCGAGGTGGGGCATGTGTCCATCCGTATTTCCCAGTCATGTCTAGCCATTGTGGACTATGATGCACCCAGAATAGTGCATATCCTGTGTGGGTGCCATGGTCACATGATTTAAGTGAAGGGGGGTGTTTGGACCCATAGGCGGATTATATAGCACCACCCAACCCGCCCTCTGGGGCTCAGGGTGGGGGACAGGATCTCCCACCAACAGATCCACATTCTACATCCCTGCAATGGTGGCAGTAGAGGGGACCATCAACCCCAGTCCTGCTGGGGAACAGACACCCTACAGGGAAGGCAATGCAGAGCTGTACACATCCATAAAGCAATAGCAGACAGACAGTAGGCCTGGAAATGCACAGCTGTTTGCCACCACTATCTGACAGCCTCCAGCCGCTGCACCCTGCAAGGTGTTCAAGTAAGATACATACTAGCTGCAGACAGTCTGCTAGTTAGTCAATAGTGCATGTTCCTGGAGAAGATACCCAGAACTGGGATGTCAGCATACACACCAAGCAGATAAGTCAGTGATTGGGCCCCAAAAGAGAACCCATAAATATCACATGAAAGAAATACTACATAGCACTATGAGGGAACATAGCCATGCCGTGGTCACTGCTCCATCAGGGTGAGAGTGACCTCTCAGCAGGTAATGTTGTGGCCACCCTGTCCGTGCAGGTGGTGGCCGGCCACTACAATGTCCGAGCCATTGCCCTATGCTATGTACAAATGAATCCAGGCCAGGCCACCCTATCCTGGCTATTCCCACAGTACCTTGCTCCTCATTATGCACATTGGCAGGCCAATACTGGCAACAGTGCTAGCACTGTGGGCTGAGGAGGGTGTTGGCAGCCACCACACACTGGATAGACAGACACACACTCTCCACACCTATGCCAGCATTGTGCAACTATAGAGGTGTTTGGCAGCCCTGGCCACCACACCAGTCCTGGGCACAGTGCAGGCATGACTATGGTATGCAATACTGTTGGGGTCACCCCCCCAGGGTGGTAAACACTGTCAGACACAAGACCTGTAGCACACTCCACAGACATCAGAAAGGTTGCTATGATGCAGCTCACTCAGAAAATTGTACTTAACCTCGGAATTGCTATCTGCCAGTAATCATAGCAACCTTTTGATAGCTGTGTACCATATTCCCAGGTTTAGGGTGGCATTGCTAAGGTATGGAAGTGCAAGTATTGGGAGATGCACGCAGGGCCCAACATCCTGCCTCTCCAGGAGGCATTGGATAATGGAGCCTGTGGTGCAGGTGTGTCTGCCCCTGTTGGCCACTGCTTTAGGGCAGAGCTTCCCGACTCCAGTCCTGGTGGGCCAGACACTGTTCGGGTTTCCATGCTGTCCCTCATGAATATGCATGAGATACATCTGCATACCATGTGGGAAGTGCATAGAAATGCAGCACAGGCATCTTTATTAGAGACAGCATGGAACCTGAATGCTGTTTGGCCCTCCAGGACTGCATTTGGGAGACTCTGCTCTAGGTAATGCACATGTTTATGTTGTCTGTGCTCTGTAGGGTAAAATGTAGGTGTTTTGGGCATGTTTATGTCATCTGCAATAAAGGTTCTGTCTGTATTAGCACGTTTTAGTAGTGGGTAAAATATGAGGACTGGGTTGGCAGGAACCACAGCTGGGACTTGAACCTGTGACCTTCTGCTTCTGAACACACTGGTTGTGTGCACTGCACCACCATGTTGCCACAGGAACAGTGCATTCCCTGGTGCTACCATGACTGTTCGTCAGACAGGGCCTGTCTGTTGCAGTGCATGGCACCCACCTACACAGGGCTAGGCCACGGTCTGCTCTGGGCAGCTGCCACTGCCCCCTCCACCACCAGCATCCCTCTGCCACCATGCTGACATGCCCTTCTGCTGGTGGCGCTGGTGGAGTGCAGTCTCAGGCCATCTAGTGTGTGGGTAGGCAGCTGCCTATGGTGCGGGTTCTGGGGTAGGGGTGCCTGCATAGCTGTCCACGCTTCCCCCCAGCACCGCATGCCAATGTTCCGTGCCCTTCGGGGTACCTGCTGGGTACTATCCCCTGTGGGAAGCACACTCATGCCCATGTTGGGCCCTCAGCAGTTGCTGTCTGGCTGCTCTACTGTTTCAGCATTCCTATGGGCCAGCTAGGCATCATCCTAGTCCGCACTGTTGGCCAGCTGCACTGCAGCATGTGCCACCTGCAGCCCTCTGTGTCCCCTTTTCCAGCATCTGTCCATCTGCCCATTCCGACATGCCCACCCTGCTGTTGTGGAACATGTGCATGCCATAGGAAACCTGGCCAATGGAGTCGGAAACCCTGCTCAGCGCAATTACACTGTGGGCTCATTCACCTTGTATGGGGACGGAGCATAGACCCTTCCAAAATTCATATCTTTTTTTGGAGCTTTCTTGGGAGTGTTTTTTAATGTTTCCCTCTGATATCACTATTGGCCAGCTTGCTTATTTTATTTTTACATTTACTTCTGTACATTTTCAAGGTTTATTTGCCCTTTTGTTCCGGGCACATGTATCACACTTATCACGTTTTGTAGGTTTCCATGGTTTTGCTGTACATTGCTGACGGAAATGGTTTCTTTTTCCTTTAAATCAGCTCTAACGCCAGGGTTTCACTGGCGTTAGTTTTGAGCCTCGGATTTCACAGCATTAGTGTGCGGGGAGCCTTTCCCCTCACACTCTCCACCCATTGACCCCTTCTCTCCTCCCCTGGGGAGCCTTCCTCCGCCCTCCAGGAGCCTTTCCCTGCCTTCAGCGCTCGTTTGCGCCGCTGCGTGCGTTATCGCGCGCTAAGGTACCTGTGTCCCTGATAAAGCACCATTATCGCGTGATAAGGTACCTTATCACGCGTTAACGTCACAGAGCGCACATTAAGACGATTTATTAAATATACCCCTTTGTCAGTGATTCTGATGGGCTGCTATAGTGATTAACCTAATAGTGTTTGCCCACATCATGCAGCAACCTTTCAATAGTTTGTTTTTTGCAATATCGCAAAAGAAAGACAAAAAATATAAAATTGTTCTATAAAAACTATTAAAAGATTTAAAACTAGTTATAAAAATTTGAAAAATATCAAGTCAGTTATTGCTAAAAGTATAAAATGCTTTAAGAAAGTGTTCTGAACACTTTTTCTTTCTTTTTATTGTCAATATATATATTTATTTATTTAGCTGTTTTTATATACCGCTTAATCTACAAGTCTAAGTGGTTTACATAAGAACAAAATGGTCAACAAGTCTTTACATAGAACATTGGAGTATTATAACAAACTTATAACTACTGTGGTAACAATAACTTGCAACTATTTAAGGTACCTTAATAGATATGCTGTTTTCAGCATTGGGAATTGTGGAGAGGGATAAGGATGGGCTGAGTTGGGGTATAAAGTAGCTGGCATGTGTAGTTGTCCATTAGAGTTGTTCGTTTCATGAAATCTATTATGTTGGGTCCGTGAAATGCTCAAGGAAGAGGTGTTTTCAATTTTTTCTGATCTTTGCTATGTCATCAATGGCACAAAGTTCATCCCGTAGTTCATTCCAGAGAGATGGAGCAAATAGAGAAAGGGCCATCCTGGAGGTCATGAGATTTGTCTTGGTGATTATTGGGGATGTGGGTAGTATGTTGATGGCATGGTTTCTTCTGGACCTGATGCTGGGTGTTTTCTATATGAGTGATTGTAGGTGGATTGCTGATAGATTGTGTATTGTTTTGAAGATAGCGAGTAAAGATTTATATTTTATTTTCTGCATGATGAGTAGCCAATATAGTTTTTTGAGGATTGGGATGCTGTGATCCATTCTGGAGGCATTACAGAGGAGCCTTGCTACTGTATTTTGGGCTAATTGGAGTAGATGTATTACGCATTTGAGCAAGTCCTGGAAGATAAGATTTCAGTAGTCCAAATAATGCACATAATGTAAATAATAGCCTGTTACTGTATATAGTTTATACTTCTATGTACAAAGTTTTCCCAATGTTGATTCCTGGTTATTTGCCCTGTTATATGTAAACTCATGACAGCTTGTTGCTTATGTGAGTACTTTTGTTCACTGTAAACCGCACTGATGATAAATAGCGCGGTATAAAAGAACTGTAAATAAAATAAATAAATAAATAAAAATAGGGGACGATGAGTAACCGGGTAAGGCGGACCTTAGCTTCCCGCCCCCACTCCTATACCCCTTTTTCCCAACCCCTTTAATGACCACCTCCTTCACAAAACAAACATTACACATTTTGGATCAAACTGGTCGCAGCTTTATTACTTTGAACAATTAACTCTTTACAAACCCACAACATAACTTACCCCCCCCCCCGGCAGGCCGATCCATCACCCGCCATATTATTAGCAAGGTGACGTCGCTTCTGCCTCCCTCGGGTACAAGTCCCGAATAATTCGCTTCACCCTCCCTCATCCGGCTTCGCCGTGTTATTAGCAAAAACCTGAGGGATTGTCCGGGTCGGGGTACCCCACCCCCGCCCTAATGCTTGCCATCCGGCTCCGGACCCTGGAAACCTCTGGGATCCCGCCAACCCCCTCCAGCTGCAACACCCCCTTTTACCGTAATGCAAACCCCCAGTCCACGAGGGAGGGTGGGTGGGCGTCCAGCGACCCCGACGTCCGGTGAAAGAGGCCGGAGCCTTGCTGCACCCCACCCATCACCCCCAGCGACTGCCCGCGCCCACTCCCAGTGGCTCCCGCGCCAAAACAACGCGCGGGGCCAATGGGAGCGCCTCCTACTCGCCCTCCCACCCCCCCCCGAGTCGGCATGCTCCGATGGGCGACGCGTGGCCGCCCCCCCGGTTAACGCCGGCCTCGGGCACATGGCTCCGCAGCCTCGCTGTAACCGGGTAAGGCGGACCTTAGCTTCCCGCCCCCACTCCTATACCCCTTTTTCCCAACCCCTTTAATGACCACCTCCTTCACAAAACAAACATTACACATTTTTGGATCAAAACTGGTCGCAGCTTTATTACTTTGAACAATTAACTCTTTACAAACCCACAACATAACCCCCTCGGCAGGCCGATCCATCACCCGCCATATTGTTAGCAAGGTGACGTCGCTTCTGCCTCCCTCGGGTACAAGTCCCGAATAATTCGCTTCACCCTCCCTCATCCGGCTTTGCCATGTTATTAGCAAAAACCTGAGGGATTGTCCGGGTCGGGAGTACCCCACCCCCGCCCTAATGCTTGCCATCCAGCTCCGGATCCCGGAAACCTCCGGGATCCCGCCACTGGCTCAGACCGCCTTAGATCTGAGCCGCCCCCCAAGGAGAAAGCTGCGACCAGTCCGCATCCCAACCATAAGACACTCCAAGGCCTCCTGCCAATCGTTGAGGAGCAAATCCATCCCCACCGGAGACAGATGTACTCCATCTGAACGAAACAGGCCAGCACAGTCCACATCTACCCACGGATGCAGAATTTGGCACCCCCCATGCTCCCCTACCCACCTGCCAATTTGGCGATTAATCTTAGCCAGTCCCCTAGACCAACGCCGCTGTGCCCGGCACGCAGGCCTTGGAATAATGTCCGACCAAAACACGACTATGTCCGGGAACATATCCATCACCACCCGCAAGTCCTTGAGTACCGCCCGGATCAGCTGTCGACAAGTCCAGGAACTCAAGTCGTTGCCTCCAAGGTGAATCAACAATATATCCGGTGGCATCCGAAGCAGGCCTTCATGGTGCCGCAGCAAGGGTAAGAGCTGAAACCACCTCAGTCCGCGCTCCCCCAGCCATGAGACGGTCACTCGAGAAGCGTCCACTCCAAGATTCACGCCCACCGGTCGTGTTGCTGCTCGCCGACCAGCCCAATACACAAACGAGTGGCCAATCACCCAGCAGCGACACTGTCCTTGTGCTATATCTGCAAAATAAATAAAGAGAGTTAGTCCCCCCCCTCCCTGTTATAACCGCACATAACCCCGGAAGGCCTGGGACCTCCACCGGCCAATCCGCTGGATATCTCCTTCCGATAACCCTGCGGCTGCCGCACTGGTAGCCGCGCCGATTCGGAAGGAATGAGGGGCATAACGACACAGGTCCTCGCCTACTCACTGGAGGGCCAACCGCAATACCGCTGTAAACTGAAACCGGGTAAGTACACGCGCGTCCTCATGCACAAACAGAGAACCCGCCCCTACCGGCCTCACTCTCAAGTACTCTGACAACAAGGTAACCGGACACGAGGGCGCACCCGCCACCGCACGTAATACTATGCAGGTACCCTTCCCCTTCTGATCCGTCTTGGAACGGGCCAACCGTATGCGAACCCAGCCCTCCCCCAATGACACGTGCTGCACCTGCAATCCACCACCCATGCCGCGGCGACCAGAGTCTGCCACTAACTCCCCTACTCGGAAGGCACCAAAAAAGGCCACGGAAAACACCGCTCGGAAAAGCAGACCTTCATACCTGGACGAGACCACCTGAGTCAAGGCGCCGCACAACCGGCCCAGAAGGTCATGAGTTATAGGCAGACGGGTATCCCCAGCAGATGGATAGGACCGCTCCCATCCTTGCAACAGCCTGCGAGTCAAAAAGCCCCCCCCCCGCTGCCCCTAAGCCTACCGCCTGCATAAAAAATGAAAACCCCGCCAAATTCCTCCGAACTGTGGACCGCGCGAGACCCGCCGCTTTCGCCGCCCGCACATACTGACCAAGCAGGAAATCTGAAACGGGTCCAGGACTCCATCCTTGGTCCTGCAAGAAGGTCGCCACGCTGCTGCAGCCCCGCTGATACGCCTCCCAGGTCGCTGCCGAAACTGACGTCCTCAGCAATTCAGTAAGGTCCCAAGGCCAATCTGCCATAAGTGCTCTGGGATCACAGCCCCGTCCTCCTCCGCCTCCGGCGCCAATGCACGAAAGCGCTCCCACTTAAAACGGGAAAGAGCATCAGCAATTAAATTAGTATGCCCTGGTATGTGACGTGCCCTGAGCACAACATTCAGGCGCAAGCAAGCTAAAACCACCTGCTGCAACAAATCAGCTACCGGCCTGCACCGAGGGGCATAATTATTCAGCACGCTGACCACCGCCGCATTATCACACCACCAGAGGACCTGGCAATTCCTTATCCGCTCAGGCCACAAGGACAGCACTACTACGATTGGGAACAACTCCAAAAAGGTGATGTTCTTAGTGAGACCTGCCTCCCCCCAGGGCTGCGGCCATGCCGCCGCACACCAAGCACCCCCGAAGTACACCCCCAATCCTAACCCGCCCGCCGCATCCATATACAATTGTAAGGCCTCACTGGATACCGAAGCTTCGCGCATCACCGTGACGCCATTGAAACCGCTCAAAAACTCGTCCCATACTCCCAAGTCCTCCCGCATGCTGCGAGACACCCTGACCCTATGATGAGGCTTACGAACACCTGCTGTCGCCGAAGCGAGCCGCCGCAAGAAGACTCTGCCCATGGGAATCACCCTACATGCAAAATTCAGGGAACCAATAAGGGACTGCATCTCCCGCAAAGTCAAAGTCGAGGAACCAAGCACGTTGGCCACCAATACGCGCAGTTGAATCACCTTATCGTCCGGCAAGCGTGCTACCATTAACTCAGAATCCAGCTCCACCCCTAGAAAGGTAATACGAGTAGAGGGCCCCTCCGTCTTCCCAGCCGCCAATGGCACCCCCCCACTCCCGAGCCATCGAACTGAAGCCATCCAACAAGGCACGACACTGCGCAGACTGAGCCATCCCCACGAAAAAGAAATCATCCAAATAGTGGACCAGCTGACTACAACCCATCCGTTCCACAATAGCCCAGTGCAAGAAGGAGCTAAACCTCTCAAAGTAGGCACAGGATATCGCGCAACCCATGGGCATACACTTGTCAAAATAAAAACACCCGTCAAAGTGAAATCCCAACAACGGAAACGCCGACGGATGCACCGGCAATAACCGGAAAGCGGATTCAATATCCGCTTTTGCCATAAGACACCCCGAGCCACATTTCTTGACTAATGCCACAGCCTCATCAAACGATGCATAGCGCACCGCATACAAGTCCCGCGGGATGCGGTCGTTAACAGACGCACCAATGGGGGAGGGCAGATTATGTATCAGACGATACTTACCCGGCTCCTTCTTCGGAATTATACCCAAAGGGGAGACCACAAAACCCTCAAACGGCGGCTCCCGAAAGGGGCCCGCGACTCGCCCGAGCCGCAACTCTCCTGCTAACTTAGCCCGCACAATATCCGCTAAACGTCTCAACGAAGCCGAATTCCTAGCCCCGCCCTCCGCGACCTTACCCACCACCGGGATGTGAAACCCGCATCGGAACCCCTCCGCCAATATCACACTGTCTTGCTGTCTGGGATAACGTCGCAACCATGGCACCAAGGCTTGCAGCTTGATAGGGGTGGGGGCTAGGCTCTCCACCCACATATTGCTTAGCCAGGGGGGGGGCTCCGGCAACACTTTTTCGCACGCATTTAAGGGCCGAGTGTCCCCCGTCGCAGACAGAGCACGCATGCCGGAATTTACAATCCAGAAAGGGGCATGAGGACTTATTGAACCGCCAACAGACGTCCCCAGGGCCTCCCCCTCCCATGGCTCTCTGTCCTGCCACAGGCACGCTCCCACGAAAGGGCTTCCCCGATCCCGCAGCCGCCACTGCCCCACCTTTTTGCCCGCCAGCCCCCCCGACATTCTGCCACACAGCCATCTGCGTCAACCACAAACTTATATCCTGAGTCCCCCAGGACAACCCCTGATTTTCCTCCATCTTATCGCGGAATCGCTCATCGTAGTTGAGCCAGGCCCAACCGTCGTGAGTTTGAGACGCCTCTAATATGGAGTCAGCATAGGCCAACAGCATCCCGTACTGTTCCGGGTGCACCTGACCCCACACACTAGCTAACCTCAAAAAGGAGCGTGTCCAATTCACCACATTCCGCCCAACTCTCCTCACTCGCCTGGCCTTCTCGTCGGCCTTTCGCTTCCTCCTGCTGTCGCCAGACCTCTTCCGACCTTCCAATAATCTGAAAATGTCAATGTATCGGCGCTTTTGTATTTTCCGCCGCAACGTCCTAGGCACTCCCTCCCATAACTCCGAGAACGCCGCTAACGTGGGCTGCACTGCATTTTTTGGAGGCCCCACTACCGTCAATCCTGAGGTGGCCGTGTTACCGCCCCTCTCAGAGTCCGAACCGGAGGACGATAGGGTGGACGACGACGATGAGGATTCCGACCGCCTCCGCCGATGACACGAATGCTTACGCTTCCAGCTGCGTTTTTTCCGACATGCACCCCCAGTGCCCGCCCCTTCCCCCATCCCCACATTCTGGACAGTCACCAACTCACCTGACGGGACCTCCGCAGCTCCAGAATCAACCGGATGCTCCGCTCCAGTCCGCGCCGCCGGATCGCCTGCTCCGGCCGGCCGCCGCATATCCGGACGACCATCTGAGCCATCACCTTGCTGAACTGGACACATCCCAGGGCCCCCCGCATACTGCCAAGCCGGGTGAACCTGTGGAGAGAAGACAGAAAAAGGCGGAGAGACACCTGCCATAGCCCCCGGGGCCTGCCACGCACCGAACCATTCCGCCCGGGAGGGGCCTTGCCCTCCGCCTTGCCAGTGCTCCCACAATGCAGGGGACCCCCTACCAGCTGCCCCTTGCCATCCATATGGGCCTGGGAATCCCCCAATAGCACCCATCCTAAACATACCACCTCTCCCTTCCCCGGGAGCCGACAGGGGGCCCAATCCGGCAGGGAACTCCCGTCCTCCATCCTGGGGTTCTGCACTGCCCCCTCCCCGACCCGCCAGCCCACCCCCAGTGGACCGACCGCCGTCCGTTAGGTCCTTGTCCACCCCAGCCCTATCATCCGCCAGGGGCTCCCGGGTCTGCCCTACACTCGCCCCGCTGCCTCCCCTCTCCCCATTGACTGTGGAGATCCCTCCGCCCCTCCTCCCCCGACTACCCTCGCCCCTTGCAGAGGCCCTGGTCCCCCCTTGTCCCCTCCTCCCACGCGGCGCAGTTCCGCGTGACCTAGTCCTTGACGCCCGGGCCTCACCAGCGCCCCCCGTGACACCATTATCCTGCCCCAGCAACCCCCGATTCCCTGAGGGCCCTTCGGCCCCCCTCCCCCTACCAGTCCCTTTTTTAGTATGGGAACCCCCTTTTTTGGCAGTACCCCGCCTGGAACCCCCCATTGCAAATAAAGGCACTGCTGAACAGACTAACTGCCCTCTGAATTCTTGTGCTTAAAATTTCTTTTTTTTTTTTTAAAGACACTAAGCTGCCAGATGATCGTACTATTAACCCTGACAGAGAACAAGAACAGAGGAACCCACCCCGCTAACCCCTCGCCCCTGCAGCAAGAGCCCTCGCCCGCTCTAAAAACCACAGGAGGAAGGAAAGGCAGAACACGTGGGAAGCAGACTCACCCGCCTAGGCCCGTGCACCACACAACTCACGGCCGTCTCCAAAGCGGCCAGGTCCGATGGGGCTCCTCGTCCTCCAGCCGAAGCAGGTCAGTCCGTCTCCTCGCTCTCCCCACAACCCAGCAAAACCGCCCACCGCTGCTTTCGCCACCACCTGCAATCGCGGCCTACTCCAGGAATCGCAGCACTCCGCACACACGTCCAGCGACCCCGACATCCGGCGAAAGAGGCCGGAGCCTCGCTGCACCCCCACCCATCACCCCCAGCGACTGCCCGCTCCCACTCCCATTGGCTCCCGCGCCAAAACAACTCGCGGGGCCAATGGGAGCGCCTCCTATGTGCCCTCCCCCCCCCCCCCCCCCGAGTCGGCATGCTCCGATGGGCGATGCGTGGCCGCCCCCCCAGTTAACGCCGGCCTCGGGCACATGGCTCCGCGGCCTCGCTGTTCTTGGACAATTTTATGAAAGTCATGGTCGTCCAGCAGTGGTTTGAGGTACTAGACAGTATTTAGTTTGTAATATATGGCATTCATGATGTTACTGATGTGAAGGGAGAGGGTTAGGCTTCGATTTAGTATTACTCCTAGGTAGCAGACTTCAGGTTTGTTTGTTTGGCATTTATTTTATATTTGTTTGGGGGTTTTTTTGTTGTTTTTTTAAGCATGCTCCACTTAGCAAAGCTATACACAAAGATAAAACACAATCTGATTCATACATTTTCCGTCGAACACCAACCTTCAAAGAATATCAGGGCAACCAAAGTCTTGCCAAACTACACATATTATATGTTTCAACAAAGTCAAAGAAATTATACATAACAACATGTCTATTAATAAACACAAAGCATAATCACTACGTGACTACCTGAATTCCCCATACCCCCACCCAACCACCCTCCCATATCCTATTACTTCTCAACCCTAAACTGTATGTCCCCCCTAACCCTAACCCCCCAACTCACCCCCTACACTGTCTCCAACCCCCCGCCTCCTTTCGCTACCTCCAGCTACCTCTCCACCCAGCAATTTCTATGAAACAGTACTCCACCCCATCAATGAAATTCCTCCTACCCATCACTGTAACAAAAACCTAAGATTGACATCCAAATCTCCGATACGCTCCCTATCATGTACACCTCACGAAATTACCCCCTTTATGCCTCCTGACCCCTTTTCCATTGAACATATGGGTACCATCTACGATGGAACACATACAATTTGTGGGTCAGGCGCGCATGCAACTCAGCCATGTGGCTAATGAATTCTAATCTGTTCAGCACCCAGTCCACATCAGGTCCTCCAGTATCCTTCCATTTATAAGCTATTTCAATCCTAACCGCTATTGACACCATCTTTAACAAATAACCCAGCTCATTACCCGGCTCCCCCCACTCCCCCAATAAAACTTGCTGAGGTCCAAACTCCCCCTTCCATCCCACCATATTTCGTACTACCCCTTGCATCCATTGTCATATTTCCTGCACCACAGGGCATTCCCACCACACATGCAAATATGTACCCGCAGCACCATACCCTTTCCAGCAATAAGGCTCCTTAGTTTTATCTATCTCCGCCAATCGCTTCGGTGTGATATATATACGATATACCATTTTATAACATTGTTCCTATATAGCAGCAGAGCAGAATGCAATCCTGGCCTCCTCAAAGATATTTGCCCACCGTTCCTCATCCCAATAGCCAGCTAAGTCCTTTATCCAAGCTGCTTGAAAAGCCTCTTGACCTCCTCCCCCACCCATTCCCCTATAGACCTGCGATACAAACCCATGAGTTTCCCCTGCCTTAAGCAATAACTTCTCAAATGGGGAGTTTGGTATACTAGTTTCCTCCCCCTTTAAGCTCTGTGGTACAAAATGCACTAGTTGGCAATATCTAAACCAATCTGCCTCCTCCAAGGAATATTCCTCTTTTGAGTCGCTCAAAGATATACAACTGGCCCACTTTAGTGAACAATTGCCCCATCCACACCAACCCCCGCTCTTCCCACTTTTTATATACAGAAGATTGTCCCCCCTCTAGGAATCCTACACACTGTCAAATTTTCTGCATGAATAGATACTCTAGCCCCCACCAATTTAACCTCTTCTTGACGCCAAACTTTCAAGGTTACCGCCGCAAAGGGACTCTGCACCGAGTCACCTCCCCTTTTTCTCCCCCCTCTCCTGCCTCTTGGCCCAAAGACTATCTATTATTGAACTTTGATCCCCCATCTCCTGTCCAACCCGAACCCACCCTCGAGCCTCAGGCCCTATCCTCCAGTATATTATTGCCCGCAGCTGTGCTGCCTTATAGTATCTCATCAGATCCGGAACGCCTAACCCCCCCCCCCCCCCCACCTCCTATGCCTTACCAACACCTGTTTGTTAAGCCTCGGAGGGCGTCTCCTCCAAATGAAGGAGAAAATTCTATGCTGCAACAATTTTATTTGTTCCACTGACACCTCGATAGGCAATGCCATAAACAGATACAGTATCCTGGGGAGAACATTCATTTTAACAACTGTGATTCTCCCTCTCCATGAAAAGCTGGATTTGTCCCATCTCACCAAATCATTTAAGATATCAGTAACTAGAGAGTTATAATTTAATTCTCTCAATTTCTTCCAATCGCTACAAATCCAAACCCCTAAATATTTTATCTTCTGCTTCGCCCACCAAAATGAGTACGACCTCTGTAACTGACCCTCCATTACTGGACCTAACTGAATTTTTAAAATCTCAGTTTTCCCCATGTTCATTTTTTTATACTGTGCTCTTTAGAATTAGTGTGGTTTACATGTATACCAACAGGTACTTTTTATTCCCTTGTCCCTGAAGGGTTCACAATCTAAGTGCACCTGAGGCAATGGAGGGTTAAGTGGCTTGCCCAAGGCCACAAGGAGTGGCCATGGGACTAGAGACGCCAGTCCCTCCGGCCTGAGGTTGCTTGTCCCTATGTGGGAATTGAACCCCTGGCCTTCTGGCCTGAGGTAACCTGTCCCAACCCTGAGCCACTCCTCCCTCCATTTTATATTCCAAAACTTCGCTATACCCCCTTATTTCCTCCAATAAAGATGGTAAAGACTCGAGAGGTTGGCCCACAGTATAAATTATATCATCAGCAAAAAGAGATATTTTATACTCCCTAGTCCCCACTTGTATACCACTGACTTTGTTATGTTCTCTGATCCTCTGTGCTAAAGGCTCAATCACCAATGCAAAGAGCAGGGGTGATAAGGGGCAACCCTGTTGAGTTCCCCGACCCAGTTCAAATTCACTGGAATATGTGCTGTTCGCTCGGATCTGAGCCCTCAGCTTATTTATTTATTTACATTCTCTTATATACCATGCTATTCAGCATCAGTGCGGTTTACATTGAACAAATTGAAATTACATTGATCAGGGCATTATAACTTGGAGATAACTATTTTACAGGGAACATGGGCTATGGAGGGTTAAGTGGCTTGCCCAAGACCACAAGGAGCACCTGTGGGACTAGAAACCGCAGTCCTTCCAGCCCAAGGTTGCTGTCCTCTAGTGGGATTTGAACCCCCAACCTTCCAGCCTGAAGTACCTTGCCCCAACCACTAGGCCACTCCTCCACTCCTTGTCATAGAGCGCACTAATCCATCTCCTAAAACATTCCCCTATCCCCATTCTCTGCAACACCGCAAACATAAAGTGCTACTCCACTCTATCAAATGCTTTCTCCGCATCCACCGCCATCACCAAGAAGTCGGTTCCAGCACTCCTGGCAACACATATTTATTTATTTAATGTCTTTTCTATACCACGCTCTTTAGAATCAGTGCGGTTTACAGTCAACAAAATTTGAACAGTGCAGGCAGAACCTGCATTGGACTTACAATGAACAGGTGTTACAACTTGGGACTAACGAGGGTAACTATGTACAGGCTAAGCGATCAGGTCGCAGGTGACCAGATCAGCTGGCAGCTATTTACAGGTTGTCTAACTTTATACAGGTTGATCATCCAGATCACAGATGTACAGTATTGCTTGGTGACTATATGAAATATTAGGTGGCTATATACAAGTTGGCATCTTTTCCACATTGGTATCCATTTGCAGTATTAGATAACTATATACACATTCAACATACTGGGTGTACCATATGACATTTAAGAGCTTCCGGATATTGTCACTTGCCTGCCTACCTGGTATAAAACCTGTTTGATCATTGCTGTTCAACTTAGGGAGGTAGTTCTTCAATCTGGTAGCCAAAATCTTTGCTAAGATCTTTGCATCTAAATTTATTAGAGAGACAGGCCGATACGATTTGCTTACCCCCTTATTCTTCCCAGGTTTGGGCACCAATGCTATCCCCGCTACTGCCATTGACCTTAGGAATGTCTCCCCCTGAAGAACACCATTAAACACCCTTGTGAGTTCACTACCAATTTCCTTACAAAAGGTCTTATAAAACCTTGCGGAGAGACCATCCAGTGCCAGTGCTTTGCCTAGGGAGGAGTGGTCTAGTGGTTAGGACAAGGTACTTCAGGCCAGAGGGCCGGGGGTTCAAGTCCCACCTGGGGACAGCAATCTCAGGCCGGAGGGACTGGGATTTCTAGTCCTATAGACACTCCTTGTGGTCTTGGGCAAGCCACTTAACCCTCCATTGCCCATGTTCCCTGTAAGTATTAGCATATGTGTCTCATATCCCCTTGTGTTAAATGTATCCCCCAATTGACCACTTTGACCCCGTGAAAAGTGGGATATAAATACAGCTAAATAAAATAAATAAAAATAAAAAATAAATTAAGAGTATTGATTGCTAAGTGTACTTCCACCTCTTCAATCTCTCTATCTATCCATTGTTGTTCAGACTCCTCTAATTTCTGAAGAGTTATATTCTCCAAATATTTGCTAATTTCCACCTCTGACCCTCTTTGTTCTGATGCATAGAGAGTCCGGTAATACTGGCAGAAAATTTCATGTATGTTAACAGTACCATATTCCCAACCACCCTTATCATTTTTCAGTCTATATAACTGCTGCTTGACTTGCCGTTGTTTTAGCTGCCTGGCTAAATACCTACCCGGTTTATTGCCTCCTATAAAATATTCATGCTGCATCCTTTTCATTTAAAATGCCCATTCCCCTAATCATAGAGTCTCCAATTCCTCTCACACTCTAGCTATCCGTTTTAACACTATCTTACCCCCTGACTCCTGATGCGCCTTAATTAACTGGGCTAACAGGGCCTGCAACCGCTACTCCTCAGCTCCCACTTGTTTCTTCTTTTTTGCTGCTAGTGCAATTAAATGTCCCCGAATCACTGCTTTCATCCCATCCCAATCTATCTCCTGGGGCACCTCCCCACCCCCATTTTGGACAAAGTATTCTCCAATGGATTTCAATACCGTAGTGATTTCAATACCGTAGTGAATCCCCCACCCAAGGGGGATTCACTATGGTATTGAAATCCCCTCCCACTACTAGATTCCCCCTTTTATGCTCCTCTATAATTGGGAGAACCCTATCAAAAAAACTGCCTTGGACAGTATTAGGTGCGTAGACACTACAAAATGTGACCTCTTTCCCTTCCAATGCCCCAATCCATATAACATATCTCCCTTCCCGATCTTTAATAACCTCTCCAGTTTCCACCAACAGATCTTTAGAGAAAAGAATCCCAACTCTGCCTTTCTTATAACAATTTTGATTGGCTGCCATAAAACCTGTATCATATTTGCCACAACACACTCCACCTCCATGTGACCCCTTTAGATGAGTCTCCTGTATCAGAAGGACATCTGCCTGAACCCTAGCTCCCTCTCTCACCACCGCCCTCCTATTTTGCCAGGTATTAAGACAATGCACATTGAGCATCAAAATCCTTAAATCACGTCCCATTCTTATAAGTTCCCCCCCCACCCATTGCACACTGCTCCATAGATGTCCCCCACTCATTCTTTACCCCTCCCTTTTATATTGCTGCCTATGAACTCCCTCCCCCTCCCTTCCCCCACCCCTCCCTAAACTCCCATCCAACTCCCAACCCTCTAACCGTCTACCGTGCCCATCCTTCCCCACATCTACATCAACATTTTCATTGCATAGCCCAGGTCCTAGTGCCTCCCCAATCAGAATTCACCCCATATCCCCTCCAGCTGACATATCCATAACCCCCAACCATACAGCACTTGTCAACTTACATGACCCCAAATATAATATCACAAGCAACCTACCCCTCTTACAATTACCAGTCCATAAACTACCCAAAATATTATCTCATATGCATGTCAGTCTTTCAGCTTCTAGAGGATTTATTCAACTCCACTCGTGCTGATTTCCTCTTCCGTCTCTCCACGCATTGCCACCGTTTTCCAGGATCTCGTTGTTGTGTACTGCCAGGTTCCTCCATCCCAGGGATTTGCTGGATGTCTGCCTCGTCCATAGCCACCGCCAATGCTTGCAATGTCTCCGCTCCTCTAGTCCCCCCATTAAGGGTAAAAGCTAAACCCACAGGATACAACCACTTGTATCTGATATTGTCCTCTCGCAATCTAGTAGTGAACTCCCTCCAATTCCTCCTTCTTTGGAGCATTGCAGTGGCAAGGTCCACATATATAGAGATGGCTGATCCCTGCCATTTAAACTTTCCCAGGGACCGCATCCTGCTGGCTATTTTTTCCTTGATCTGATAATCATGAAAACAGATGATAATGTCCCGAGGCTGCTCCTTTCGAGCTGTACCAAGTGATCTGTGTGCTCTGTCCAGTATGACATCCATCTCCCCTCCCCCTGCGTCCTTCAACACAGCCACACAGATATTTCTCACAGTTTTCATAAAATCACGATACTCCTCTGTCTCAGGAACACCTTTTATTCTCAGATTCTGGCGACGGGCTCTATTCTCCAAATCTTCCAATTGTAAGGCCATAGCCTCCTCATCTTCCTCCAAATTCTTCATCTTTTTCTCCAACGTATCAGCACATGCCTCCAGTGCCTCAATGCACCCCTCTGCCTCTGCAACCCTGCAATCCACCTCCATGATATCAGTTTGCAACTGTGAGAACAAACTTTCCACCTCCACTTTAAACCCTGTAATGTCAGTTTTGATCTCCATAAATCGCAATTTGAGTTCCTCCTTGGTAATGGGCAGGAGAACACCAGCTGCATTCTCCACCTCTTTCGTTCCTTGGACACCCACTGCCACTTTCTCGGACATCCTCTCAGTCAGCAGTTTATCTTTCTCCTGATGCTCCGTCCGGGCACCTCCATAGGCAAATTCCCTCAAATCATCTGTGTAGAGGCCATTTCCCAGCCGGTGCTTTCCCCCTCCACACCGGATATCCACCCAGGAAGGTCTCCCCCTCTGGAGCAGAGAAGAAGCTGTGCTGCAAACTGCCCAGCAGATGGAGCTCTTGTCTCAGTGCTGCATAAAGTACTCAGCACAGAGAATGACATTTCAGCAAAGTAAAGCAGTCCTTTAGAAATAACACAGATTCTACAAAGAAGTCAACAGTAGGCTCTGCCCGATCAAACTCTCCAGTTATTTCCTTTGAGTAAAGCCCCACTCAACTTGATTATACAGGCAAATGACGTGCTGGGAGAACAGATTTACCTGAGGCTCAGCTTTTCCGCCTCTAGCTGCGTTCCAAACTTGCGTTCCACTACCATGCGATAATGGCTGATACTGAAGCTCCCAGGAGAAAGCACTGCTCAGGCTTAGGCACATTTAGTCCAACTTGGATTACTAATTACAGCACCACTCCACCGGTAAATAACACAGAGCCACTATAATGCAAGCCTGCTCATCCTCCTCTCCGGACAGCATCCAGCAGAAACAGTGAAGAGAAGACAGGAAGCACCGCAACGATCGGTCATCAGCACAGCACTTCACACCCAGATCCAACTTTTACGGAGAGATCAGGATGGATCCCATAAGCCGTCATACTTTTCATCCTGCTCCAGCAATCGGGAGCCGCTCACCTCTCCCTCAGGCTGCACACCCGTAATCAGGTGTTGTACTGGATCGGGCATCAACCGCAGACATGTAGGGGAGGCATAACTGGCTACCGGTGATCAGATACCGGCTGTTTCTACAAAATCCATTGCTCCACCTGCTCCGACGCTTGCTGCTATTCAAATTCGGTAGAAACAAGGGACCTCATGCCCAATTGAAACGTGGATGTAAGGATCCCAGCTTGGAGCGTCAGGGGAAGCCAGCCATTTCAGCGAGGGCTTGCTAGCGCCCCCACCCCCCCCTCCCCGGGACTTCATGTTTTACTTGGAGCTTGGTTCTGTTGATGGTTATAGTTGGAGGTGGAGTAAAGTTGTCTTTGGTGATGCATAGCACTGATGTTTTCTTGTAGTTTATGGTCAAATTGTGTTTCATGAGCCAATTTGTGATTGCTGTGTAAAACTTTATGGTTGAGAGTGCTGGTTTGCTTGTAGAGAATGGAGTGTAGATCATGACCTCATTGGCATATATGTGGTATAGTATGTTGTGTGCCTGCATGATTGTACATAATGGGGGTTATTCTGTGCCATGAATAGCGGGTTCCATCACTGCTATCCATGGGCTCCACGCCAGCATCTAACTGGATGTTAGCAGCTTTTTGAGTATGATGTTATCTGATTCTGTGAACCAGGATTCTGTGATACTCATAATGCCCAGGCTGTTGTCAATAAGGTTGTCAATATATCTTATGCAGCAGCCACTATTACCAGAGAAGAAAGGAAAGACAGACTGGGGCCACTGCCAATGGTCAGGGAAAGCTCAGCCTGGAAAAAAAGGATCTAGAACTGTGTCTGTATTCATCCCTTCTGAGCATAAGAATCAGGAGCCAAGTGGAGCAGCTTTGGGAAGAATTGCAAGTCCAGCAGTTACCCAACCAAGAGGAGAAGAAATCAATACCAGCTATATCGAAGAGGTACCCAAAAAGTAGAAAGACTAGGGGATGCGCGATGAAGCTACAATGTAGCACATTTAAGACTAATAAAAAACATATTTTTTCACTCAATGCATAATCAAAATCTGGAATTCATTACCTGAGGATGCAGTAAGAGCTATTAGTATAGCTGGGTTTAAAAGAGGTTTAGATGAGGTCCTGGAGGAAAAGTCCATTAACCATTATTAAAGTAGACTGGAGAAATCCACTGTTTACCCTTGGGACAAGCAGCCTGGAATCTGTATACCTTTTGGGAACCTGACAAGTACTTGTGACCTGGGTTCACCACTTTTGGAAACAGGATACTAGGCTCGATGGACTCTTGGTCTGAACCAGTATGGCATATGTTCTTATGTTATTCCACCTTGAGCCAGGGAACTGTGATTGCAGAACCCTGACATCCAGATATCCTGGAAGAAGTATATTAAGGAGAAAGGGAATCCAAGTAGAAGCCAACTTAGCCCAGTTTAGGAAGGCCTTGAAGCACCACCTCTTCCTCCTGTACTACCCGGTAGACAGTGCTACAATAGCCCCTTCCACTATCTAGCCTGTGTAGTACATTTGATTATTACCACTCAAAGCACCCATGACTACGACTGGCGAAGTACGTCTTGTCATGTCTCCTAGATGTAAACAGTTACCCCTTGTTATCCAAGTTTTAGTACCTGTTCCTTGTAACCACAGATCAGCCAATGAAATGTGTAAGTTTCTATGTTCCATGTAAACCGCGCTGATGTTGAATAGCGCGGTATAAAAGAGAATGTAAATAAATAAATAATTGAACTGGTCAAATACTTAAGTGGTGCTTAAGAAATTTCAAAAGCAGAATTGAGATGCAGAGTCTTGGAAAGGAATGAGTAGCAACACTAAGGTGTATGTTTACTAAAACCCCGGTAATGTGCGGGCCGCGCTAGTGTGCGGATGCCATATAGGGAGTGGGCGTTTCAGGCTGAAAAAAGCAAAACCAGGATTAATCATGCGCTAATGTGCGTGGCGCTCAAGTGCGCCCCGCACATTAGCGCATGAGAAAGCTGCGCGGGAAGCATAAGCAGCGTGCTGATGCACAAGCACAGGAACAGAGCCACAGTACAATAGTTAAGACACTGACCAATGGTGCAGGGCTCATGGATTCAATCCCCCTCTGTGCCCAATGAAGAAGGCTGGCTGAGGCAGTACCTATTATGGGGAAGATTGCTTTAGGAGGCAATATTTTTATTTTAAGTACTACTACTAGCAAATGCACTCTCAAAGCATGTTAACATAAGTCGCCCCATAAGGCACATTTTAAAGTGCCCTGTCCGCCAAGGCACCCTAGAATGTTGCTGATAGGGCGCTTTATAGGGTGCCGTATGAGTTTCCGCAAGGTCACAGCACTGTTTTTGATGGCAGCACTGTGCAGTTTAAGGAATGAAAATCATAAGTAGGTGTGCTGAGATGCAAGGAGGAGCAGCAGTGGAGCACAATGGTTAAGACACTGACCAATAATGCAGGAGTCATGGGTTCAATCCTCCACTGTACCTAATGAAGAAGGCTGGCTGAGGCATTACCTGTTATAATTAATAGTGCTGTGGGGGGCATTTTTTTTATTTTAATTAGTGCTGCCAGCAAACACACCCTCAAAGTATTGTAACATAAGGTGCTGCATAAGGCGCCTCATAGGGTACCCCAGAGGGCACATTTTAAAGTGCACTGTCCGCCACGTCACCCTACAATGTTGTTGAAAGGGCAGCCTATAGGGCGCCATATAGGGTGCCCTATGAGGCACAGCAAGATCATAGCACTGTGTTTGATGGCAGCACTGTGCATTTAAACGCATGAAAATCCTAAGTAGGTGCGCTGATATGCAAGGAGGAGCAGCAGTGTAGCACAATGGTTAAGGCACTGACTGCTGATACAGTGTAGCACAATGGTTAAGGCACTGACTGCTGATGAGTTTGCTCCCCAGTGTGCCTAATACGTAAGGCTGGCTGAGGCATCAGCTTTGCAATGTACGTATTGTTTCCTGCAGCACTTTATTTGTATTTTATTAATTGCTGCCATCAAACACGCCCTCACGTGCCGTAATTGAAGGTGCCGCATAAGGCACCCTATAAGGCACTCCATAGGGCACATTATAAAGTGCACTGTCTACCACGGCACCCTAAAATGTCCCCTATAGGGCACCCTATAATTTGCTCCACAGGATAACGTATAGTGCACCTTATATGGACGGTAACCATAAGGTGCCCTATAGGGCGCCCTATAAAGCGCCCTCTGAGGCACCTTATGGGTACAGTACACTGAGGGTGTTTTTGCTGGCAGCAATAATGTACATTAAAAATAAATAATGCTTCAGGCAGCCCCATCAAATAAACCCACTGTGGGTTTGAACCCACAACCTCTGGCTCCACAGGCAATGAAGTAATCATTGTGCTACAGCTGTATAGCTGCTAGTAAGCCCCTGGCTGGCTGCAGAGGGAGTGCACGTCACCACACAGACAATCTGCTGTGGTCACCAGGACAGGGTTAGCACACCCGTACCCATGATGCACTGCCCATGCAAATCAGCTGTCCACAGATAAACACAAGATGGGGTATGCACCCCCAAAGCACCTCAGCCTGGTAGGGGGTACTGACCGTGTGTTTTACTGTTACAGAGTAGCTACACACCGTCACATGTGGGTGTGGTGAGGGTGTGGTGAGGCGCCCAGCACCAGGTCCACAGCACCTTCCATGGCAGACATAGGCCATGCTGGAGGTCCAAAGCAGTGGTAATGTGTGAGATAGGTAGTTTCTGCAGAAGCACCCTGGATATATCTGTATGTCTCAGTCAGGTGTGGACCCCTAGGAGGATTATGGACCACCACCACCCTCCTCCTCCTCCTCCAGGGCTGAGGGTGGCAAACAGGGTCTCCCATCAACAGATCCACATTCTACCTCCCTACAATGGTGGCAGTAGAGGGGACCATCAACCCCAGTCCTGCTGGGGAACAAACACCCTACAGGGCAGTCAATGCAGCTCTGTACACATCCATAACACAATATAGATAATACAGTAATACATAATACATAATAATAATAATACATAATACAGTATAGAAAAGCACACAAATAAAATAAAATAAATAAATAAAATAGCAGACAGACATTAGGCCTGGATATGCTAAGCAGCACCCCACCACTATCTGATATTCTCCTGCAGCAAGCCTTCAGCCACTGCACCCTGCAAGGCACTCCATCAAGACACATGCCAGCTGCAAAAAGTCTGCTAGCTAGTCCATAGTGCATGTTCCCAGTGGAAATGCATGCACCCAGAACAGGGATGTCAGCATACACAACAAGCAGATAAGTCAGTAACTGGGCTCCAAAAGGAAACCCATAAATATCACATGAAAAAAATACCATATAGTACTATGGGGGTGCCTAGCCATGCTGTGGTCACTGCACAGTCAGGGTGAGAGTGATCTCCCAGCAGGACATTCTGAGGTCACCCTGTCTGTGTAGGTGGTGGCCGGGCACTAAAATGGCCCAGCCAGTGCCCTATGCCCTGTGCAGATGCATCCTGGCCAGGCCACCCTGTCTGGCCTATACCCATGGTACCTTGCTCCTCATTATGCACATTGGCAGGCCAATATTGGCAACAGTGCTGGCAGTGCAGGCTGTGGAAGGTGTTTTCAGCCACCACACACTCCCACACACACTCCCACACCACCACACACCACCACACACACTCCCACACCTATGCCAGCATTGTGCTACTATAGAGGAGTTTGGCAGCCCTGCCCACCACACCAGTCCTGGGCACAGTACAGGCATGGATATGGTATGCAATACTGTTGGAGGTCACTCCCCAGGGTGGTAAATACTGTCAGAGACCAGACCTGAAGCACACACCGCAGACATCAGAAAGAATGTTATGATGGAGCTCAATCAGCAAACTGTGCTTAACGTCGGAATTTCTATCTGCCAGTACTCATAGCAAACGTTTGATAGCTGTGTACTGTATACCCAGGTGTAGGGTGGCATTGCTAAGGTATGCAAGTGCGAGTTTTGGGAGATGCACGCAGGGCCCAATGTCCTGCCTCTCCAGGAGGCATTGGCCAATGGGGCCTGTGGGTGTGGGTGTGTCTGTCCCTGTTGGCTGCTGCTTTACGGCAGAGGTTCCTAACTCCAGTCCTGGTTTGCCAAACACTGATCGGGTTTTCATGCTGTCCCTCATGAATATGCATGAATACATCTGCATACCATGGGGATGGTGCATAGATATGCAGCACAGGCATCTTTATTAGAGGCAGCATGGAACCTGACTGGTGTGGGGAACTCCAGGACTGCATTTGGGAGACTCTGCTCTAGGTAATGTGCCTCTTTATGGTGTCTGTGCTCGGTGGGGTAAAATATAGGCGTATTAACCATGTGTATGTTCTCAGCATTAAAGGTTTATCCTTACTATCACGGTTTAGTTTTGGGAAAAATATGTGGACTGGATTGGCAGGAGCCCCAGCTGGACTTTGAACCTGTGACCTTCTGTTCTTGCATTCACTGTCTGTGTGCACTGCACCACTGTGTTGCCACAGATGTGCTGCATTCCCTGGGGAGTCCATGACTGTACATCCGACAGGGCCTGTTTGTTGCAGTGCACGGCACCCACCTGGAAAGGGCTAGGCCATGGTCTGCTGTGGCCACCAGCTGCTGCCACCTCCAACACCAGTACCGCTCCATCCTTAGATTGAAGACAGCATAAACCCTGAAGGATTTGTGGCCCTCCAAGACTGCATTTGGGGTAATCTGTTCTAGGTAATGTGCATGTTTCTGTTGTCTGTGATCTGTAGGATAAAATAGAGGTCTTTGTGCCATGCTTATGTTCTCTGCAATAAAGGTTTGTCTTTACTATCACGATATAGTTGTCGGTAAAATATGGGGACTGGATTGCCAGGAGCCACAGCTGGGGCTTGAAACTGTGATTTTCTGTCTCCAAACACGCTGGTTGTGTGCACTGCACCACCGTGTTGCCACAGAGACAGTGCATTCCCTGATGATACCATGACTGCTTGTCCAGCAGGGCCTGTCTGTTGCAGTGCATTGCACCCACCTACACAGGGCTAGGCCATGGTCTGCTCTGAGCAGCTGCCACTGCCCCCCTCCACCTCCAGTACCCCTGTGCCACCATGCTGACATGCCCTTCTGCTGGTGGTGCTGGTGGTACGCAGTCTCAGGCTATCCTGTGTGCGGGTAGGCGGCTGCCTATGGTGCGGGTTCTGGGGTAGGGGTGCCTGCATATCTGTCCGCACGTCCCCCAATCACCGCCTGCCAATGTTCCGTGCCCTTGGGGGTACCTGCTTGGTACTATCCCCTGTGACACTGTGCTACACACTCTCGTGCCCATGTTGGGCACTCATCAGTTGCTGACTGGCTGCTGTTCAGTTTCAGCATTCCTAGGTGCCATCTAGGCATCTGCCTAGTCCGCACTGTGCCCCAGCTGCACCACAGCATGTGCCGCCTGCAGCCCTCTATATCCCCTTTCCCAGCATCTGCCCAGTTGCCCATTCTGACCTGCCCGCCCTGCTGTTGTGGAAATGTGCATGCCATAGGTAACCTGTCCAATGGAGAGGGAAACCCTGATCAGTGCTATTTCACTGTGGTATCATTCACCTTGTATGGGGACGGAGCGTAGACCTTTCTAAAATTCATATTTATTTTTTGGGGCTTTTTTGGGAGTGTTTTTTGATGTTCCCCATTACTATCACTATTGCCCAGCTTGATTATAATTTTTTTATAATTTGTTGGGGTCATTTTTAATGTTTATTTGCCCTTTTGTTCCGTGCACATGTATCACACTGGTTTTGCTGTACATTGCTGACAGAAATGGTTTCTCTTCCCTTTAAATCGGCTCTAACGTGAGGTTTTCACTCGCGGTATTTTTTTACTCAAAATTCAGCCCCGCTCCTGTGCGGGGAGCCTCTCCCCTCCCACTCTCCGCCCATTGACCCCGTCTCTCCGCCCCTGGGGAGCCTTCCTCCGCCCTCCCGGAGCCTTTCCACGCCTCTATCGCTCATTTGCGCGCCGCGCACATGAGCAGGCCTGTTAGTGCGGCGCACATGTGTGGGGCACAAAAACGCATCATTAGTGTGCGCTAAGGTACCTTAGCGCACGCTCTTGTGCGCCGCACACTTGTGCGCCATTAAGTAAACATACCCCTAAGGGGTATGTTTACTAAACCGTCTTAACGGGCGCCCGGCGATAGTGTGCAGGCTGCCATAAAAGGAATGGGCATGTCGGTCTTAAAGTAGCAAAACGGGATTATCGCACGATAACGTGCGCTGCGCACATTATTGGGTGAGATGCCGCTAAGCACGTTAATCTTAAGTAGGCTCGCAGACATATACACACAGGAACAGAGGTGTAGTACAATGGCTTATACACTGACTGCTGGTACAGGGATCATGAGTTTGATCCCCCCGTGTGCATAATCCCTAAGGCTGGCTGAGGCAGTAGCTTTTACGTGTATTGATTTTTGAGGCATTTTATTTGTAGTTTAATTAGTGCTGCCAGCAAACACACCCTCATGTGCTGTAACCTAAGGTGCCGCATAAGGCACTCCATAGGGCACATTATAAAGTGCACTGTCTGCCAAGACACCCTATAATGTCCCCTATAGGGCACCCTATAAGGCACTATAGAGGACACCTGATAAGGCACCTTATAAGGCGCTTTATAGGGCACCCTATAAGGCACTTTAGAGGACACCTGATAAGGCACCTTATAAGGTGCTTTATAAGGCGCCCTATAAAGCGCCTTATAAGGCACTTTATAGGGCGCCCTATAAGGCACTTTATAGGGCGCCTTATGATTACAGTACACTGAGGGTGTTTTTGCTGGCAGCACTAATGTACATTAAAAATAGACAATGCCTCAGACAGCCTTATCAAATAAGCCCACCATGGGTTTGAACCCACAGGCAGTGAAGTAACCAGTGGGCTACAGCTCTATAGCTGCCAGCAAACCCTTGGCTGGCTGCAGAAGGACTGCACATCACCACACAAACTGTCTGCTGTGGTTACCAGGATAGGGTTAACCCACCCATACCCATGATGGACTGCACATGCAAATCAGTAGTCTACAGATGGGCACAAGATGGGGTATGCACCCCCATAGCACCTCGGCCTGGTAGGGGGAACCGACCGTGCGTGGTTCTGGCACAGAGTAGCTACAGACCGTCACATTGTGCGGGTACTGTGCTCACCCTGGGGGTGAGGTGGGTCGCCCAGCACCAGGTCCACAGCACCTTTCATGGCTGAAATATGCCATGCTGCAGGTCCCCATCAGTGCTACTGTGTGTGATAGGTAGTTCTTGCAGACACGCCTAGGATACATCTGTGTCTTTCTGTATTTCTCAGTCATGTCTAGCCCTTATGGGCTATGATGCACCCAGAATAGTGCATATCCTGTGTTGGTTCCATGGTTACAGGATGTATGTGAAGGGGGGGGGGTTTGGACCCATAGGCGGAATATGTACCACCACACAACCCACGCTCTGGGGCTCAGGGTGGAAAACAGGATTGCCCACCAACAGATCCACATTCTACCTCCCTGCAATGGTGGCAGTAGAGGAATTCAACCCCAGTCCTGCTGGGGAACAGACACCCTACAGGGCAGGCAATGCAGAGCTGTACACATCCATAAAGCAATAGCAGAGAGACAGTATTTATTTATTTATTTATTTAGACAGTTTTTGTATACCGCCTTATCCTTCAATCAAAGCGGTCACAACACAATTGGGGGATACATTTAACACATGGGGATATGAGACACATACACTAATACTTACAGGGAACATGGGCAATGGAGGGTTAAGTGGCTTGCCCAAGACCACAAGGAGCATCTGTGGGACTAGAAACCCCAGTCCTTCCGGCCCAAGGCTGCTGTCCTCTAGTGGGATTTGAACCCCCGACCTTCCGGCCTGAAGTACCTTGCCCCAACCACTAGGCTACTCCTCCACTCCTGTAGGCTTGGACATGCACAGCTTCCCCCCACCACTATCTGACATTCTCCAACAGCAAGCCTCCAGCTGCTGCACCCTGCAAGGTGTTCCAGCAAGACACATACTAGCTGCAGACAGTCTGCTAGCTAGTCCATAGTGCATGCTCCTGGAGAAGATGTGTGTACCGGAACTGGTATGTTAGCATACACACCAAGCAGATAAGTCAGTGATTGGGCCCCAAAAGAGAACCCATAAATATCCCATGAGAGAAAAAGTATATAGCACTATGGGGGAATCTAGCCATGCCCCGGTCACTGCTCAGCCCAGCAGGACGTGCTGTGGCCACCCTGTCTGTGCAGGTGGTGGACAGCCACTACAATGTCCAAGCCATTGCCCTATGCTATGCACAGATGAATCCAGGCCAGGCCACCCTATCCTTGCTATTCCCACAGTACCTTGCTCCTCATTATGCACATTGGCAGGCCAATACTGGCAGTAGTGCTAGCAGTGTGGGCTGTGGTGGGTGTTTGCAGCCACCACACACTGGATAGACAGACACACACACCCCACAGCTATGCCAGCATTGTGCAACTATAGAGGTGTTTGGCAGCCCTGGCAACCGCACCAGTCCTGGGCACAGTGCAGGCATGGCTATGGTACGCAATACTGTTAGGGACACCACCCAGGTTGGTAAACACTGTCAGACACAAGACCTGTAGCACACTCCACAGACATCAGAAAGGTTGCTATGTTGCAGCTCACTCATAAAATTGTACGTAACTTCGGAAGTGCTATCTGCCAGTAATCATAGCAACCTTTTGATATATGTGTACCGTATTCCCAGGTTTAGGGTGGCATTGCTAAGGTATGCAAGTGCTCGTATTGGGAGATGCATGCAGGGCCCAGCATCCTGCCTCTCCAGGATGTTGGGCCCTGCTGTGTCTGTCCCTGTTGGCCGCTGCTTTAGGGCAGAGGTTCCCGACTCCAGTCCTGGTGGACCAGACACTGTTCGGGCTTTCATGCTGTCCCTCATGAATATGCATGAGATACATCTGCATAACATGGGGGTGGTGCATAGACATGCAGCACAGCCATATTTATTGGAGACAGCATGGAACCTGAATGGTGTTTGGCCCTCCAGGACTACATTTGGGAGACTCTGCTCTAGGTAATGTACATGTTTATGGTGTCTGTGCTCTGTAGGGTAAAATGTAGGTGTTTTGGGCATCTTTACATCATCTGCAATAAAGGTTGTCTGTATTAGCACGTTTTAGTAGTGGGTAAAATATGGGGACTGGGTTGGCAGGAACCACAGCTGGGACTGGGACTTGAACCTGTGATTTTCTGCTTCTGAACACACTGGCTGTGTGCACTGCACCACTGTGTTGCCACAGAGACAGTGCATTCCCTGGAGATACCATGACTGTTTGTCAGACAGAGCCTGTCTGTTGCAGTGCATGGCACCCACCTAAACAGGGCTAGGCAATGGTCTGTTCTGGGCAGCTGCCACTGCCCCCTCCACCACCAGTATCCCTCTGCCTCCATGCTGACATACCCTTCTCTGGTGGTGCTGGTGGAACGCAGTCTCAGACCATCCAGTGTGCGGGAAGGCGTCTGCCTATGGTGCGGGTTCTGGGGTAGTTGTGCCTGCATAGCTGTCCATGCTTCCCCCCAGCACTGCATGCCAATGTTCCGTGCCCTTCGGGGTACCTGCTGGGTACTATCCCCTGTGACACTGTGGGGAGCACACTCATGCCCATGTTGGGCCCTTAGTAGTTGCTGTCTGGCTGCTCTACTATTTCAGCATGCCTATGGGCCAGCTACACATCACCCTAGTCCGCACTGTGGCCCAGCTTCACCACAGCATGTGCCGTCTGGAGCCCTCTGTGTCCCCTTTTCCAGCATCTGTCCAGTTGATCATTCCGACATGCCCGCCCTGTTGTTGTGGAACATGTGCATGCCATAGGAAACCTGGCCAATGGAGTCGGAAACCCTGCTCAGCGCACTTACACTGTGGGCTCATTCACCTTGTATGGGGATGGAGCATAGACCCTTCCAAAATTCATATCTTTTTTTTTGGAGCTTTCTTGGGAGTGTTTTTTGATGTTTCCCATTGATATCGCTATTGGCCAGCTTGGTTATTTTATTTTTACATTTTCTTCTGTACATTTTCAAAGTTAATTTGCCCTTTTGTTCCGTGCACATGTATCACACTTATCACTTTTTGTGGGTTTCCCTGGTTTTGCTGTACATTGCTGACGGAAATGGTTTCTTTTTCCTTTAAATCAGCTCTAATGGCAGGGTTTCACTGGCGTTAGTTTTGAGCCTCGGATCTCACAGCGTTAGTGTGCGGGGAGCCTCTCCCCTCCCACTCTCCACCCATTGACCCCTTCTCTCCGCCCCTGGGGAGCCTTCCTCTGCCCTCCGGGAGTCTTTCTCCGCTTTCAGTGCTCGTTTGCGCCGCTGCACGCGTTATCACGCGCTAAGGCACCTTATCGCCCAGTAAGGCGCCTTCATCGGGCGATAAAGTACCTTATTGTGCAATAATGTCGCAGAGCGCACGTTAAGACGGTTTAGTAAACATACCCCTAAGAGGGAATTAGCTGTTAGTTGCCTCTGGGTTTTCATGTCAATGTATGAATGGAAATAAATCGCCAGGTCTTTTTCTTAGGAAATGGAGGGTAAAGTGACCTGCCCAAATCATGAGGAGTACCAGTGGGAATGGAACCCTTGATTTTTTTGGGGACTAGATAGTTGTTCTAACCACTAGGCTACTCCTCCAGACTTGTAGGCCACAATTCTGCTTTATTATTTATGCCAGTTATTGCTTTTTTTTAACAGTGACCCTTTGGTTTAAGTAAAACCTTGGTTCAGAACACAATTTCTGGCTTGGACTCCTTTATTTGAGAAGAGTGTGTATGAGAGCGTCAATTCCCAACAAGAGAACCTTGACAACCTTTAAACCACGAGCCCAGAGAAAGATTTGATAAACTGTTTTTATGACTGGTGTGCTCCCTTATCTGCTAAGCTGGTGATGCAGTAAATGTCTGGAGCACACGGAGAGGAAGTTACATACAGCAATAAAGGTCACTAGACCAGTTGCAGGGGATACACGTTATTAGATTAAGAAAGCATATTGGAACTGACTTAGGGCATTCAAGTCTTAAAAACCAAGCATAATAAGTATATCCTGCCCACATGAAAGTCACATTGCTTAACCAGACTAAAACTTTTGATGATCCTGGAGATCTATGTGCATTTCTGGAGGACAAGGAGTCGGCGGTGATACAGTAAAGGATATATTACATCTTCTGCTTGCCACAGTTTAGTGTTGCTTGCTATTAAGGGTGTTCAACTGGTCTGAGGTCATGTGAAGGCAAACTATATACGCAGAAGCGACATATAACCGTGTCACACTGATATTTTCTGGGACATTTATTCTGTCTTGTTTGTAAATATTATTTTAACTTTTAAGAAGGGAGGTGGGCAAGATACGATATGTGATGTACTGCAGAATGTGGGAGTGTTAGGTCATTGAGCCCTCCACATCTGTCTTGTCCTAGTGGGCTCACCCGTTAAGTTTTGTGTGTTATATTCCCCCCCCCCCCCCTGGTTTTAGGTGGCTTTGGGAAATGTTCTCTGTTTATTTTTAGGGATGGGTGTTCTAGTGCGGTTGATCACATGACGGGGCCTCTTCACTTTTCTTTGGGTTATGGATGTAGCCGTACTTTAAAGGCGCTTAAGAAGTCGTTCTACAATGTTAAACTAAAGGTTACATATTGATCTGTTTTTGTAGCTTATGACTGATAATTCAGAGTTATATTCAGTACGTTTCTTTTGAGATTGGGCACTTGAATGTTAATGGTATTAAAAGTTGCTATTAAGAGGAATATTCTATTTTGTATGGCAGGATAGAAAGTGTTGACATCTCATTGCTATAAGAGACACACTTGAATACAATGGAATTATTGAAATTTAATACACAGGCCCTATTTCAGAGGAATTTCTACTGACCATTATAAGAGTAAGAAGATGGCCATTTCAGGATGGATAGTGGTTTCCCCCCAGGTTTTTAATTCTTCACCTTGACTTTCCCTATCTTACAAGGGTATTATTCAAGATTCAGTGAGTTTATTATCCATGTGGTTTACAGCCAAGTTCATGCTATAATCTAGTTCACCCTCTTTGACTTAACGAGCTCTAATTATACACAGTAGCATGGTCGTCGGTCTGTTTATTGGTAGGGTCGTTTTGAAGATATAAGTAAGCTTATCATTCCTAAAGTGAATTGTATATTAGGAATACTACTAGTGTTCCTTCAAGTAAAGCATATTGTTAATGCTGTTAGAACTTGGTTCATCTTTCATGCAGCAATGACCGCCTAGACTTGCTTGCTAGAAACTTGGGTTTTAATAGGAGGAAGTGGGGAGGGGTTACCCTGATTGTCTGGCCTATACTATAGCTTTTGTCAAAGCGAGGTTCATGATCGGTGGAGGGGGCCATAGGCATGCATTTAATATGCAGATGAGAATAAGTGTTAGTCTCATCAAGGAGATGTCAACAACTTGAGGTATGTGGTGTAGGACTGACCCAACATTCAGTGCACTGGCCTTAAACATAGATTCATATTGGGTGGTGCTGGGACTCAGGGTCACTCTCTCCTGATTTGGGGTTGTGTTTCAATCAGCAGTTTGGCATCTCGTTCTTATAAAGGGACTGTCAGTCTGAATTAGCTCCATGTTGGGAGTGGCCCTTTCTGTTATTTCTAATTGGAAACATACTACTGAGATTGATAGATATGCACGGTGGCACATTTGTGCCTATGTTGTCTGTAGTGAAGTATTGGCTCTTATATAGCCCTTGCAGGCCTTCTAGGTTTGCAGAAGTTCTATGGTTTTCTCTTTTCATTTGGCTCCTGATGATCGTAGGATAATGGGATGGACAGGGTGGGGTGGGGTGTATTTAGTTTTTGAGTATTTCGTGTCACAGAGAAGAATTGTGTATTTTAATTTGTTGTAATTTGTCTTTTTTTTGTTTGTATCTGTTGGAAAATATAAATAAAGAAATTAAAAAAATAAATAAAAGTCATTACTGTCTGTATAAGAAAGCTGCCAGCCTTATTGCAGTGAGCATGAGTTCCATTTTTCTTAAATTACATTAAATCTCTCATAGTAATGCAGTTAGAGAATGTTCCATATAACTGACAAGTATAGAGTGAGTGAATTATACAGATGATTTTGATAAATGATATAATGGTAGCGACATTATCTGGTACAGTGTTTTTTCCGTTACAGTGTTGAAATTTCTCTTCCTTCAAATACAGATTAAGAATGTTGAATCAATGGGAAAGGAAAACCAGACCTCAGTTCCAGAATTCATTCTCCTGGGATTCTCTGACCTTCCTCACCTTCAGCTTCTCCTTTTTGGAACAGTTTTCCTGATCTTCCTAATCTCTGTTCTGGGAAACTTTATGTTTTTAATGTTAGTGTGTGCTGACTCTCACCTGCAAAAACCCATGTACTTGTTCCTCAGTAACCTGTCCTTCTTAGACATCTGTAACACCTCTGTCACTCTCTCTACACTGCTACACAGTCTAATGACAAGGGAGACAGTAATTCTTTTTTCTGTATGTATGGCACAGCTCTATTTCTTTATTTCTTTCACAGCTACAGAAATCTTCCTTCTGACTGCCATGGCCTATGATCGCTATGTTGCAATCTGTAACCCTTTACGTTATGTGCTCATCATGAACAGGAGAGCCTGTGTCCTTCTGGCATCTGCTTCTTGGATAGTTGGCTTTGTTGAAACCATACCCCACACTGTTGTGATATCTCAGGTTTCCTATTGTGGGGGCAATGAGATTAATCATTTTTTCTGTGATCCCACAGCACTGATGAAACTCTCCTGCAGTGAAGTGTTCACCTATGAAATTGTGGTATTTATTGAAGGGCTGTTTCTGGGATTAGCCCCCTTTGGATTAATTCTGACATCCTACATTTATATCATCTCCACCATCCTAAGAATTCATTCTGCAAAGGGACAGAGGAAAGCCTTCTCCACCTGCTCCTCCCACCTCATCATTGTTATTCTATTCTATGGGACCATCCTATGTGTGTATGTGAGACCACCTTCAATGTATTCACCAAAGCAAGATAAACTCTTCTCCCTTTTGTACACAGCTCTGATTCCACTGTTAAACCCCATTATTTATAGCTTAAGAAATGAAGAAGTGAAAAATGCCCTGACTAAACTCATAGGCATGAAACATGGTATCAGACAAAATTAAAACGGTCTCTTCTCACGAATGAATACTTTCAAAAAAATACTTCTTCCCCATTTTTTCAATATATCAATACAGTGCAGTATTCTTATGTCATCCACTACAGGTCTCAGATAAACTTGGGCGCTACGATCTCCAGGGTTTTAATTTCCCGGCTCGTGCCTGTTCACATCAATGACCTGTAACTTTATTGTAAAGCAAAAAATGAAAACACTTAGCTTTTAACTTCCACCACTCTCTAATGCCATGCTTCTAGGCGCCAATGCGTTTCTCTTAATAGGTTCTTCAGGGGACCTCTGAATGTATTACTTCCTACGGAAAAAACAAAATTAGTAACTGAACTGTTAAATAATATTCATTATACTCTTGACTAGCATCCCAACAATACTATTACCAAACTGATCCCAGATACCTGTACATACTGCTGCCCACGTTCCACACTCGTTCGCCGACTCTATCTCGGGACTACCCAAAAAACGCCGCGCATGCGGGTTAACTTGTACTCTAGCTATTTAAACCATATTGACTGGATGACGTAAAGGGCTATTCATACCACCAATTCTAAATGCACACAGACCAATCTATCTCTAAATTTAAGCCCCTTGGCTGTACCGTATCCAATTTATATATCCACCATTGTTCTCTGTTTAACAACTGTTGAGCACATGTCCTTCCCTGTGTACCATTAACTACCTTCTCAATACACCAGCAGCGAAGCTGTTCATATTTATGGGACTTTGAGAGAGTGGTGGAAGTTAAAAGCTAAGTGTTCTCATTTTTTGCTTTACGATAAAGTTACAGGTCACTGATGTGAACAGGCGCGAGCCAGGAAATTAAAACCCTAGAGATCGTAGCGCCCAAGTTTATCTGAGACCTGTAGTGGATGACATAAGAATACTGCACTGTGATGAAACATGGTATGACGATCAGTTAACACTGTACAGTATCTTATAAATCTATGATGATTATTTTAGAAGAATCCCCAAATCTATAATGCAATATTTACTTGTGTAGATTGGCATACAAGTGTAAATGACATTTTTAAACAGGGGCTTTTCAGATGTGGGCTACTCACCATGTTTAAAGTCCCCGTTGGAGTGGTTTAGCTACTACTACTACAACTACTACTGCTGAACATTTGCAAAGCACTACAAGGCGTACGCAGCACTGCACAGACACATGTAATACACAATCCTTGCTCATCAGAGCTTACAATCTATTCAGGACAGACAACACAGTAGCTGTAGACATTGGATATATCTAGGGGGAATGGTAAGGAAACACAAAGGAGATCAGGTGAATCAAGATCCAAAAGCAACAGCGAAGAGATTAATTTTCAACCTGGATTTGGAAAGGGCCAGAGAAAGCACCTGACGTACAGACTTGGACAGTTTGTTCCAGGCATAAGGAACAGCAAGGTGAAAGGAGCGAAGTCTGGAGTTAGCAATAGAAGAGAAGGGCACAGATGGTGCCAGTGCACCAACAATGTAGATGTGCAATTCCCATTTCATATAGGAAATTTACATCTCTGACAGATGCCTCTAGATACATATAAGTGCCTTCTGGCAGTGGCAACTGTGAATGGCAAGGTCTGTCCCCTGATCATGCCCATAGTCCAGTCCCTCTGTGCCAGTTCTGGACCTCATTCATCTCCTGAACTCCTTCCCAGAGGCATATCTCCCATCCCTCCTAAGCAGATCTGCTCCCCTTACATTCAAGGACCTCCCCAAGCATGAATATCCTCCCTACCTGATCCTCCCTAGCAACTCTGACCTCATTAGTGGCCCCCACAGTAGGCCCCACACCTCCCAATTTCCATCCCAGGGATTACCAGGGATACCTGATGGTTTGTAGGAGCAGGAGCAATGCCCAATCACTCATGTTCAGCATGTGGCCAGATCAAAAGAGACACCAGTGACCCCTAAGGGTAATCCAGGTAGTGAAGAAATACAGGGAGCAGTTTTACAAAATTCTACAGAAGGTTATGCTGCATCTATATGTGCAAATCATGTACATCAATAGACCTTTTTGCATGTATTTAGCAGGTCGGTATTCTATAAGTAAGTGTGTTAGGCTGATGGTGCAAACTTTCATTGAGGGAGTTCACATAGGCAGAGCTTGAGTGGAGTGGGAGCAGAGCGTGCACTTACACGAGTACTTTAGAAAACACAGGCCTACATACATAAGGCATATGAGGCCATTTAAGCCAGCCGCAAGGTAAAAGTGATTGCACCTTGATTTGACAGCTTCAGTGGTTCATGTTCAGTGAAATTGACATCAGCTTCAGTTGCAGGCATCTTTGACAAAACATTTCAGGTACTACTTGATGATTTGCATTCACTGGCCCGTTGACTAATGCTTTATGAAAGAACTGTTTTTATTGCTGAAGGGCTTTTACAATTGCATAACTTATTAAAACATGTTTTCTGACTTTTCTTGCTGGTTCAGAATTCCTCTGTATGTTGTGTCATAGAATTCTTTACAGTCCTTTGCATGTCTGAATGTGTGGGTGTGTGTTTGCCTTGCATGTGTGGTGTGCTTATTTCAATTTTCTATGTTTATCTATTGTGTGTGTGTGTGTGTGTGTGTGTGTGTGTGTGTGTTTTTGAAGAGGGGGCTTTTGTACTGATGGGGGACAGTTTCTGGTGATAGTTTTTTGGGGATGGTGGCAATTACTGGATAGTGAACCAGTTTGGGCTGTAGGACTATTTTTGTGGTGGGACAGTTCATAGGGTGGTGGACTAGATTTGTGGAATGGATTAGTTGATAGGGTGGTAGAATGGTTGCAGTGGGGTAGATTTTAGGGGTACAGTTGTGGCGTATGGAGCAGTTGCAGAGTGTAGTTTTTGGGGTTGTGGCAATTTTCAGGATTCTGGGGCAGGGCCGGATTTACCTTGAGTGAGGCCCTACGCCAACAAAAATTGTGGGCCCCCAACAGGGGCGGCCCAAGGGGGGTGCGGGGCCTCATTTGCATAAATATTTGCATAATGTTACCATATACTAACTTTTAGTTATATACATGCACACAGGCACTCCACCTCTGCACTACCTGCATACCAGTACAAAAATACCTCAATCCCGAACACATACACATACACTACCCTTGCACCGAAAACACACACACACTCACAAACATGTGCATGCCCTACCCCTGCCCCATACACATATACACGCATACACACAGACACCCCACTCCCCATTGCTAATTGCCTTGCAGAATCGGGCCCCATAATACAACATGGGTTATCATTAAAACATAACAAAACCATAGCAAAACAATAAATAAATATAAAAAGTATATGTAAAAGATGATCATCACATATGGACAAATAAATAAATATAAATGTATGTGTTAAAAGCCAAACTCATATGATAATCTAAATACTTATTATAAAACAATTACATTAAAAAAGTGTGGATTCAATGATATACAACCAATAAATAGCAAATAATTAAAATACAAAAAATGACATATATAAAAAAAGGAATCAAAGTTAATCTATTAAGAACAGACATGACAAAGAGCGCCTGTGTCAAGGAATAGTAGAAGTGCATAATTGGTAAAATATAAACCACAAAAACATCATAACTACAAAATAAATATATCAGTTTAAACACTCACCACCATTCAGAGAATGACACGGGTAAGCTCTAAAAACTGTTTGGGTGCGATTCTGACATCGATGGCCCGACCTTCTGTGCAGACGCACAGATGTAGCCGGGGTTCTGATCCCATGGGGAAACTCTAGCCCCACGGGATCAGAATCACAACCAGATTGAGCTTCCAAAACTGCTACACACTCGAGTCTCAAAAAGCAAAAAAAAAGCTGACTGCTGCTGCCGCGGCAGCATGGACCGTCCCGCGGGGCCCCCTCTGAATCCCTCCCTCCCTCCCTCCGCGACGGCTGAGCCCCTCCGTGCCGGCTTTGAGAGGCGCGAAGGAAGAGTGTCTCCCTCGCGTCTCTTTAAGCCCGCAGGGGCTGATGGGAAATCCCATCAGCCCCTGCGGGCTTAACAGAGACGCGAGGGAGACACTCTTCCTTCGCGCCTCTCAAAGCCAGCACGGAGGGGCTCAGTCGTCGCGGAGGGAGGGAGGGAGGGATTCAGAGGGGGCCCCGCGGGACGGTCCATGCTGCCGCGGCAGCAGCAGTCAGCTTTTTTTTTAAACTATACTAGTATTTACCTATACGCCAGTATTCAATTTTTGTGGGCCCTTGCCAGCTGTGGGCCCTACGCCACGGCGTAACTGGCGTATAGGTAAATCCGGCCCTGTTCTGGGGTAGTTGGCTAGTTATTCAGGTTGGGGCATTTTTCAAGGAGGTGAGACAGTTTTGTGGGCACATTATTGGGGTGAGTCAAAGCATTTGCGGGGTGGTTGGGTTTTGGAG
This sequence comes from Ichthyophis bannanicus, assembly GCA_033557465.1. Classification (NCBI taxonomy): domain Eukaryota; kingdom Metazoa; phylum Chordata; class Amphibia; order Gymnophiona; family Ichthyophiidae; genus Ichthyophis; species Ichthyophis bannanicus. The sequence continues at coordinate 763,522,856 of CM066033.1, forward strand.
GGTGCATCATTTGTGGGGTGTCAGGAAATTGTGAGAGGTTGTTTTGAAGGGTATGACACTTTTTTTGGAGACGAGGTAGATGCAGGGGTAGTTTTTGGAGGTACAGCAGTTTGTGGAGTGTGGAACAGTTGCAAGAGGTAGTTTTTGGGGGTGGGGCAGTTTGTTAAATGGTGGTGAAATTGTGTGGGTACTATATGGAGGCTGAAGCAGCTTTAGGAGTAATGGGGCAGTTGTGGGAGTGTAATTTTTGGGAGTAGGCAGTTTCTCAGCGGGCTATTTGCAAGGGTAATTATTGGGAATGAAGGCATTATGGAGATAATGGGGCAGTAGCAGGGGTATAGCTTTTGAGGGTGGGGCAGTTTGCATTGTTGCTATAGAAGGGTGAGATCTAGAAAAGTGAGAATCACGTCTGTCCTGATGGATACAATGACAGACTCAGTGGAGCTCATACAAAAATGAGAGACTTAGGGGTATGTTTACTAAACCGTCTTAACGTGTGCCCGGCGATAGTGTGCAGGCTGCCATAAAAGGAGTGGGTGTTTCAGTCTTAAAGCAGCAAAATGGGAGTATCGCGTGATAACGCGCGCTGCTGCGCACATTATTGGGCAAAGTGCCGCTAAGCGCGTTAACGTGCGGTAATCTTAAGTAGGCGCCCAGACATGCAAACATAGAAGCAGAGGTGTAGCACAATGGTTAATACACTGATTGATGATACCAGGGTCATGAGTTTGATCCCCCAGTGTGCCTAATGCATAAGGCAGGCTGAGGCATCAGCTGTGACATGTAAGTATTGTTTCTTGAGGCAGTTTATTTGTATTTTAATTATTACTGCCAGCAAACACACTCTCATGTGCCGTAACCTAAGGTGCCGCATAAGGCACCCTATAAGGCACTCCATAGGACACATTATAAAGTGCACTGTCCACCACGGCACCCTATAATGTCCCCTATAGGGCACCCTGTAAGGCGCTCCATAGGATACCTTATAAGGCACCTTATATGGACGGTAACCATAAGGTGCCTCAGAAGGCGCTTTATAGGGCGCTTTATAAAGCACCTTCTGAGGCAACTTATGGTTACAGTACGCTGAGGGTATTTTTGCTGGCAGCACTAATGTACATTAAAAATAGATAATGCTTTGGACAGCCCTATCAAATAACCCCACTGTGGGTTTGAACCCAGTATCTCTGGCTCTACAGGAAGTGAAGTAACCAGTGGGCTACAGCTGGTAACAAGCCCTTGGCTTGCTGCAGAAGGACTGCACGTCACCACACAAACAGTCTGCTGTGATCACCAGGATAGGGTTAACCCACCCATGCCCATGATGCACTGTGCATGTAAACGAGCAATCTACAGATGAACACAAGATGGGGTATGCGCCCCCACAGCACCTCGGCCTGGTAGGGGGAACTGACCGTGTGTGTTACTGGTACAGAGTAGCTACACACCGTCACATTGTGCGGGTACAGTGCTCACCCTGAGGGTGAGGTGGGGCGCCCAGCACTAGGTCCACAGCACCTTCCATGACAGAAGTAGGCCATGCTGCAGCTCTCCAGCAGTGCTAGTGTGTGAGATAGGTAGTTCCTGCAGACGTGCTTTGGCTACATCTCTATTTCTCAGTCAGGTTTAGCCCTTATAGACCAATAGGCGGATTATGTACCACCACCCAACCCACCCTCTGAGGCTGAGAGTGAGAAACAGGGACTCCCAAAACAGATCCACATTTTAAATCCCTGCAATGGCAGCAGTAGAGGGAACCATCAACCACAGTCCTGCTGGGGAACGAACACCCTACAGGGCAGTCAATGCCACTCTGTACACATCCATAAAGCAATAGCAGACAGACATTAGGCCCAGAAATGCTCAGTTGCACCCCACCACTACCTGATATTCTCCTGCAACAAGCCTCCAGCCACTGCACCCTACAAGGTGTTCCAGAAAGACACATACTAGCTGTAGACAGTCTGTTAGCTAGTTCACAGTGCATGGTCCTGGAGGAAACACATGCACCCAGAACTGGGATGTCAGCATACACACCAAGCAGATAAATCAGTGATAGAGCCCCAAAAAGGAACCCATAAATCCCACATGAGAGAAATATTAGAGAGCACTATGGGGGAACCAAGCCATGCCGTGGTCACTGCTCAGTCAGGGTGAGAGTGATCTCCCAGCAGGACATGCTGTGGCCACCCTGTCTGTGCAGGTGGTGGCCGGTCACTACAATGTCCCAGCCATTGCCCTTTGCCCTGTGCAGATGCATCCTGGCCAGGCCACCCTGTCCGGGCTATACCCATGGTACCTTGCTCCTCATTATGCACATTGGCAGGCCAATACTGGCAACAATGCTGGAAGTGTGGGCTGTGGAGGGTGTTTGCAGCCACCACACACTGGATAGACAGACACACACTCCCACACCTATGCCAGCAGTGTACAACTATAGAGGTGTTTGGCAGCCCTGGCCACCGCTCCAGTCCTGGGCACAGTGCAGGCAGGGCTATGGTACGCAATACTGTTGGGGTCACTCCCCAGGGTGGTAATCACTGTCAGACACAAGACCTGTAGCACACTCCACAGACATCAGAAAGGTTGCCATGATGCAGCTCAATCAGAAAATTGTACTTCAGAATTGCTGTCTGCCAGTAATCATAGCAACCTTTTGATAGCTGTGTACCGTACTCCCGGGTTTAGAGTGGCATTGCTAAGGTATGCAAGTGCTAGTATTGGGAGATGCATGCAGGGCCCAATGTCCTGCCTCTCCAGGAGGCATTGGATAATGGAGCCTGTGGGTGCGAGTGTGTCTGCCCCTGTTTGCTGCTGCTTTACGGCAGAGGTTCCCAACTCCAGTCCTGGTGTGCCAAACACTGTTCGGGTTTTCATGCTGTCCCTCATGAATATGCATGAGATACATCTGCATACCATGGGGGCGGCGCATAGAAAAGCAGCACAGGCATCTTTATTAGATGCAGCATGGAACCTGAATGGTGTTTGGCCCTCCAGGACTGCATTTGGGAGACTCTGCTCTAGGTAATGCACATGTTTATGGTGTCTATTGTAACAGGGTAGACCCTGTACGAGCTGAGGAAGTGCAGGCCAGCACAAGTGAAAACAAACAAAATGACAGGGTAAACAAGAAACTGTCAGATAGTTACCCTGAGCAACGCAGGAACACGTGCAAGAGCTCAGTCAGGACACACCCAGTTAGCACAGGAGAGGAATTCACTTCACCTGACAGGGCTCAGCTAACTAAGGGTGGAGCAAGTGAACGTGGGTTTAAAACAAGCCCTCAGGCATTAGGAGATAGATACAGATGCAGACGCAGATGCGGATTGGGTTGGAGTTTGAGACCCGGATTTGGATTCAGACAAGGAGCAGGGCAAAGCCAGGAGCTGGTGCCAGAGCCGAGAGAGAGAGAGAGTGAAGCCGTGGCAGCCAAGGACACACTTGGAGAAGCTACAGAGAGGGCAGCTAAAGCCCTGGGAAACACGGCAAAGGTATGAGAATGCAAGAGAGAGGGACGAGGAAACTCTGGAGCAATTAGAATGCCCATATGAAGGTCAGAGGGAATCCGAGGACCTGAATGAGTCAGTAAGATATTCACAGCCAAGCAGGGTGTGTGAGCAGGAAAAACGCCAGAAGACTGCAGTTGCAGGTTATAGAGAGAAGCGTGATTACAAGGGAGATTTGCCTCGTGGAAAAAGGCAACCCTGGGCTTATGGGAATAAGCATACAAGCTCACATAATATAGAGGCTGAGAATATCCCTCTTTCTAGTTTTAAAACTCTCAAAGATAAAAGATTTTACCTACCAGAACAAGAGGAAGAGTTTTGTGATTGTCAGTTAGAAGCTCCGTCTGAAAGTCCACGAACACTACAATTCAGCTCAGCTGGATCACACAAGGGAAAACGTGATTGGTTGAAAAGTTCCCTTAATTATTCTACAGGCAGAGTAAGGGAGAAGCTAACCTCTACTAAGAAGTACCAGCAGGGGCAGTGCCTGGGAAACCACTATACAAGAACATATGGTAATACCCAGAAAGGCTTTAGCCCGGTGAAGGAAAAGAACTTCCTTGTGGACGTACTTAGGCAGCAAGTCTCAGAGAGTACTCATGCAGGGCAGAATGAAACCCTGAATCAACCTGAGATAATGGAATACCAGGATGCTGGGGAGACTAATGTACAGGAGATAATGGACTGCTCTTTATTAGTAAGTGAACCTGAATTCTCCCTGAGATAGGGAAGTATCTTTGGTGGCTTAAAACTCCAGTAAATACAGCCAGCCTGTAACTCTCTCAAGGCAGAAGAGAGATATCCTATTGGTAGCTATCTGGGTGAAAAAACCTTATAGCCATATTTAACTGTGTGTTCATTTTGTTGTTTTATCCGTTAAAAGCTGAGGAAAGCAAGTTTTGTTTATATTTGTTTTGTACATGAAGTGTCCAAGCAAGCATATGTTTGATGCTCCGTGAAGATAATATACCCTCAATGGGACGGGGAATAAAACCCATTTTGAATTGAAGGAAGAAGCGTTTGAGTTATATTTATAAAAGCACAACTACTACCCTCCAGGGGCCTTGCAATACCGGAAGCAACCGCTTGGCCAGAGAGGGTGTGACATAAATTGGCGTAGAGAAGTGGATAAAATTTTCGGGGGGCATAGGAAAGTTTGCCTGAAAGGACACTGCTGAAAAGCAAAGGAAAAGTGTTTACAGCATTGCTCAAAGGAGGATTCGGCTGGCAGAGCGGCCAGCGGAGGAAAAGACCCTTCTCACAAGCTGATATCACCAGGAGACTAAGGTACTGGTAGCCTGGGTAAACCGGTATAAGGATACCGTGAGAAAGGGGGAGATAAAAGAAAAGAAACAACTTTTTGTGTGTGCCGCACTTGGTGGGTCTCTTCTCTGTTTTTACAGGTGCAGAAAAGAAGATGGATCCCCAAGACGTATTCGCATGGATAAGTGAACAGCAGGAAAAGCAGGCCAAGGTGCTCCAACACCTGCAAGGACAGTATATGGCTACGCTACAACAACAACAGAAGCCATTGCTGGAAGCCATGACAGCGCTGCTGGAGAAGGCTCGAGAGGACAAAACAAAAATACCGCAAGTAGAAATGAATACGGGACTTATGTGCAAACAATTAGGGCAGGCAGATAACCCGGATGATTTCATTGAGGCCTTTGAGCGCATTGCAGAGAACTCTGATTGGCCTGTGGAACAATGGGCCATACGCTTTGCAATGACTCTGAGTGGCGAGGCCTTGTCTGCGTTCAAAACTATGCCTGCTAGTTTAACCAAGGATTACTTGGAAATTAAAAAGGCCGTGAAAGACCGCCTCGGTCTCACGCCGAGACATTATAGGCGATTGTTTAGAGAGGCTGTGTTAGGTGACAAAGAAACTCCTAAAGCCTTATGCCAGAGGCTCAAGAACCTAGCCTATAAGTGGTTGGATCCTGATGGCAAAACGCTGGAGTCAATTCTTGATGAAATTGTGTTGGAACAATTCTTAATATCAGTACCAAGTGAAATGAAAAAGTTTTTAACCCTGCAGAATTGTGCAAACACTGGTGAAGCAGCCCAGATGGCTGAAGTGTTCAGGGAGGCAGCGCATGATAGTACTTTTAAGTTGAACCTTTTAAAGGGTGTAGGTATGACTGGAAAGTATGAATGTGAAAAGTACGCACGGGATAGAGTGGCTGCATATAACCCTAGCAGGGAGGGCAGAGATAAAAACATTAGAAAATGTTATAGGTGCAATAAGCCTGGTCACCTGATAAAAGATTGCCAAGTTAAAACAGTCCTTATGGTAGCCGCTGGGAAATCAGTTCCCAAGGGAATATTTCTACAAGTACTAGTTGAAGGGGAAAATGTTCTAGCCATAATGGATTCCGGGGCAGAGCAAAGTTTAATATCCCGAAAATTTTGGGAGACGCTGAGACAGTCTTGCTCAGTACCCCAAAATCAGATAGAGATAAAATGCGTGCATGGTGCACAACTTCCTTACCCTGTGTGTCAAGTGCGGGTAAAAGCACTAGGAGTAGAGAGGAAGGTGCAAGTGGCTGTGGTCCCTGGGCTGCCCCAAAAATTAGTTTTAGGCAGGGACTGGCCTTCTTTTACAGGTGGGTTGAGTCAGGGAATTACACTAAAAACAAGTTTAGTGTCAACACGATCCCAGACCACCCTGGATACACCCCAAGAGACTCCCGTAGAGGAAGTGGCAGCACCCACAGAGGAAAGGGAAAAAGAAGTTCCAGAGGAACAGGCAGAGGAGGCAGAGGAAGTAAATCCACTGCCTAATCATGATGATTTAGTACAGAACCCTGAAGAAAAAGGTAAGAAATCTAGAGCTAAGAAACAGCAGGGAAGAAGTAAAAGAGCCCACGAAAGAAAGGAGTTAGAAATGGGAGAAGGACTACCCTGGGTCCCGGCTGCTCTTGTACAGAAATTTCCCTCGTTTCCAATGGAACAAAGAGCAGACCAAGCTCTTAAAAGAGCTTTTGAATGGGCCCAAGAGGAGAGGGAGGTGTTACCCCGATTTTTATTGGATAATAATATCCTATATAGAGAAGGTTTAGATCCATACACTGGAGCAGTAAGGAAGCAATTGGTCGTACCGGTAGCCTTTAAGGCAGTAGTTCTCCGTCTAGCCCATGACCATCCGATTGGGGGGCATAAAGGTGTTCAAGGAACCCTTGATCAAATTTTAGCAAGATTTTACTGGCCCGGAGTGTATCAGGAGACAAAAAAATATTGTGATGCATGCCCTGCATGTCAGAGGGTTTCTGTAACCAGACCCAAGGCAGCTCCAATGATACCATTACCCACCATTGCTGCCCCTATCAGAAGAATAGGGATGGATATTGTAGGCCCGTTGACAAAAACACCCAGGGGATTTCAATATCTCTTAGTCATCGTGGACCATGCGACCCGGTTCCCATGGGCCATACCCCTTAGAAACATTTCTGCTAAAATTATAGCACAGGAGCTGATAAAGCTCTTCTGTGAGGTGGGATTCCCCCAAGAAATCCTTACTGATCAAGGTACTAACTTTGTCTCGAGATACCTAGCAAGAGTTTGGGAGGCATTTGGGATACGCCACGTTAAAACATCGGCGTATCATCCCCAAACCAATGGATTGGTAGAACGCACTAACCAATCGATAAAACATCTATTGCGAAGGGGATTAAGAAGGGATGAAATGAGAGAATGGGATACATTACTCCCTTTCGTAATGTATACTTGCCGAGAGCGGGTACAAACCTCGCTGGGAGTATCCCCATTCGAGTTATTGTATGGAAGAACACCAAGGGGGGTGTTAGACATCTTAAAAGATGAGTGGATAGAGCCGAAAGTACCAGAGGTAGGGATTCCGCAATTCCTAAAAGAATTGAGGACCCGCTTAAGAAAGACATCCCAAGCTTCAGGGGAAAATCTAACCCGTAGCAAACAGCGCCAGAAGCGTTATTATGATAGAGATACGCAGACTAGAGAACTGGCGGCGGGAGATAAGGTATTGATACAAGTAACGGACCCAGGTCCGAAGTTCGAGTCTCGCTGGAAAGGTCCAGCTGTAGTAATAAAAAAGATAGGTTTTCTATCATACTTAGTGGAGAATGACCGTGGACGCAAGCAAGTGTACCACAAAAACGTGTTAAAACCATGGAAGGAAAGAATAGCGACGGCCAATTTGGCCTATCATGAGCAGCATGGTTGGACCCCGCAGAGAATTACTTGCTGTCCATTAAATACGGCAACAAGTAATATTTTAAGGAGGGGAATATGTAACAGGGTAGACCCTGTACGAGCTGAGGAAGTGCAGGCCAGCACAAGTGAAAACAAACAAAATGACAGGGTAAACAAGAAACTGTCAGATAGTTACCCTGAGCAACGCAGGAACACGTGCAAGAGCTCAGTCAGGACACACCCAGTTAGCACAGGAGAGGAATTCACTTCACCTGACAGGGCTCAGCTAACTAAGGGTGGAGCAAGTGAACGTGGGTTTAAAACAAGCCCTCAGGCATTAGGAGATAGATACAGATGCAGACGCAGATGCGGATTGGGTTGGAGTTTGAGACCCGGATTTGGATTCAGACAAGGAGCAGGGCAAAGCCAGGAGCTGGTGCCAGAGCCGAGAGAGAGAGAGAGAGTGAAGCCGTGGCAGCCAAGGACACACTTGGAGAAGCTACAGAGAGGGCAGCTAAAGCCCTGGGAAACACGGCAAAGGTATGAGAATGCAAGAGAGAGGGACGAGGAAACTCTGGAGCAATTAGAATGCCCATATGAAGGTCAGAGGGAATCCGAGGACCTGAATGAGTCAGTAAGATATTCACAGCCAAGCAGGGTGTGTGAGCAGGAAAAACGCCAGAAGACTGCAGTTGCAGGTTATAGAGAGAAGCGTGATTACAAGGGAGATTTGCCTCGTGGAAAAAGGCAACCCTGGGCTTATGGGAATAAGCATACAAGCTCACATAATATAGAGGCTGAGAATATCCCTCTTTCTAGTTTTAAAACTCTCAAAGATAAAAGATTTTACCTACCAGAACAAGAGGAAGAGTTTTGTGATTGTCAGTTAGAAGCTCCGTCTGAAAGTCCACGAACACTACAATTCAGCTCAGCTGGATCACACAAGGGAAAACGTGATTGGTTGAAAAGTTCCCTTAATTATTCTACAGGCAGAGTAAGGGAGAAGCTAACCTCTACTAAGAAGTACCAGCAGGGGCAGTGCCTGGGAAACCACTATACAAGAACATATGGTAATACCCAGAAAGGCTTTAGCCCGGTGAAGGAAAAGAACTTCCTTGTGGACGTACTTAGGCAGCAAGTCTCAGAGAGTACTCATGCAGGGCAGAATGATCCCTGAATCAACCTGAGATAATGGAATACCAGGATGCTGGGGAGACTAATGTACAGGAGATAATGGACTGCTCTTTATTAGTAAGGAACCTGAATTCTCCCTGAGATAGGGAAGTATCTTTGGTGGCTTAAAACTCCAGTAAATACAGCCAGCCTGTAACTCTCTCAAGGCAGAAGAGAGATATCCTATTGGTAGCTATCTGGGTGAAAAAACCTTATAGCCATATTTAACTTTGTGTTCATTTTGTTGTTTTATCCTTTAAAAGCTGAGGAAAGCAAGTTTTGTTTATATTTGTTTTGTACATGAAGTGTCCAAGCAAGCATATGTTTGATGCTCCGTGAAGATAATATACCCTCAATGGGACGGGGAATAAAACCCATTTTGAATTGAAGGAAGAAGCGTTTGAGTTATATTTATAAAAGCACAACTACTACCCTCCAGGGGCCTTGCAATACCGGAAGCAACCGCTTGGCCAGAGAGGGTGTGACACTATGCTCTGTAGGGTAAAATGTAGGTGTTTTGGGCATGGCTACATCATCTGCACTACAGGTTCTGTCTGTATTAGCACGTTGTAGTAGTGGGTAAAATATGGGGGCTGGATTGGCAGGAACCACAGCTGGGACTTGAACCTGTGACCTCCTGCTCCTGAACACACTGGTTGTGTGCACTGCACCACCATGTTGCCACACAGACAGTGCATTCCCTGGGGATACCATGACTGTTCATCAGACAGGGCCTGTCTGTTGCAGTGTGTGGCACCCACCTACACAGGACTAGGCAATGGTCTGTTCTGGGCAGCTGCCACTGCCCCCTCCACCACCAGTACCCCTCTGCCACCCTGCTGACATGCCCGTCTGCTGGTGCTGCTGGTGGAGTGCAGTCTCAGGCCATCCATTGTGAGGGTAGGCGGATGCCTATGGTGCAGACTGTCCACCCTTCCCCCCAGCACCGCCTGCCAATGTTCTGTGCCCTTGGGGGTACTGCAGTGCCAGGTCCCACAGTACCTGCTGGGTACTATCCCCTGTGACACTGTGGAAAGCACACTCGTGCCCATGCTGGGCCCTCATCAGTTGCTGTCTGGCTGCTCTACTGTTTCAGCATTCCTATGGGCCACCTAGGCATCACCTTAGTCCGCACTGTGGCCCAGCTGCAGCACAGCATGTGCCATCTGTAGCCCTCTGTGTCCCCTTTCCCAGCATCTGTCCAGTTTCCCATTCCGATATGCCCGCCCTGCTGTTGTGGAACATGTGCATGTCATAGGAAACCTATTTCACTGTGGGATCATTCACCTTGTATGGGGATGGAGCATAGATCCTTCCAAAATTCATATCCTTTTTTGGAGCTTTCTTGAGAGTGTTTTTCGATGTTTCCCATTAATATCACTATTGCCCAGCGTGGTTATGTTTTTTTTATATTTTGTTGGTGTCATTTTAAGTGTTTATTTGCACTTTTGTTCCATGCACATGTATCACACTTATCACTTTTTGTTTGTTTCCCTGATTTTACTGTACATTGCTGACATAAATGGTTTCTCTTCCCTTTAAATCAGCTCTAATGCTAGGGTTTCACTGGCGTTAGTTTTCAGCCTCAGATTTCACAGCATTAGTGTGCAGAGAGCCTCTCCCCTCCCACTCTCCACCCATTGACCCCTTCTCTCTGCCCCTGGGGAGCCTTCCTCCGCCCTCCGGGAGCCTTTCTCCACCTTCAGCACTCGTTTGCGCCGCAGCGCGCGTTATCGCGTGCTAAGGTACCTTATCGCATGATAAAGCGCCATTATTGCGCGATAAGGTACCTTATCGCGCGATAACATCACAGAGCACACAATAAGACGGTTTAGTAAACATACCCCTTAGAGTCTGAAAGCAACCACATCTAGGTCCAGGATATGTCAAAAGGAACCTCTCTTCCTGGGCTCTCATGAATCCAGAATAATGTCTCTGGTGCTGCAGCAGAGGGTATAGGTTAAAACAGCCTGCAATTGCAGGAGATATGAAGAATTTCCTTGAGCGCCATTAACCTCTACAGGGGAGTCCTTTATAAGCACTGTCAGAATTCAAAAATTGCACAACGAAATTCCCTAGCTGGCCTGAACCAGAGATTTTAGGGATAGAAGCAGGCACCTTGATGAATAAGCCAATACATCTCCAACCTTGTTTGAGAACCCTGAAGACCTATCAGTCTGACATGCTAAAGGTCCCTTTAAAAGAAAAAAAACTCCTTAAATTACAATCCAACTGGCTGCACCTCATGAGTTACCAGTTGAACTCACTGAGATGGATTACAGGTTCCCAAAGCAGCCATGGAGGAGGCTCAACCCACCTGCTAATCTTGACTGAAAGTTGGCTCTGCAACCTGCAGAGAATTCATAGCATCCTTAAAGTGCCTTAAAGTGAAAAAGGTGCATCACAGAGAGCCTCACTTTCCCCTAGGGAACCCACCCTCACATCCTCATCAGACTTAACTTCTTGCAACAGGAATTTCACTTGAGTCCTTCTCCTACCCCTGAAGAGGATGAGGAGGTGAGATGTGCAAGGGTGAAGAAGGTGAAGAGGGTGATATGAGCTCATGACAGAATGCTTGTGGGCCCCTGGTCCCCAAAGGGGAAGTTCGGGCCTCAGGCCCCCATGAATGGGACTGCCAAGAAGCTAGTCAAGACTAAATATCAGCGATCAGCATCTCTGCCAGCTCCAGCCACCAGCCGAGTCCCCGATCGGCATTACAACAGGGATCAGGAGTGAGAGAACCCCTCCTGCTCTCCATCGCAAGGCCAATCAGGGTCCTGTGCGGGAGTTTCTAAAAGCAGCACCTCCTGGCATGATCAGCATCGCTGCTGGCTCCAGCCACCAGCCGAGTCCCCGATCAGCATTACAACAGGGGGCAGGAGCAAGGGAACCCCTCCTGCTCTCCATCACAAGGCCAATCAGGGCCTGAAGCGGGAGTTTCAAAAAGCAGCACCTCCTGGCACGCCCATGCCTGGCAGGCCCACGCCTGAGGGCCTCACCAGAGGGCCCTTTGGCGTGGCCCTCAGGCGGGGCAATATAGAAGATAGAATCAACGTTACGTTCCTTCAAATAAATCAATTTACTCTCAAGCAAACAGAGGAACCTCTCCAATACAGATTCAAAGGCACAACACACATGTATAATCTTAAGAGGTATGTTAATCTACAAACACATTTGACTAATAACAACTGAATGAATTTAAAATGAATTACAGCACCTAGAAGAAATATTAAATCCTGCATATTACAGCCATGAATGATTAACGCCACTATATTGTACTCACTTAAAATATATTTCTACACATTTATGCCTCCTCAAAAATAATAATCTCTTATAAATACCAAAAAAAAATGAAAAGAAAAATGCAACCCCTATATCCAATCATTTCATTGGCCCTCCTAATATTACTGACAATCTCAATCACCTCTCAAGCCCTATCTCCCTATGGATATCCTATACCAGTTATACACACATTACACCGTCAAAATGTTGAAGCAAGAATTTATGACCCATTTATCAACAATATTGAGTGCAAGCAACACCTCATTCAAATCAACTTAAGTGAACTGTAATTCACAAAAACTAATATAAACAAAAGCACTCCGAACCTAAGATGTGCACTCATTAATCCATGATCTATTAGCAACAAAATACCACTCATTACTTACATCATCACGGATAATAACTTAGACATAATATCCATTACTGAGTCATGGTTAACAACTAAGGACACCGTGCTATCAACCAGCTAAAACCAGTAGGATGTGATATCTTCAACCACCAAAGATGAAACAAAAGGGGAGGAGGAGTAACTAGTATAACAAAAAAGGAACTACAACTGTCAAAAGGTTCAATTGAAATAACTCAAGGCATGGATGCTCTCATAGATGAAAACTCTAACCTGCTCATATGCCTAATCTACAGACCTCCATCATCGAAAGGAGAAGATCTATTCGACATCACAGATTACCTCTGCAGTAAAATAACCTCCAACAAATACACAATAATTCTTGGAGACATCAACTTGCCATCCACCACAACTCAACTAGCACAAGGTTTCATAGAAGCAATGGAAGCATTGGGATTTAAGCAAATTATACACAAACCAACACACATTAAAGGAAACACCCTGGACCTCATTTTTATCCCACAAGATCTACCAAACATCACTTTCAATCCTAAAGTACAGATCCAACAGATTCCTTGGTTGGACCACTACTTGATCCAATTTAATATCCCACTCTTACCAAGTAAATCTAATAGTAATCAAATCATTTTTCATAGAAGAAAGCTCTGCAAATTTGACAAAGACCAATTCTTAAAGGAAGTTTTACCTTCAATCCAAATAGAAACCAAGGACACCAAGGGGTATGTTTACTAAACTGCGGTAACGGTACATAACGAGCGTTATGTAACGTTAACGATCATAAGCGCATCATAACGCGCGTTATGGTGCGCTAACGATCGTTAATGTTACATAACGCACGTTATGATGTGTTAACGATCATAAAGCTCCGCGGCGCGGTAAAACACTGCAGAAGGTGGAGAGAGGGCGGAGAGAAGGGGTCAGTGGGCGGAGAGTGGGCGGGGAGAGGCTCCCTTCACACTAATGCGCTGATCTGAAGAGCTAAATCCTAACGCAAATGAAAACCTGCCGTTAAATGCACATTACAGGGGAGAGAAACCATTTCAGTGTCAGCAATGTACAGCCTAGGCAGGGAAACCTAAAAAAAGTGATACGTGTGATACATGTGCACAGAACAAAAGGGCACATAAACACTGAAAATGACCTCAACAAACTGGAAAAAAACATAACCAAGCTGGCCAATAGTGGTATTAATGAGAAACATCACCCCCCCCCCCCGAGAAAGCTCCATAGAAAAGATATAAATCGTGGAAGGGTCTACACTCCGTCCCATACAAGGTGAATAAGCCCACAGTGAAATAGCGCTGCTCAGGGTTTTCCACTCTATCGGACAGGGTTCCTATGACGTGCACATGTCCTGCAACATCAGGGCGGGCATGTCGGAACGGCAACTGGCATGTCGGAACGGCAACGGCAGATGCTGGAAAAGGGGATACAGAGGGCCGCAGGCGGCACATGCTGTGGTGCAGCTGGGACACAGTGCGGACTAGGGTGATGCCTAGCTGGCCAATACGAATGCTGAAACAGCAGAGCAGCCAGACAGCAACTGCTGAAGGCCCAACATGGGCACGACTGTGTTTCCCACAGTGTCACAGGGGATAGTACCCAACAGTTACCCCAAAGGGCACAGAACATTGGCAGGCAGGGCTGGGGGGGAGCGTGGACATCTATGCAGGCACCCCTACCCCAGAACCCGCACCATAGGCAGCCGCCTATCTGCACACTGGATGGCCTGAGACTGCTCACCACCAGCACCACCAGCAGAAGGGCATGTCAGCATGGTGGCTGAGGGATACTGGTGGTGGAGGGGGCAGTGGCAGCTGCCAAGAGCAGACTGTGGCCTGACCTGTGACCTGTGTAGGTGGGTGCCGTGTACTGCAACAGACGGGCCCTATCTGATGAACAGTCATGGTATCACCAAGGAATGTGCTGACTCTGTGATAACAAGGTGGTGCAGTGCACAAAAGCAGTGTATTTAGAAGCAGAGGGTCACAGGTTCAAGCCCCAGCTGTGGTTCCTGCCAACCCAGTCCCTGTATTTTACCCACTACTACAGCATGCTAATACAGACAGCACCTTTATTGCAGATGATGTAAACATGCCCAAGACACCTACATTTTACCCTACAGAGCACGGACACCATAAACATGCATATTACCTAGAGCAGAATCTCCTAAATGCAGTCCTGGAGGGCCAAACACCATTCCGGTTCCATGCTGCCTCTGATAAAGATGCCTGTGCTGCATTTCTATGCGCCACCCCCATGGTATGCAGATGTATCTCATGCATATTCATGAGGGACAGCATGAAAACCCGAACAGTGTTTGGCACCGCAGGACTGGAGTTGGGAACCTCTGCCATAAAGCAGCAGCCAACAGGGGCAGACACACCCGCACCCACAGGCCCCATTATCCAAAGCCTCCTGGAGAGGCAGGACTTTGGGCTCTGCATGCATCTCCCAATACTAGCACTTGCATACCTTAGTAATGCCACCCTAAACCTGGGAATATGGTACACATCTATCAAAATTGCTATGATTACTGGCAGATAGCAATTCCTACGTTAAGTACAATTTTCTGAGTGAGCTGCATCATAGCAACCTTTCTGATGTCTGTGGAGTGTGCTACAGGTCTTGTGTCTGACAGTGTTTATCAATCTTGGGAGTGACTCCTACAGTTTTGCGTACCATAGCCATGCCTGCACTTTGCCCAGGACTGGTGTGGTGGCCTGGGCTGCCCAACACCTCTATAGTTGCACAATGCTGGCATAGGTGTGGGGAGTGTGTGTCTGTCTATCCAGTGTATGGTGGCTGCCAACACCCTCCACAGCCCACACTGCTAACACTGTTGGCAGTATTGGCCTGACAATGTGCATAATGAGAAGCAAGGTACTGTGGGAATAGCCTGGATAGGGTGGCCTGCCTGGCCGCATCTGCACAGGGCATAGGGCAATGGCTCGGACATTGTAGTGCCCGGTACCACCTGCACGGACAGGGTGGCCATAGCATGTCCTGCTGGGAGGTCACTCTCACCCTGACTGATCAGTGACCATGGCATGGCTAGGTTCCCCCATAGTGCTGTATAGGCTTTTTCTCATGTGATATTTATGGGTTTTTCTTTTGGGGCCCAATCACTGCTTTATCTGCTTGGTGTGTATGCTGACATCCCCGTTCTGAGCACATGCATCTCCTCCAGGACTATGGATTAGCTGGCGGACTGTCTGCAGCTAGTATGTGTCTTGCTGGAACACCTTGCAGGGTGCAGCGGCTGGAGGCTTGCTGCTGGAGAATGGCAGATAATGGTGGGGGGCAGCTGAGCATTTCCAGGCCTGTCATCTGTCTGCTATTGTGTTATGGATTTGTACCGCTCTGTCTGTTCCCCAGCAGAGCTGGGGTTGATGGTCCCCTCTACTACTACCATTGCAGGGAGGTAGACTGTGGATCTATTGGTGGGTGATCCTGTTTCCCACCCTGAGCCCCAGAGCGTGGGTTATGTGGTGGTACATAATCTGCCTATGGGTCCATACACCCCCCCTTCACCTACAGCAGGTAACTATGGCACCCACACAGGATATGCACTATTCTGGGTGCACCATCGCCCATAAGGACTTGACATGACCGAGACATACTGTAGGACACAAATGTATCCTAGGTGTGTCTAACAGAATTACCTATCACACACTGTTGGGGACCTGCAGCATGGTGTATTTCAGCCATGAAAGGTGCTGTGGACGTGGTGCTGTGCGCCCCACCTCAACCTCAGGGTGGGCACAGTACCCGCACAATGTGACTGTCTGTGGCTACTCTGTGGCAGTGCCACACATGGTCTGTTGCCCCTACCAGGCCAAGGTGCTGGGGGGGTGCATACCCAATCTTGTGCCCATCTCTTGACTGCTGATTTGCATGTGCAGTGCATCATGGGTACGGGTGGGTTAACCTTATCCTGGTAACCACAGCAGACAGTTTGTGTGGTGCCATGCAGTTCTTATGCAGCCAGCCAGGGCTTTGTTCACAGCCTTATAAGGTGTCCTATAGGGGACATTATAGGGTGCCTTGGCAGACAGTACACTTTATAATGTGCCCTATGGAGTGCCTTATGCGGCACCTTAGGTTATGCCACCGTGAGGGTGTGTTTGCTGGCAGCACTAATTAAAATACACTTCAAATGCCTTGACAATCACTTCTTAAATGTAAAGGGTGCTGTCTTAGCCAGTCTTATACATTAGGCCCACTGGGGAATCAAACCCATGACCCCTGTATTATCAGTCAGTGTTGTAACCATTGTGCTACAGCTCTGTTGCTCTGCTTGCATGCCTGCGCGCTTTCTTAAGATTAACATGCGGTAACATGCCCTGTAGCACTCGTTTATTTATGGCGCCTTGTAACGCTCGTTCTCGGTGCATTCTCGGTAACGATGTACCACCCATGTCCTTATTTGGGATTTCTGTCTCTACCGCAGCTCCTAACGCGAATCGCACTAACGCAGTTTAGTAAACATACCCCCAACATACTTATAGACAGATTGAATACAATGATAAAGCAAGCAGCCACCTTACCCAACACCAATACAACTCCCAAGTCTCACACCAGAAAAAATGCAGTATGGTATTCAAAAGAAATATTAGAACTAAAAAGGACTCTTCGAAGAAATGAAAGAAAATGGAGAAAAATCAAAGAGCTCTGCTGACAAAACAAGATATCTTAACAAGCTAGAAGAATACAAAAGATTAATCAAAAACAATAAAAGAGACTATCACACAAAACTAATTATGTCAGCCATAAACAAACCTAGAAAAATGTTGGACATCGTTAAATCTCTAATCTCCAATCAAAAAGAAGACAATTCCATACTCACACCAGACGCCGACACCATGGCCTTATATTACAAAGCAAAAATGGGATCGGAAGCGAGTACCAATTACCAATCTAAGACACCTATTCCTTCTATAAATCAGACATGGAAAAAATGTACATTACTTACTGAGAGGCAATTAGATGATACAATCAAATCATTAAACACATCAACTTCAGTATTAGACCCTTGCCCATCACTATGGATTTGATTGACGCGCGACCATCTTTCTCCACACATCCTCAATCTATTCAACTTGTCATTAAAATAAGGTTTCATCCCAGCAGAACTAAAAAGTGCAACAATTTGCCCAATCTTTAAAGGTAAGAACTTGGACAAATCTAAACCATGCTCATTCGGGCCAACTTCAAGCATGCCATATATGACAAAACTCCTTGAAAAGGCTGCACAGATACAACTACTTCAAAACCATGTAGACAGCTTCGCTCCACTCAACCCTTAAAAACACAGATTCAGAGTAGGACATGGAGTGGAAACCCTCCTCATGGCCTTAACAGATAAGCTCCTTAAGGGTATCGAAAAAGCTAATGTGGATTCATATTAATATTCCTAGATATATCTGCGGCATATGACTCCATAACACATGACTATCTAACACACAGATTACAACAAATTGGCGTTAATGACAAAGTGTTATTATGGTTTAAACCATATTTAACAAACCGTAGCAGTCAAATAAAAATGGGCAACGACATATCAAAACCATTTTATCAAAAAACAGGCATAAGACAAGGATCAGCATTATCATCACTCCTTTTCATCTTATATATCCAACCTATCTGCAGTTTAATTAAGGACCACAACATATATTATCATCTATATACTGATGATATCATGTTATACACCCAATTCAACACTAAACAACCATGCTTTCAAAAAATCAAGGAATGTCTCAATAGTACCACCACATGGTTGGCAGACCATAACCTCCAAATAAACCTAAAATCCCCCCAGAAATTCTAATAATAACAAAAGACTGCTCCTACACACCACCAGATTCAATAACGTTTAACCCTGGAATTACCGAGATTTTTTGCACAACTGAATACCGTTGGGGTCATAAATGACCCCACGACAAATTTTAATTGTTAACCATGAAAAATTTAAACTAAACAGACAAAATATTATTCCAAATTAATTATTTATTATATGAAGGTTAAATGTTTTGAAATTTAATGATTTGTCATAAAATTACATGAAGAAGAGTTGCCATGAAAACAGTTTTTGCATGCACTTGATGAACACAGTAAAGTACTACAGTCATTTGCATGAGACACAGACAATTTCTGAATGCTCTTTGCAAACATTGCGCTTGCAGGAGGTGCAAACTATGTTGCTTTTCTTGTCTTTTTCTCTGGAATAGCAGTGACACCTTGCCCTTTTCTTTGGGATCCCGACATTGCAAACAGCATCAGTGGTTTCTTCAATGCTGGAAGAAGTCTCGCTGCAATTACTCTGAAGCAGCTGCTTTCCTAATTACAAGAGGAATAGATGACGTCTGTGCTTTGACTTGGACTGCCATTCTGGATTTAGTGAATCCAAACAATGAAGGCATTCAAAGCACTGATGTCCAACATGTTGTAGAAGATTATCACTGGCCACCGTCTTGTCATTCATTTTGTGGTATACGTGTGCAACATTTGATCTTCCGTATCTACTCCCCTTTTACTAGAATTATAGTCCAAGATCATGTGTTTTTTTGTCTGGACATGTGTTATCTACTTCTTGATCATGCAAACTGCTCAGAAGAATAACCATTTTTCCTTTCTTCGGGCAATAGTAAACCAGAGTGACGTCATCGCGAAAGGCAAACAGTGACGTGACTACCTCTCAGCCCCTTGCTGTTACAAATTCTGGAGGTAATTATTTTCTGTTCTTTCGAATTGTCCCCAAAAGTGTCATTTGTTTTTCTAGCAATTTCCATGACAGGGATAAACTGAAGAAGAAATTGTCAACAGTAACATTTCTGCCAGATCACGTCAATCCTTCAGTGAGTTGCAGCACAACCCTTTCACTCTGATTCTGTTCCCTGTTTTGTCTGCGTTCCTGATGAGGCCGCGGGGCAGGGTCCCGGCGGCCGTCGGTAACCAGGCGTTTGGCCCGGCGCGGGGACCCTGCTCTTGGCATCGCATGGCGGCGCGTCGTCAAGGGCGGGAAGGCATTTTTTGAAATCATTGGCTCGCCGAGGAGGGACAGCTCGGCGAGCCAATGGGAGGCGCCAGTTCGGGGGGTAGACGGGAGATGCACGTCGCGTCTCTCTGAGTCGTCCTGAGGGGGCTGCAAATGGAGCAGGTCTTTTTGCTGCTCCGTGGAATCGTCGGCGGCATCGCGGGGT
Source organism: Ichthyophis bannanicus (assembly GCA_033557465.1). Taxonomy (NCBI): domain Eukaryota; kingdom Metazoa; phylum Chordata; class Amphibia; order Gymnophiona; family Ichthyophiidae; genus Ichthyophis; species Ichthyophis bannanicus. The sequence continues at coordinate 763,542,556 of CM066033.1, forward strand.
CAATTTTGCTGCTTTCACCGGCATTTCTTCCAGTGCAGTGGCTGGTGCGAGGTTGTGGGTCTCGGAGCGGCAGCGACGGTAGGGCCCGGTCGGGGTGAAGAGGAGACTGGTGGAAGACTGCCCCCCCTTTTTTGACTCGGCGGCCTATTTGGGTGACTTGTACGCCTTTGGGGCGGTGGTTTGGGCCTGATTTTTGGTTGGGGGGGCTGGTAGCTTTTATAAGGCTAGGCGGCATAACTAATTTAGTGCGGTGGTTGGGGGATTCTTGTTGGGATGCCTTTACAGCAGGGGCGGATGGGTAAAGTCAGCGGGGTTAGCCAGGGGGGGGGGGTTCCTGGGGGCAGGAGAAGGGGGCAGGTACCTTTGTCTGCTGTGGAGCCTGGAGGGAGTGGGGGGGAGCTGCTGTGAGCGGCTCGGGGTTAAGTGCAGCACCTAGTATTTGGGGCAGGGGTAGGGTCCGTGGTAGGGGGGCCAGAGGTGGAAGGGAGAAGGTGGGGGCCCTGGCCAGGAGTGGGACAGCTGTCCTATCCCGGCGGGGGTGTAGTGGGGATGGGCCTGGCGTGGGGGAGCAGCCTGGAGGGAGGAGTGATAGCGAGTCATCGGCGACGGATTATCTTAGGGCTGAGGCGGTTAGCGAGGGGGTTACTGGTGATGGGGAGGGCGGGGGAGCACCGCAGGGGGGTGCTTGGGCCGGTCCTGGTGGTGTGGGTGCGCAGGGTTGGGTGGGGCAGGGGTCAACCTGGTGGGGGGGGGCTGGGGGGGAAGGGTAGGCTGCGCCGTGGTGTGGGGGTTCTAACTTTTGTTATGGACCTCCTGTCCAGGTGTGCTGGCCAGGAGGTTTGGCAAGGGTTGCGGGGCCTGCGGCATCTTGGGACCACTGGCAGGGTGGGGGGCAGGGCTCCTCCCGAGCCCCATGATTGGCGGCTTGGCAGCCGGCCGGTTCTCCTCTTGTTCCCCCCCCTTCTTTTCCTTCTTTTTCTTTGCAGGCTACATCGATGTCGATGGACGCTGGGGAGAATGCGGCAGGCCAGTGGGTTGTCATAGGTGAAAGGGCTGGAGCGGCACCTGAAGGAATGCAGTGGCTACAGGCCAGCGTGGCGGATGGCGGTGAGCTACAGCAGGTGGATGCGACGAGTCGGCCGGCGGAGGTCCTGCAGGGGGAGGCGCAGGCCGGCGACGAGGCGGTGGCAGGTGAGTCTCCTGTGGGTGCGGGGGAAGGGTCGGAGCAGCTGGGCGTGATGGCTGGGGGTGGTGGGAAGGCCAAAAAGAAGAGAAGGCATTCCCGACAGTGTCGGCACAGGTCTGAGTCGTCTTCCTCATCCGTATCTTCATCGTCGTCTTTGTCATCTGTGACCTCGCGTACAGGACATGTGGGGGGACAGGCGCATGCCGGCGTTTCCTCCGGGTTGGGCAAGCCTATGTTGGTATCATTCACAGAGCTGTGGGAGGGGGTCCCCCAGAATTTACGCCGTAAGATTTTGAAGAGGCAATATATTGACATATTCAGACTGCTGGAAGGCAGGAAGCGCTCAGGCGAGGGTAGGAGGAAGAGGAAGGAGGATGAGAAGATGGGGCGGATAAGGAAAGTCTCATGTAATGCTGTAAATTGGGTTAGAGCCTTTCTGCGGTTGGCCAGTGTCTGGGGCCATCAGTCTCCAGATGATTATGGAATGTTGTTGGCGTATGCGGACTCCATTTTAGAAGCGGCGCAGATGCATGAAGGTTTCACATGGTTGAACTATGATGAAAAGTTCCGGGACAAGATGGAGGAGAGTAGGTGGTTGACGAGGGGCACCCAAGATATTAATTTATGGCTGACTGAAATGTCGGTCCGCGTGGGCGCTGGTGGGGGTGCGGGGGCGAGATCATTGGTCAGTGGCGGTACAGGATCGGGTTGGCCCTTTCGTGCGGTGGGGGGTAACCCCCCACAGAAGGTTGGGGTCGGGGGAATGGGGGACATCTGTTGGCAGTTCAACAGGTCATTGTGCCCCTTTCCAGATTGCAAATTCCGCCATGCCTGCTCTTCCTGTGGGGGTGAACATTCTGCCAGTAAATGTGTTAGAAGGGGCAGTGCAGTTCCCCCCCCCCACCCACTCCAGCTGCCAAGTAATTTGGATGTCTTGCGTATGGCCCCTACTCCGATTCGGAGAGAGATTTTAGGGGAATGGTTGCGGCGGTACCCCAGGGGGCAGGCTAGGGATATGTTGGAGCGTGGTTTTCAGGTCGGTTTCTGTATACCGGTGCATGGGACTTTGTCGTGCATGACGGCGCGCAACTCGCCTTCTGTAAGGCATTAGAGGACGGTTGTCCGTGATAAATTAGCTGTCGAGCTAAGTTTGGGTAGAATTGTGGGTCCTTTTGTGGAGCAACCTTTGGCAAACCTTGTGGTGTCACCGCTCGGGGTGGTTCCGAAGAAGGAGCTGGGGAAGTTTCGGCTGATCCATAACCTGTCATTTCTGATAGGTGATTCAGTCAACGATCATATCCCCAGAGAGTTGTGCGCGGTTCATTATGCTTCCTTTGATGAGACGGTTAAGTTGGTTAGACAGTGTGGCCCGGGGGCCTTGATGGCGAAAGTAGACATGGAGGCAGCATTTCGGCTGCTTCCTGTGCATCCGGCAGATTTTCATCTCTTAGGTTTCCGCTTTGACGATAGGTTCTATGTTGATAAGTGCATGCCTATGGGCTGTTCGGTATCTTGTTTATATTTTAAAACGTTCAGTTCCTTTTTGCATTGGAATTTGGTTCAGAGGGTTGGCTGTGGTAATGTCGTGCATTATCTGGATGATTTTCTATTTGTGGGGGCGGCGCAGTCGTTGGAGTGTCAGCAGTTGTTGGGTGGTTTTGTGGACATGGCTAGTGAATGCGGGCTTCCATTGGCTGTCAGAAAAACAGAAGGCCCGGCGGCGTGTCTTACCTTTTTGGGGGTGGAGCTGGATTCTGTTGACATGGTGGCACGCCTCCCGGTGGACAAAGTGGTGCGGTTGCGAGTGTTGGTAGCGAACGGGTTGGCGTCCCATAAGTTATCTTTGCGGGAATTGCAGGTCTTGATTGGCTCGTTGAATTTCGCCTGCCGGGTCATACCGATGGGCCGTGTTTTCCTGCGAACTTTAGCTGCGGCTACGGTTGGGGTTAGGAAGCCGCATCATTGCATAAGGATGTCCAAGGTCAGGAAGGCTGACTTGCGAGTTTGGTATGAGTTTTTAGAGGGTTTTAATGGGATATCGGTTCTGATGGAAGCGGAGATCTCCAGTGCAGATTTGCAGTTGTATACGGATGCGGCAGGTAGTTCAGGGTTGGGTATTTATTTCGGAGGGGAGTGATGTGCGGCCAGCTGGCCTCCGGAGTGGCATTCAGCAGGTTTAACTAGTAATATCACATTTTTGGAGCTGTTTCCATTATTGGTGGTGCTGCATTTGTGGCCGGACAAGTTGAGAAACCGTAGAGTTGTATGGTGGTGTGACAATGAGGCGGTGGTTGCTGTCATTAATCGATATACGCCGCAGTGCACTCAGGTGGCTGGGTTAATGCGGGACATCATTTTGGCTTGTTTGCGATTAAATGTGTGTGTGAAGGCCCGGCATATTCCGGGTTGCACTAATAGAATTGCTGATGCCCTTTCTCGTTTCAAGTGGGAGTTGTTCCGGACATTGGCTCCAGAAGCGGACGTCGAAGGGTTGGCTGTTCCAGAGAACTTATGGCAGATTGATCAGCGGACTTGATACTTTTGTTGGGGAATTCAGTCATGCCTTCGACGTGGTCAGCGTATCAGAGAGGATTCGAAGTGGTGGTGGAGTATTTGCAGTTGCGGGGCTGGCGGCCAGGAATGGCTATGGATTCTTTATTGGGGCAGTATATTGTGCAAGCAAATCGAGAAGGAGCCTCCCGGGCGGTGGTACGACATCGGTTGGCTGGTTTCACCTTTTTCGCTAGGGCAGCAGGTTGGGGTCATTCAGTCCTTGGGTTCCTGTCTCGGAAATTATTGCACGGGTGGGAGAGAGCTTGCCCAGCTCCTTGGGATTCGAGGTTGCCAGTTACCCATGACCTGCTTGTTCGGCTTTGCGCGGCCTTGCCAAGCGTTGTTCAGTCATGTTACAAGACGGTTCTGTTTAAGACTGTTTTTTGCATTGCTTTTTTCGGAGCCTTTCTGATGGGGAAGTTGGTCGCGAGCTCTAGTCGGGCCACTGCTGTGGGTGGCCTGTTGAACGGTCATGTGCAGGTCCGAGAGGGGCAGCTTTGGATTAGGCTGGTCAGGTTGAAGACAGATCTGTTGGGGAAGGGGTTGTGGGTGGTCTTGAATGAGGTCCTGTCATTGCCCACGTGTCCGGTCTCAGCTGTGCGAGGCTACATGTCGTAGCGCCCAGCAGCGGACCGGCTGTTTTTCCAGCATGTGGATTCGCGTGGGGTAACACGTTTCCAGGTGGCAGCTGTTCTGCGGCTGGTGTTGCGTCACCTGGGCCTAGATCCGCAGCTCTTTGCACTGCATTCTTTTCGTATTGGAGCGGCCACCAGTGCGGCGGCGGCTGGGCTATCTGAGGCTGAGATTCAGAGCATCAGCCGATGGAGATTGCAGGCCTTTCGGGGTTATGTGCGGTTATAGGTGAATTTTGTTTGGATGCCTGACTTCTGTTTTTTCTTCCAGGTGCTATGCGGTGTCAGCATGGATGCTGGATGATCGGGCATTCCTTTGTGCATTGGGCGAGTCTGCAGGCAGCTGAGCGTCCATTGGGGCGTAATTTAGGTCTTGACCCTGCTATGGTGGCCGTCGAATGGTTGGGTGAGCGTGGTCTGTGATGGCCACAGCTCTTACCTTTGCTTCGGCACCATCAGCGAGTGAGGAGAGAGCCGGTAGTGATTCTGCTGCACGTTGGAGGCAATGATTTGGTCGGCTGGACCTGCAAGCAGTTAATCCGTGCAGCTCAGAGGGACCTCGCTGACGTTATCCGGATGTTTCCAGAAGTTATTTTGTTGTGGTCGGATATCATTCTGAGGCCTACTTGCCAGCAGCAGCGGCGATGGTCGCGTGGGCTAGCAAAGATCAATCGGCAGATTGGGCGGTGGGTCTGTGACCACGGGGGATATCAGGCCTTGCACCCTTGGGTTGATGTCACTTGTGAGGGCTTATACTGTCAAGATGGGGTGCATTTATCCCCAGTGGGAATAGATTTGCTGCTCAATGACTGGCAGGAGGCCTTGGAGTGGGTCATGCAGTGGGAACCTAAATGGTCGCAGCTTGGGCTTGGGGGGGGCGGCGTAGGGGCAAAGCTTCTCCTACACCGAGTGGCGGGATCCCGGAGGTTTCCGGGGTCCGGAGCCTTTAACTGGAATTGGGGCGGGGCGGGTGCCCTCGACCCGGATGACCCCTTGCCGGTCTTTGCTAGTAATATGGCGAGGTCGGGGAAAATGGGTGTTGGCGTTTGCCGCTGGCTTGGCCGCAGTGGGAGTGGAATGAGGTCATCTTGCTAGTGGTATGGCGGGTGATGGCTCGTTCCGCTCGTTGGTTATTATAAAGGAATTTATGTTACAAGAGATGTTTGGAATTGCCTAATTGCTAATAAAGCTGCGACCATTTAAGCCCAAGAAATGTGTTGTTTTATGTTGTATTTCATGATAAGGAGATGCACGAGGTGGGGGGGTTGTGGGCTAAAGGAAGGGGGGGGGAACTGAGCGGGTTAGCGCCGTGTCCGACCTGCCTCGGTTACTTCCTGTATATACTTGAAGACGCAGAACATATGACGTTGCACTGTCACACAACATCCATAGCTTTATGCCATATTTCCCAGGTTTGCTGGGAATATATTGTCTGAACAGAATACGGCCACGAAATGTAAGCAGTTGCTCATCCACGGTAACATTTTCACCAGGAACAAAGGCGTCACTTATAGTTGCTTCCCAGGTATCAAAAACGTGTCTGATTGGAGAAAGCTTATCCACGCCTCATTGTTCACGTCTGTTGGTTTCATCATCAAATCTGAGAGCACAAGAAATTTGCTGAAAACGGTTACGGGCCATATTTTTGCCAAAAACAGGATGGCCATCTTCAAGGTTAGACAACTGAACTATGGATTCGTTTCATGACTTGTACACGCCTGAGAGGATCATAAGACCAAGAAAACGTTGAAATTCTCCGTCTGTCAAATCTTTCCAGGTGTCATCATAAATTTGTCTTCCTTGTTTGCTCGTCTACATCATGATTTCATTCAATAAGTTCTTCCTCATGAACAAGTGGAATGCTGCGAGAGGGCCATCAACATTTTGTACAGCATACCTTGTAGGACCTTGTTATATGTGCATGACATTAGCTCTGGCGTATCTTCCAGCAGCTTGCTTTATAGGTTTCCTGTTCCATGATGAGGCATCCTTAGATACATAGGCTTCAATGGCAACATTTGTGCTTATAGTTGATGACCTCTTACCTCCTCTATAACCACAACTAAGATTTCTCACAGATGATACTGACACCGAGGACTCCTGCCTTCTTCCCCGTCCAGCACAGCCTCGACCTTTGCCTCGACCTGTAACTTGACTCTTTGCTGCAGGCGATGTTACCGGCTCAACATCAGTCTCACATTCACTTAGCGACCAACTGCTGTCACCATCTGAATCATGACTGTCATCATCAGATTTATCGCCCGAACTTGGCTGATATGATTCTTCGCTTGCTGAATATGCTGCATCATCAGACGACTCAGAGCCGTCACTGTCAGCATCTCGTTGCAATATTTCTCTTACTTGGGCAGCTGAATACTTTCGTTTTGACATCATAAACAATAACCTAAAATAAATAAACAAAGATAAAGTTGAATAAAATGCAAAGCAGTTTTACTATAGGTGTACAATAATTGTGTTGAACGAGCTGAAAGCCTTTAGATTTCATCAGAAATAATGAGAGAACGTATGATATCAATTACAGAAAATGTGTAATTTTCATAAAATAAGCGTACAAAAAATAAATGATACATAATTAATGACAAATACCTTTGTCAGATCAAAAAATTCACAAAACTGCAAATTGTATCATGATCCAAACCGGACTTAAACAACTGGGGCCAAAAATGACCCCACTGGTACTCTGTGCTGCAATTCATCACTAGCGTCACCTAGCGGATGAAAATTATTCCTCTCATGGCGCAATATAAAGAGAATATTGGCATGTGAAAAGTCATAAAAAGATTGCATTCTTGAACAACTAGTTTCCGGGATACGCATTGTGAAACTTGCAATGGGGTCACTTTTGATCCCATTGGTACTCCCAGGGTTAAAGAAACAAGTATCAAAGTCAAAAAGGAGGTGAGATATCTGGGAGTTACTTTCGACCACCAGCTCAACTTTAACAAACATGTCAGCAGTACAATAAGAGCCATATACAACAAGCTAAAGATGTTGCCGCATCTAAGACCACTCCTCTCCACAAGCGACTTCAGAACAACACTACAGGCTATGATCTTCCCGCACTTCGATTTTTGTAACACCATATTAATGGGCCTCCCAAAGAAAACAATCCACAGATTACAACTATCTCAAAATGCAGAAGCCAGAGTAATCTCTCAAACACCAATCAATCAGTATTAATGAATCTGCACTGGCTCCCAATAGAGAGCAGAGTAAAATATAAGGCCATCCAAACTATATTTTAATCCAAGATGATTCATCCACATATCTGAAAACACTAATATTATTCACTGGATAACAGACCAAGGAGAAGCATCAATAAAGACCTCTTTATATACACCACAATTATGGAATTCACTTCCAGAGGATTTAAGAGCCACCAAGAACCCAGTAGCATTCTGTAAACAGTTAAAAACTCATTTGTTCATCGAACACTTTTGTGAACTAATTACTCAAAGAAAATTCCACAGAGCAGCCAATGCTTGCAACGTAGTCTATTAAATAATTTTCAAGACCCCCTACAATATGATAAATAGAAATAAAATTCGCTATAGAGCTAGTCGCTCTCTTATAAACAAATACAAAAACAAACCAACACATCAACATTTATCCTATTTTTCCTGTCCCCTTCCCATCACATGCTAACTATAATTCACGCTAAGATGTCATTTATATTAGCCTGTTTATCTTGTTAAAATGTCAACAATGTTCCTTTTCCAGTGCAACAATGTTATTGTTACCAGTTTATCCTGTTAATTATGTCAACTCTGTTAATGTAACTGTTCCAGTTTTGAGTTCCTTGTAAAACTGTTCCATGTAAAAACTGTTCCAGTAAACCACTTTGATTCATGAAAAGTGGTAAAAAAGCACTAATAAATAAATAAAAATAAATACATTAAAAAATATAACCTGTGAGCTGTTTCAGGAGCAGCAGTGCAAGTCAGTTGAAAAGATGAGCCCCATTGATCAACAGGCCTGTGGCTGAGGCCACCCCTACCAAGCTTCACCTCTGAAATGGCCATGGTGGGCATTAGCAAGAAAACAATAGAAAAGAGCTGCAAGGGACACAGCAATGGCATCAGACCTTACACTATCCAAGGGAGATCTCAAAAAGCCAAAAAAAGGTGTTCCAGGCTTTGCAGTGGCAAAAATAAGCAGTCATTGGAGAAATCCACTGGGGGTTACAGACCACATCGGTCCATACAGCTGAACACTGAAACGACAAATTTAAAAATGATCACAAAAAATATTACATGGAAAAAAGTGGAGCCACGATGATAAAGGAGCTCCTAAAAGGGAATCTCAGCACCTGTTGGTCTGACCAGAGAAATCCGAGTCTGGAAGCCCCGGACACCCACACAGACGTGGGAGATCCAGCTGTGGATCAAAAACCTTGTTCATTTGTTTGTTTGTTTATTTAATTTTGAGCTCAATTTTTTGAAAGCAGAAGGCATCCAAATACTGCCCATTGAAACAATGGGAAAAATAAGAAATCAGAAAAAAAAAATCAGTACAATATAGGACATGCAGACAAGGACAGCAAGAGAAAAGGGGGGCCTGGGTCTAACATACCGACCCACCTCAGGGGACTCATGGGGTCCTCCTGCTCCCTTCAGGCCCTCCAAGTGTTAGTAACCTATAGGAAACAGCATTGGACATGGGCATACCTGTGCTCCAAGCAATTTTGACCCTTTCCAGACTCAGTCACAATGACTATTGCACTGTATGTGGGCTAGGAGAGTCAAACCTATGTGCACTGCTGCACCAGTCCATACACCTTGCCACCTGGTAGAGACATACAATTCTGGCTTCTCTCAGTGCTGCACCAAGGAATAAACTAACTGATGACATCATTGAAAATTGTTCAAGTTTGCATCTGCCTGCTGGCAAGAAAGCATAACCCACTTGTTTAGACAGTTTAACAGGATGCTAAAAAATGTTATATTATTTAGGGATAATGGCTCCCAATGAGCCATTAGACATATCTACTTGTAAAAAACAACCCAACAACTAATTAGAATGCCAGACTATATCACATACTACACAACCTATTCACAGATGGAAAGTAACTGACTGAATAGAAGATGTTAGTCCACCATGGCTGTTGAACTGGAAGTCACAAGGTAAAAGGACAATGATCTTTAAGAAACCATTGTCCTGTCCCAGAACCACCAGGTATAGAATAAGTGCTGACTTGGCTGTGCCATCTTCCACCATTGTAGGATTGCAGTCTATCTCTCCAGGTAATGTTTGTGCTGAAACTCAGGACTAATCAAGGTAATGGTGAAAACTGTTCTTGCAATGTCCTTTGAAAGGTTAGCGTTCCTCCATCCTGAATTTAGACATCTTCAATATGAAATCTTGCAAAATAGATGGCTCCTCACTCAGCACACATATTATATGTGGGCATCCCCTATGTAATTTTATAATGGAGTGGAGGAGTGGCCTAGTGGTTGGGGCAAGGTACTTCAGGCTGGAAGGTCGGGGTTCAAATCCCACTAGAGGACAGCAACCTTGGGCCGGAAGGACTGGGGTTTCTAGTCCCACAGGTGCTCCTTGTGGTCTTGGGCAAGCCACTTAACACTCCATAGCCCATGTTCCCTGTAAAATAGTTATCTCCAAGTTATAATGCCCTGTTCAATGTAATTTCAGTTTGTTCAATGTAAACCGCACTGATGCAGGATAGCACGGTATATAAGAGAAATAAAATAAAATAAATAGCCATTTCTGAACCTACCTCAAAATGTGTGCCCTAAAACAGTTTGTGTGCTGTCAAGAAGAGGCAAAATAATGTCTGTAGGGTTGAAAATAGATATTATAAACTGGCCTCTTAAAGATCTTGAAAAACTGGATGTGTGAAAAAGAAAAGTCTTCCATGCCCATGAGGAACTTTACAAGAATCAGTATATGCCGAGACTGTACATCTCAAGAGCCAAAGGAGGGCTGGGCTTCATTGAAATCGACCATACATACAGACCTACTATCATAGTACGGTGTGTCACGTTTGGAGATGCTATCATTTTAAAAAGCTAGTGAAAAAATAATACAATTTCATATGGGAAATCAACAACTAGCTTTAAATTTTTAGGAAATTATGCAAACATACACAAATTACAAGTACTCTGATAATAGTTTTTATGTGTTTGCATTGCTTATTAATGCCTTTGTGCCTCATCAATTTATCTTACTTATTTACCCATATTGACACTAACACATTAATTTCATTTTCTCACTGACAGGTAATTATCAACGTAACATCATCATAGCAATAATCTTATATTGACAATGTCCAATAGAAAAGCAAGACTGCATAAATGACATTTTAAAGACAGGTATGTGGATACAGGTGTTGTCCAGACTATTTGTAATTCAAATAAATATCACTTAATTTCTATATATTTCACTGTGATTTGATGTAGGTAAAACTCACTTTAAGCAGTTTCTGAAAATAGCTTTAGATTCTGCATGCAAAACTGCATAATTTGGTCACTAGTAGTTTGTAACATTTGAAAAAATAAAAATCTACCCCTAAAAGTGACACACCCTACTACCTAGCAGTATCATCGATCCAAATACAAAAAAAGTGCTGAAATATGAAAGCAAATGTCCATAATTTTTATCTATCAGAAAACTTGGACAAGTGTTGTGCTGATTAGAAAGAATGAATAAGAATCCACAAGCACACACAGGGAAGGAAGCAGCAGAATTTGCAAAACAAGAAATAAACATTCTTCAAAGAATTTAGACAACAAACAAATCAAAACAAGTGGCAAATACACAAATAAAGTGGAAAATACAAAATGTTACTCCAGGAACCTATGTCAATCAAGACTAGGCAAATTAATGGTTAAGGGGAGGCAAACTGAACCAAAGGGTGAGAGACTGATAGCTGCAGCCCAGGAAAGAAAATTATGGATGAGATGGTTTACAGCAAGTATTGAAAAAACTGGCAAAATAGACATACATAGATTCTGTAAGAAAGAACTGGAAACAGTGACTTCCTCTCATAGCTGACTCTGAAGGTCTGATGGCAGAAAATTTCTATACAGAAATGTACAATAAAGCAGCACTTCTCATCTAATGGAAACTCTGAAAACTACAATATCACTATACCAGGTGGGAAAAACACTTGGATTCCTGTCCTTTGGAAAATTTTATTTTGGAAGGATCACTATCCCACTCCAACTGAAAATCAAGTCTGGGAGCTATGATGGACTTCATCTATTCACTGGACGATCAAGTTCTCTAGGTGACCAGAAAACTAGATCAGGGGCATGCAATGGATGTCATCAACCTGGATTTCAGCAAAGCCTTTGATACTGTTCCTCATAGGAGGCTTATCAATAAACTCAATAGTTTGGGGATGGGTCCCAAGGTGGTGAAGTGGATCAGAAATTGGTTGACTGACAGACATCAGACGGTGATGGTAAATGGAGCTCACTCAGATGAAAAGAGGATGATTAGCAGGGTGCCCCAGGGTTCAGTTATGGGACTGGTACTGTTCAATGTTTTTGTGAGTGATATTGCTGAAGGACTGAATGGAAAAGTCTGTATTTTTGTGGATGACATGACAATATGCAACAGAGTGAACTCCCCTGAGGGAGTGGATAACATAAGGAAAGATCTACAAAAGCTACAAGAATGGTCTAATGCATGGAAGTTAAGATTTAATGCAAAGAAGTGCAGTGTCATGCAATTAGGAAGCAGAAATCCAAGGGAAATGTACATGATAGGGGGCGAGAGGTTGGTGTGCACGGACTAGGAGAAGAACCTTGGTGTGATTATTTCTGAGGATCTCAAGATGGCAAAACAGTGTGATAATGCGGTGGCAAAAGCCAGGAGGATGTTGGGCTGCATACAAACAGGAATTACCAGCAGAAAGGAAGAGGTACTAATGCCACTGTATAAGTCACTGGTGAGGCCTCACTTGGAATACTGTGTTCAGTTTTGGAGATCATATCTCACAAAGCATGTAAAAAGACTGGAAATGGTTCAGAGGAAGGCGACCAAAATGATTTGGAGCCTGCATCAGAAAAGCCTTATGATAAGAGACTTGAAGACCTAAATATGTACACTCTGGAGGAGAGGGGGGATAGGGGAGATATGATATGGAGTGGAGTGGAGGAGTAGCCTAATGGTTAGGAACACTGGCTTGGGAACCCAAAGACCAGGGTTTAATTCCCACTAGCTTTATCTTTATCTTTATCTTCTTTATCTTTATTTAGGCACTTGATAAACCGCCCAGGTCGAAGCATCAGGGCGGTGTACAATGACAAAAATGACAGCTACTGGAAATAAATAAAGAAAGGAACGCCAAAAACAACAGGACAGAGAGGGACAGCAAAACAGACAGAAGACAGAGGAGGCCTGTAGAGGGGCAAATGGGAGGGGAAAGGGAAAGGGGGGAGAAACATGTGGAAATCAAGGGGGATGGGGGGTACGACTAGGGGATGAGGCACCATCAGCAGGGGGAGGAAGATCAAAGGCCTGACAGAAGAGATGTGTCTTGAGGAGGGCTTTGAAATGAGTATAGGACAATTCGGTGCGAAGTGGGAGAATAAGAGAGTTGCAGAGGGCGGGACATAAGAAGAAGAAGGCGGAACGTCGGGTGGACTCCAGGTGGGCCTGTGTAGGAGAGGGGAGGAAAAGGCGATTACCGAGAGATGAACGAAGAAGATGGGGGGAAGGCTGAAAACGAATAATGTTGGCTAGATACTGGGGTGTATCAGTGTAGAGAGCCCTGTGGGTGAGGATTAGTAGTTTGAAAATAAACCGGAACTTAATTGGGAGCCAGTGCAAGGAGAGAAGACAGGGGGACACGTGAGAGCGAATAGAAGACAGGGTGACAAGACGGGCGGCAGCATTTTGAATGAGTTGGAGATGACAAAGTTGAAAAGAAGGAAGGCCAGCATAGATAACATTACAGTAATCAAGACGAGAGATAACCAATGACAGAACGAAAGTGATGACTGAGGACGGGGGAAGAATGGAACGAACGGCCTTGACACGACGTAGGTGGAAAAAAGAAGAACGAACGACGGAGGAGATGTGTTCATGAAAAGAAAGGTACGGGTCCAGGGTAACACCCAAGTAGCGGAGGGAAGGTACCAGGGGGATAGAATGAGGGCCCATGACAGGTAGCAGCTGGGGGGGCGGAAAACCAAAGGAAACCCAGAGTGCGGAGGATTTGGCAGGATTGGCATGCAGAAAATTAGACTCGAACCAAGAGGCGATAGAGGAAAGACAGAGGTTGAGCGGACCAAGATCTGGGGCAGAGGGAGAGGTGTGGTGGACCAGGAGGATGTCATCAGCGTATATGTAGAAGGAGAGAGCAGACTGTTAAATGAGCAGGGCCAAAGGGGTGGGAAAGGCATTGAAAAGTAAGGGAGCGAGAATAGAGCTCTGAGGAACGCCACAGATGGAGGGGGAAGGGGGAGAGGCTGAAGTACCAGAGTGGACTGAAAAAGTACGACAGGATAGAAAAGAACGGAACCACCGAAGGACAGTGCCATGGACACCAAAGTTGGACAAACGAGACAGAAGAGTGCGGTGATCGACCACATCAAATGCAGAGGACAGATCCAGGGAAACCACGAGAGAGATGTCACCACGGTCGTGGGCAAGTCATTTAACCCTCCATAGCCTCAGAAAAATCCAAGTTATCAATGTCCCTGTTTAATGTACATTAACAAGTTTAAGTTTCAATGTAAATAACTTTGATTGAAATGATAAAGCAGTATATACAACCTGTTAAATAAAATAAAAATAAGTGATTCAGACCTTTAAATACTTAAAGAGTATTAATGAACAAACAAACATCTTCCAAAGATGGAGAAACTGTAAAACTAGAGGGCATAACATGAAGCTGCAAGGAGGTAAATTGAAAGGCAATGTCAGGAAATACTTTTTCACTGAAAGGGTGGTGGATGCTTGGAATGCCCTTCTGATGGACGTGGTGGGGTCAAACACAGTGACAGAATTCAAAATGGCATGAGACAGACACAGTGGATCCCTTTAAAGCAACAGGATAAAATAAAAATAAATTTAACTATCTAATTTCTCAACAAACAGTGGGAGCAGTGGGTTTACCCCTAAACAAAGACATGGAGCAGTGGGTTTACCCCTAAACAAAGACATGGAGAGAGGTGACCTGCATGGAGTGGCAGGTGCACCTACTCTTGCCATCTTGCTGGGCAGCCTAGATGGACCGTCATTTACAATATTACTATGTTACTAAGGGGTATGTTTACTAAAGGGCGCTATTTGCGCTGCTGTCATGTTATCGGGCGATAAGGTACCTTATCGCACAATAATGGCGCTTTACAAGGTGATAAGGTACCTTATCGCGCGATAACACACGCAGCAGCGCAAATGAGTGCTGAAGGCGGAGAAAGGCTTCCGGAGGGCGGAGGAAGGCTCCCCAGAGATGGAGGAAGGCTCCCCAGGGGCGGAGAGAGAGGGTCAATGGGTGGAGAGTGGGAGGGGAGAGGCTCCCTGCACACTATCGCTGTGGAATCCGGGGTTGAAAACTAACGCCAGTGAAACCCTGGCATTAGAGCAGATTTAAAGGGAAGAGAAACCATTTCCGTCAGCAATGTATAGCAAAGACATGGAAACCTACAGAAACTGATGAGTGTGATACATGTGCATGGAACAAAAGGGCAAATAAATATTGAAAATGACCTCAAAAAATGTAAAAAAAACATAACCAAGCTGGGCAATAGTGATATTAATGGGAAACATCAAAAAACACTACTGAAAAAGCTAACAAAAAAAAGATATTAATTTTGGAAGGGTCTATGCTCTGTCCCCATACAAGGTGAATGATCCCACAGTGAAATAGCACTGATCAGGGTTTTCCCTTTCTATTGGACAGGTTTCCTATGGCGTGCACATGTCCCAAATCAGCAGGGTGGGCATGTTGGAACGGGCAACTGAACAGGTGCTGGAAAAGGGGATACAGAGGGCTGCAGGTGGCACATGCTGTGGTGCAGCTGGGCCACAGTGCGGACCAGGGTGATGCCTAGGTGGCCCATAGGAATGCTTAAACAGTATAGCTGCCAGACAGCAACTGATGAGGGCCCAACATGGGCACAAGTGTGTTTCCCACAGTGTCACAGGGGATAGTACCCAGCAGGTACCCCGAAGGGCACAGAACATTGGCAGGCAGTGCTGGGGAGAAGGGTGGATGTCTATGCAGGCACCCCTACCCCAGAATTTACACCATAGGCAGCCGCCAACTGGCACACTGGATGGCCTGAGACTGCGCACCACCAGCACCACCAGCAGAAGGGCATGTCAGCATGGAGACAGAGGGGTACTTGTGGTGGAGGTGGCAGTGGCAGCTGCCCACAGCAGACCATGGCCTAGCCCTGTTTAGGTGGGTGCCATGCACTGCAACAGACAGGCCCTGTCTGACGAACAGTCATAGTATCCCCAGGGAATGACTTGTCCCTGTGGGAACAATGTGGTGCAATACACACAGCCAGTGTGTTCAGGAGCAGAAAGTCACAGGTTCAAGTCCCAGCTGTGGCTTCTGCCAACCCAGTCCCCATATTTCACCCAGTAGTAAAGAGGGAACCTTTATTGCAGATAACATAAACATGACTAAAATGCTTATATTTTACCCTACAGAGCACAGACACCATAGACATGTGCAATACCTAGAGCAGAGTTTCCCAAATGCAGTCCTGGAGGGACAAACTCCATTCAGGCATCATGCTGTCTCTAATAAAGATACCTGTGCTGCATTTCTATGCACCACCCCTATGGTATGCAGATGTAGCCATGCATATTCATCAGGGATAGCATGAAAACCTGAACAGTGTTTGTCCCACCAGGACTGGAGTTGGGAACCTCTGCCCCAGAGCAGCGGCCAACAGGGGCAGAAACACTCGCACACACAGGCGCCATTATTCAAAGCCTCCTGGAGAGGCAGGATGTTGGGCCCTGCATGCAGCACCATCTCCCAATACTAGCACTTGCATACCTTAGCAATGCCACCCTAAACCTGGGAATACGGTACACATATATCAAAAGGTTGCTATGATTACTGGCAGATAGCAATCCCTAGTTAAGCACAATCTGCTCATTGAGCTGTATCATAGCAATCTCTCTGATGTCTGTGGAGTGTGTTTCAGGTCTGGTGTCTGACAATGTTTACCACCCTGGGGACTGACCCCAACAGTATTGCGTACCATAGCCATGCCTGCACTGTTCCCAGGACTGGTGCAGTGGCCAGGGCTGCCAAAAGCCTCTATAGTTGCACAATGCTGGCATAGGTGTGGGAGTGTGTGTCTGTCTACCCAGTGTGTGGTGGCTGCCAACACCTTCCTCAGCCCACACTGCTGGCACTGTTGCCAGTGTCAGCCTGCCAATGTGCATAATGAGGAGCAAGGTACCATGGGTATAGCCTGGACAGGGTGGCCTGGGCAGGATGCATCTGCACAGGTCATAGGGCAAATGGCTCAGACATTGTAGTGCCTGGCCACCACCTGCACAGACAGGGTAGCCACAGCATGTCCTGCTGGGAGGTCACTCTCACCCCGACTGAGCAGTGACCACGGCATGGATAGGTTCCCCCATAGTGCTGTATAGGTTTTTTTTAAAGTGATGTTTATGGGTTCTCTTTTTTGGGGCCCAATCACTGACTTATCTTCTTGGTGTGTATGCTGACATCCCGGTTCTGGGTACATGTATCTTCTCCAGGAGTATGTACTTAGGACTAGCTAGTAGACTGTCTGCAGTTAGTATGTGCCTGGCTGGAGGCTTGCTGCTGGAGAATGTCAGATAGTGGTGGGGGCAGCTGAGCATTTCCAGGCCTTCTGTCTGTCTGCCTTGCCTTATGGATGTGTACAGATCTGCATTGACTGCCCTGTAGGGTGTCTGTTCCACAACAGGCCTGGGATTGATGGTCCCCTCTACTGCCACCATTGCAGGGAGGTAGAATGTGAATCTGTTGGTGGGAGATCCTGTTTCCCACCCTGAGCCACAGAGGGCGGGTTGTGTGGTGGTACATAAGCCGCCTATGGGTCCAAACACCTCCCCCCTCTCTCCTCCCCCCCCCCCCCCGGTACTATATTCAGAGATAAAACTCACTCTACCTTTTTCCAGCAAGTGAAACTTCTCCAGTACTGCAATGTCCTTTTAGGTTAAAGACAAGATAACTCTTTCTGCTCTGGCAGAGGGGTGGGTAACACCTCTTACAGGTTCTTGACTCTTTACACACTGACAAAATTTAAACAGCAAGGGCATGAATCCACATAGACAAGTAAAATAAAGATTTGGCCCAGTAGGGAGCTACCGCACACAGCAAACTGAAACCACAACCACAGCAACAAGACCAAGGCACACAGCCACCAAACAGACCACACCTTGCGTCCTATGCACTAAGCTCATATAGAGGGTGGACAGAAGCAGAAGCAGCCATCCCTAGAGAGGAAAGTTACAGTTATATGGCATGCACCTATTGCTAAGGCTAGAAATGGAATGGTCCTTCAAAGAAAGAATGAAGGATTGGTAAGGGTCCCGGAGGGGTCTCTTACATCTTTAGGAAATCAATTTGTCGTCTTTGTATGGTTAGGGAAACTTGTTCTTTGATCACTGATTCAGACCTTCAATAAATGGCTTATGTTGTATCTGTCTCCCATCTTCATTATTTTAAGTTTCTTTACTTGCATATTGTAGTGCCCTCTATGGGTTAGGCGGTTGCCTATATGTAGTGGGCATACCTCTTTATGTCCCTTATCACCTGAATTCCCAATGCTGAGGCTTCTCAATAATGTAGTTGTGTGGTAAGAACCAAAACAGCCGAGGGTTTCAAAGGTAACAGGAATTTTATTTTCTACTTAACCATTGAACTTCTTTGTCAGCAGTTCATATATAACCAGAACAAAAATGGGATACTTCTCCATTCAAAAAGGAAAACAAACTTTACAGCACAGTTCAGGCATTAGCCGTTTCAAACAGCTTGTTTTAAACGAAGCAATAAACCTTGCCTTCAGTCAAGATTACATTCTTAGGTCCCAGGCTTGGTATAGCACAAATCTGTATCACTCAGGGCTCTGCACAGCCCTTGGCTTCTTTTTACAAGCTGCTAAACCCGTGTATCATTCCTTTTTAAAGACATTGGCATTCTTCACTTTCAAGTTGCAAATATTGGCTTTTAACTTCCAGAACTCATAGCCTTCTTTGAGCCTGTCTGACTAGCTCAACATTAGTGCTTCAATTAACCAAATTTCCAGCAGGTCATAAACTTTCCAAAGCTTCTGGCTTTTCACTACTTTTAAAAAACCATACAGCTTTTACTTCTTCTGACTCACACAGTAATAGCAATCCATTTCAACATCAGAACATATACTTTCTGAAAGGCATTCTTCTACTTCCATACTTTCCTCATTTGGTTCAATTAGCACCTCAGCGTCTCTAACAGCTGGCCTCAGTGTCTCTAACGGCAGGTTTCAACTGCTCCAACAATTTCAAAACCTGTTCCCATTGGGAATCCTTACTACGCTGAGTTGCAGGGGAAGGATATAGGAGATCTTTCTTTTTTAATAAACCTTTTAAAACTTGAAAGGGGCTTACCTTGTTCCCAGCAACCTGTCTTCTCTCAGGCTGTGCCACAGGTAGAACCTTCTCCACAGACTCTCTCACAGAGATTCCTGTTCCTTGCCTTCCACCAGCATTTCCCCCAAAATCAACTCTCCTGCATTCCAAGCCAGCTATACTCTTACTACCAGCTCGGCTTCCTTCAGGGCTTGAGTTGTCTGAATGCTGCATGCAATAAGGATCTCCCTTGAGGCTTCTGATAGAGCCCTTTTCTCTTACACGTGTCCTCCTAATCTCCTTACTTCCTGTAGTTTCAGGAGATTCTCTGCTAATGTCCGGCCTGCTAGGGAACGTCTCCTCCTCAGGGGATTTCCCTCCTGGACTCCGGCCATGGACACTATCTCCTCCTGCTTTCCTTCTTCCTGGTCTCTCTCCTTTCACTCCTCCTTTCGTTCCCCCTTTCGTTCCTCCCTCTCTGGAAGACTCTCTCTGCTTATATGATTGGGGCTGCTCTATAGCCTCAGACTGCACCCCCAGGCTTCCCTCATCACCTCCCCTGGTCACCATGGAGCTAGGGTGTGGCTCACTCTCTACATCTCTGTGCACAGAGTTTTTTTCTTTGGTTAGAGTTTTAACCCTTAAACTCCCTGAAGCTTTCTTCTGCTCAGAGGTAAAAGGCTGTTTTTCCACACTTTCTTTGGGCTCTATATCTGTCTCGCCACCACAATACCCATGAAGCTATTCATTGGGTTGTAGGAGTAGAGGAATTACCTAATACAGTAGTGAGCTAGAACCAAGGAAAACAGAGTTAAAATCCCACTGGTCCCTTATGATCTTGGGTAAGTCACTTAACCCTGCATTGCATCAGGTATAAACATAGGGGTATGTTTACTAAACCATCTTAGGGGTATGTTTACTAAACCGTCTTAATGTCGCAGAGGTGGTGTAACATTATCACGTGATAACGTCACTTATCACGTGATAATGCAGCGGCGGCATTAAGACACACTAACGCTGTGAAATCCAGGTCTGAAGGGTTGAGTAAGGCTTCCCAGAGGGCAGAGAGAAGGGGGTCAATGGGCAGAGAGTGGGAGGAGAGAAGCTCCAGGCACACTAACGCTGTGGAATCAGGGTCTGAATACTAATGCCAGTGAAACCCTCGCGTTAAGGCACATTTGCAGGAAAGAGAAACCATTTCAGTCAGCAATGTGCAGCAAAGGCAGGGAAACCCAGAAAAAGTGATAGTTGTGATACATGGGCATGGAACAAAGAGGCAAATAAACATATAAAAGGACCAGAACAACATCTAAAAGCCCAATAACCAAGCTAGCCAAAAATGATATTAATGATAAACATAAAGCAACACTAATGACAAATCTCAAAAAATAAGATATCATGTTTGGAAGGATATATTCTCTGTCCCCCTACAAATTGAATGATCCCACATTGAAATAGTGCTGATTAGGGTTTTTTCACGCCTATATTGGGCAGGTTTGTTATGGCATGCACATGTGCAGTAACAGCAGAGTGGCACATAGGAAAGGGCAACTGTTACTGATGCGGTAAATGGGATATAGAGAGCTGCAGGCGGCACATGCTGTGGTCCAGCTGGGGCACAGTGCGTGTTAGGCAGATGCCTAGGTGGCACATAGGAATGCTGAAACGGTAAAGCAGAAAGACATCAACTGAGGAGGGTCCAACATGGGAATGAGTGTGTGTCCCACAGTGTCACGGGAAGATTACTCAAAAGGTACCCCAAGGGCACATAACATTGGCAGGCGGTGTGTGTGTGTGGGGGGGGAAGCACGCATGTCCATGTAAGCACCCCTACCCGAGAACCCACACCATAGGAAGCTGCCTACTGGCATACTGGATGACCTGGGACTGTGCACCACAAGCACCACCGGCATAATGGCATGGCAGCATAGTGGCGGAGGGGTGCTGATGGCAGAGGGGGCAGTGGCATTTATTTATTATTTATTTATTTATTTATTACAATCTCTTATATACCGCACTATTTAGCATCAGCGCGATTTACATGAAACAAAGGACCATAACAACAAGCTGCTTGGTTTTACAGAGAACAGGAAAAACAACTTGGATAACATAGGGAAAATAAGCACTGAACTATTTACATATGTACATGCACATCTGCCCACAGCAGACCACAGCCTAGCCCCATTTAGGTGGGTGTCGTGCACTGCAACAGACAGGGTCTGTGTAATGAACAGTCATGGTATCCCCAAGGAGCAAGCTTCCTGTGTGGTGCAGTACACAGAGTCAGTGTGTTCATAAGCAGAAGGTCACAAGTTCAAGTCCCAGCTGTGGCTACTGCCAACCCAGTCCCCATATTTTATCCAGTACTAAACTGTGGTAATAAAGACGGAACCTTTATTGCAGATAACATAAACATGCCTGAAACGCCTATATTTTACCCTATAGAGCACAGACACCATAAACATGTGCAATACCTAGAGCAGAGTTTCCCAACTGTATTCCTGGAGGGCCAAACACCAATCAGGTTTCATGTTGTCTCTAATAAATTTGCCTGAGCTGCATTTGTAAGCTCCGCCTGATGGTATGCAAATGCATCTCATGCATATTCATTAGGGACAGCATGAAAACCCAAACAATGTTTGGCCCACCAGGACCGGAGTTGGGAACCTCTGCCCTAGAGCAGCAGCCAACAGGGGCATAAACACCCACTCCCACCCCACAGGATCCACTATCCAAAGCCTCATGGAGAGTCAGGCTGTTGGGCCCTGCGTGCAGCAGCATCTCCCAATACTAGCACTTACATACCTTAGCAATGCCGCCCTAAACCTGGGAATACGTCAAACATATATCAAAAGGTTGCTATGATTAATGGCAGATAGCAATTCCTAAGTTAAGCACAATTTGCTGATAGAGCTGCATCATAGCAACCTTTCTGATATCTGTGGAGTGTGTTTCAGTTTTGGTTTCTGACAGTGTTTACCATCCCAGGGAGTGACCCCAACAGTATTGCATACCATAGCCATGCCTGCACTGTGCCCAGGACTGGTGTGGTGGCCAGGGCTGCCAAACGCCTTTATATTTGCACAATTATGGCATAGGTGTGGGAGTGTGTGTCTGTCTATCCAGTGTGTTTTGGCTGCCTACATCTTACTCACTGCATGCACTGTTTCCAGTGTTAGCCTGTCAATGTGCATAATGAGGAACAAAGTACTGTGGGTATAGCCCGGACAGGGTAGCCTGGCCAGGATGCATCTCCACAGGCCACCACCTGCATGGACAGGGTGCCTGCAGCATGTCCTGCTGGGAGGTCACTCTCACCCTGACTGAGCAGTGACCATGGCGTGGCTAGGTTCCCCCATAGTGCTATATAGTCTTTCTCTTAAATGATATTTATGTTTTGTTTTTTTTCTGGGGCCCAATCACTGACTTATCTGCTTGTTGTGTGTGAGTGCATCTCCTCCAGGAACATGTACTATGGACTAGCTAGCAGACTGTCTGCAGTTACTATGTGTATGGCTGGAACACCTTGCAGGCTGCAGTGGCTGGAGAATGTCAGATAGTGGTGGGGGGGGCAGCTGAGCATTTCTAGGCCTACTGTCTGTCTACCATTGCCTTATGGAAGCATTCAGATCTGCATTGACTGCCCTGTAGGTTGCCTGTTCCCCAGCAGGGCTGGGGTTGATGGTCCTCGCTACTGCCACCATTGCAGGGATGTAGAATGTGGATTTGTTGGAGAGATCCTGTCCCCCACCCTGAGCCCCAGAGAGCAGGTTGGGTGGTGATACATAATCTGCCTATGGGTCCAAACACCCCACTTCACTTAAATCATGTGACCATAGCACCCACACAGAATATGCACTATTCTGGGTGCATCATAGTCCACAAGGGCTAGACGGGACTGGGAAATATGGATGGACACAGGTGCATCCTAGGTGTGTCTGCAAGGACTACCTATCGCACACTGGCACTGATGGCAACCTGCAGTATAGCCTATAGCGCCTAAGCCAGGTGCTGAGGACCTGGTGCTGGGTGCCCCACCTCGCCCTCAGGGTGAGCACAGTACCCCCACAATGTGACGGTCTGTAGCTACTCTGTGCCAGTAACACACATGGTCAGTTCCCCTTACCAGGCAGAGGTGTTGTGGGGGTGCATACCCCATCTTGTGATCATCCTTAGACTGCTGATCTGCATGTACAGTGCATCATGGGTACAGGTGGGTTAACCCTATCCTGGTGACCACAGCAGACAGTTTGTGTGGTGACCTGTAGTCCTTCTGTAGCCAGCCAGGGGCTTGTTAGTAGCTATAGACATGTAGCCCACTGGTTGCTTCACTGACTATGGAAGCAGAGGTCATGGGTTTGGTTCCCCAGTGGTGTTATTTGATAGGGCTGTCTGGGGCATTTCCTTTTTTAATTTAAATTAGTGCTGCCAGCAAAAACACTCTCAGAGTGCTGTAACCTTATTCTCACCACCACCAAAAAGTTGTGCAACATTTTGGTGGTGGTGAGAAGAGAGGAGGAATGTGACAAATTTACTCTTTTTGATGTCTAGGACATCTGCATCTTGCTCACTCATAATCTTAAATGACAGAGGTGTAAGGTAGGGGTTTCCAAATCCAGTCCTGCAGTACCACAAGCCACTCATGCATATTCATTAGGGCTATCCTAAAAACCTGCCAGGATTGTGGCCCTCCAGGACAGGGTTGGACACCCCTGCACTAGAGGCACGTTTGCAGGAGAGAAAAACCATTTCAGTCCACGATGTGCAGCAAAGGCAGGGAAACCCAGAAAAGTGATAGTTGTGATACATGTGCAGGGACCAAAAAGGCAAATAAAGATATAAAAGGACCAGAACCACATCTAAAATGCCAATAACCAAGCTGGCCAATAGTGATATTAATGATAAACATAAAGCAACACTACTGACAAAGCGTATAAATTAAGATATCATGTTTGGTAGGGTCTATGCTCTGTCCCCCTACAAAGTGAATGATCCCACATTGGCATAGCGCTGATCAGGGTTTCTGTTGTTTAGAATGGGCAGGTTTGTTATGGCGTATACATGTGCAGCAACAGCATGGTGGGCACGTAGGAAAGGGCAACTGTACAGATGCTGTAAATAGGATACAGGGGGCTGCAGGCGGCACATGATGTGGTCCAGCTGGGACACAGTGTGGGCTAGGCAGATGCCTAGGTGGCACATAGGAATGCCGAAACTGTAAAGCAGCAAGACAGCAACTGACGAAGGTCCAACATGGGCACGAGTGTGTGTCCCACAGTGTCACGGGGATATTACCCAGCAGATATACCCAAGGGCACAAAACATTGGCAGGCGGTGCGGGGGGGGGGGGGGGAAGCACGCATGTCCATGTAGGCACCCCTACCTGAGAAACCACAACATAGGCAGCTGCCTACCGGCATTCAGGATGGCCTGGGACTGTGCACCATCAGCACCACCAGCGTAATGGCATGGCAGCATGGTGGCGGAGGGGGCAGTGGCATCTGCCCACAGCAGACCATGGCCTAGCCCCATTTAGGTAGGTGCCGTGCAATGCAACAGACAGGGTCTGTCTGATGAACAGTCATGGTATCCCTAAGGAATGAACTGTCTGTGTGGTTCAGTACACACAGCCAGTGTGCTCAGGAGCAGAAGGTCACAAGTTCAAGTCCCAGCTGTGGCTCCTGCCAACCCTTTCCCCATATTTTACTAAACTGTGGTAATAAAGACATAACCTTTATTGCAGATAAAATAAACATGCCTGAAATGCCTATATTTTACCCTACGGGGCACAGACACCATAAACTTGTGCAATCCCTAGTGCAGAGTTTCCCAACTGCAGTCCTGGAGGGCCAAGCACCATTCAGGTTTCATGCTGTCACTTATAAATATGCCTGTGCTGCATTAGTATGTGCCGCCCCCATTGTATTCAAATATATCTCATGCATATTCATTAGGGACAACATGAAAACCTGAACAGTGTTTGCCCCACCAGGACCGGAGTTGGGAACCTCTGCCCTAGAGCAGCGGCCAACAGGGCCATAAACACCCACACCCACAGGCTCCACTATCCAAAGCCTCATGGAGAGTCAGGCTGTTGAGCACTGCATGCAGCAGCATCTCCCAATACTAGCACTTGCATACCTTAGCAATGCCGCCATAAACTTGGGAATACGTTACACATATATCAAAAGGTTGCTATGATTAATGGCAGATAACAATTCCTAAGTTAAGCACAATTTGCTGATAGAGCTGCATCATAGCAACCTTTCTGATATCTGTGGAGTGTGTTTCAGTTTTGGTTTCTGACAGTATTTACCACCCTGGGGAGTGACCCCCAACAGTATTGCGTACCATAGCCATGCCTGCACTGTGCCCAGGAATGATGTGGTGGCCAGGGCTGCCAAAAGCCTCTATATTTACACAATGCTGGCATAGGTGTGGGAGTGTGTGTCTGTCTATCCAGTTTGTTGTGGCTGCCTTCCCCTTACTCAGCCCACACTGCTTGCACTGTTTCCAGTGTTAGCCTGCCAATGTGCATAATGAGGAGCAAGGTACTGTGGGTATGGCCCGGACAGGGTGGCCTGGGCAGGATGCATCTGCACAGGGCATAGGGCAAGGGGCAATGGCTGGGACATTGTAGTGCCCGGCCACCACAGCATGTCCTGCTGGGAGGTCACTCTCACCCTGACTGAGCAGTGACCATGGCATGGCTAGATTATCCCATAGTACTATGTATTATTTCTCTCAAGTGGTATTTATGGGTTCCTTTTTTTATGGGGCTCAATCACTGACTTATCTGCTTGGTATGTGTGCTCACATCCCCTTTAGGAACATGCACTACGGACTAGCTAGCAGACTGTCTGCAGTTAGTATATCTATGGCTGGAACACCTGGCAGGGTGCAGTTGCTGGAGACTCACTGTGCTTGCTGCTGGAGAATGTCAGATAGTAGTTGGGGGCAGATGAGCATTTCCAGGCCTACTTTCTGTCTGCTGTTGCCTTATGGATGTGTACAGATCTGCATTGACTGTGCGGTAGGGTGCCTGTTCCCCAGCAGACCTGGGGTTGATGGCCCCCTCTACTGCCACCATTGCAGGATGTAGAATGTGGATCTGTTGGTGGGAGATCCTGTCTCCCCCAACCTCAGCCCCAGAAGATGGGTTGGTTGGTGCTACATAACCTGCCTATGGGTCCAAACACTCCCCTTCACTTAAATCATGTGATCATAGCACCCACACAGGATATGCACTATTCTGGGTACATCATAGTTCACAAGGGCTAGATATGACTGGGAAATGCTGATGGACACAGATGTATCCTAGGTGTGTCTGCAAGGACTACCGATCACACACTGGCACTGATGGTGATCTACAACATAGCCTATCTCAGCTAAGCCAGGTGCTGCAGAACTGGTTTTGTTGCCCCACCTCGTTCTCAGGGTGAGCATAGTACCCGCACAATGTGATGGTCTGTAGCTACTCTGTGCCAGTAACACACACTGTCCGTTCCCCCTAGCAGGCTGATGAGCTGTGGGGGTGCATACCCCATCTTGTGATCATCTGTAGACTGCTGATCTGCATTTGCAGTGCATCATGGGTACGGGTGGGTTTACCCTATCTTGGTAACCACAGCAGACAGTTTGTGTTGGTCTGCAGTCTTTCTGTAGCCAGCCAGGGGCTTGTTTGCAGCTATAGAGATGTAGTCCACTGGTTCTTTCACTGACTGTGGAGACAGATGTCATGGGTTCAATTCTGCAGTGGGGTTGTGGAAGAAGTTTGTCTGAGGCATTTCCTTTTTTTAATTTAAATTAGTGCTGCCAGAAAAAACACCCTCACTGTGCTGTAACCTTAAGGTGCCTCATAAGTCGCCCTATAGGGAAGATTATAAGGTGCCTAGTCGGACAGTGCATTTTATAATGTGCCCTCTGGAGTGCCTTATAGGGCGCATTATGCGGCACCTTAGGTTACGGCACTCTTAGGGTGTTTTAGCTGGTAGCACTAATTTAAATTAAAAAAGAAAATGCCTCAGATGGCACTAGTTTAAATTAAAGAGTAATGCCTCCTTACATAACCCCCACGGCAGAATCAAACCCATGACCTCTACCTCCACAATCATTGCCGTAATCAGTGGGCTACATCTTTATTCCTTCTGATACTGCTCTGGCATTAACTAAGGGGTATGTTTACTAAACTGCGTTAGTGCGATTCGCATTAGGAGCTGTGTTAGAGACAGAAACCCCAAATAAGGACATGGGCGGTACATCGTTGCCGAGAATGCGCGCTACAAGGCGCCATAAATGAACGAGCACTACAGGGCATGTTACCGCGCATTCATCTTAAGAAGGCACGCAGACATACAACCACAGTAACAGAGCTGTAGCACAATGGTTACAACACTGACTGATGGTACAGGGGTCATGGGTTCAATTCCCCAGTGGGCCCTAAGTATAAATCTGGCTGAGGCAGCACCCTGTACATTTAAGTAGTGATTGTTGAGGCATTTGACATGTATTTTAATTTGTGCTGCCAGCAAACACACCCTCACGGTGGCATAACCTAAGGTGCTGCATAAGGCACCCCATAACACACTCCATAGGGCACATTATAAAGTGTACTGTCCGCCAAGGCACCCTATAATGTCCCCTATAGGACACCATATAAGGCTGTGAACAAAGCCCTGGCTGGCTGCAGGACTGCACGTCACCACACAAACTGTCTGCTGTGGTTACCAGGATAGGGTTAACCCACCCATACCCATGATGCACTGCACATGCAAATCAGCAGTCGAGAGATGGGCACAAGATTGGGTATGCACCCCCACAGCACCTCGGCCAGGTAGGGGGAACAGACCGTGTGTGGTACTGCCACAGAGTAGCCACAGACAGTCACATTGTGCGGGTACTGTGCCCACCCTGAGGTTGAGGTGGGGCGCCCAGCACAAGGTCCACAGCACCATTCATGGCTTAACTATGCCATGCTGCAGGTCCCCATCAGTGTGTGATAGGTAGTTCCGTTAGACACACCTAGGATACATCTGTGCTCTGCTATATGTCTTGGTCATATCTAGTCCGTATGGGCGATGATGTACCCAGAATAGTGCATATCCTGTGTTGGTGCCATGGTTACCTGCTGTAGGTGAAGGGGGTGGGGTGTATGGACCCATGGGCAGAACATGTACCACCACACAACACACTCTCTGGGGCTCAGGGTGGGAAACAGGATCACCCACCAATAGATCCACAGTCTACCTCCCTGCAATGGTAGCTGTAGAGTGGACCATCAACCCTAGTCCTGCTGGGGAACAGACAGAGCAGTACACATCCATAACACAGTAGCAGACAGACAGCAGGTCTGGAAATGCTCTGCTGCCCCCCACCATTACCTGACATTCTCCAGCAGCAAGTCTCCAGCCGCTGCACCTTGCAAGGTGTTCCAGCAAGACACATATTAGCTGTAGACAGGCCGCCAGCTAGTCCATAGTGCATGGTCCTGGAGGAGCTGCATGTACCCAGAACGGGGATGTCAGCATACACACCAAGCAGATAAGTCAGTGATTGGGCCCCCAAAAAACCCCATATATACCACATGAGTGAAATGCTATATAACACTCTGGGGGAACCTAGCCATGCCATGGTCACTGCTCAGTCAGGGTGAGAGTGACCGCCCAGCAGGACATGCTATGGCCACCCTGTCCATGCAGGTTTTACCGGGCACTACAATGTCCGAGCCATTGCCCTATGACCTGTGCAGATGCGGGCAGGCCAGGCCACCCTATCCAGGCTTTTCCCACAGTACCTTGCTCCTCATTATGCACATTGGCAGGCCAATAATGGCAGCAGAGCTAGCAGTGTGGGCTGTGGAGGGTGTTGGCAGCCACCACACACTGGATAGACAGACACACACTCCCCACACCTATGGCAGCATTGTGCAACTATAGAGGTGTTGGGCAGCCTAGGCCACCACACAGGTCCTGGGCACAGGCAGGCATGGCTATGGCACGCAATAATGTAGGAGTCACTCCCCAGGTTCGTAAACACTGTCAGACACAAGACCTGTAGCACACTCCACAGACATCAGAAAGGTTGCTATGATGCAGCTCACTCAGAATATTGTACTTAACCTAGGAATTGCTATCTTCCAGTAATCATAGCAACCTCTTTAAAGATGTGTACCATATTCCCAGGTTTAGGGTGGCATTACTAAGGTATGCAAGTGCTAGTATTGGGAGATGCACGCAGAGCCCAAAGTCCTGCCTCTCCAGGAGGCTTTGGATAATGGGGCCTGTGGGTGCGGGTGTGTCTGCCCCTGTTGTCTGCTGCTCTACGGCAGAGGTTCCCAACTCCAGTCCTGCGGTGCCAAACACTGTTCGGGTTTTCATGCTGTCCCTCACGAATATGCATGAGATACATCTGCATACCATGGGGGTGGCGTATAGAAATGCAGCACAGGCATCTTTATCAGAGGCAGCATGGAACCGGAATGGTGTTTGGCCCTCCAGGACTGCATTTGGGAGACTCTGCTCTAGGTAATGTGCATGTATATGGTGTCCGTGCTCTGTAGGGTAAAATGTGGGTGTCTTGGGCATGTTTACGTCATCTGCAATGAAGGTGCTGTCTGTATTAGCACGTTGTAGTAGTGGGTAAAATATGGGGACTGGGTTTATTTATTTATTTATTATATTCTCTTATATACCGCGCTATTCTGCATCAGTGTGGTTTACATTGAACAAACTGAAATTACATTGAACAGGGCATTATAACTTGGAGATAACTATTTTACAGGAAAAATGGGCTATGGAGGGTTAAGTGGCTTGCCCAAGACCACAAGGAGCACCTTTGGGACTAGAAACCCCAGTCCTTCCGGCCCAAGGTTGATGTCCTCTGGTGGGATTTGAACCCCCGACCTTCCAGCATGGAACCACAGCTGGGACTTGAACCTGTGACTCTCTGCTTCTGAATACACAGGTTTTGTGCACTGCACCACCTTGTTGCCACAGAGTCTGTACATTCCTTGGTGATACCATGACTGTTCTTCAGACAGGGCCCGTCTATTGCAGTACACGGCACCCACCTACACAGGGCTAGGCCACGGTCTTCTCTGGGCAGCTGCCACTGCCCCCTCCATCACCAGTATCCCTCAGCCACCATGCTGACATGCCCTTCTGCTGGTGGAGCTGGTTGTGCGCAGTCTCAGGCCATCCAGTGTGCAGGTAAGTGGCTGCCTATGGTGCGGGTTCTGGGGTAGGGGTGCCTGCATAGACGTCCACGCTCCCCCCCCAGCCCCACCTGCCAATGTTTCGTGCCCTTGGGGGTTGCTGTTGGGTACTATCCCCTGTGATACTTTGGGAAACACACTCGTGCCCATGTTGGGCCTTCTGCAGTTGCTGTCTGGCTGCTCCGCTGTTTCAGCATTCGTATGGGCCACCTAGACTTCATCCTAGTCCGCACTGTGGCCCAGCTCCACCACAGCATGTGCCGAATGCGGCCCTCTGTATCCCCTTCTCCGGCATGTGTCCAGTTGCCCTTCTGACATGCCCACCCTGATGTTGCGGGACATGTGCACGCCATAGGAACCCTGTCCGATGGTGGGGAAAACCCTGAGCAGCGCTATTTCACTGTGGGCCCATTCACCTTGTATGGGGACGGAGTATAGACCCTTCCACGATTTATATCTGTTCTATGGAGCTTACTCAGGGGTGGGGAGGGGTTGATATTTTTCATTGATACCACTATTGGCCAGCTTGGTTATTGTTTTTTTCCAGTTTGTTGGGGTCATTTTCAGTGTTTCTGTGCCCATGTATCACACTTATCACTGTTTTTTTGCTGACACTGAAATGGTTTCTCTCCCCTGTAATGTGCATTTAACGGTAGGTCTTCATTCGCTTTGGAATTCAGCTCTGAAAATCAGCACGTTAGTGTGAAGGGAGCCTCTCCCCGCTCACTCTTCGCCCACTGACCCCTTCTCTCCACCCTCTCTCCACCTTCTGCGGTGTTTTACCGCGCCGCGGGGCATTACGATCGTTAGCGCATCATAACGAGCGTTATGTAACGTTAACGATCGTCAGCGCAATATAACGCTGTTATGATGCGCTAACGATCGCTAACGTTACATAACGTGCGTTATGTACGATTACCGCAGTTTAGTAAACATACCCCTTAGTGTTAATGCACGTTAATGTGCCACGGTGCTCACTATCACGCGATACCGATTCTTGCTACCTTAGGTCCAGAACGCCCACTCCTTATATGGCATTCTTCACTTTATCGCTGGAGCTAGCGCCGGGAACATTAAGACAGTTTAGTAAACATACCCCAAAGAGAACCCCTGATGGAGCCTTTTTTAAGGAGGAACAAGGATCTTTATTGGGTTAATGTATGAAGTAAAGACGATGATGTTTTAAGAAAAATGGGAGTGAAGCTTTGAGATGGCCACAACCACTGCTGCTTGCCACTTCCCTGTCACCTATCCTATCTTTTTATCCTGCTGTGTCACAGGAGGCTGCTAGCCACTTGACGTTATGCCTGCTCTGTGTGGCACTGCTACATTCTTGGCCCTACTTCCTAGCCCATAGCCTTTGGTTTCTATGAACAATGCCTCATCTGCATCACCATTGACATGTATGTTTACATGGGCTGTTGCTATGCTGCCTCAGCTGTGCTTCTCTGCTGGGGTTTGCTTCTCCCTTGCCAAAACCTCTATGGTACACATGGCCAGCATTAACACTATTGCCACTCTACTACTATGTCATTAGCTCTTTGCATCTTGCTATTGCTTTCCTCTTTCCCATCCCCACTCACATTGCATCCTCTGCATGCTCCTCCTGCACTTCTGCAGTCTCTGCTCTTAGACCTATGGGTCTCTTTACCTCCATTAATCTTGCTGCTCATGCAATTCCTCTCTGTACATGTTGCCCTTATCATGACCTCTTGGACCATTGCTGTTGAATGCTGTTTCTAGGTCCACCACAGACTCTCTACCCATATGTGCCATCTACTACATCAGTGCTGCCACTGGATGGCAACACTGGCTCATCAGAAAGGTGTCTCATGGCAGATCGAGACAGTCCCCCTAGCACCATTTTGGGACACCTAGTACATTCAGCAATCACCCAGTTGCCACAAACTTCCCTCTTGCCATCTAGCCATATGGGCAGAGGCCTGTTATTTCAGGTTTGGCAACTTGGCACCTCAGCTCTTTCATGACTGTGGATCTTCCCTTAGACCTAGTTTCTGTGACCTTTGCTGTGGTATTTTGTGCCACTGGTGCAGTGTTTCCATTTTCAACCACTCAAACATAGATGTTGGGTGAGGTGGTGTTAGGTCTCTGTGTGGTGATAGATTTTGTGACTATCACTGTTTATGACTCCCCTGTCTGCTCAGTGCTTCAACCCATCTCTCTGCTCGGTGCAACCTTCCCATGTGTACTCCAGCTCACAGAGGCCCCTGCACAGGCTTGGGCAGCTTCACTTGTGCAGATTGTTCTTAACTGGATGCTCCTGGTGCTCCCTCCAAAGCTTGGCCAGGAGATGCATCTTCAGAGCCTCCTCATTTCTCCACTTGTATATTCTGCTGAATCCTGTTGCTCTTGCAGGTGAAAGAGCTGCCATCACTGTTTACTTTCCCTTCTCATTTCTCATCGATCCTTCTCCTTCATAATGGTGCCGTCCATCAACTCCACCCCACATTGTTTCTACTGAAACAGCATTGGTCACCCTTCTGTTGGTGGCACACGTGTTTCATCCTGCCTTTGCGAGAGACTATCACTCTGGCTAGGCCACTCTGCCCACCACTGTACCTCATGGACATAATACTTCCGTCAACTGTCTGGGGGTCACCTGTCACTGAGTGACTTGTAATGCATGGCTGTTCTGTCTGCTTTGAGTCCTGCACAGACATGCTACTGTTGCACTGTGTGTCCCTTGATCCTTGGCTCACTTGATCCATTTCTATGCACTCCCATATCAAGTCTAGCACATCTACTGTGACCATCGCTATGATTCTGGGTGACTGTGTTCCCATTTGTGCCATATAGTCAGCCCTACTACTACTACTACTACTAAGCATTTGTATAGCGCTACAAGTCATAAGCAGTGCTGCACAGACATGTAAGAGACAGTCCCTGCTCATCAGAACTTACAATCTAGTCCCTCCACCACTATCTGCCAGCCCCAGCTTCACTATCTATTCACCACATCTATTTGCCTGCCTTTGCACTCCTGCACTTGTGGCTTTTCTCTCTCCATGACCACATTGGCACTTACTGACTCAGTGTCCGGCAGATCATGAAGCAGATTTCCTGGGACTCCCTGGGACCTTCCTGGTGACCATATGGAGGGTAGAGCTGCTCCTCATGCTCTATGATGAGATGCCTGGCAGAGGTTTGGCATACTCATTACCATTGTCCCAATCTTTCATCATTTCCTCATGATCTGCCAATGTGTGGGCATATGTGCTTGTGCATCATCACTGGTACCTGGATGTCCATATGTCTGTCATTGTGAACGGCACCTTGAGTGGCTTCCTTGCTTTATTCCACAAATATTAAATTTGTGGCTGCCTCGTTTGGCCTATCCATCCTTCTAGATATTCACATTGTTAGATTGCGCATGCATTGTCCATTCACAGGCCCTGTTCTGAAATTTCCTACATTTGATAGATGTCCTGTTTTGTTTGCTCACCCTGCTACCAGTACATCCTTTGCAGAATGCCACTTTTAAGGTATAACACAAATTTAATTGAACAGTGCAAGCTCCAATATCCCAAAGGGAAAAATTCCATCTGCTCAAAGCTAGCATTATTTTTCCAGGTCAGGAGCATCAGGCTACTAACATATGGCTCAATGCTCTTAGCCACCATCTAAAAGGGGCTAGCAATGTTACATGACACTTTGACCCTCCCTCAAAGTCTGCAGTGAGAAGAAACCCCTTAAGTAGAGCAGTCTCTCCAGAAGGTACCCACCAGAAGAGACATCCCAGCACAGATCCCCCAGGTGTACTTCTTAAAATCATTGATGGTCCAGGGGTTCAGGGGGTATAAGTAATCCTCAGTCACTCCTGCCCCCTCCAGAGATGGGTTCAAAATGACTCTGCTTCAACTTTAGCAGAAGTCTCACAATGCTTCTGCTTGAGATCAAGTTGCCATGAACAAATAAACATTTTGTGAAAATGGGGGGAGCTGTAGAACTAGAGGACATGAAATAAAGCTGCAAGAAAGTAGTTAAAAACAATATAAGGAAATACTTCTTCACAGAAAGGTTACCTGGAATGCCCTCTTGATGAGGTGTTGGCAGCAAAAACAGTGACACAATTCAAAAATTCATTGGCAGACCCGGAGGATGCCTATGTAGCAAGAGGATGGAATAAAAGCAAACAAATGACTTCTATGCTTCAAATATAGAGGGGGGGGGAGGTTTTATGGAGTGGTAAGTACAACTCTAGCGACCTTACTGGGCAGACTAGATCACCATGCTGCTATGTTAAGAGAGAGATTTGGAAGCTCATTGCTTTGGCATGTCCGCAGTCTTCACATAGGTTATAAAGAATTCCAAGCAAACTCCTGAACTTAAAACAATGTATTAAGCATTAAAAACAGAAGAGGCTGAATTTAGTGAAAGGTAGTTCATTTGCACAAAAGCAATTTTCAGCTAACCATGAATAGTGTAAATTATATGTAAAAAACTTACAAATGCTCTGAATCTGAAAAACCTGCAGATTGTGGCAGTCACTTATACTATTAGTGATCTAGATTGTGATCCTGGAGAAAAATGGGATTCTGAGAATTTATGGATTAGCAATAATCTTCCACTTGTAGCTGCTGTTAACTCAACTACAAAAGATGAGGAGTGAGATATTACTGCAGCAATGACTAGTGAAAACCTGTCTGCAGCTGACATGCTAGGCCTTAGGAAGTTGATGGGATTTCTGGCAAACAACAGTCAAAATGGGTGGAGCTCTACATCAGAAAAGCTTCGAATCCAAAGAAATTCAGCACTTCCCCTAGTGTGTTAGAGGTACCATGAGCCATATTGCAGCAGCTCCTTACCAAAACCCCAATACAAATTGAAGTGGCATTTTAAAAAGGGCATCCAAGTGAAACCTTGGACTTTCAGAGCAAATGTTCAGAACAACACTGAGTATGTGCATGTTGCAGCTTGATTATAGAAACATAGAGGGCCTCGATGTGGATGTCCACTTTGGCAGGCCTACAAAAACACGGGGCGGGACATCTATCACATGGTACTTTGCATACGAGGACATCCATTGGCATGGCAAAATGAAAACAAGAGCCCTCATTCCACATCAGTGTTCATTTTCAACATGTGAAGAGAGCGTGAAGAAGTTGGGTGGAAAGTTAATTAGCTGCTTACCTGAGCAGAGTCTCTGGTAGCAGTCAGAGAAGGGGTGCGTGTAAGTTTTGGGCTGTTCAGGCACTTTACCTCCTTCCCATGTGCCTTTGGTAAGTATGTTGGGATAAAGTTTAAGATATAGAGGAAACATTTTGTCACAGTCTAGTAGCTCCGCTATGTTGTCACCCCTCTTCCCCCTTACTTCTTGCTGTACAGTGGGGTAGGCTCTTAGAATTAAATTGCCTTGTGCTTCCTGTACAAGGGCCACAATAATATTTGCAGTGCGTTTTTTCTAGAAGAAAAGGTACTGGTACTCATATGTAGGGTTCTTTCATTAATACATGAGGACCATGGTCAGTTTTAGCAGGAAATTAAAAAGGTGCCGGTACTTTGTACCACCACGTACTCCCTCAAAAAAAGGCCAGTGTATTTGTATAGCACTGCATTTGGAGCAACATTTGCAGAACAGCAAGTAAAGTTATGTCTTCTTTCTTTACATCAACCTTTTTGTACGGGAAAGGTGGGTCATGTTTCACTTTCCTTGCAGCTTGAGAAGAGAGATTGCCAACGTCTCACTTGCCAAACTTGCTGGCCACTATTTGAACAGTAACTTGGGATAGGAGGAGAGAAGCTATCAGAGGGAGATCTGTTGCTTTATATTTTTTATAGATTCAGAAGAGCTGTCCACCTCTTGTAACAGGCTCTCTAGTACCTCTTTGAAGTGGCTACAGTATTTTCATTTGAGGATACAAAGGGGGGAGGGGGCTGATAAGTCTCTGGCCTTGTAACAAAACAGAAAGCTGTGGGCACACTTTGGTTCCGGAGGTCCAAATGATCTCTCTGCAGTTTCATTTTATTTGGTACCATTCGGACCTCCGCAACTCAAGTGTGCCCGTAACTTTCTGTTTCGTTACAAGGCCAGAGACGTATCACCCCCTTCGTATCTTTGGTAAATGTACTTTGAATATAATCCAAAGCATGTTGTAACCATGTTTTAACAAAACTTCATACCATCTTACACCTTGCTATCACCAGCATCTTGCAACACAAATGTCTTCTGAAGCACTGTTTATAAATGTGAATTCAGATTTTGCACAGTTCTCAACCCATTTCTTTAAAAGAGAGATAATGCCTTACAGAAGACCGACATGCAGATAGCATAAAAGTATGTATGGTTTTCTCTGCATGCCCTCGAGCAAGTTAACAGTAGTCATTTTCCACATGTAAAAAAAGCTTTATAAAATTACCCTGAAGTATGTGCTCTAAAATCATTTGTGAGCTTTGCACCTATGATTTTTGCAGGTGGCCAAAGGGGAATTCTAAGATTATCAACATTAACGTAGTAAAAATAATATTAACAATAAACAACCAAAATTGTCTGTCATCTGAGATCCTATAAGACTGATTTCCCCCATGTTGCAGTGATCAGGTCTCAGGGGCATTTGTTGTCTTTATAACAAGGCAGATCCACAGCAGGAGTCTTCAAGGAAAACTACCATATGTCCCATATATGCAAACAGTAAGTCAGTTCAACAAACTAACTATTCTATTCTATGTCTGGGAGTGTAGAATTGAATGCATTATTTCTGATATGGTAGGGATGGATTGATATTTGTGCAGTTTCTTTCCCCTAATGAGAGCAGGGTATGGACGCAACACTGTATTAGAGAATTATAATTCTATTTGCTACATTATATTGTTCTGATGCATTGTTTTTTATGATGAATTGTACTCCTTATCATGTAAACCACTTTGATGGTTCTAGATGAAATCTATATGAGATGAAGCTAAATGCTACAGTATTGCCTTGTATTGAGGTTAATTCATTAAATTATGGTCACCATTATTTCCAGTAGAGCTAATTCACTTATAGACACTCCACAACCCACTTTCATGGCAGTACAGCTTGCCACACTATGTATAATAACTCAGCTTCAAAATGCCTTCTATGAATGATGGCACAAGCCAGTAATTTAAGTCATCTTATTAAAGTTAGATTGCCTTACAGCACTAAACCATTTAAGTCATAATTCTTTCCACATAAACAGTATATTTTCTTTTTGGGCAGAAAGTGACTCCTACAAAATCATGTGGCAGAAATCAGCCATGTGATTATGTGTGACAACAACAGCATACATACGTATATGCAATGCATTTTTCCTAGTCAAAAAGGTGGCAGAACTCATGGGTCAGTTCTAGCAGGCAATGAAAGAGTTACTGAGACTCAGAACCACTGAGTACCCCTAATAAAATACCTCTGCTTATATGTGCTCTGCACCTGGGTATTTCTGGAGTCCTTGTTTGGCTTGAATTGGAGCAGGGATGCAATGCAAATGCCTGTTTTATATAATGCATGTGCCCATGCATGCCGTATATGAACACATTTACTCCTTCTTTGAAGTAGTTGAAAAAAAGTGCAATAAAATGTATTAGTTAAGGAATTAGTTAGAAAACTATTCCCAATAGCTATACATTCTATTGCACTATTTTCTGAAATAGGCATAAAGGGGCACCTTTTTGGATATTTACATAAGTACCCTGTTTTAAAATGACCCCACATATACTATTAAGGAAGGGGTATGTAATCAATGTATCTAAAAATAACTTTTGGTTAACATATATAGAGAATCTATGTGAGAAATGCATTAAATGTTAGTGACCAGTACAGTATCTTGCTCTGAAACTGGAAGAGAGTTGCAGATGAAATTCATAGAATTTCTGAAGTAATGGATGTTGTTGAGCTATTAAATTTGGAACAAAGAGATATTTTCAAGTATAGAATAAGATAAGTGAGGACGTTTCTAGAAAAAGAAGGAGACAGATATTCCAAATACTTCAGTTTTTCTATGGGAAAAAGAATGAACGTGAACTGACAAGAAAAGAGTGTGAAGGGATTGTTCAGCAGGAGTGCGTGTGGTATGAATGGAGAAGGAATGAGATAATGCTTAAATACTTGGGGGTATGTTTACTAAAGAGTGTTAAGGCAGCAGTGGAGTTTAAGCAATAATGGCAGCATTAAGAATGTTTGCGTGCAATAAAGGCTTGGGGCGGGTAGTAGGTGTTCCGGTGGTAAGGGCACCAGGGGCCACTTAGCATGTGCTAACAAGACACCGGGCATTAAGGTGTCAAGTGTGCACCTTAATGCCCAAAAACGACACATACCTTAATGCTGAATAAGGGAGCCCCGGCGAAAGTCAATGGAAATGTGATGGATGGAAGGACAGGTGGAAGCCGATGGACCTGACAGATCCATGGCCATCCTACGTGGCAGTCAGTAACTGGGATGAGCATGTGGGAAGCAGCTGGACTAATTAAGTGAGGGGTGCCCAAGGAAATTGCTGCAATGTCAGTGTGAGGCATAGAATGGAGAAGAGGTGTCCCCCTGCAGAGCCAGAAGTGTCACAATGTAGGCATCAAAAGGATGACTGAGCAGAAGTGGTGATATGCACAAGACTCACAAAATAGCAAACAAATTACATGCCACAAAGGACCTGATAGCCGTCTGGACAAAACGAAACACGTTCCTATCCCCAAAATGCCTCATTAATGATATAACCAAACAGGTGTGTGCGCATCCACACATCAACTAAACCTGCTCTCTCCCTGTTAAGTGCAGTGGTCAAACCCTGAACGTTATGAATCCTCCAGGTTTTATGTTCCTGTCATAATGTACTCCCAAATCTGCTGTAATGTAAACTGCTTTGACTGTAGGATAAAGCGGTCTAAAACAAATGTGCAATAAATAAAAAGAATAAACAGGAGAGGTGTGAATGATACACCCCATGAGTAAAATCTCCCTTTGTGGCCCAGGATGTTGCAGTTGCCAGGAGAATACAAGACTCTACATGAAGGGCATATGCCAATGGAGGGGCTGAAGGATGCATGGCAGTAGAGGAGAGTGTACGGTATGGTCGTGCTGGCCCAATGTACTTAATGTGACTATGCCAATGCAGTCATTGTGTGTGTGAAAAATGAGCTGTGCCATGGGGGAGTTGCAATAATGAGCTTATTGGCTATGACAGCTATCTCAGCTTCTCTAACCACCATATCAGCAGGTTGCAGTCGGTGCAGAGGGTGGCTACTAAAATGGTTAGTGGTCTCCATTATGAGACATATGAGGATAGACTTAAAGATATTAATATGTATATTTTAGAGGAAAAACGGGATGAGGGAGATATGATAGAGACATTTAAATTCCTCCATGGCATAAATGCACAGGAGAGTCTCTTTCAATTGAAGGGAAGCTCTGCTACAAGAGGACGCAAGATGCGAGTGGAAGGGGATAGATGCAGGAGTAATATGCAGAAATATGTCTTTATGGAAAGAGTCATCCCAAAAAACTTTTGCTTCTCTAGATCCAAAAGACAAAAATGACACACAAAAAACCTGGATCTTCAAACAAACCAACACATAGGGGTATGTTTACTAAACTGCGTTAATCGTGAACAACGCGTGTAATGTAACATTAACGATCGTTCGCACATCATAACGTGCGTTATGACATGCAAACGATCGTTAACGTTACATAACGCGTGTTAACCGCAGTTAACGATTGTAAACTCCCGCGGCGCGGTAAAACAGCACAGAAGGTGGAGAGAGGGTGGAGAGAAGGGGTCAATGGGCGTAGAGTGGGTGGGGAGAGGCTCCCCTCACACTAACACGCTGAATTCCAGGGCTGAATTCCAACGCAAATGAAAACCTACCGTTAAAGGCACATTACAAGGGAGAGAAACCATTTCAGTGTCAGCAATGTACAGCCCAGGCAGGGAAACCAAATCACAGTGATAAGTGTGATACATGTGCGGAGAACAAAAGGGCACAGAAACACTGAAAATCACCCCAACAAACTGGAAAAAAACAATAACCAAGCTGGCCAATAGTGGTATCAATGAGAAACATCAATCCCTCTCCCCCCCCCGAATAAGCCCCATAGAACAGATATAATTTGTGGAAGGGTCTATACGCCGTCCCCATACAAGGTGAATGAGCCCACAGTGACATAGCGCTGCTCAGGGTTTTCCTCACCATCGGACAGGTGCACATGTCCCGCAACATCAGGGTGGGCATGTCGGAACGGCAACTGGACAGATGCCGGAGAAGGGGATACAGAGGGACGCAGGCGGCACATGCTGTGGTGCAGCTGGGCCACAGTGCGAACTAGGGTGATGCCTAGGTGGCCCATACGAATGCTGAAACAGTGGAGCAGCCAGACAGCAACTGATGAAGGTCCAACATGGGCACGAGTGGGTTTCCCAAAGTGTCACAGGGGATAGGACCCAACAGCTACCCCCAAGGGCACGGAACATTGGCAGGCGGGGCTGGGGGGAGCATGGACATCTATGCAGGCACCCCTACCCCAGAACCCGCACCATAGGCATCCACCTACCTGCACACTGGATGGCCTGAGACTGCGCACCACCAGCTCCACCAGCAGAAGGGCATGTCAGCATGGTAGCTGAGGGATACTGGTGGTGGAGGGGGCAGTGGCAGCTGCCCAGAGCAGACCGTGGCCTAGCCCTGTGTAGGTGGGTGCCATGTACTGCAACAGACAGGCCCTGTCTGACCAACAGTCATGGTATCACCAGGGAATGCACCATCACTGTGATAACATGGTGGTGCAGTGCACAAAACCAGTGTATTCGGAAGCAGAAGGTCACAGGTGTGGTTTCTGCCAACCCAGTCCTCATATTTTACCCACCACTATAACCACTGTTCCCTCTAAGCTGTGCGCGTGTGCGCGCGCACACACCTCGCCGAGCGAGCGCACATACTTTACAACAGAGCGCACAAAAATTACAGTTCTGATTCTGATAGAAAACAACACAGACGTCTTAAAATTTAAAAGTTCTGATTGTAATTACTAGAAATTTCCCGCTTCATTTAGTAATCGTCTATTTTCATTTAATTTGATTAAAATCAATGTGGTGTACATACTGTATTCTGATGTGTAATCAAATTTTAAAGTATATAACTCCAAGTGTCGTTATGTGGCGCACAAAAATTTAACCGTCCTTCAAAAGCTGCACACAGCTGATATTTTATGTGCACACAGCCTACAGAAAATTAGAGGGAACATTGACTATAACGTGCTAATACAGACAGAACCTTTCTTGCAGATGACGTAAACATGCCCAAAATGCCTACATTTTACCCTACAGAGCACAGACACCATAAACATGCACATTACCTAGAGCAGAGCCTCCCAAATGCAATCCTGGAGGGCCAAACACCATTCAGGTTCCATGCTGCCTCTGATAAAGATGCCTGTGCTGCATTTCTATGCGCCACCCCCATGGTATGCAGATGTATCTCATGCATATTCATGAGGGACAGCATGAAAACCCGAACAGTGTTTTGCACCACAGGAATGGAGTTGGGAACCTCTGCCGTAAAGCAGCAGCCAACAGGGGCAGACACACCCGCACCCTCAGGCCCCATTATCCAAAGCCTCCTGGAGAGGCAGGACTTTGGGCTCTGCGTGCATCTTCCAATACTAGCACTTGCATACCTCAGTAATGACACCCTAAACCTGGGAATACCATCTTTTCCTGCATTGCTACCCAACTACCAATGGCACCTAGACATCCCCTCTGAAGAAATGACCCACTTTGGAAACAACCCTCACTTTCATTATGATATTTGTACTCATTGCCATGTAAATATCTCATGTATATAATTGACCCCTGTTATCCAAGTTACTCATTCCATGTAAATATCTCATTTATATATTGACCCCTGTTATCCATGTTTGGACCCCCTGTTCGATGTAAAACCAAACAGTTTGTTGTCATGGTCGTTATGTTATAATGTAAACTGCGCTGATACCAAATAGTGCGGTATATAAGAAATTGTAATAAATAAATAAATAATAAAACACAGCTATCAAAAGTTTGCTATGATTACTGGCAGATAGCAATTCCTAGGTTAAGTACAATTTTCGGAGTGAGCTGCATCATAGCAACCTTTCTGATGTCTGTGGAGTGTGCTACAGGTCGTGTGTCTGACAGTGTTTACCAATCTGGGGGGTGACTCCTACAGTATTGCATACCATAGCCATGCCTGCCCTGTGCCCAGGACTTGTGTGGTGGCCTGGGCTGCCCAACACCTCTATAGTTGCACAATGCTGGCATAGGTGTGGGGAGTGTGTGTCTGTTTATCCAGTGTGTGGTGGCTGCCAACACCCTCCACAGCCCACACAGCTAGCACTGTTGGCAGTATTGGCCTGACATTGTGCATAATGAGGAGCAAGGTACTGTGGGAATAGCCTGGATAGGGTGGCCTGGCCTGGCTGCATCTGCACAGGGCATAGGGCAATGGCCGGACATTGTAGTGCCCGGTACCACCTGCACGGACAGGGTGGCCATAGCATGTCCTGCTGGGAGGTCACTCTCACCCTGACTGAGCAGTGACCATGGCATGGCTAGGTTCCCCCATAGTGCTATTTAGCATTTTTTTAATGTGATATTTATGGGTTTCCTTTTGGGGCCCAATCATTGACTTATCTGCTTGGTATGTATGCTGATATCCCCGTTCTGGGTACATG
This sequence comes from Ichthyophis bannanicus, assembly GCA_033557465.1. Lineage (NCBI taxonomy): Eukaryota > Metazoa > Chordata > Amphibia > Gymnophiona > Ichthyophiidae > Ichthyophis > Ichthyophis bannanicus. The sequence continues at coordinate 763,585,377 of CM066033.1, forward strand.
CATTTCCTCCAGGACCATGCACTATGGACTAGCTGGTGGACTGTCTGCAGCTAGTATGTGTCTTGCTGGAACACCTTGCAGGGTGCAGTGGCTGTAGGCTTGCTGCTGGAGAATGTCAGATAATGGTGGGGGGCAGCTGAGAATTTCCAGACCTGCTGTCTGTCTGCTATTGCGTTGTGGATGTGTACTGCTCTGCATTGCCTGCCCTATAGGGTGTTTGATCCCTAGCAGGACTGGGGTGATGGTCCCCTCTACTGCCACCATTGCAGGGGGGTAGAAAGTGGATCTGTGGGCGGGAGATCCTGTCCCCCACCCTGAGCCCGAGGGTGGGTTGGGTGGTGGTATGTAATCTCCCTGGTAACCACAGCAGAATGTGGGTGTGGTGCTGTGTAGTCCTCCTGTAGCCAACCAGGTGTTTATTAGCAGCTCTAGCCCACTGGTTACTTCACTGCCCATGGAGCCAGAAGTCATTGGTTCACAACCCACAGTGGGGATCATTGATAGGGCTGTCTTAGGCATTGTCTATTTTTATTATATATAAGTGATGCCAGCAGAACCACCCTCAGGGTACTGTCACCTTAGGGTGGCTCATAAGGCGCCCTATAGGGCGCCTTATACGGCGCCCTATAAAGCGTCTTATAAGGTGCCTTATATGCTGTCCTATAGGGGACATAATAGGGTGCCTTGGCAGACAGTGCACTTTATAATGTGCCCTATGGAGTGCCTTCTAGGGTGCCTTATGTGGCACCTTAAGTTACGCCACTGTGAGGGTGTGTTTGCTGGCAGCACTATTACAGTACAACTAAACTTCATCACAGCCCAATACTCAACCCTTTCCAGGCCAAGCCCAAAACTTTCGGGATCAAAACTTCTGCCTAAATATTCCTATCAAAAGGTATATAATACATGACCATGGCAAAGGGAACGTCACTATTGGGAGATATTGAATAAGACGGGTACAATTTTCCTGACATATGCAAACATTAACCCGGCTGCAGACTAAAATATTATAGTAGGCTTTCAAAGGGTTACACATGACACCTCAGCCAGCCTTATTCATTAGGCACACTGGGGAATCAAACCCATGACCCTTGTACTATTGGTCTGTGTAGTAACCATTTTGCTACAGCTCTGTTTCTGTGGTTGGGTGTCTGCGCGCCTTCTTATGCTTAATGCACAGTAACGCGCCCTGTAACGATTGTTGCTGCGCGGCGCGTTATAATGCGCATTAGCACTAACGATGTACCGTCCATGTCCTTTTTTGGCATTTCTTCCACTAACACGGCTCCTAACGCGAATCATACTAACGCAGTTTAGTAAACATACCCCATGGTTTCAGCCTGCAGACTGCTGTACACCTGTAGTATGTACAGCACTAGAAAGGCAGTACTGTAGCTGCATAACAGACTCATAGCTGCAGCATACATTTCTGCTTAAAAGGCCATGCCTCATGTGAGGGCAACATGCCTGTCCATCCTCTGGACCTCCAATGTCCACGAAGTGGTATGTTTACTATAGAATATTAAGGAAGCAATGGATATCAAGCGATAACAGCAACGTTAAGGGTATTAGTGTGTGATAAAGGACAGGGCGGGTAGTAGGCGTTGCAGCAGTAAGAGGGATATGCTCCGCCTATCGGGTGGAAACAGGTCACCGAGCGTTAAGGTGCCATGTGTGCTCCTCAATGGCCAAAAATGGCGGTCACCATAATGTAGGATAAGGGAGGCCCTGTAAAAATCATGGATGGAAGGAAAAATATGAACAGATGGACATTTCAGATCCATATATACTTTATATGTTAGTCAGTAAGTGAGATGACAATATGGAAGTTGGTATTACTGCATCAGTGAGGTGTGCCCAGTTAATCAGTTGTACTGTCATTGTGTGGCATATGATAGGCAAGAAGTATGCCCTGGCTGAGATAGCATGTTCATGATGTGGGCAGCAAAAGGATGACTGAGCAGGAGCAGTGATGCTGATCAGGTGAGGTGTCAGTGATATGTTCTAATGTCCAAAATGTTCCTCTGTGGGCCATGGTGTAGCAGCTGGCCAGAGAATACATGACTGCAGATGATGAACATATGGTGATTGTTGCCCTGCGGGTGGATGGTGGTAGCAGAAAGTGCATAATGTCTGTGCTGGTCCAATGTTCCTGATGTGACCACACAAATGCAGCTGTAGTGTGCATGCATAAATAGTAGTTGTATCATGGGGCACCTCAAAGACCATCTGCATAGTGGGATAGCTGCCTCAGCCTTTCCAACTACCATACAATCATCCAGACACATGTGCAAGTAAGAACTGGACAAGTCTCTCTCATGTTGGCCATATGGAGCAAGTAAGTATGTGTGATGATCTCTGCAGGTGCTCATTCCAGGAATGGGATGTGCCTGCGTGTACCGTATAAATGTGATGGAGACAAAGTGTTCTGTTACAGTTAGTATGTTGTATTCCAATCATGTCCAACATGTCTGTCATGCAACTGCTGGGTCCACATGTCTGTCCCTCTGTGGTTACAGCAAAGCCAATACTCTCAGAAGGGCATGATCACAAATAGCATGTGTACAGAAAAAATGTGCTATTGGAACACACAAAACAGTATAATATGCTGGGTCTACCAGTCTGTTCCTGGCATCAAAATGAAATGAGTATCTTACAGCCACCAAGAGAATTGATGGGATTTGAACCCTCATCCATTGCAGTCTGAGCCAAGGCTTTAACCATTTGGCCACACCTCCACAAGTTCCTGCACAGGAATGCCTTGAATCAAAGAGAATGCAGGTCCCTGCCTGCAATGGGTGACATCCATGTAACTGTTATTGTTAAAGTTCCTGATCTCTGGAAGGGGCAGTATGAAAATGTAAGCAAATAAATAAAATAAATAAATCCAGGACATGAAACACCATGGCTCTCACATTCTGAGACCATGGTATAGCACACCTAGGTCTTGCCTGCAGCAACACACATGCAGTATGTAATGCACAGGAAAGGCAGTACTGTAGCTGCTCAACACACACACTGCTGCAGGATACATCTCTAGTCCAAAGGCCAAGGCACATGTGGTCATGATGTCCGACCCTCCACTGTTCCCCCAAAGGTAAGCAAACCACATAAACACATGTGTCTGCTGTGCCACAGTGTGGCACTAACCCCAGAGGCAGCACATGTTCAGTGCGTGAAGTCCCTTGTGAACTGCTACACATGCATATGGGTACTCCTGCCATACACCAAATGCAGACCACATTACTAACCCATGAAGTCCATTGCAGACCAGCCTGGGCGGGATTAACAGAGCCGCGAGAAAAGAAACTCTCGCGGCTCTGAAAGAAGCCCGCGTTTTGTGACTTGAAGAAAGCAGAGATGCAGGGAGGCTCTGCCGGGCAGGGAGGCTCTGCCGGGCAGGGGGGGGCCCCACGGCAGAGCTCTTGATGCTGCCGCGGCAGAGCTCTTGATGCTGCCGCGGCAGAAGCAGCCGGTTTTGGGGGTTTTTTGTTGTATTAATTTGGGATGATAGGGGAGAAGGGGGTTTAGGACTGGTAATGGGCTATGGGAGGGGGGGAGGCCAAACTGGAAGTGGGCTGATGAGGGAGGGGGTGTTTAGTACTGGTAATGGGCCAGGGGGGGGGTAAGGACTGGTAATGGGCCAGGGGGGGGGTAAGGACTGGTAATGGGTCAGGGGGGGGTAGGACTGGTAATGGGCCATGGGGGGGGGGTGGTTAGGACGGGTAATGGGCCATGGGGGGGTAGGACTGGTAATGGGCCATGGGGGGGATAAGGACGGGTAATGGGCTATGGGGGGGCTAAGTGGGCTGATGGGGGGGGGGGTTATGAAAGGTAATGGGCCGGGGGGGAGGCAAAAACTGGAAGTGGGCTGATGGGGGGGGGGGGGGTTAGGACGGGTAATGGGCCGGGGGGGAGGCTAAGACTGGAAGTGGGCTGATGGGGGGGGGTTAGGACGGGTAATGGGCTATGGGGGGGCTAAAACTGGAAGAGGGCTGATGGGGGGGTTAGGACTGGTAATGGGCTATTGGGGGGGCTAAGGCTCGAAGTGGGCTGGTGAAGGTGGTGGTGGTGGTGGGGGGTTAGGACTGGTAATGGGCTATGGGGGGGGCTAAGACTGGAAATGGGCTGATGGGGGGTTAGGACTGGTAATGGGCTATGGGGGGGGGCTAAGACTGGAAATGGGCTGATGGGGGGGTTAGGACTGGTAATGGGCTATGGGGGGGCTAAGACTGGAAATAGGCTGATGGGGGGGCTACGACTGGAAATAGGGTGATGGGGGGTTAGGACGTAATGGGCTGATGGGGGGGTTAGGACTAGTAATGGGCTATGAGGAGGCTAGGACTGGAAATTGGCTGAGTGGAAGGAGGGCTTGAACTGCAAATAGCTGATGGGGACGGGGGCTTGGAATGGAAATGGGTTGTGAGGGGGAGGGAGCTAGGACTGGAAATGGGTGAGTGGTGGGGGGCTAGGACAGGAAATGGGCTGATGGAGGGGCTAGAATAGGACTGGAAATTGGCTGTTGGGGGGGTGCTAAGATTGGAAATGGGCTGTGGTGGGGGTTTGGATTGAAATGGACTCATGAAGGGGCTAGAACTGGAAGTAGGCTCATGGGCTTGGATTGTAAATGGGCTGAGTGGAGGGGAGCTAGGATTTGACATGGGCTGATGGTGGGGCTAGGAAAGGACTAGAAATGGGCTCATGGGGGACTGGGATTGGAAATGAGCTGATGGAGGGACTCGGATGGGACTGCAAATAGATGGGGGAGCTAGGACTGGAAATGGGCTTATGGGGGGCTAGGACTGGAAATGGGCTGATGCGGGGACTAGAAGGGAGCGGATGCTGGGTGGGACTGGAACTAGAATGGAGCTGATGTTGGGGGAGGATTAGAATGGGATGGAGCTGGGAGAGTGAAATGGAGAGTGAAAAAATATTTTGTGTGGGAGGGAAGACAAATCTAAAATTGTCCGGATATTGGGAGAGTAAGTGGGGATTGAGGATGGAGGGGTAAAATTTGAGTGGATGAAATAGGAATGAGGAAAGAGCAAAAGGAGAAAGATTAGTATGTTAAAGCAGATGTAGAGAGAGAATGGAAAAAAAAACTAGAAGAGAGAAGAAAAGACAAATGGACAGCAGACTATGAAGAGTTAGCGGAAGACACGAAGAAACCAGAAGAAGGTGGCTGGAGTAATTGCAGCTGAAAAAAAATGCACAAAAGGTAGAAAAATATCTCTTTATTTTGAATTTATTAATTGGAATATGTCAGCTCTGGGAAATGTGCATCATTAACGTCTGCGCTTTGTTTAGTACAAGAGCAAATTAATGTATAGTTTTATTTCTACAGTGTTGTGCATTCCAAGTTTGGCTTTTGGGATTTCCAGTTTAATTATTGTCTTCCTGTTTCTAAATTGTGATTCCTTGTTTGGTGATGGTATATGTTCTGCATGTGTAACTGAGCTGAGGTATTCTGTTTATGTAATTCCTATTTGACATTGCCACTTGTTCTCTTTCCCCAGTAGGTCATGTATTGTTGTTCTCTGAAATGTATTGGTTTAATATTTGCAGCGTTTCCTTTTGATAGTTAGGGTATGGTGCTTTATGAGTCTTGGTAGTGCTGTTAGGATACGGCGGGTTTGCTATGGGTTCTAAATGGGCAGTGTTTGTTGTAGTTCCTAATGTGTCTGGCGGTTGGCACTGGATTATAGTAATGTAGAAGTCTTTTAGTCTTTCTTTATTCATACACTCATTAAGAGGCATGTTTACTAAAAGTTTGTGTATGGTAACATTATGCAAATGAGGCCCCTTATGCAAATGAGGCCCCGCACCGAGTCTCCGCACATGGCCCCGCACCCCCCTTGGGCCGCCCCTGGCTGCTAGTCAATTAGTTGTATGCACAATTGAGGCATCCCAGTGTCTAGTCATATTTGGGCCTTTGTCTTGTGCCTTTTGGCCAGTGATGTTTTTCTGTTTTGGAGGGAGAAAAGATGCTGACACCAACTTGATGGGCCTGCAGTACAACGTAAGTGAATGCCCTATTACTCATAGAGCAGTTTGTATTGCAAAAGTCAGTAGGGACTATTATGATGTTTTGAGAACATCCTCTTCTTATTCTCTCATTTGGAGTCGTGTTAAGTAGAGTAGAGTGGTATGATGGGGTTATATTCCTCAAGAGTTTAAACATGATCATTAGTGCTTTATACTTAATCCTGCTTGTAACAGGTAACCAATGCAGATTATAAAGTATAGGGGTGGCGTGAACTGTGCTATGAGTCTTGTATATGATCTGGGCAGCAACATTTTGGGCAATCTGAAACTGATTGAGTGTCTTCTTGGGCAGACCTTGTAGGATACTGCTACAAAATCAATATGTGGAGTGATCAAGGCCTGGAGCACAGATCTAAAGTCATAAACAGAGAGCAATGTTCTTAGGTGTTGGATCATGCATAGCTTATAGAAGACAGAACTTGTAACTAGTTTTATAGGTGTAACCATGCTAAGTGTCTGATCAAGGGTAGCCACAAGGTATTTTACTTCCTTTTTTACTTCCACCTTAGCTTCTTGAAGGATGAGTTTTGAAGGGGGGGGGGGGTGTAAAGTTTTGGTTCCTGGTAATGTATAAAGCTTTAGTTTTATTATAATTTATTTTTAGGTAATGTATAATAAGCCATTTCACTGTTTCACTGAGGCAAGATGTCATTTGATGTTGAGTGGAGTTCATTATGTCTATGGGGAGATATAACCAGATACCCTGGTCAGATCACCACATTATCAAACTAAATCTTACATATCCTTCCACTAGCACTAACAATCACAACAGAAATGTCCCCACCACAAGATTTAAAAAGTTTAACAATGAAGAATTTATCAACTTAACAATCCCCCACCTCGTAACAACGGCGACGAATTTAGATGACACTGTCAAAAACTGGCATGACACCATCTTCAATGCAGCTAAAACTAATCAAATACACAAAAAGAGCAACTACTCTTACACTAACACTAAACCATGGTTCAATACCACCCTAAAATAAATGAAAAGGAACCTTAGAAAACTAGAACACAACTGGCGTAAATCTAAATTGACGATACACAAAGAAATATATAATAATCACCTCGCTAAATACAAAGAAACCTTGGACAACACAAAAAAAGAATATTATGCCAAAATACTCTCAAAATCATATAACAGGCCAAGAGAGTTATTCTCCATTGTCAGAAATCTAACCAACCCTAAAACCACAGACAGCGAAATTACCGACATCTCAGTTCAAACTTTAGCCCACCATTACCAAAACAAAGCAAAAATGCCATCAATGCCTATAGACATTATCAATGCGTCACACCAGCATTTAGATGAATGGTCAGAGTTCCATCCCATAACTAAAGAGACACTAAAAAATATGATCACCGGTCTCAACACCACAACATCTTATCTAGATCCATGTCCAGTAACATGGATAAAAAACACACTACCAATTTTACTACCCTACATTCTCTCAATAGTAAACCTTTCACTTATACAAGGCTACCTCCCACCATCTCTCAAACACGCACAAATACGGCCAATCCTTAAAAACAGCAAACTGGATAAAACATTCCCTACTTCATATAGACCCATCTCAAGCATACCATTCTTGGCCAAAGTAATTGAAAAAGTAGTTCAATTACAGACACAAGATTTCCTAGACTCATCTTACCCTCTTGATGAGCAACAGTATGGCTTTCGGCCCCGCCATGGAGTGGAAACATTCCTCACAGTTTTAATAGATGCGCTTCTAAGAGGGATTGACAATCATAAACAGGCATTCATTCTACTTTTCATCGACATATCAGCAGCGTTCGATAGCGTACACCACACAATAATGCTTAATAACTTAAAACAAATAGGATTAAACTCTACAGTACATAAATGGTTCTCATCCCACCTAAATGATAGAACGCAAAATGTAAGAATTGGAAATCAAAACTCAACCACATACAAGCAAGAAATCGGATTACCACAAGGTTCAGCGCTGTCAGCTCTACTTTTCAATATTTACATAAAACCAGTCTGCAACATTTTCAAACGTTTTGGAGTACGATATCATCTATACGCAGATGATATTATGATGTATATTCCATTCACAATTCCCAACCTACCGCTTCAACTACTATCGGACTGCTATAATGAAATCACAACTTGGCTAAAAGCACAAAACCTCCACATCAATCACACTAAAACTGAAGTTCTAATTGTGACCAAGAACAGATCCTATATCCCTCCATCTCACATAAGACTTCAAAACCAAGAAATCAAAATAAAAAAGGAAATAAGATATCTAGGTGTTATACTAGATACACACCTTACGATGGAAACACACATCAACAACACCATAAAGAAAATCTATTTCAAACTCAAAACCCTCAAACAACTTCGCCCACTAGTTTTTACACAAGACTTTATCAACATAATCCAAGCCACCATAACCCCACATTTTGACTTTGCCAATCTAATACTAATAGGCATAGCAAAGCAAAGCATTAAACAATTGCAATTAGCACAAAATGCAGCAGCCAGAATCACATTGAAAATTAACTCCCGCCAACACATATCACCAATACTAGCCTCCCTTCATTGGCTACCAATTCAAAGTAGAATAATCTACAAAACAATAATAACATCATTCAAGGCCTTATATGACCTGGCCCCATCCATGATATGTAACTTAATACACAAAGAACCATCTAAGTCTACACACAGAAAAGGACAATTAAACAGATTAAAAATCCCGAAAGATTTTACAAAAGCCCATAAATCAACAAACAATAGAGCCTTTTCTCATATAGCCCCTACAATCTGGAATTCCCTCCCAGAGGAGCTACGAAAGCTATCAGAGATCATGGACCTCCGCAAGAAATTGAAAACCTATCTGTTTACCAAACATTATAATGTAGATAATTCATTATCTACACTAGACAAAGGTTAAAGAGATAATCGGATTGCTCCATACAAAAGCCCTTTAACCCACACAGATAGCACTCACCCATGATGATCTTTTGACCTATGTCCCCTCCCTTTCATGTATTCCATGTATATATATTCATATATAAATTTGTACATAGTTTTCACACTGTTTGGTATCATATCACATTGTTTATTCTACATTTAATATAGTGTTCCTTGTAAATACGTTCTGTTATATTTCGACGTTCCATGTAAAACAAACTTGCTTTGTTAATTGTTGTTAACTGTAAACCGCAACTGAACTTTGGAAGATGCGGTATATAAATGTGAATAAATAAATAAATAAATAAATAAATAACATTATATCATCTGCATAGATATGATATCCTACTTTTAATTTTTTTTGAAGATATTACAGATTGGCTGCGAGTATAAATTGAGAAGTGATGCTAAAAGGGAGGACCCTTATGGTATTCCCTGCTCCTGCTGTAAGTTGAGGATGACTGTTGGCCAATCTGAACTTGTTGAGTATGATCAGAGGGAAAGGACTGGAACCATTGGAACACAGTGCCATGTAGTCCTATCTGGTGTAATCTTGTAAGTAGTATGCTGTGGCTAATACAATCAAATGCAGAAGCAATATTCAAGAATACAAGAACAAATGCTTGTTTAGAATTATCCATACTTCGAATCAGTTTATCAATGAATGCTAGAAGAAGAGTCTCCACACCCTGAAATGGTCTAAAACCATACTGTTCCTCATCTAAAAAGGAGTTCAGGTCATTGTAATCCTGTAGTTGTGTTTGGGAAATTTTTTCAATCACTTTAGCCATGAATGGGAGACTGGATATTAACCTATATGAATTGGGTTTTTCCTTTTCTAGATTTTTGTTTTTTAATATAGGGAAGATTATAGCATGTTTTGATGCCAAAGGCATGAAACTTTGAGTGATTGGTTGATCATTTTGAGGATGAATAGGGACAGTTCAGCTTTAGTCGCTTTTATCCAGCTGACAGGGCAGGGGTAAAGAGGGAAGGTGTTGTTGTTGTTAACTCATGGTGATCCTCTGGATAGTTGTCTTAAACTGTGTTCAGTCTTCAGTCAGGTGGCTCATTGTTGACAGACTGGCAACCATAGCTGCTGTTACTGTATCAATCCATCTCATTACTGGCCTTCCTCTTTTATGTTGACCTTCTACCTTGCCAAGCATGATGTCTTTCTCTAACGATCTCTCTCTTCGCATGGTATCTCCAAAGTATGGAAGTCAAAGTCTTGTTGTCTGAGCTTCTAAAGAAAGCTTAGGTTTGATCTCCTGGCAGTCCATGGTATACATAGTATTTGTCACCAGCACCATAATTCAAAGGCATCAATTTTCTTCCTGCCTATCTTTTTCACTGTACAACTTTTGCATCCATATGATGTTATTCAAAATACCATGGCTTGAACAAGTTGACTCTTTGTATGGAGATAGACATCTCTGCTCTTGAGAATCTTATCTAGATACTTCATAGCCAGTCTGCCAAATATGTCATTGGATTTCTTGACTGCTTGTTGCTTCTTTTTTGATAGTTGATCCAAGTAGATTAAAATTGTCCAGAATTTCAATTTCTTCTCCATCAATGATGAACTTATTGATTTTGTCGATTGTCATGATCCTTGTCTTCTTTACATTAAGGTGCAGGCCAATTTTAAGAATATATTACTTGATCTTGAGAAGCAAATGTTTCAGATTGTCTTGACTTTCAGCCAGTAATGTGGTATCATCAGCACAGTGAAGGTTGTTGAGTCTCCCACCAGTCTTCTCACTCCATTGTCTTATTTATTTATTTACATTTTCTTATATACCGCACTATTCTGCATCAGTGCAGTTTACATAGAACAAACTGAAATTACATTGAACAGGGCATTATAACTTGGAGATAACTATTTTACAGGGAACATGGGCTATGGAGGGTTAGGTGGCTTTCCCAAGACCACAAGGAGCATCTCTGGGACTAGAAACCCCAGTCCTTCCAGCCCAAGGTTGCTGTCCTCTAGTGGAATTTAGAACCCCCGACCTTCTGGCCCAAAGTACCTTGCCCCAACCACTAGGCCACTCCTCCACTCCATACAGTCCTGCTTCTCTGATAATTTGTTTTGCATATAAATTAAACAGGTAGGGGGAAAGCATGCAGCCTTGTCACACACCTTTGCTTATTTAAACCTTTTTGTTTTTCCTTGTTCCGTTCGAACTGTTGCTTCTTGATCAATGTAAAGGGTGTGCAAGAGAACTATCAAGTGTTTTGGTATACCATTGCTTCTTAATGTGGCTCAGAATTTCTCATAGTTTACACAGTCAAAAGCTTTGTGGTAGTCAATAAAAGACATATAGATATCTTTATTGTATTCTTTAGTCTTTTCAAGGATCCATCACACATCCGCGATAATGTCTCTTGTTCCTAGCCCTTTCCTGAACCCTGCTTGCACTTCAGGTAGTTCTCGTTCCAGGTATGGTTGTAGTCTCTGCTGAATAATATTCAGTAGAATCTTGCTTGCAGGTGGGATCAGAACGATTGTGCGATAATTTCCACAGTCATTTGGATCACCTTTCTTTAGTATTGGTATAAACACAGATCTTTTCCAGTCAGTTGGCTATGATGTTGTCTTCCAAATTTCCTGGCAGAACCTTGTAAGAGGGGAGGTAATTGTATTAATTTTGGTAATTATATTCTTCAGGTATTTTAGGTCAAACATATGAAAGGTTCGCCATTTATTTATGGATCCAAAAACTAAGGTTTAGACCGGCAACACCCAAATAATATATTTGTTGTTGGAATGTTTGTCATGAAGGGAGCAAAGATTCCTTTCTTGAAACAAACTTTCTGTTTTATCCACTTTAAAGGCAACATTTTCTTAAACTATGTGCAAACACTACCTTGTATAGCACACATTCATAAAATTATAATTTAACAGATAGCATGGCTATAACTTAGCTTGTAACATAGCAAATTCCAGTTTAAGTCACAGCAGGATACACTGCTCTGGTTAGGAATTTGCTAACCTCTGAAAGCTGGTACAAGATGAACTACAGGAATTAAGTCCAAAGTCAGGAATCTCATAGAAATGATGTAACACAGACCTGTGTTTTGAGCTGAACATATGTAAGCAAGCTCTGTCTCAAGCAGTAATACTGGAAGGGTTCCTTCACTGAACGCCATGTTCGTGATTCAATCTCACATGAAAAAGCAGAGATGAGGGCTCTTTTTTATTGGTGAATCCATGACGTCAACTGAGAATGCCACCAAAAAGAGTTGTGTGCACTTAAAGGAGACTCCACCATTCCAATTCAAGATTCAGTCCATTAGGGGAAACAGAATGCAGTTTGTAAATCCATGATTGCTCAAGAAACTGTAGATGTGATACCTAATCTCCTCCCCGAGGATTATAGGGGATATGATCCAGTATGCGTCAACATAGATCACAAATGAGTAGCCTGCCTGCAAGTAGTAAGCTACTATTAGTGCTATGGTAATCTTGGTATTCAGTCATGAATGCTCTTGTAAATGGGATTTAACAGGTCACGATGTCCTGCCAATGTATTTTAATGAACAAGGGCAAATCAATAAATACACAACAAATTATGTCAGACAATTAGTGCACCAACGAGTGGAATAAGTTAAGTTTGTAAATGGGTCTGTCCAATCGAGACCGCTTAAAGTGGTTACGCAAAAATCACAATGAGAACATGCTGCATGGCCTAGGGTAGAAGAATCTTTTTAAAAAATTGTTTTTAATTTTATATTTATGAAATTTTATAAATTAAACCAAGAAAGTTTACAAAACATTCTTGCAGAAAAAAGAGCAGATACATTTAGCAATCACAATATATCAAAAATAAACCAAGTAATTCATAATTGAAACAAAGTATCTACTCACCCTAGACCACAAAAAGGGGGGGGGACAATACAATATTTTATTTAATCATAAGCAGAAAGAAATATATGTGACAAACCAAACCCGGTTTCTAAATTAAGAGAGCACAGGTGAGGCACCAATGGAGGACTCCAGGCGCCTAGCATTAATAAAGGCAGTTAGTTGAGAGGGTTCAAAAAATATAAGAAACAGCATGGTACTTCACCAAACATTTGCAAGGATGTTTTAAGAAAAAGAGCCCTCCCAACTGTAAAACGCCAGGATGCAGCAGAAGAAATTCCCTGCAGCGTTTCTGGGTTTCCCTAGCTAAAACCAGGTAAATACGAACCATTAATCCTCTAAATAGTAAATTACACTTCCTAAAGAAGAGCTTTAAGAGCCACTCTCTATCAGAGAGTAAAGCAAAGGTAACAAATAAAGTAGAGGGAACCGAAGATTCACAATCAGATTACTCCAGTAAATCCGTAACATTCACAGCCGCGCAACTGGCATGCCGGCCTCGGTTTTTCCCTACCCCTACCCCCCCTCTCCCCCCACCCTCCTCTCCCTCCAATAAGTCACGCATTTCGCCCAATGGTTCCTTTCAACAAAATGTTTCTATTTATTTACAGACAATGGTTATTAACAGCACAAAAACTGTTGGCCACAGCATGCACGTCACAATCAACAAAACACTGTATACAATTCCTTTTTGACACCACCTGCCATTTCAGCCCCCTCGAGAGACACAGCCCATATCCTACAGTCCTTGTAAGTGGCAGGAGGAAAATTGCCATGAAAGCTTTTCCTCAGTCCTTAGTCTTCTCCCTCTCCTTCATTGGAAAAGCTGTTACACCTGCCATTCAAGCAGACTTGGCAACCTTCTCTTGCTTTACCCCCCTTTGCCCGCCGTTAAAGAAAGGCAAGGGGCCCTCTGTGCAGTGTTCTTGCCGCCTTATCAATCTCTCTGGGGGCAGGTCCGTGTTTCTCTCCTGCACCTCTCCCCTTTTACTTAAAGACTAGGCTGTGTTCTCTCTCACCGGGTGCGTTTATCCTGCTGTCTCACATGCTGTGACTATTCCCCCCCCCTTTGCTAATTGGGTGGGTCGGGTGGGTGTCCGTCCTCCACTCACCAATGGGTTGGGGGGGGGAAGCGGCGAAAGAGGCCGAGCCGGCGCTGGACATGCTTCTTATACTCGGCTCGCTGCCCGCCTTTGCCGTCCCCCCACCCCTCCCGCCCCCTCCCGCCCCCTCCCCCAAAACCTTCGGCCATCCACCGCGTGTCTGTGTCCGGCCACGTTAATTCGCGGCCGGGTCTATACATTCCCTTGCTTGCAATCCCCCCCCCCCTGAATGAACTAAACCCGATGTCAACTTAGCCTTAGGTTGGTAATAAATCTTAACCAATGGTGTTATTAATTCAGGGGAAACCCCCAACACATCTACCAAATATTGTTTGAACATTTCTCTAGCGGACACAGTAATAAGCCTAGGGAAATTAATTAATCTTAAGTTGTTAGATCTAGACAGATTGTCCAAATGTTCCAACTTAACTTGTACTTATGAAAAGTTTTTCTTAAAGGCATCAGATTGATCTTCAAGAAGAGAAACCTTTCTCCGGGTCTCCATCATTTCAGACTGTACTTCCACCACCTTCTGCTCCAACTCCTCAACCTCAGTCACTGTATTAGTCACCTTACGATCCAGCAATGTGATCTATGGGACCAAAGCTTCTCACAGGGAGAGAATAGCCTGCCAAATGGCCTCCAAAGTAAAGCTAACCAGATGCTGAAGGGAGAAAACTGAACCTGGATCAGCAGATGTTGAAAAAGCCTCCATTCTTGCTGGCGTCACTCCTCCACACACCACAGATAACTCCTGCTCTGCATCGACCTCACTCAACGGCGCTGATGCTGGAACAGAGTCGTGCTGCCCAAAGACTGCACTCTCCCGCTTCCACAAACTCTCCACTTCTGGCCCTCTTGAACCATCAGCTTCCCCCTTCAACAGGGGAGAACCAAGTTCCAAGAAGCCCTCAGGCAAGGACTGCCCACGGAAAAACTTTGGCGCCGGGCTCAATGGGGAGACAGATGTAGCAGAAGCAGCCACTGAGTCACCCAACTCCGGCAAAGTTTCAGCTCAGCGGTCGTCCCCAGCAACCGGTGTAGAGGTAAGGGGAGGCTGAGAGGGCAATGACCCACCTTTCCCCTTACATTTCCTGCCCATAGGGCTCTGAAAAGAAATGCGCTTACTCCGGACAAATGGCTGCCGCCATCTTAGTCAAAGCACCGCCCCCATCTACATCGGGTAGAAGAAGCTTGATGATAACAAGGGTGGTCATAAGCTGTCACTGCATGAATCAGATGATCTCTGATATTGCAACCCCAATTGAATGCAATAGTTTGCTGTGTTTGAAAACATGGATGTAATAATAAAATATGCCAATGTTTCTTAAGAAGAGAAGTCACCGTTGAAGCATTGACCATTTAAGGGAGCACACCAACCAATGTTTTAGGTAGATCTGAATCTGGTACAAGTAAAGATTTTCCAGCTGACAACCATCATTCTAAATGATTGAATTTAGCCCTCTTATATGCTCGCTGAATGATAGAGGATGGGTAACCCCTATCAAGCAGGCACTGAGACAGCTCCCAAGCATGCTTCTTGAAATCAACATCTGTAGTACAGATCCAATGTAGGAGCCAGAATTGATCCAAAAGTAAACCCCGTTTAAGGGGTCCAGGATGATAGCTGTGATAACGTAAAAGATTGCTGCACTGGACAGACTTACGGTACAGAGTTGTGCAAAACCGACCCTGATGTTTATAAATCAACAGATCTAAAAATTCAGTCTGTCCTGTGTGATACTTGGCTGTAAACTGAATTCTGAAGAAACTTGAAGACATTCTAGCAGCTAACCTTTTCAATGCCTCTTTGCAGTTGGGAGTAGTGCCAGAGGACTGGGGAGTGGCACATGTGGTGCCTTTACACAAAGTGGAAATAAAGATGTGGTTGAAAACTACAGGACGGTTAATCTAACCTCTGTGGTTAGTAAATTATTGGAAACACTGCCGAAAGAGAAGATAGTGAGGTATCTGGAGTCCAATGGATTACAAGATCAGAGACAGCATGGATTCACCAGAGGCAGGTGTTGTCAGACAAATCTGATTGATTTCTTTGACTGGGCGACCTGAGAATTGGACAGAGGGAGAGCCCTAGGTGTGGTGTACTTGGATTTCAGTAAAGCCTTTGACATCATTCCACACAAGCGACTTATAAACAAACTGAGCATCCTAGGGATGGACCCTAAAGTTATCGATTGGGTTAGAAATTAGTTGAGTGGGAGGAGAGAAAGGGTACAGGTAAATGGAACTCACTCTGAGAAGAAGGAGGTTATCAGTTTATTTATTTTTATTTATTTATTTGAACAGTTTTTATATACTGTCCCTTCCAACAATTAAGGGCGGTTTACATTGAACAAGTAATTCAATTACAAAGAACATGATGAACTATGATACAATGAAACTCTTTACAAGCCAGTTATCTACATATACCATAATATAGTGGTATCCGGGGTCCTTAATGATTTTCAAGACTATAGGACAATATGAACGGTTTACAGAAGAGTGTTCTTGTCATGGGGGAGGAAAAAGGGGTTATATTAATTAGGAGGAAGGGGGTGGGTAGAGGGGATGAACGTAAGTGTGGTCAGAGGAATGTTGTAATATTCAGAGAGAAGTAGAGTTTTTAATTCCTTGCAGAAAGATTGAAGATATTTAATTGCTCTGATGGAGTCAGGGAGAGAGTTCCAAAGGGTGAGAGCGGTGTACCTGAAGGCCTTATTGCTGGTAGTTTGTTTGGTTTTACGTATTGAGAGGGGTATAGATAAAAGGTTCTGTGAGTTTTTTCTCCTATTTCTGATGTCAGTTTGTGCATGTATCATGGTGGTTAGGAAGGAGGGAGAGATATCATTGTGTAATGAAGGTGGTAACTATCATCTTGTATCTTATTCTGGTTGCTATGGGGAGCCAGTGCAGATTACAGAGTATTAGGGTGATGTGATCAGTTAGGCTTGTCTTGGAGATAACTCTGGCAGTTACATTCTGGGCGAGTTGAAGTGTATGAAGGGTCTTTTTGGGAAGGTCCTGTAAGAGACTGTTGCAGTAGTCCAAGTGTAGGGTGATTAAAGCTTGGACTACTGTTCTGAAATCATGAGCTTCAAGGATTGGCCTGAGGTGTTATATAGTTTTTAGTTTGTAGAATATTGTTCTAGCAGTTTGTTTAACTTCTGATGACATACTGAGAGCTCTGTCAATTATGACACCTAGGTATTTCACCTCCTGTTTAACTGTCACATTGTTGTTGTATAAGTTAATTGTATTGGGGGGGGGGTGAAGTTCTGATTTGTAAATAGGATTTCCGTTTTTTTGAAATTTAGTTAGAGGTTATTTGTGTTAAGCCATGCCTCCGCTTCCTTTATGCAATCGGTGATGTTGTATTGTGGGTTTTTTATGTCCACTGGTGTATATACCATTATATCATCTGCATAGATATGATATTTGGTTTTGTGTTTATTAAATATTGCACATATCGGCTGGATATATAAGTTAAATAGGAGGGCAGAGAGGGCTAAACCTTGAGGTATTCCCTGTTCTTGGGGAAAGTAGCGGAGGGCTCTTGGTTGATCCTTACATATTGGAAGCGATTGGTGATGTATAATTTAAACCATTTTAATGTTGTTCCAGATATGCCTATCTGTGCAAGTCTTGCCAGGAGGATATTATGCTCAACATTATCGAATGTAGAGGAGATATCTAGAAAGACCAAGATAAATGCTTGAGTTGGATTGTCTAGAACACGATGAAGGTATCGAATAAAACTAGAAGAAGTGTTTCAATGCCATGGTATGGACAGAAACCATATTGGTGTGCATCAAGCGGTACATTGAGGTCAATGAAATCCTGTAACTGTATTTGGACAATTTTTACTATTATTTTTGCTAAGAATGGAATACTGGCTATTGAACTATATGAGGTGGGGTCATCCTTATTGAGAGAACTGTTTTTGAGTATGGGGCAAATGACAGAAAGTATAAGTAAGACAGGCATGATTCCTTGGAGGAGGGATTGGTTGACAATATTAAGTATAACAGGTGCTAACTCAACTTTCTTGCCTTTATCCAAGATACTGGACAACGGTCTTGATGTGGGGTTGAAGTGTTAACTTGTGTTATTGTTTCTAGGAGTTGATTCTCTTTAATGAGGAGGAATGTGTGCCATTTATTGGGGTAGAGCTGAATTTCACTAGAGGTGAGCAACGATAAGTTATTTTTGTTTTTTAGTTTAGATGCTAAGTGGTCTGCTATAGATTGTGATTGGAGTGCTATTTGTCATGTTTATGTGGGACTTTGTTAAAGTTTTTACAAGTTTAAATAGTTCTCTAGGTCTATTGATAGCTTTGTTTAGTATGGCAGAGTGATGATCTTTCTTTGCTTTGAGAATTGCTTCTTTATAGGTATTTAATACTGTGAAGTAATGTTCCTTGTCTTCAGTGTTTTTTCTAACTCTCCATTTTTTCTCCAGCTTGCAGAGAATTTTCTTAAGGTTACGTATATCTTGAGTATACCATTTTTACAATGGCCTTCTATGGGTTCTGTTGTTGTAGAGTGTAGTCTTTGCAGCTTTGTTAACTATTGTAGTCCAGTTTTTTATTGTATCATCTAGTTCTTTGATGTGTGTGTTAAGTTGAGGGTTAACTCAGACAGTAAAGCATCCTTGTCAAAATGTTTAAAGTGTGGTTTATGGTGAGGAGTATTAGTGAATGACTGAGTAGGCAAGAGAATTGGGAGGGACATTCTTAAGATGAAGTGATCTGACCAAGGAACTTGGGTGGAGGTTGGGTAAGTGAAATTAGAGAGCCTAGCTAGAGCCTCGGAGATGAATATCAGATCGAGGGTATTACCTTTTATATTTGTAGGGTGTTTGATTAATTGGAGAAAGCCCATGTCTTCCATAAATTCAAGTAAGTCAGCAGCCTGTTGCAAGAGGAGGTATGCCAGGTTAAAGTCTCCAAGAATTATATGTGGTTTCATCATTGGAGATGTACATAAGAACATAAGATATGCCATACTGGGTCAGACCAAGGTCCATCAAGTCCAGTATCCTGTTTCCAACAGTGGCCAATCTAGGTCATACGTACCTAGCAGAATCCCAAAGAGACACAGGTTCCACAATGCTTGTATTGGGTCAAGCATTGATATCCTTTAATAATGGTTTATGGACCTTTCCTCCAGGAACTTGTCCAAACCTTTTTTAACCAGTTGCACTAACAGCCTTTATAACATCCTCAGGTAACAAATTCCAGAGTTTGATTACACGTTAAGTGAAAAAATATTTTCTCTTATTTGTCTTAAATAGTTTACCATGTAGCTTCATTACATGTCCCCTAGTCTTTCTATATTCTGATAGTGTAAACAATTGATCTATGTTTACGTGTTCCACTCCATTCATTAATTTATAGACCTCCTTCATATCTCCCTTCAGCCGTCTCTTTTCCAGGTTGAAGTGCTCTAACCTTTGTAGCCTCTCTTCATAAGAGTAGCCTTCCATCCCCTTTACCATTTGGTGGCTCTTCTCTGTACCTTTTCTAATAACGTTATATCCTTTTTAAGATACGCCGACCAGAATTGCACACAATATTCAAGGTGCGGTCGTACCAAGGAACGATACAGAGGCATTATAATATCCTTTGTTATATTTTCCATTTCTTTCCTTATGATACCTAGCATTCTATTTGCTTTCTTGACCGCCGCTGCACACTGGGCGGAGGGTTTTAACATGTTATCCACGATGACTCCTAAATCTTTTTCCTGGGTGGTGGTTCCCAATGTGGAACCTTGCATTGTGTAACCATAGTGTGGGTTGTTTTTTCCTAGGTGCATAACTTTGCACTAGTCCATATTAAATTTCATCTGCCATTTGGATGCCCAGTCTTCCAATTTATCCAGATCCTCCTGCAGTTTTCCGCAATCCCCTTGGGTTTTAACAATTTTAAACAGTTTTGTGTCATCTGTAAATTTGATAACCTCACTAGTTATTCCCTTTTCCAGGTCATTTATGAATATGTCAAAAAGCAGCGGACCGAGTACAGATCCCTGGGGTACTCCACTAGTCATCTTTTTCTATTGGGAAAATTGGCCATTTAGCCCTACCCTCTGCTTTCTATCTTTTAACCAGTTCTCGATCCACAATAGTACACTGCCTCCTATCCCAAGCCTTTTTAGTTTTGCCAAAAGTCTCTGGTGAGGGACTTTGTCAAAGGCTTTCTGAAAGGTCAGATACACAATATCAACCGACTCACCTTTGTCTACCTGTTTATTCACACCTTCAAAAAAACATAACAGATTAGTAAGACAAGATTCAAGTATGGAGGTGAGGTTGAGATGGTTGAGTTGGTTATTGGTAGGCGGCCTGTAATTGAGGCATAGTGCTACATTTTTGTTTTCAATTTTGATCAGGTCTATGCCATCACAGTTGGTACATATACTAGTTACAAGATTAAGGTTTGTTTTGGTCAGTATAAGTACTCCTCCATCTCTTTTGTAATCCCTGAGGCAGTTGAATATAAAGTAACCATTTGTATTTAGTTTATTTAACAGGGTGGAGTCATGGTCAGTAAGCTATGTTTCTGTGACACAGAGAAAGTCAGGAGTTTCATCAGTTAAGATGTCTCGGATTACTGGGATTTTATTCCTTATGGATCTAGAGTTTATAATAAGACAGTTTAGGGTGAAGAATGCTTCAGTCTTTGCTAGTTGTGATGTGGTGGAATTTGTGCTAATGTGGATTAATTTGCAGTGTTTGAATATATGGTGGTGTGAATCAAAATTGTTACCCTGTTTGGTGTGTGGAGTAGTTGGTTATGGAATATAACAGGTTGGATATTGGGAATAAGAAGGTTAAGTGTCAGAACCTGATAGGTCAGGAGAGTGTTAGACAGTGCTAGGAGTGATGCAATGATGAAGAGGGCACATATTAATCTATTGGTTAGGTTCATCTTTTAGTAGTTCGGAACAGGGGCTGAAAAGGGGGAGAAACCGTTTTAGGATTGAAGTGGTTGTGCAAGATATTTCATTAATAAGTGGAGATTGCCTGGTGATGGTGCTAGAGCAGTGGGCACTAATGGTGAGGTAGATATATGCTGAAACAGCATTACATGATGTCAGTTCAGAGATAAGTTGCAATAGTTGCAGTAATGTTAGTTGGTATATGGCAATTGGGCTGTATTTGCTACCTGAAAGTGTACGAACTATAACCGATACATTCTGGCATGGCTATTTACATAGACAGGGACTGAAATGTTAATAATGACAATGACGAATTGCAGAGGATTCAGTATGCTGTAATATGATCAAGTACAAGCGTATCTGAAAAGGTGTAAGAAGAGTTTACAGTGAGGCTGAAGGCACTAAGTTGGCCTCGGTATTGTAGGCCATGAGGTAATGATTTAGAGACAGGAATTAGAACTGCCAGAATAGTGCAGTAAATAATATCTGGTGACTAGCTTCATAGCTACCAAGGTCTTAGTTTGATGAGTATACAGATACAGTTGGAACATATATTCAAGATAGTTACCTGTGGATGAGAGGCAATACCAAATGAGTCAGAGTCTGTATAGTGTTGCAATCTGAAAGCAGCTGAATATGGATTGCAAATTATTTGAGTAGATTAACTGCGTATGTTCCCCGCCTAAGGGCCACGCTAAAGGGCCCTTTGGCGAGGCCCTTAGACGCAGACCCACCAGGCGTGGGTGCACCTAGGTGTGGCATAGTTTTTGTGCTGGAGCAGGCTGGCTGGTTTGAAGAGGAGTCTCGATGCTGGGCTGATTGGAGGACTCAGTTGGGAATGGGGAGGAGTTTACTTCTCTGCCTTCTGCTGTGTTCCCAATCGGTCCAGCGTGCTGCAGAAAGGGCCGGTGAGCAGCGCAGCACAGTTTTTATGCTGGAGCAAGCTGGCTGGTTTGGAGAGGAGTCTTGGCGGCAGGCTGATTGGAGGATTCCATTGGGAGCGGGGAGGAGCTTACCTCCCTGCTCTCTGCTGTGTTCCTGATCAGTCCAGTGTGCTGCAGAGATGTGCTACAGGGAACTGTCCTTGGTATGATTCTTTTTAACATCTTTGTTAGTGATATTGTGGAAGGTCTATTGGGTAAGGTTTGCCTCAGACAGACTCCACTATCCACAGCTGGATTGAAAGGCAGCCTGATAGCACCAGCACACTGAATGGGCATTAATGTCAGAGCACGCTACTAGCACCTGCACAATGAGCACACGTTAACAATGCTTGAGCTGATATGGAGACCAAAGTGCCAGGCAGGAATGCCAACCATCTCCATTTTTGCACAGCGTGGTGATGTGAGTATGTGTGTGTGTGTGTATGTCTCTCCAGAGTTCTGTGGCCTTCTGCACTGCACTGTGCCTCACATTACCTAGACTAATTCCAGCGTTAGTCTGCAAATGTGCATTATGAGGAGCAAAGGATTGGGTGTAAGGCCTTAAACAGAGCGGTTTGCCCAAGATGTGTGTGCATCAGAGGTAGGGTCAATGGCTGAAACTTCATGGTACCTGGGTGGCCACAGAGGTTCATGTTGTGAGGACAATCATACTCTGACCGAGCTGTGACCATGGCATGCCTATGTTTCCACATAGTACTATATAGTGTGCAGCTCCAGTGATGTGGGTCCACTCCCTGTCCTAGGAGGCCAATCATGGTGCCACATGCTGGGTGTCCATGCAGTTTGCTCTAACTCATGGGGTACATACTCACCCTGTGCACATGCAGTATGTTCTGGCCAGTAGACTGGCCACAGTTGGTATGTGCATGGCTGAGACAGCCTTGTGGTGGGCAGCAGATGCAGTCCCACTTTGCTTGCTGTGATAGATTGGTAGTTCAGGAAGGCTGGAACAGGAGCCATTTCTGTCCTGCCTAGCATGGCTAATCAGTCCCTACTGCAGTTGTCATGTATAGCAACAGCTGCAGCAACACTGGGCACTAACAAGCACTGTTCTAGAAGGATCCTTATCCAACAGGGGCAGGATACAAGGTCCAGATGACAGCCATCTACAGCATGCTACAATTGTGCTAGAAACAAGGTGATAAGCATAACACACTACAAACAATATCTACTACACACTAGCAGTGATGTGGATCTGCAGCACAGTCATCAGAGATCATCTCTAGCAGTACAGGCTCTGGGGACCAGGGGCTGGGCACCCATCTTCACCCTCAGAGTGACTACAGCAACTGCTCAGCAGCACAGTTTGTAGCTGCTCTATGCTTGTATCACACATTGTAAGTGCATCTTACAGAGCTGAGGATATAGATCAGCACATTCTCCATTTGGTGATCAGCTGCAGACTGCTGTTCTGTTTGTGATGAGCATCAGGGTTACTGGATGGGCTAACCTATACAGGCACAAACAGCAAACATTTTAGGCAGTGAACTGCAGTCTTTTCTTCTATAACCATAGTTGTGCAATGAGGTGTAGCCTACTGGCTAGTGTAATCCCCATAAGTGGTGGTGAGGGGGTTCAATTCCCACTTGTGCTTTTTGTGACTATATGCTACTCAGATCATGCCTGTACCAGTTAGGGCTGTGCTGTGACTGGCAGACACACATCCTTATAGTTTATTATGTGTTTTGCCCACAATTTGATTCAGCAGACTATTTACTATAATGGCCTTTCTGAGAACATAGCTTTATTGGCTGTACTGAAGCACATTGCGGGGGGGGGGGGGGGGGTGTCAGACATGTTCACCCTGCAGATGTCTGGCAGGTGCTTGGAGGTGTGCCGTAATGGCCATGGCATAGGGTTTGAGGCCCACTAGCACTCCTTTTGCAAAAATTTGGAATGTTTTACTGCAGCATTCTATGTATGTCATAACCTTCATAGATTGTCCACACCTCCTTGTGACCTTGGGCAGGTCATCTAACCCTTCATTGACTCAGCTGCGTGCAGGTTTTTTTTTTTTGTTTTTGTTTTTTAATGCAGTCAAGTCAATGCTGATCCAGAAGCCCCTGGGTGTTTCTTGGCAAGGTATGATCAAAAGTAGTTTGCTAGGCCTTTTCTTCTCATGCAAATGAGGGTAAAGGATTTGCTCAAAGTCACAAGTGGTGCTACACTGATGTTCTAACCTCTAGGCTACTCCTCCACACCATTAGATATCACCAGTTTTTTGGTACAAGGGGTTCAAACGTGACTGCACTGATGAAGCAGTATACTAACAGGCAGGTACATGCATACCGCTGTAATCTGCTTGTACAACATGAGTAATGCATGACATCATGACTGTGACTGTGTAATGTTGGCTCCATTACATATATATGCAAGCTACAGCCTAATCGCATTATACTGATGTTGAACTGGCAAACTGTTTATGCATTGCAGGCAAGTATAAACAGTACCTTCCTTAGTACGCCTTCCCTTATTAGGTATCATGGAGGTTTGTGGTAATGGTTAGAGAAATGTCTGGAAACACAGCAGGCCATGGTTCAATCCCCACATGTTCTCCTCACTATTGTTTTCCACCTATCTCATTATACAGTCCTAGGGTGTCCATGGTCTTGATTGTATCATGTATCCATGACACTATTTATTTTCAATGATTTCCAACATGCAGGTTGCAATCATGCCTTTCTGACAGGCAAACCTTTATGGTTTTGCTGTTGGACATTACCAAGTGTTTGTGATGTAAAACCATCACCCTCCCCTATGCACTTTCTCTGACACATAATATCCCCATTCCTATAATCCACTCTCCCAGACACCTATACATCCCACCACCTCTATCTCACTCACCTCATAACCCCCATTACCGTACTAGCAAACTCATACCTATTAACTTACTTCCCAACCTTAAGCCCAACTCTCCCTCTAACATCCCCAATTCCCCCCTCAAATGTGCCCTACTCAATGTCCGCTCTGCCAGAAATAAAATCCCCGTACTCACTGACCTCATAACTGACTATGACCTCGATATATTTTGCCTCACTGAAGCCTGGTTTCAAGACACTGACATGGTTCTAATAAACCAACTATGTCCTAATGCATACTCAATTTATACATCTAACAGAACACAAGGCAGAGGTGGAGGTGTAGCTATTATTTCCAGATCTAACCTGCAACTCTCCATAGTTGAGTCTATCTCTACATCAGGCATGGACACCATAACAGTCTCTAACTCTACTCTATCTTTACACCTCTTATACCGTGCACCCCAAGCAGTCTCTTCTGACCTCTCCACGATTCTTGACACTGCCTGCTCCCCCCAACCATGCCCCCTCATAATCTTAGGTGATTTAAATTTACACTCTATAACCCCTAATCAATCATCTACCTTCCTCCAAGCTATGAATTCCCTCCACTTCACTCAAATCCTAAATCATCCCACACATTCCAAAGGAAACATTCTTGACTTAATATTTATTCCACAACAAGTTCCATTCGCTGAACAAATCCTTCACACCGTTCAATCTATTCCTTGGTCTGGTCATGCTCTCATCCTCTTTTCCTTCCCCTACTCAACTCATAAAGCTCAACCCCCCACCCACCCTCAACACACTCGTAAATTTAGACAATTCAATGCGCCCAACTTCCTAGAGCAAACGATACCATACCTCGACCTACTAAAAGATATGGGACTTAACCAAGAATCTCACATCTCCAAATGGAATGAAATCCTATCTGCAGCCTCTCTCCTCCCACCTAAAGAATTCCCTCAAAAGCACCGCAATAGAGCACCCTGGTTCTCTACAAAACTAAGAAATCTCAAAAGAGAACTTAGGCGTTTGGAACGTATCTGGAGAAGCTCACATAATCCCAATGCATATTCTGCATACATAAATAAACTCCAAACCTACTGCTCTGAAACCCTCAACCATAAAAGAGAATATAATGAAAACATAATCCAACAGTCTCTCAATAAACCTAGGGAACTTTTCGCCATAGCGAAATCCTTAATAAATGAACCCTCACCGCATGACCAGCCCCCGAAAATATCTGCACAAAATATTGTCAACCACCTTACCTCTAAATTCCTCCCACCCTCCTCAATCGACAACTCCTACTTAACTCCTGACTACAATACCCAACCTCCAGGACCCTCTTGGGATGAATTCGATCCCATCACACTTGAAAATGTCTCAAATGTAATAAAAGACCTTAATACCTCCACTTCTGCCCTTGACCCCGTCCTGTCCCTTGGATAAGGCTACTAGAGGTTCCCTTAGCCCCTACATCCTATCGATTATACAAACCTCCCTCCTGACTGGTTTTGTTCCACCCCCTCTTAAGCGCGCCTCTATTTGGCCAATACTAAAAGGAACTAAACTTGACCCCACTTCCCCTACCTCCTACAGACCTATTTCTAGCATCCCTTTTCTTGCCAAAATAGCAGAAAAACTAGTTCAAACCCAACTTCAAGACTATATTGATGAACACTCTCCCCTCGACCCATTTCAACATGGTTTTAGAAAGAACCATGGTGTTGAAACACTCCTTACCTCCCTACTAGACTCCCTATACTTGCATACCCAGAATCCTACCCAAGGATGCCTATTCATATTCCTTGACCTATCAGCCGCCTTTGACTCCCTTCCTCACCATCAACTCTTATGCAGGCTCCATGAAATAGGGCTCAGAGGCACAACCCTAAACTGGTTCCAATCCTACTTAGATGACAGAACCCAACAGGTTCGTATTGGCAATGATACCTCTCTCCCATTTACACTTAAACAAGGTGTCCCCCAAGGATCGAGCCTCTCCGCTCTCCTCTTCAATATTTTCCTTCAACCTGTTTGCAACATCTTTCAGAGCTTTGGCATTCAGTACCAGTTATATGCTGACGATATGATGTGCTTCACCCCATTTAATCTCTCCAACCCCGACTTTTCTAAACTAAGCGATTGCTTACTTACACTGAAATCATGGCTATCTCAACATAACCTTCTAATAAATCAAGCTAAGACTGAAGTGCTACAGGTGTTCTCCGCTACCTCATACACCCCCCTCCAACCATCACTATTGGAGATTTCACGCTAACTATATAAAAACAGGTGAAGTATCTTGGCATTATCCTCGATCAGAACCTCTCCTTCACTAATCAAATAAAAAGAACTACTAATACAATATATGCCAAACTACATACCCTCCGGAATCTCAAACCCCTCTTAAGCCCCATTTCCTTTCGATCTGTCTGTCAAGCCCTCACAACCCCCTCTCTTGATTACTGCAACCTAATCTATCATGGCCTTCCCAAGAATGCTATACAACCGCTCCAACTTGCCCAGAACACGATTGCTCGACTCTTAACCAGCACTCCCAGGTGATCGCACATTACCCCAGCCCTATATGACCTCCACTGGCTCCCCATCTACTGTAGGATTAAGTTCAAAGTTCTTACCCTTATACATAAAATCATCTCCAATGAATCAGCTCCTTGCCTTTCCCCTCTCACTCCCCTCTCTGCTAGCTCTAGAACCCGCCGTACCATTACCAAAACCCTCATCTCTATCCTAACAACCATAAGATATAGTATAGTAAACAATTTACTTGTAACAGGGCCTTTTCCCTTTATGCTCCTACCCTATGGAACTCCCTTCCCCATGAGCTGCGGAACTCTAGAACTCACCTTGAGTTGTGAAAGAACTTAAAAACCCTCCTTTTTCAAGAACATTTTTCCCTTCCACCCTAGTACTAACCTCTTCTGCTTCCCTCCAGCGCCTACCCCTTCTAAACCTTCATACTGGCAACTGATACCTCGGTAAATATCTTTGTAAATAGTTGTTCTTTGATTTTATTCATATAATTAGTTCATTGTTATTTTATATATATTTGTTACTTGTTCTATGTAAACAGTAGAAACACTCTATTTTAAATGTTCTATGTAAACCGTCTTGATTTGTAGAAAGACGGTATATAAAATCTGTTAAATAAATAAATAAATAAATAAATGCTTGGGGGTCTGTATGCTAGGCATAGGGTAAATGCATTGTGAGCAATGGTCAAAGTATCTAAGCCCTTATCTGTGCTGTTGTTGAGGTGTTTTCTAGCTAAAATGAATACTCCTACACTTTGGTGCTTGTTTCTTGCGCAAGTGAATATATTGCAATTGGTGGTTAGCAGCTTAGAAACATAGAAACATGACAACAGAAAAAGACCACATGGCCTATCTAGTCTGTCCATCCATATCAACAACTACAACAGTCCCCTTTTTACCTTTGGAGATCCTCTGTGTTTGTCCCATGCTTTTTTAAATTCAGTTACTGTCCTCATCTCTACCACTGCCACTGGGAGACTATTCCATGGATCCACCACTCTTTCCGTAAAGAAATATTTCCGCATATCACTCCTGAATCTATTCCCCTTCAACCTCATCCCATGTCCCCTCGTAGCAGAACTTGCTTTCAATTGAAAGAGGCTCTCTTCCTGAACATTTATGCCACGGAGGTATTTAAACATCTCAGTCATATCACCTCTATCCTGCTTTTCCTCTAAGGTGTACATATTAAGATCCCTAAGTCTGTCCTCATATGCTTTATAATGAAGACCACTAATCATCTTAGTAGCCACCCTCTACACCGACTCCATCCTGTTCACATCCTTTTGAAGGTGCAGTCTCCAGAATTGCACACCATACTCCAAACGAGGTCGCACCAAAGACTTATACAGAGGCACTATCACCTCCTTTTTTCTGCTAGCCATTCCTCTCCACAGGACCGGCCCGTCCATTGAGCAAGAATGTTTTTTGCACAGGGCCCCGCGTTTCAGGGGGCCCCGCGCAAAGAACATTCTGCTTTTTTTTTTTTATTACATTAAAAAAAAAAAAAGCTGGCTCTGGCTGCTGCCGCTGCCGCTGCCGCTGCGGCAGCAGCAGAATGGAGTGTCCTGCGGGGCCTCCTCTGCTCGCTGAGCCCCTCTGCAAGGGCTTTCAGATTTGCGAAGGGAGAGTGTCTCCCTTGCGTCTCTGTTAAGCCCGCAGGGGCTAATGGGAAATTTCCCATCAGCCCCTTGCGTCTAAAGGGGCAGATGGGAAATTTCCCATTAGCCCCTGCGGGCTTAACAGAGATGCGAGGGAGACACTCTCCCTTCGCGAATCTGAAATCCCTTGCAGAGGGGCTCAGCGAGCAGAGGGGGCCCCACGGGACACTCCATTCTGCTGCTGCTGCGGCGGCCGTGGCAGCGGCAGCAGCCAGAGCCAGCTTTTCTTTTTTTTTTAAATTTTTGCCATAAGCCGATGGGGGGGGGGGGTTAGGAAGTGTAAAGGGCAGGGGGGGGGGGGTTAAGACTGGCAATGGGCTGTGGGCTGATGGGGGCTGTCTGGAAATGGGGCGATGGGTGGTTAGGACTGGTAATGTGCTATGGGGGGGGGTTAGGACTGATAATGGACTATGGGGGGGGGGGGCTAGGACAGGAAATGGGCTGATGGGGAGGGGTTAGGACTGGTAATGGGCTGTGGGCTGTTGGGGGGGTTAGTACTGGTAATGGGCTAGGGGGGGGTGTTAAGACTGGGAATGGGCTGTGGGCTGATGGGGGCTGTATGGGAATGGGGTGATGGGGGTTAGGACTGGTAATGGGCTATGGGGGGGGTTAGGACTGGTAATGGGCTATGGGGGGGTTAGGACTGATAATGGACTATGGGAGGGGCTAGGACAGGAAATGGGCTAATGGGGAGGGGTTAGGACTGGTAATGGGCTGTGGGCTGTTGGGGGGGGTGTTAGGACTGGTAATGGGCTATGGGGGGGGGTTAAGACTGGTAATGGGCTGTGGGCTGATGGGGCTGTCTGGAAATGAGGTGATGAGGGGTTAGGACTGCTAATGGGCTATAGGGGGGTTAGGACTGATAATGGGCTATGGGGGCTAGGACAGGAAATGGGCTGATGGGGAGGGGTTAGGGCTTGAGGTGGGCTGATGTGGTTAGGACTGGTAATGGGCTGTGGGCTGATGGAGGGGTTAGGACTGGCAATGAGCTATGGGGGGCTGACTGGAAATGGGCTGATGGGGTTAAGACTGGAAGTGGGCTGATGGGGGGTTAGGACTGGTAATGGGTTATGGGGGGGCTTAAACTGAAAATGGGGTGATGGGGGGTTAGGACTGGAAGTGGGTTGATGGGGGGCTAGGACTGGTAATGGGTTGGGGGTTGCTATGACTGGAAATGGGCTGAGTGGAAGGGGAGGCTTGAACTGCAAATAGCTGATGGGGAGGGAGCTTGGAATGGAAATGGGCTGTGAGGGAAGGGAGCTAGGACTGAAAATGGGCTGATGGAGCAGCTAGGATAGGACTGGAAATGGGCTGTTGGGGGGAGCTAAGATTGGAAATGGGCTGTGGTGGGGGCTTGAATTGAAATGGACTCATGGAGGGGCTAGAACTGGAAGTAGGCTCATGGGGGGCTTGGACTGGAATTGGGCTGAGTGGAGGGGAGCTAGGATTTGACATGGGCTGATGGTGGGGCTAGGAAATGACTAGAAATGGGCTGATGGGGGCTAGGATTGGAAATGAGCTGATGAAGGGACTCAGACTGAAAATGGATGGGGGAGCTAGGACTGGAAATGGGTTGATGAGGGGGCTAGGACTGGAAATGGGCTGTTGCAGGGACTAGAAGGGAATGGATGCTGGGTGAGACTGGAACTAGAAGGGAGCTGATGTTGGGGGAGGATTAGAATGTGATGGGGCTGGGAGAGTAAAATGGAGAGGGGAAAAATATTTTGTGTGGGAGGGATGAAAAATCTACAATTGGCCGGGTATTGGGAGAGTAAGTGGGGATTGAGGATGGAGGGGTAAACTTTGTGTGGGTGAAATAGGAATGAGGAAAGAGCAAATGGAGAAAGATTAGTATGTCAAAGCAGATGTAGAGAGAGAGAATGGAAAAAAAACTAGAAGAGAGAAGAAAGAACAAATGGACAGCAGACGATGGAGAGTTAGCAGAAAACATGAAGAAACCAGAAGAAAGTGGCTGGAGTAATTGCAACTGAAAAAAATGCACAAAAGGTAGAAAGATATCTCTTTATTTTGAATTTATTAACTGGAATATGAAAGCTCTGGGAAATGTGCATCATTAACGTCTGCGCTTTGTTTGGTACAAGAGGAAATTAATTTATAGTTTTATTTCTACAGTGTTGTTGTACATTCCAAGTTTGGCTTTTGGGGTTCCCAGTTTAATTATTGCCTTCCTGTTTCTAAATTGTGATTCCTTGTTTGGTGATGGTCTATGTTCTGCATGTGTAACTGAGCTGAGGTATTCAATTTATGTAATTCCTATTTGACATTGCCACTTCTTCTCTTTCCCCAGTATTCTCTGAAATGTATTGGTTTAATATTTGCAGTGTTGCCTTTTGATAGGTAGGGTATGGTGCTTTGTGAATCCTGGTAATGCAGTCAGGATACGGCGGATTTGCTATGGGTTCTAAATGGGCAGCGTTTGTAGTAGTTCCTAATGTGCCTGATGGTTGGCACTGGATTATAGTAATGTAGAAATCTTTTAGTCTTTCTTTATTCATACACTCATTAAGAGACATGTTTACTAAAAGTTAGTGTATGGTAACATTATGCAAATATTTATGCAAATAAGGCCACTTATGCAAATGAGGCCCCGCACCGAGTCTCCGCACATGGCCCCGCACCCCCCTTGGGCCGCCCCTGCCTCTCCATATGCACACAAGCATCCTTCTAGCTTTTGCTGTCGCCTTTTCTACCTGTTTAGCTACTTTAAGATCATCAGACACAACCACGCCTAGGTCCCGCTCTTCTTTAGTGGACAAAAGTACTTCACCCCTATACTATATTGCTCCCTTGGATTGCTGCAGCTCAAATGCATGACCTTACATTTTTTAACATTAAATCCCAGCTGCCAAATTCTAGACCATTCTTCATGCTTAGCTAGATCCCTCCTCATGTTATCTGCATCTTACTGGGTGTCTACTCTATTGCTTATTGAGTAGGACGTTATCTGATTCTGTGAACCAGGATTCTGTGATACACCTAATGCCCTGACTGTTGTCAATAAGGTTGTCAATATATCTTTTGCACCAGCCACTATTACCAGAGAAGAAAGGAAAGTCAGGCTGGGGCCAATGCCAAGGGTCTGGGGGAGGTCAGCCTTGAAAAACTTTTCTAGAACTATGTCTGCATTCATCCCTTCTGAGCATAAGAGTCAGGAGCTAAGTGGAGCAGCTTTGGGAAGAATTGTAAATCCAGCAGCTAACCAACCAAGAGGAGAAGGAACCAACACCAGCTATATCCAAGAGGTACCCAAAAATGTAGAAAGACTAGGGGATGCACAATGAAGCTACAATGTAGCACATTTAAGACTAATAATTTTTTTTTCACTCAACGCATAATCAAAATCTAGAATTCATTACCTGAGGATGTAGTAAGAGCTATTAGTATAGCTGGGTTTAACACTAGAAGTCCCAAAGTGCGTCAATTGACGCAAATGCATCTTCAAAGTTGTATACCAGCGCCACTGTTAGAACTATGTCAGTCATGTTCCATGACTTTGTTAGCAAGGTCAAGTTGTTCAAATATGTGCATTGAAAATTAATGACAGATGCACCACCTAGCGGGAAAATGAATTTATACCTAGAAGCCCCAAAGTATGTCAACTGACACACTCAATTTTCTTGGATGCGTCAATTGACGTACTTTGGGGCTTCTAGGTATAAATTCATGTTCTCACTAGGTGGCGCATCTCAATCACTGTTTAGAGTTTTACTCCAACATTACAAACAATAAACACACAATGACATCATTTAATGACGTCACATACTGCACGTATTTAACAAATAAGTAACTTCACATCAATTCACATCTGCATTCATGCTAAATACAGTCGTCGTGATAACGATCAATTGATGCATTTTGGGGTTTCTAGGTAAAATTCCTTTTGGGGCTTCTAGTGCTAAAAGAGGTTTAGATGAGTTCTTGGAGAAAAAGTTCATAAACCATTATTAAGGTAGACTGGAGAAATCCACTGTTTACCCTTGGGACAATCAGCCTGGAATATGTATACCTTTTGGGAACCTGACAAGTACTTGTGACCTGGATTCACCATTTTGGAAATAGGATACTAGGCTTGATGGACTCTTGGTCTGAACCAGTATGCCATAAGTTCTTATGTTATTCCACATTGAGCTGGGGAACTATGGTTGCCGAGCCCTGACATCCAGATATCCTGGAAGAAGTACTTTAATGAGAAAGGGAATCCAAGTAGAATAATAATTGAACTGGTCAAATACTTAAGTGGTGCTTAAAAATTTAAAGAGCAGAATGGAGGTGCAGAGTCTTGGAAAGGAATGGGTAGTGACACTAAGAGGAGATTAGCTGTTATATACCACTTTTTTTAAAGTGACTTGCCCAAGGCCATGAGGAGTACTAGTGGGAAATGAACTCTTTATTTTTTGGGTACTGGACAGTTGCTCTAACCACTAGGCTACTCCTCCAGACTTGCAGGCCGCGATTCTGCTTCATTATTTATGCCAGTTGTTATTGTTTTTTTTTTTTTTTTTTTAATAGTGACCCTTTAAGCAAAACCTTGGTTCAGAACACAGTTTCTGGCTTGGACTCCTTTATTTGAGAAGAGTGTGTATGAGAATGTCAAGTTCCCAACAAGAGAACCCTGAAAACGTTTAAATGCACGAGCCCAGGGAAAGATTTGGTAAACTGTTCCTATGACTGGTGTGCTCCCTTGTCTCCAAGCTGGTGATGCAGTAACTGTCTGGAGCACACAGAGAGGGAGTTACATTCAGCAATAAAGGTCACTGAACCATTTGCAGGGGATACAAAGTATTAGATTAAGAAAGCATATTGGAACTGATTTAGGGCATATAAGTCTTAAAAACCTAGCATAATAAGCATTTATCCCAATAAATGTCTATACATTGCAAAGAGGTTAGTGATTTTTACAATCTCTCTGCAGTTTCATTTTATTTCATACCAAATAAAACACAACTGCAGAGAGATTATTTGGACCACTGAAAATGAAGTGTGCCTGTAGCTTTCTGTTTCTTTACAAGGCCAGAGACTTATTAGCCTGCTCCCCCCCCCCCCCACCTCACAATTCAATGAAAAGCCATTACTGTCTGCATAAGAAAGCTGTCATTCTGATTTCAGTGAGCATGAGTTCCATTTTTCTTTAATTACATTAAAACTCTCATAGTAATGCAGATAGGGAATGTTCCATATAACTGACAAGTATAGAGTGAGTGACTTATACAGATGATTTTGATAAATGATATAATGGTAGCAACATTATCTGGTACAGTGTTTTTACCATTACAGTGTTGAAATTTCTCTTCCTTCAAATACAGATTAAGAATGTTGAATCAATGGGAAAGGAAAACCAGACCTCAGTTCCAGAATTCATTCTCCTGGGATTCTCTGACCTTCCTCACCTTCAGCTTCTCCTTTTTGTCACAGTTTTCCTGATCTTCCTGATCTCTGTGCTGGGAAACCTTATGTTGTTAATGTTAGTTTGTGCTGATCCTCACCTGCAAAAACCCATGTACTTGCTCCTCAGTAACCTGTCCTTCTTAGATATCTGTAATACTTCCATCACACTCTGTACACTGCTGCACAGTCTAAAGACAAGGGAGACAGTAATTCCTTTTTCTGTATGTATAGCACAGCTATATTTGTTCTCATCTTTCACAGGTACAGAATTCTTACTTCTCACTGCCATGGCCTATGATCGCTATGTTGCAATCTGTAACCCTTTACGTTATGTGCTCATCATGAACAGGAGAGCCTGTGTCCTTCTGGCATCTGCTTCTTGGATAGTTGGCTTTGTTGAAACCGTACCCCACACTGTCGTGATATCTCAGGTTTCCTACTGTGGGAGTAATGAGATTAATCATTTTTTCTGTGATCCCACAGCACTGATGAAACTCTCCTGCAGTGAAGTGTTCACCTATTTAATTGTAGTATTTATTGAAGGGCTGTTTATGGGATTAACCCCCTTTGGATTAATTCTGACATCCTACATTTTTATCATCTCCACCATCCTAAGAATTCATTCTGCAAAGGGACAGAGGAAAGCCTTCTCCACCTGCTCCTCCCACCTCATCATTGTTATTCTATTCTATGGGACCATCCTATGTGTGTATGTGAGACCACCTTCAATGTATTCACCAAAGCAAGATAAACTCTTCTCCCTTTTGTACACAGCTCTTATTCCACTGTTAAACCCCATTATTTATAGCTTAAGAAATGAAGAAGTGAAAAAAGCCCTGACTAAACTCATTGGCATGAAACATGGCATGACTATCAGTTAATACTGTACAGTATCTTATAAATCTATGGTGATTATTTTAGAAGAATCCCCAAATCTATAATGCAATATTTACTTGTGTAGATTGGCAGACAAGTGTAAATTACATTTTTAAACAGGGGCTTTTCAGATGTGGGCTACTCACCATGTTTAAAGTCCCCGTGGGAGTGGTTTAACTACTACTACTACAACTACTATTGCTGAACATTTGTATACACTATAAGGCGTACGCAGCACTGCACAGACACATGTAATACACAATCCTTGCTCATCAGAGCTTACAATCTAGTCATGACAGACAACACAGTAGCTGTAGACATTGGATACATCTAGGGGGAATGGTAAGGAAACACAAAGGAGATCAGGTGAGCCAAGATCCGAAAGCAACAGCGAAGAGATGAGTTTTCAGCCTGGATTTGAAAAGGGTCCGAGAAGGCACCTGACGTAAAGACTTGGATGTTTTGTTCCAGGCATAAGGAACAGCTAGGTGAAGGGAGCGAAGTCTGGAGTTAGCAATAGAAGAGAAGGGCACAGATGATGCCAGTGCACCAACAATGCAGGTGTGCAATTCCCATTTCACAAAGAAATTTACATCTCTGACAGATG
This sequence comes from Ichthyophis bannanicus, assembly GCA_033557465.1. NCBI lineage: Eukaryota > Metazoa > Chordata > Amphibia > Gymnophiona > Ichthyophiidae > Ichthyophis > Ichthyophis bannanicus. Next base: position 763,621,134 of record CM066033.1, read on the forward strand.
CCCCTAGACACATATAAGTGCCTTCTAGCAGTGGTAACTGTGCATAGCAAGGTCTGTCCCCTGATTATGCCCATAGTCCAGTCCCTCTGTGCCAGTTCTGGGCCTCATTCTCCTCCTGAACCCCCTTCCAGAGGCAAATAGACATAGATATCTCTCATCCCTCCTAAGCAGATCTGCTCCCCTTACACTCAAGGACCTCCTCAAGCATGAATATTTTATTTATGTATGTATTTATTTAATGCTTCTATACCGCCCCTTCCAGAGATCAGGGGTGGTTTACAAATAACATAACAACTTGTATAGAACAGTAGTAAAACTATTTACATAGTAAAAGGGGATATTTAATAAGAAACCACATTTCAAGTTACATAAAATAGGTAGGGCAAATTGCTATATAAGACCATACATAAGACTGGTAGTTTTGACATAATCAACTATATACAAGGTACATTGGGTAATATTAGGTCATAGAGATTTGATGTGGATGGGGTATTGTTAGATGTGTTGTGTAAATGCCAGCTATTGCGAATGTTGATTGGGTGATTCTGTGATGGGGTTTTTATTTATATTTTCATAGTGGGTAGTGAATAGGAATGTTTTGAGTTCTCTTCTGAACATCTGCAGGTCCTTGATCTCACGGATTGGTAATGGCAGGGAGTTCCAGACCTGGGGCAGTAAATGTGAAGGCTCTGGTACTTGTCTGTTTTGTTTTGTGAATTGATTGGGGGGTTACGAGAGAATGGTTAGCATTTTGCCTACGTGCTCTGTTATCTGGTTGTGTTTGGATAAGGATAGACAAATATGAAGGTGAGATGTTGTTGTTCAGTTTAAAGGTTATCATCAATATCTTATATTTTATTCGGCTTGTTACTGTGAGTCAGTGGAGGTCGAATAGTATAGGAGTTATGTGTTTGGTTATTCGGGCCTTGCATACAATTCTAGCGGTGATATTTTGCGCTCTTTGAAGAATGTTAATGTTTTTGGCTGGTAAACCCTGTAGCAGTCTATTGCAGTAGTCAAAGTGGGGAGTGATGGTAGCTTTGACTACTGACCTGAAGTAATTAACATCTAGAAGGGGTCTTAGGTGTTGCACGTTTTTTAGCTTAAAGAAGATGGTTTTTGCTGTTTGTTTTCGATGAGGCAGCATGGTGAGAGATTGATCCAGTATTATTCCTAGATATTTCACCTCTTGTTTAACAGGGAGAATGACATTGTCAATTGTGATGGTTTGCGGAGGGGGGGGAGGGGGGCACTTTGATTTCTTGCTATAATTAAGGTCTCTGTTTTTTTGTAGTTTATATGAAGGTTGTTGTCCTTTAATCATGACTCTGTTTCACTGATACACTCTGATAGATTACTATAGGTAGTATTGTTTAAGTCAAAGGGGAAGAACATGATGTCATCAGCATATATGTAGTATCTAATATCCTCCCTACCTGATGCTCCTTGGTAACTCTGACCTCCTTAGTGGCCTCCACAGCAGGCCCCCACACCCCCCCCCCCCATTTCCCATCCCAGGGCTTACCAGAGATCCCTGATGGTTTGTAGGAGCAGGAGCAATGCCCAATCACTCATGTTCAGCATGTGACCAGATCGAAACAGGCAACAGTGACCCCTAAGGGTAATCCAGGTAATGAAGAAATATAGGGAGCAGTTTTACAAAATTCTACAGAAGGTTATGCTGCATCTATATGTGTAAATCATGTACATCAATGAACCTTTATGCATGTATTTAGCAGGTCGGTATTCTATAAGTAAGTGTGTTAGGCTGATGGTGCAAACTTTCATTAAGGGAGTTCACATAGGCAGAGCTTGAGCGGAGTGGGAGCAGAGCGTGCACTTAGACGAGTACTTTAGAAAACACAGGCCTACATACATAAGGCATATGAGGCCATTTAAGCCAGCCACAAGGTAAAAGTGATTGCACCTTGATTTGACAGCTTCAGTGGTTCATGTTCAGTGAAATTGACATCAGCTTCAGTTGCAGGCATCTTTGACAAAACATTTCAGGTACTACTTGATGATTTGCATTCACTGGCCCTTTGACTAATGCTTTATGAAAGAACTGTTTTTACTGCTGAAGGGCTTTTACAATTGCATAACTTATTAAAGCATGTTTTCTGACTTTTCTTGCTGGTTCAGAATTCCTCTGTATGTTGTGTCAAGGAATTATTTACAGTCCCTTTGCATGTCTGAATGTGTGTATGTGTGTGTTTGCCTTGCATGTGTGGTGTGCTTATCTCTATTTTCTATGTTTATCTAGAGAGTGTGTGTGTGTGTGAAATTCTGGGTAGTGAAGCAGTTTGGGCTGTGGGAATATTTTTGTGGTGAGACTGTTAACATAAGAACATAAGATATGCTATACTGGGTCAGACCAAGGTCCATCAAGCCCAGTATCCTGTTTCAAACAGTGGCCAATCTAGATCATAAGTACTGTGGTGGTGAGACAGGGTTAGAGCCCAAGGAAAGTGGGACAAAACAGTTTTTTTCCCCTGAGCACAGGACAGATTCAGGAAGTGTAAGGGTTAAAACTCTTACTAAAGAAAAAACTCTATGCACCAAGAGGTAGAGAGGGAACCACACCCTAGCTCCATGGTAACCAGGGGAGGTGACGAGGGAAGCCTAGGGGTGGAGTCAGAGGCTATAGGACAGCCTCAAACATATAAGCAAAGAGAAACTGCTAATGAGAGGCAGGCGAGGCAGGTGAGGCAGGCGGGGCAGGCAAAGCAGGAGAGGAAGGCGGAGCAGGCAAGGCACAGGAGGGAAGCAAGGAAGCCAGAGAGACGAAGGAGGCCAGAGAAGCTGGAGAGTCTTTCCAGGAGAAGGAGAAGTCCTTCCAGAGAGGTTTCCACAGAAGCTGCCCTGAAAGGAGATAAAGCAGAAAGAGGCAGGTGCTCCAGCAGAACCCTTAAAGGGGATTCTTATTGCAGGCAATGTTCAGAAAGCTTAAGCCTTGAATGCAGCTCAGCTGATAGAAAGAGGACAGCTGGCTGGAAACAGAGGGGAGCTGATTCTGAGGTAAACGCTGCTGAAAGGCATGGAACAGGAATCCAAATGAGGGAGTCTCTGGAGAGAGGTTTACCTGTGGCACAGTCTGAGAGGAGACAGAGTGCTGGAAATAAGGTGAGCACTTTACAAGCTTTTAAAAGTCTGTTGAGAAAGAAAAATCTCCCGGGTCCTTCCCCCGCTACTCAGCATAGTGAGGAGTCTCACTGGGGGCAGGTTCTGAAGTTGTTAGAACAATTGAAGCCTGACGTCAGAGACACTGAGGCCAGCCAGGTGTTATCTGGATCTGAGCAAGAGAATATGGAAACAGAAGAATGTCTTTTTGAAAGCATGTCCTCAGATTTTGAAATGAATTGTTCTTACTGTAAAAGCCAGAAGCAGTAAAGCTATTTGAGTTTTAAAATAGTGGGAAAAGCCAGAAGCTTTGAAACTGCGTGACTTGAGGAAGGGTGTTGATTAAAGCCCTAAATTGAGCTAGCCAGATAAGCTCAAGGAAGCTGAGAGCGTTAGAAGTAAAAAAGCCAGTACTTGCAAAACTTGAATGGGAAAGTACAATTGCTTTAAGGATTGATGCAAACGTTTTGCAGCTTGTTAAGGAAGCCAAGGTGCTATGCAAAGCCCTGAATGCCGTGAGAGTGTAATCCCTGCTGACAGAGGGGTTTGCTGCTCTGTTTAAACAAGCTAGCTGTGAAGACTATGACATATGACGGACAAGACAGCAAACAGAAAGGATGGGTAGGATGGCTGCGGGTAAGGGGTCCGCACAGCCCACGGAACAAGGAGGGGGACAAACACCAGACGCTTCCTCCTTTTCGCGACCTGGGCGGAGTCGCCTGGCCAGGAATTGCGCTACTTAGGAGTCCGCTCTCTCTCGGCCTGTATTGCAAGACCTCTCAAGCACTCTTCACACAACCAAACATGCTAGCATCTCCCCAATTCCAAATTCCCGGGCTAACTGACTAAACCAAAATTACCAAACCAAAAGGGTCAGTGGCTTCGCCCCGCGCATACTCATGCAGGGTTACTAGGACTGCCCTGGAAGTTGATCAGACTCCCTTTACCTGTTACCATACCAAATTAGTCTCGAGACTTTCCCAGAGCTAACTGACTAAAAACCAGAAAAATCAATACTCACCGGATCCGGTAGCTAATGCGCTGCGCAACCAGTTCCACCTTGGGTTGAATCCTGGACTCCCCTCCCAGGTTCGAGGTCTTGGCCGGCCGGACCCAGCAAGCCGCCAAGGCAGGGCGGAACCCTCCGATGCAAGGGGACCGGCGGCGCCTGGGCTCCTCTCCGCTGTCGGCCGGCAGCGGTCCCAGCCGGACCAAACCTGGAGGCGGTAATACGTGGTAGTATTCACTTGCGCACCATTCACGTACCCCACCCTTCCCGGTCAGGGAACCAATGTAGTAGCGAAGTGCATGCAATGAATACACCAGGAGTCTATTTACTAGAATTCAAACCAGTTTATTTTGTGCACAGTCTCAGACGCTTGTCAATTGTCATTTTCAAAATGGTCTGAGCATGGCGTTCAATAAAACAACAGCATTTATAGTTTTCCTCATCAGTTCTATACAGGCAAGCTCCTCATTGGTCCCGGTGGCCCCCTCACCCCCCCATCCAATGGAAAATTTCTGACCGGGCCCACACCGCTCTCTCCCTGCTCTCAGGCCTTCCTAGCCATGCTCAGTATCTAGACATAACATATTCTGCCTTGCTTTTTGCTTACAAGGTCACTCTACAGTACAAAAGCTGTGTGGAAAGCAGGATTCTGAAATACATCTGTGAATAACATAACATACTCAATGGAAAAGTTTTACTTTCTTATCAGCAAAGCAGTTTGAAGCAGATTTCTGTTTTCTCTGGCTTTCAACTCTGTTCAGCTATAATATTCTGAAGTGGGGGTTGGGGACTCAGGCCTAACCTACAGGCTTTTGCTACATAACATACATTTACAGGCTATTCTAGGCCATAGCCTATCACAAACGTTTTGCAGCTTGTTAAGGAAGCCAAGGTGCTATGCAAAGCCCTGAATGCCGTGAGAGTGCAATCCCTGCTGACAGAGGGGTTTGCTGCTCTGTTTAAACAAGCTAGCTGTGAAGACTAATGCATGGACTGTGCTGTATCGTTTGAACTTTGTTTTTCTTTTGGAGAAAGTATCCTGTATTTTTATGTTTGTGCAATACCTGAACTGATGCCAAAGAAGTTCAGTGGGCAGTAGAAAATAATTCCTGTTCAAAAATAAATTTTCCTGTTAACCTTGGAAACCCTCGGCTGTCTGTTTGATTGACAACACAACTACAACATTGAGAAACTCTCAGCAATAAAAAGGGACATAAAGAGGTACGCCCTTCACGGTTAGAAAACCGCCTGACGAGTAGGAGGCCTTACAGGTGGCGTAGTTCTTGGATAATCTACTACCTTATACGTCAAGCATAAGAAAGGATATTCTCAGCTACAGAGGAAACTTCCACAGGAGACCAAGTAGCTGCAGGAAAACCCGGACTGCAGTGACAGCAGAGAGATGGACCGGAGCTGATGTTCCAGCTGGTGCCGCTGTGCTGATAAGCTTGACTCAACACTTGCAGCAGGTAACCCGTGCATAGAGGGGGTTAGCCAGGATATCGCTGCAAGGAAGGGGTGCTGCAGTACCTGATAAGAAGTGGGAGGAAAGTGTGCTTTTGTAAGAGCCGCACTTGGTGTTTGCTTTCTTTTTCTGTCTTTCCAGCAACCAGGGATGGAGCAATGAGAGCTACTGAGCTGGATGGCCGAGCGATTCCAGCAACAACAGGAGATGGCCGCTCAGTCGCAGGAATGAACTGCTGCCCTGCTGAAGGCCCAACAACAACCGCTCCTGGAAATGATGGGTGCCTGGATCGGCGTACAGAAGCAAACGGCAGAAGCTTTAAGGACTGTATCAGGTTCTTTGGGAGCCTTACAGGGACTGGGAGCTCTGGGTAAAGGGGTATTGTCCTTTAGCCCATTGACCAAGGACGATGACCTTGATGATTATCTAGAGGTATTCAAGAGAGTTGCCCTCTTGAGTGGATGGCTGAGGGATCAGTGGGCCCTTCGAATAGCTGCCTCCCTTACGGGGGAAGCCCTAGCGGCTTACAGAGCCATGCCCACTGATCTCGCCGCCGATTATGAGGAGCTCAAAAAGGCCGCGAGAGACCGCATGGGCTTGACCCCAATGGTCTACTGTCGTCTTTTATGCGGGTGTAAGCAGAAGTCAGGCGAAACACAGCGGGCCTTATGCCAGCGTATTAAGACTCTGGTTTATAAATGGCTAACACCAGAGGGTAAGAGTGTTGACTCCATTTTGGACAGCATTGTGTTGGAGCAGTTTGTTGAGGCTGTTCCAAGCGAGCTACAGTCTTTCCTGATTCTCCAGGACTGTCGAAGCACCAAGGATGCAACCTCATTGGCAGAGCGCTTCCTAGAAGCAGGAGTAGTCAGCCAAATGAAGGTGGGTGTTTCAAGCCAGGCAATCCCCGGAGTCTCAGAAAAGAAGAGCAGGACAATGTTGGGGGAGGTCACACAGGTGAAACCTATGGGAAGAACTGGTTTGGAGCAGAAAAAATGTTTTGCTTGTGGGGATAGAGGACACCTGAGGAGGGATTGTCGGGCCAGGACAGCATTAGTGACCACCCAATCCAAGGAGGCTGGGGAGGGATTCCTATTAGCTGTGGAGGTGGAGAACATCCCTGTGGAAGCCATCTTAGACTCCAGTGCCGACCAGTCCAATTGTTTCACAAAGGCTTTGGAGAGAAATACTAGCCCTAGGGGGGGGAACCTCCAAAACACTGTGAAAGCAGTATAAAAATTAGATGTGTGCATGGGGCTGCCTCTTCTTACCCCCTGCATATGGTGAGAGTGAAGGGCCTGGGGTTAAAAAGAAATATTTCTGTGGCAGTCGTCCCTAAGCTCCCACATGCACTTGTTTTAGGAAGAGACTGGCCTCAGTTTAAGCGAGGCCTAGTTAAAGGTTTAGAAACAGAGGCTGGTCTAACATCCAGTATAGCCCAAGCAGAAGCCTCAGAGCCAGTAGGAGCAGGAAAGGTGTCCCTAGGGGATAGAAACAAAGGAAGGCCGTTGACATCCTCTCACAGGGCAAGTGTTAGGACCAGGGCAATGCCCGCTCCTTTGTTTGGAAGTTTCCGTAGGAAGCCAGATAAGAAAATAGCCCCAAGACAGGACCCAGAGAATAAGCCGAAGTTCATACTGAAATGCTGTCGCAAAACCCCAAATGCCAGAATTCCAAAACGCACATCAGAACAGGCTGCAGGTTTTGACCTCCATAGCGCGGAGGATATCATTATTCCTCGGCAGGGGAGGGCGTTGGTGGAGACAGGCATACAAGTAGAGATACTGCCCGGTTGTTATGGCCGGATTGCTCCCCGATCTGGCCTGGCAGTAAAAAATGCTATAGATGTAGGGACAGGGGTCGTGGATCCTGACTACCGAGGACTGGTTAAAGTCTTATTACTTAATTTTGCATCAACAGACTTTAAGGTGAATGCGGGAGACAGGATAGCTCAGCTCATATGCGAGCGAGTTGGGTTTCCGCCGGTAGAGGAGGTCATGGAGCTGACTCCAAGAGTAAGGGGGTCAGGAGGCTTTGGTTCCACTGGCCGGGCTGAGATTGAAGGTCTATCAGCACTCTGTGGGGAGAAGGTAGATAGGAATCTGAGTCCACAACTAGCCAAGTATAGGACCAAGCCTGTCCCAAGAGGGAAGGGGGAACTTTCATGGTGCCTACAGCGTGCATCCCAAGGGGCGGAGCGGAATATAATCACTAGCCAAGCCCGCCAGGGAAATCACTATGATTGGCGCGCCAGACCTCGTCAGTTAGAGGTAGGCGAGAAAGTTGTTGTAACAGTACCCAGATCAAACCCAAGGGTTGAAGATAGAGGGAAGAGGCCTTATAAGGTCATAAGACAGGTAGGCCCAGTCACATATTTAGTGAGAACTAGAAGAGGAAGACAGCAGGTTTTCCATATTAATGTCTTGCGACCATGGCACGAGCAGGTAAGGTTAACTCGCTTGCCTGTCAGAGAACATAATTTGGATAGCTGTCAGGTAGGTCATCACACCCTAGCAGGGATTCCGTGTTGTGCGCGGGTAGTGGCGCCAGCCCGGAATATCTTAAGGGGGGGATATGTGGTGGTGAGACAGGGTTAGAGCTCAAGGAAAGTGGGACAAAACAGTTTTTTTTTCCCCTGAGCACAGGACAGATTCAGGAAGTGTAAGGGTTAAAACTCTTACTAAAGAAAAAAATCTATGCACCAAGAGGTAGAGAGGGAACCACGCCCTAGCTCTATGGTAACCAGGGTAGGTGACGCGGGAAGCCTAGGGGTGGAGTCAGAGGCTATAGGACAGCCTCAAACATATAAACAAAGAGAAACTGCTAATGAGAGGCAGGCGAGGCAGGCGGGGCAGGCAAAGCAGGAGAGGAAGGCGGAGCAGGCAAGGCACATGAGGGAAGCAAGGAAGCCGGAGAGACAAAGGAGGCCAGAGATGCTGGAGAGTCTTTCCAGGAGAAGGAGAAGTCCTTCCAGAGAGGTTTCCACAGAAGCTGCCCTGAAAGGAGATAAAGCAGAAAGAGGCAGGTGCTCCAGCAGAACCCTTAAAGGGGATTCTTATTGCAGGCAACGTTCAGAAAGCTCAAGCCTTGAATGCAGCTCAGCTGATAGAAAGAGGACAGCTGGCTGGAAACAGAGGGGAGTTGATTCTGAGGTAAACGCTGCTGAAAGGAATGGAACAGGAATCCAAGTGAGGGAGTCTCTGGAGAGAGGTTTACCTGTGGCACAGTCTGAGAGGAGACAGAGTGCTGGAAATAAGGTGAGCACTTTACAAGCTTTTAAAAGTCTGTTGAGAAAGAAAAATCTCCCGGGTCCTTTCCCTGCTACTCAGCGTAGTGAGGAGTCTCACTGGGGGCAGGTTCTGAAGTTGTTAGAACAATTGAAGCCTGACGTCAGAGACATTGAGGCCAGCCAGGTGTTATCTGGATCTGAGCAAGAGAATATGGAAACAGAAGAATGTCTTTGTGAAAGCATGTCCTCAGATTTTGAAATGGATTGTTCTTACTGTAAAAGCCAGAAGCAGTAAAGCTATTAGAGTTTTAAAATAGTGGGAAAAGCCAGAAGCTTTGAAACTGCATGACTTGAGGAAGGGTGTTAATTAAAGCCCTAAATTGAGCTAGCCAGATAAGCTCAAGGAAGCTGAGCGTGTTAGAAGTAAAAAAGCCAGTACTTGCAAAACTTGAATGGGAAAATACAATTGCTTTAAGGATTGATGCAAACGTTTTGCAGCTTGTTAAGGAAGCCAAGGTGCTATGCAAAGCCCTGAATGCCGTGAGAGTGTAATCCCTGCTGACAGAGGGGTTTGCTGCTCTGTTTAAACAAGCTAGCTGTGAAGACTAATGCATGGACTGTGCTGTATCATTTGAGCTTTGTTTTTCTTTTGGAGAAAGTATCCTGTATTTTTATGTTTGTGCAATACCTGAACTGATGCCAAAGAAGTTCAGTGGGCAGTAGAAAATAATTCCTGTGCAAAAATAAATTTTCCTGTTAAACTTGGAAACCTTCGGCTGTCTGTTTGATTGACAGCACAACTACAACATTGAGAAACTCTCAGCAATAAAAAGGGACATAAAGAGGTACCCCCTCCACGGTTAGGCAACCGCCTGACCAGTAGGAGGCCTTACAGTACCTAGCACTCTCCAAAAAAGACACAGGTTCCTCAATGCTTGCATCGGGTCAAGCAGTGATATCCTGGGTCCCTTTTAATAATGGTTTATGGACCTTTCCTCCAGGAACTTCTCCAAACCTTTTATAAACCCAGCTACACTAGCAGTTTTAACTACATCCTCTGGAAAAAAATTCCAGAGTTTGATTACACGTTGAGTGAAAAAATACTTTCTTTTCTTAGGGGCTTGTTTACAAAGCCGCGGTAGCGGTTTGCGATCGTAATCGGAGCCGCGGCCCCATTGATTTCAATGGGGCCGTGGCTGCGATCGCGATCGCGAACCACTACCACGGCTTTGTAAACAAGCCCCTTAGTCTTAAATAGGTTACCCTGTAGCTTCATTGCATGTCCCCTATTCTTTTTATATTCTGATGACGTAAACAATTGATCTACGTTTACCCGTTTCACTCCATTCATTAATTTATAGACCTCTATCATATCTCTCCTCAGCCGTATCTTTTAAAGGTTGAAGAGCCCCAACCTTCTAAGTCTCTCTTCATAGGAGTATCCTTCCATCCCCTTTACCATTTTGGTGGCTCTTCTCTTCACCTTTTCTAATAACACTATATCCTCTTTAAGATACGGCAACAAGATTTGCACACTATATTCAAGGTGTGGTCGTACCATGGAACGATACAGAGGCATTATAATATCCTTTGTTTCCTTTTCCATTCCTTTACTTATGATACCTAGCATTTTATTTGCTCTCTTTGCTGCTGCTGCTGCACACTGAGCCTAGGGTTTCAACATGTTATACACGATGACGCTTACATCTTTTTCCTAAGTACTGGCTCCCAATGTGGAACCTTGCATCGTGTAACCATAGTTTGGGTTGTTCTTTCCTAGGTGCATAACTTAGCAATTTTCCACATTAAATTTAATCTGCCATTTGGATGCCCAGTCTTCCAATTTATCAAGATTCTCTTGCAATTTTCCGCAATCCTCTTGGGTTTAACAACTTTAAATAGTTTTGTGTCATCTGCAATTTTGATAACCTCACTCGTTATACCCTTTTCGAGGTCATTTATGAATATGTCATAAAGCAGTGGACACAGCACAGATTCCTGAGGTACTCCACTATTCACCTTTTTCCATTGGGAAAATTGGCCATTTAGCCCTACCCTCTGCTTTCTATCTTTTAACCAGTTCCTGATCCACAATAGTACACTGCCTCCTATACCATGACTTTTTAGTTTTGCCAAACGTTTATGATGAGGGACCTTATCAAAGGCTTTCTGAAAGACCAGATACACTATATCAACTGACTCACCTTTGTCTACCAGTTTATTCACACCTTCAAAATAACAGATTAGTAAGACAAGATCTTCCTTGTCTAAAGCCATGTTGGCTATCTCCCATTAAGCCATGATTATCTACATGATGAGTAATTTTGTTCTTTATAATGGTTTTTACCATTTTTCCCGGTACTGACGTCAGGCTCACTGGTCTGTAGTTTCCAGGATCACCCCGGAATCCTTTTTAAAAATTGGCATTACATTGGTGATCCTCCAATCTTCAGGTATTACAGATGATTTAATGATAGTTCACAGATTACTAATAGCAGGTCTGCAATCTCATATTTCAGTTCTTTCAACACCCTTGGATGTATACCATCTGGTCCAGGTGATTTGCTACTCTTCATTTTATCAAATAGTTGTAATACATCTTCCTGGTATATCAATATGTCTTTCAATTCCTCTGCAGTAACATTTAAATACCACTTCAGTCATGGGTAACATCCCTACATCTTCCTCAGTAAAGACCAAAGCAAAGAATTCATTCAGTCTCTCTGCTATAGCATTGTCCCCCCTTACTGCCCCTTTTATTCCTCTATCATCTAATGATCCAACTGACTCTCACAGGTTTTTTGCTACAAATGTACATGAAAAGCCTTTATTATATGTTTTTGCTTCCACAGCAAGTATCTTCTCAAATTCTCTCTTTGCCTGCCTTATCAATGCCTTGCATTTAACTTGCCAGTGCTTGTGCTGTTTCCAGTTTTCATCATTTGGCTCTTTTTTCCATTTTCTGAAAGATGTTTTTTTGGCAACAACAGCCTCTCTGACCTCACCTTTAAACCATGCTGGCAGTTTTTTTTTTAATTCCTTCCATTTTTCTTAAAGCGTGGAATACAGCTGGTCAGGGCTTCCAAGATAGTATTTTTAAACAACACCAAAGCTTGATGTAAGCCGTTGACCTCTGCAACTGCTCCTTTTAGATTTTTCTTAACTGTTTTCCTCATTTTATCATAGTCTCCATTTTGAAAGTTAAAAGATAGTACTGTGGATTTCCTTACCATCCTTCCTCCATTAATTAAATCAAACGCGATCATGCTATGATCACTATTGCCAAGTGGCCCAACACCCTTATCTCTTGCACCATATCTGTTGTTCCACTAAGGACTAAGTCCAAAATGGCTTCCTCTCTGGTCAGTTCATGAACAGCTGCTCCAAGAAGCAGTCATTTATTTCATCTAGAAACTTTTATCTCCCTAGCATGTCCTGCCATGACACTGACCCAGTCAATACCGGGGTAATGAAATCACCCATTATTATTACCATTCTGTAACTTTTGTTAGCTTCCTTGATTTCTTTGAGCATTTCATCATTCATTTGTTCATTCTGGCCAGGTGGTCTATAGTACGACCCCACTGCCATCACCTTCCCCTTTTTACATGGAATTTTAATCAATAGAGACTCTACAGAAAATTTTATTTCCTGCAAAAATGTAATCCTTTGTGACTCAATATGCTCTCTGACATAGAGTGCAAGCCCTTCACCAATTTGATCAGCTCTATCATTACGATATAGTTTGTAACCAGGTATCATAGTGTCCCACTGGTTGTCCTCCTTCTACCATGTCTCTGAGATACCAATCATATCTAACTTCTCATTTAGTGCTATATATTCTAACTCTCCCACCTTACTTTTTAGATGGTGAAAGAGATAAGGGTGTTGGGGCCACTTGGCAATAGTGATTATAGCATGATCACGTTTGATTTAATTAATGGAGGAGGGATGCTAAGGAAATCCACAGTACTACCTTTTAACTTTCGAAAGGGAGACTATGATAAAATGAGGAAAATAGATAAGAAAAAACTAAAAGGAGCAGTTGTAAAGTTAAAGACTTACATCAAGCTTGGGTGCTGTTTAAAAATACTATCTTGGAAGCCCAGACCAGCTGTATTCCATGCTTTAAGAAAAGTGAAAGGAAGTCCAAAAAACTGCCAGCATGGTTTAAAGGTGAGGTCAGAAAGGCTGTTGTTGCCAAAAAAGCATCTTTCAGGAAATGGAAAAAAGAGCCAAATGACGAAAACTGGAAACAGCACAAACACTGGCAAGTTAAATGCAAGGCATTGATAAGGCAGGCAAAGTGAGAATTTGAGAAGAAACTTGCTGTGGAAGCAAAAACACATAATAAAGACTTTTTGAAGTACATTCATATCAAAAAACCTGTGAGAGAGTCATTTGGACCATTAGATGATAGAGGGATAAAAGGGGCAGTTAGAAGGGACAAGGCTATAGTGGAGAGACTGAATGAATTCTTTGCTTCAGTCTTTATTGAGGAATATGTAAGGATGTTACCCATGACTGAAACCATATGTAAAGGTGATACTGCAGAGGAATTGAAAGAAATATCGATATACCGGGCAAGGTACTTCAGGCCGGAAGGTCGGGGGTTCAAATCCCACTAGAGGACAGCAACCTTGGGCCGGATGGACTGGGGTTTCTAGTCCCACAGGTGCTCCTTGTGGTCTTGGGCAAGCCACTTAACCCTCCATAGCCCATGTTCCCTGTAAAATAGTTATCTCCAAGTTATAATGCCCTGTTCAATGTAATTTCGGTTTGTTCAATGTAAACCGCACTGATGCAGAATAGCGCGGTATATAAGAGAATGTTGTTGTTGTTGTTGTTAAGTGCCGTCGAGTCGGAGTCGACTCATGGCGACCCTCTGGATAGCTATCCTAAATTGTGTTCGGTCTTCAGTCAGGCGGCTCATTGTTGAAAGACTGGTACCCGTAGCTGCTGTTATTGTAGCGATCCATCTCATTGCTGGCCTTCCTCTTTTGCGTTGACCTTCTATCTTGCCAAGCATGATGTCTTTCTCTAATGATCTCTCTCTTCGCATGATGTGTCCAAAGTATGAAAGTCGAAGTCTTGTCATCTGAGCTTCTAAAGAAAGCTTAGGTTTGATCTCCTCTAGTACTGACTGGTTTGTTCTTCGGGCAGTCCATGGTATACACCTTATTCGCCGCCAGCACCATAATTCAAAGGCATCAATTTTCTTCCTGTCTGTCTTTTTCACTGTCCAGCTTTCACAACCATATGATGTTATTGAAAATACCATGGCTTGAACAAGTCGAATCTTTGTATGGAGAGAGACATCTCTGCTCTTGAGAATCTTATCTAGGTCTTTCATAGCCATTCTGCCAAGAGCAATGCGTCGTCTGATTTCTTGACTGCTTGTTGCTTCTTTATTGATAGTTGATCCAAGTAGGTTAAAGTTGTTCACGATTTCAATTTCTTCTCCTTCAATGATGAACCTGTTGATTATGCCAGTTGTCATGATCTTTGTCTTCTTTACATTAAGGTGCAGGCCCATTTGAAGACTATGTTTTTTGATTGTGAGAAGCAAATGTTTCAGATCATCTTCACTTTCAGCTAGTAATGTGGTATCATCAGCATAGCGAAGGTTGTTGATGAGTCTTCCACCAATCTTCACACCTCTGTTGTCTTCATACAGTCCTGCTTCTCTGATGATTTGTTCTGCATATAAATTAAACAGGTAGGGGGAAAGTATGCAGCCTTGTCTTACACCTTTGCTTATTTTAAACCATTCTGTTTCTCCTTGTTCCGTTCGAACTGTTGCTTCTTGATCAATGTACAGATTGTGCAAGAGAACTATCAGGTGTTCTGGTATACCCATGCTTCTTAATGTGGCCCAGAGTTTCTCATGGTTTACACAGTCAAAAGCCTTGCTATAGTCGATAAAGCACAAATAGATATCCTTTTGGTATTCTTTAGTCTTTTCAAGGATCCATCTCACATCCGCAATGATGTCTATCGTTCCTCGCCCTTTCCTGAACCCTGCTTGCACTTCAGGTAGTTCTTGTTCTAGGTATGGCTGTAGTCTCTTTTGAATAATCTTCAGTAGAACCTTGCTGGCACGTGGGATCGGAGCGATTGTGCGATAATTTCCACAGTCAGTTGGATCACCTTTCTTTAGTATTGGTATAAACACAGATCTTTTCCAGTCAGTTGGCCATGATGTTGTCTTCCATATTTCTTGGCAGAGCCTTGTAAGTACGGTAACAGCTGCATCAGATTGCTGCAATACTTCTATGGGAATGCTATCAATGCCTGGTGCTTTGTTCTTTGATAAGGCTTTCAATGCTGCTTCAACTTCTTCTTTCATCACCAATGGTTCCTGATCATAAGGTATAGGTTGAAACGGCTGTTGGTCCACTTGATCTTTATCATATAAAAACTCTGTATATTCCTTCCACCTTTTCTTGATCTTCTCAGCATCATTCAACATAGAACCTTGAGCATCTTGTAACATTCCAATTCGAGGCTGGAACTTTTTCTTTAACTCTCGCAGCTTTAGGAAAGCCGATCTTGTTCTTCCTCTAATAGTTTCTGCTTCTATTTCCTTGCAAGTGTCATTGTAGTACTTTTCCTTGTCCTGTCTTGCTGCACGTTGGAAATCTCTGTTGAGTTCTTCGATTGTCTTTCTTTCTCCTTTGGCTTTAGCTTCTCTGCGTTTCCGGGCAATTTTCAGAGTTTCTTCCGTCATCCATTTTGGCCGTTTTTGCTTTTTCACCTTTTGTAGAGACTTCTCGCTTTCTTCCAGCACAACCTTCTTGATGTCATTCCATAACTCTTCCGGAGCTCTGTCATTTGTATCTAAAGCAGCAAATCGATTTTGCAGGCAGTCTTTAAATTCCAGTGGTATATTCTCAAGGTCATATTTTGCTGCATTCATGAGTGGTTTGCTCTTTTTCAACTTTAGCTTGAGTTTGCATACTAGTAGTTGATGATCTGTACCACAGTCAGCTCCAGGTTTTGTCTTTGTTGATGTTACAGAGCTTTTCCATCGTTGACTTCCACAGATGTAGTCAATTTGATTTTTATACAATCCATTGGGTGAAGTCCATGTGTACAGTCGCCGCTTGTGTTGCTGGAAGAAGGTGTTTGAGATGAATAGATCATTGGTCTTGCAGAATTCTATCAATCTTTCTCCAGCTTCATTTCTGTTGCCAAGTCCATATTTTCCAACTACTTTGCCTTCTTCTTTGTTGCCAAATTTTGCGTTCCAGTCACCCATGGCTATCAGGATATCCTGTTTGCATGTTCTGTCAATTTCAGCTTGTACTTGTTCATAGAACTCTTCAATTTCATTCTCTTCTGCAGCTGTTGTTGGGGCATATACTTGAATTATAGTTGTGTTGATAGGCAATCCTCGTAGACGAATAGAGATTAAGCGTTCGCTGACTGCATTGTATTTCATTACAGTTCTTGCAAGTTTCTTCTTTATTATAAATGCAACACCGTTTCTTCTTTGTCTTTCATTTCCAGCATAGTAGACCATGTGATCATCTGATGCAAAGTGCCCGATGCCAGTCCATTTCAGTTCGCTGACACCCAACAGATCAAGTTGTACACGTTCCATTTCATTCTTGACCACCTCCAACTTCCCTTGGTTCATGCTTCGTACGTTCCATGTTCCAATGTGTAAGACATCTTTACAGCTTCTGACTCTCATTTCATGCGCAGCTACATCAGCAGTCAGACTTCCCGAGGGCTTTGATCCAACCACATCATAAATGCTGGCTTTACTCTGAAAAGTCTTCAGCTCTTCCCCAGTAGCTAGTTGAGTGCCTTCCGACCTGGGAGTCTCATCTTCCAGCACCATAGCACAATTTGTTTTGTTGTAACTATCCATTGGGTTTTCATGGCAAGATACAGAAGTAGATTGCCGGGCCTTCCTTCCGCGCAGTTTAAGTTTGGTGTTGTTGCCGTTGTCACAGAAATGTGATCCTCTGCCGTCAACACTATCCCATTCTGCTGCTGCCCAGATGGGTGGTTTGTCTTCGTCTGGCACCTCAGCTGAGACCTGTCCATCTTGGGAGACCCTGCCAGTAGTTAAACTACCGATAGTTTAGCTCTCAGCATCACTGATGCACGCAAGCCCTCACAGCACGACAAGCTACTAGAGGATTCCAGACCTTGCTGTCCATAACCACCATAAGACTGTTGGCCTTGTGTGTTCTGACTTTCATAGGTTGAACCACTCTGTTCTTGAGTTTGTCCATAGCCTGATTGCTGTTGTCCATAGTTTGCATTATAACTTCCATAGTTCTCTCCATAGGTGTCAGCAGCCTGTCCATAACTAGAGTATCCTTGCTGTGCTTGCCCATAGCTCTGGCTTGCTTGATTACCATATGCAGAATAGCTCTGCTGCTGCTGGCCTCCAGAATGACCATAACTTCCAGAATCCGAAGACATACTGGCGACCCAGCAACTGCTTATTCGGGCGATTAGATTTCACTCGATACTCCCGCTGTTAGTTCACTCTTCGAAGGCCCTAGGTGACGACTACTACTAACAGGAAACCGGAAGTGATGGTACTTGGTCTGACCCACTAGAGAATGTAAATAAAATAAATAAATAAATAAATAAGATGTATTTCTACTATTTGATAAACTGAAGTTTAGCAAATCACCTGGACCGGAAGGTATACATCCAAGGGTGTTGAAAGAACTGAAATATGATATTGCAGACCTGCTATTAGTAATCTGTGAACTATCATTAAAATAATCTGTAATACCTGAAGATTGGATGATGGCCAATATAACGCCAATTTTTAAAAAGGGTTCCAGAGGTGATCTGGGAAGCTACAGATGGTGAGCCTAATGTCAGTACCAGTTAAAATGGTTGAAACTATCATACAGAACAAAATTACTCAACATGTAGATAGTTATGGCTTAATGGTAGACAGCCAACATGGCTTTAGACAAGGAAGATTTTGTCTTACTAATCTGTTATGTTTTTGGAAGGTGTGAATAAACAGATAGACAAAGGTGAGTCAGTTGATATAGTATATCTGGACTTTCAGAAAGCCTTGGACAAGGTCCCTCATCAGAGACTTTTGGCCAAACTAAAAAGTTATGGGGTGGGAGGTGATGTACTATTGTGGATCAGGAACTGGTTAAAAGATAAAAAGAAGAGGGTAGGGCTAAATAGCCAATTTTTCCAATGGAAAAATGTGAATAGTGGAGTATCCCAGGGATCTGTGCTGGGTCCGCTGCTTTTTGACATATTCATAAATGACCTGAGAAAGGGAAGAACGAGTGAGATTATCATATTTGCAGATGACACAAAACTATTTAAAGTTGTTAAAACCCATGAGGATTGTGGAAAATTGCAAGAGGATCTTCATAAACTGGAAGACTGGGCATCCAAATGGCAGATGAAATTTAATGTGGACTACTGCAAACTTATGCACCTAGGAAAGAACAGCCCAAACTATGGTTACACGATGCAAGGTTCCACATTGTGAACCACCACCCAGGAAAAAGATTTATGCGTCATCGTGGATAACGTTAAAACCCTCCACACAGTGTGCAGCGGCGGCCAAGAGAGAAAATACAGTAGAATGCTAGGTATCATAAGGAAAGGAATGGAAAAGAAAACAAAGGATATTATAATGCCCCTGTATCGTTCCATGGTGCTTCTGCACCTTGAATATTGTGTGCAATTCTTGTCGCCGTATCTTAAAAAGGATATAGCATTATTAGAAAAGGTACAGAGAAGAGCCCCAAAATGGTAAAGGGGATGGAAGGATACTCCTATGAAGAGAGGCTAAAAAGGTTAGGGCTCTTCAATCTGGAAAAGAGATGGCTGAGGGGAGATATGATAGAGGGAGATAAATTAATGAATAGAGTGTAACGGGTAAACGTAGATCGATTGTTTATGTCATCAGAATATAAAAAGACTAGGGGACATGCATTGAAGCTACAGGGTAACCTATTTAAGACTAATAAGAGAAACTATTTCGTGCAATCAAACACTGGAATTTATTACCGGAGGATGTAGAAAAAGCTGTTAATGTAGCTGGGTTTAAAAAGGTTTGGACAAGTTCCTGGAGGAAAGGTCTATAAACCATTATTAAAAGGGACTCAGGATATCACTGCTTGACCTAATACAAGCACTGAGGATCCTGTGTCTTTTGGGGAGACTGCTAGATACTCATGTCCTCGATTGGCCACGTTTGGAAACAGGATATTGGGCTTGATGGTCCTTGGTCTGACCCACTATGGCATTTCTTATGTTTTTACCCCTGAAGAGGATGAGGAGTGGAGAAGTGCAAGGTTGAAGAGGGTGATGTGAGCTCATTACAGATTGCTGGTGGGCCCCTGGTCACCCAAAAGGGAAGCTCTGGCCTCAGACCCCCCATGAATGGGGCTGCCAAGCAGCTAGTCAAGACTGTATATAGCCTGTGAGCTGTTTCAGGAGCAGCAGAGCAAGTCAGTTGAAAAGGTGAGCCCCTGGACCCTGGAGGCGCCTCAGGCTGAGGCCACCACCACCAAGCTTCACCCTCTGAAATGGCCACGATGAGCATTGGCAGGACAATAATAGAAAAGAGCTACAAGGGACCCAGCAATGGCATCAGACCCTACACTACCCGATGGAGATCTCAAAATGCCAAAAAACAAAACAAAACGGTGCTCCAGGCTTTGCTGTGGCAAAAATAAACAGTCTTTGGAGAAATCCACTGGAGGTTACAGACCGCATTGGTCCATGCAGCTGAACATTGAAGCGACAAATTTAAAAATGATCATTAAAAATTTCACATCGAAAAAAGGCGGGGCCACGATGTTAAAGGAACCCCAAAAAGGGAATCCCAGCACCTGTTTCTCTAACTAGAGAAATCCTAGTCGGGAAGCCCCGGATACCCACACAGGCGTGTGAGATCCAGCTGTGGATTAAAAAACATGTTTATTTGTTTGTTTATTTAATTTTCAGCTGCATTTTTTGAAAGCAGAAGACAGCCAAATATTGCCCATTGAAACAATGGGAAAAATAAGAAATATGAAAATATCAGTACAATATAGGGCATGCAGACAAGGACAGCAAGAGGAAAGAGGGGCCTTGGTCTAACTTACCGACCCACCTCAGGGGTCTTGTGGGACCCTCCAAGTGTCAGTAACCTGTAGGAAACAGCATTGGACATGGGCATACCTGTGCGCTAAGCAATATTCATTCTTTCCAGACTCACTCACAATGACTACTGCACCGTATGTGAGCTAGGAGAGTCAAACCTATGTGCACTGTTGCACCAGTCCAAACACCTTGCCACCTGGCAGAGGCATACAATTCTGTCTTTTCTCAGTGCTGCACCAGGGAATAAATTAAGGGGTATGTTTACTAAAGTGCGGTAAACATGAATAACGCGCGTAGTATGACGTTAACGCTCGTTAGCGCATTATAACGCGCGTAATCACGCGCCAACAAGCGTTAACGTCATACTACGCACGTTAACCGTAGTAAACGATCATAAACTCCCGCGGTGCGGTAAAACAACGCAGAAGATGGCGAGAGGGCGGAGAGAAGGGGTCAATGGGTGGAGAGTGGGCGGGGAGAGGCTCCCCTCACACTAACGCGCTGAATTTCAGAGCTCAATTCCAACGCAAATGAAAACCTGCCGTTAAAGGCATATTAAAGGGGAGAGAAACCATTTAGGTGTCTGCAATATACAGCCCAGGCAGGAAAACAAAAAAAAGTGATAAGTGTGATACATGTGCACAGAACAAAAGGGCACAGAAACACTGAAAATGACCCCAACAAACTGGATAAAAACAATAACCAAGCTGGTCAATAGTGGTATCAATGAGAAACATACCTCTCCCCCCCCCCCCCCGAGTAAGCTCCATAGAACAGATATAAATCGTGGAAGGGTCTATACTCCGTCCCCATACAAGGTGAATGGGCCCACAGTGAAATAGCGCTGCTCAGGGTTTCCCCCACCATCAGACAGGGTGCCTATGGCGTGCACATCTCCCGCAACAGCAGGGCGGGAATGTCGGAATGGCAACTGGACAGATGCTGGAGAAGGGGATACAGAGGGCCGCAGGTGGCACATGCTGTGGTGCAGCTGGGCCACAGTGCGGACTAGGGCGATGCCTAGGTGGCCCATACGAATGCTGAAACAGCAGAGCAGCCAGACAGCAACTGCTGAAGGCCCAACATGGGCACAAGTGTGTTTCCCAAAGTGTCACAGGGGACAGCAGCCAACAGCAACCCCCAAGGGCATGGAACATTGGCAGGCAGGGCTGGGGGGGAGCGTGGACGTCTATGCAGGCACCCCTACCCTAGAACTCACACCATAGGCAGCTGCATACCTGCACACTGGATTGCCTGAAACTGCGCACCACCAGCTCCAACAGCAGAAGGGCATATCAGCAAGGTGGCTGAGGGATACGTGTGGTGGAGGGGGCAGTGGCAGCTGGCCAGAGCAGACCATGGCCGAGCCCTGTGTAAGTGGGTGCCATGCACTGCAACAGACAGGCCCTGTCTGACCAACAGTCAAGGTACCACCAGGGAATACACCATCTCTGTGATAACATGGTGGTGCAGTGCACAAAACCACTGTATTCAGAAACTGAAGGTCCCAGGTTCAAGTCCCAGCTGTGGTTTCCGCCAACCCAGTCCTCATATTTTACCCACCACTATAAAGTCCTAATACAGACAGAACCTGTTTTGCAGATGATGTAAACATGCCCAAAACACCTACATCCTACCCTACAGAGCACGGACACCATAAACATACCCATTACCTAGAGCAGAGCCTCCCAAATGCAGTCCTGGAGGGCCAAACACCCATTCCGGTTCCATGCTGCCTCTGATAAAGATGCCTGTGCTGCATTTCTATGCACCACCCCCATGCTATGCAGATATATCTCATGCATATTCATGAGGGACAGCATGAAAATCCGAACAGTGTTTGGCACACCAGGACTGGAGTTGGGAAACACTGCCGTAAAGCAGCAGCCAACAGGGGCAGACACACCCGGACCCACTGGCCCCATTATCCAAAGCCACCTGGAGAGGCAGGTTCTTTGGGCTCTGCGTGCATCTCCCAATACTAGCACCTGCATACCTTAGTAATGCCACCTTAAACCTGGGAATATGGTACACATCTATCAAAAGGTTGCTATGATTACTGGCAGATAGCAATCCCTAGCTTAAGTACAATTTTTCTCTGAGTGAGCTGCAGCACAGCAACCTTTCTGATGTCTGTGGAGTGTGCTACAGGTCCTGTGTCTGACAGTGTTTACCAACCTGTGCAGTGACACCTACAGTTTTGCGTACCATAGCCATTCCTGCACTGTGCCCAACTCCTCCATAGCTGCACAATGTTGGCATAGGTGTGGGGAGTGTGTGTCTGTCTATCAAGTGTGCGGTGGCTGCCAACATCCCGCACAGCCCTAAGTGCTAGCACTGTTGCCAGTATTGGCCTGCCAATGTGCCTAATGAGGAGCAAGGTACTGTGGGAATAGCCTGGATAGGGTGGCCTGACCTGGCTGCATCTGCACAAGGCATAGGGCAATGGCTCGGACATTGTAGTGCCCGGCCACCACCTGCATGGACAGGGTGGCCATAGCATGTCCTGCTGGGAGGTCACTCTCACCCTGACTGAGCAGTGACCATTGCATGGCTAGGTTCCCCCATAGTGCTCAATGGCATTTCTCTCATGTGATATCTATGGGTTCCCTTTTGGGGCCCAATCACTGACTTATCTGCTTTGTGTGTATGCTGACATTTCTGTTCTGGGTGCCTGTATCTTCTCCAGGACCATGCACTATGGACTAGCTGGCAGACTGTCTGCAGCTAGTATGTGTCTTGCTGGAACACCTCGCAGGGTGCAGCGGCTGGAGGCGTGCTGCTGGAGAATGTCAGATAATGTTGGGGATGTAACACTAGTGATACAGGTCAATTTTCGTTTTTTAGAGGAGACAATCTTATACCAAAAATGACAGTCCTCAATACTACTACCTCGGAATAAATATTCAATTAGATGTGGGCTACACAAGTGCTTATTTCATCAATAGATGTGACTTAGAACCAGGTCTCAGACTTTTATCAGTACTTGTGATGGGTGTTAACCCTTGCAGTACTCTTTAGCATCAATGACCACGGTTCTCTATATCGTTCCTTTCCTCAAAGCTATCAGTACACAGTCCCGATATGAGCTTAAGGCTTCTGTTTTCATATAGCCATACAATTAAAGGAATGGAACTTAACTCAAGAATGAATTTAGAGTGAAGATAAGCTCTTGATTAAACTTTCCCCGACGCCGTCTGTCGGCACCGCTTCCGCGTTTCACAGATTGTTTCTTCAGGGGTTGAGCTTCATCAAATAGCTAGAAAATAACACATTCTTAATGTAATTCCAAGCTCTATTAACATATATATCAAGACTGTATTGCTTAGTTTCTCTTCTCATACCTTAATGTGTTGACAATGATTATTTCTTTAATTTTCTCATTTTCTCATTTTCAAGCGCATACCGTATATCCTTCACACTGAGGTCTTCAGCCTCAGAACGCCGCGCATGCGGGATGGTGCAAGTCAGGGCCATTTAAAACCCAGGTGTGTACATGACGTAACCTAGTGATGACTCATACACAGGCGCCCCATTCAATGCTATTATTGAGACCCCCTGGGGACACTGTGCCTAGGCGGTGGATCCATCGCTGCTCATTAATAATTAACGCTTGTTCCCTGGTTTTTCCATTCCTCCCTCCCAGCGTCCTGTCAACACAAAAACATCGTAAATCTTCAAAGCTATGATGCAGTTGCAAACAATGAGCTACCAACGGAGCTTCCTGCACTTGGCAGCGTAGCCGGCTGCGATGTTCAGTAATACGTGTTTTAAAAGACCGAACTGTTTTCCCAATGTACAATAGTTGGCATGGACATCTTATGCCATAAACTACAAAATCTGTTGTGCAGGAAGTTTGATGCCGTAAGCGATAGATCTTGTGGTTATACTCAAATTATGCACACTCTTCAGAAATGCAGCATATGGAACAATTACCGCAAGGGTGATGACCAGGGTTGATTGGGTCAGTTGTCTCTGGGTGGAGGACGGCGGGACTTAACTTTTCTTTAATGTTCTGATGGCGGGTCCAGACACAACAGACCTTTTTAGTCCCTAAACCTGGTAACATACTGACAACATTATAATGCCGCTGAATAATCTTTTGTATGTGTTTGTCATATGGGGAATGTTTCGTAATAAAGTTAATATTGTCGTTATCTGATTGGGACACCTTTCTTGGTTCTAACAGAAGCGCCCGATTATTGTACAAGGCGCGTTTATAGGCTGAATGCACCACCCGCTCCGGGTAGCCACGTTGTAAAAAATCTTGCATCAGCTGCTTAGCCTGTCGTTTATATTCCTGTGTATCCGAACAATTACGCCGGTAGCGTAAAAATTGTGACAGGGGAAGGCTGTTCCGCAGTTGCTGTGGATGGCCACTGTCATAGTGCAGGAACGTGTTCCTATCAATCGATTTCCTATATAGTGAGGTGGACCAGCCAGTGATTCCTTTAGTGACGGTAATGTCTAAAAAGTTCAAACATATTTTGTTGTTCTCATATGTAAATTGAATAGCAGAGTCTAAGCTATTCAGCCATATGAAAAATTGTTGTAAATAGAGCTCAGACCCCCGCCACAACATGAATACATCGTCTATATAGCGCTTCCACATTAATACCTGGGCTGCATAAGGTGAGTGAGTTAACCAGCGCTCTTCATACGCTGCCATGAATAAATTGGCCACAGAAGGTGCACTAGTTGCGCCCATGGCAACTCCGGTCTTCTGAAGATACAGTTGTTGCTCAAACATGAAAAAAATTTTGAAAATCACCAACTCCGCCAATTGAGAAATGAATGAAATGTGTTCCGATGAGAGATCCTCTCTGCGTTGGAGAGCAGTGACTATTGTATCATGAGCCGCTGTTTGCGGAATGCTGGTGTACAGAGAGGAAACGTCTAACGTTACTAAAAAAACGTCATCTGCTGAAGCCCAGGCGGCATGTAAAGCCAAAAGTTGTAAAAA
The DNA here is from genome assembly GCA_033557465.1 of Ichthyophis bannanicus. Lineage (NCBI taxonomy): Eukaryota > Metazoa > Chordata > Amphibia > Gymnophiona > Ichthyophiidae > Ichthyophis > Ichthyophis bannanicus. The sequence continues at coordinate 763,646,020 of CM066033.1, forward strand.
ATGGGCGGTATCTCGAATAAACGAGGTCATAGCTGGCAATAAAGGACGCAGAAACGAATCTATGTACACCGACAAGGGTTCCAATACTGAGCCTCTTGTAGAGACGATGGGACGTCCAGGCGGAGAACTCAGATTTTTATGAATTTTAGGAACTAGGTAAAGTTTAGATCTGAGACCTGGTTCTAAGTCACATCTATTGATGAAATAAGCACTTGTGTAGCCCAAATAATCATTGTCAACACATTAAGGTATGAGAAGAGAAACTAAGCAATACAGTCTTGATATATATGTTAATAGAGCTTGGAATTGCATTAAGAATGTGTTATTTTCTAGCTATTTGATGAAGCTCAACCCCTGAAGAAACAATCTGTGAAACGCGGAAGCGGTGCCGACAGACGGCGTCGGGGAAAGTTTAATCAAGAGCTTATCTTCACTCTAAATTCATTCTTGAGTTAAGTTCCATTCCTTTAATTGTATGGCTATATGAAAACAGAAGCCTTAAGCTCATATCGGGACTGTGTACTGATAGCTTTGAGGAAAGGAACGATATAGAGAACCGTGGTCATTGATGCTAAAGAGTACTGCAAGGGTTAACACCCATCACAAGTACTGATAAAAGTCTGAGACCTGGTTCTAAGTCACATCTATTGATGAAATAAGCACTTGTGTAGCCCACATCTAATTGGATATTTATTCCGAGGTAGTAGTATTGAGGACTGTCATTTTTGGTATAAGATAATGTTGGGGGGCAGCTGCACATTTCCAAACCTGCCATCTGTCTACCATTGCCTTATGGATGTGTAGTGCTCTGTCTGTTCCCCAACAGGACTGGGGATGATGGTTCCCTCTACTGCTACCATTGCAGTGAGGTAGACTGTGGATTTATTGGTGGGTGAACCTGTTCTGCACCCTGAGCCCCAGAGGGTGGGTTGTGTGGTGGTACATAATCCCCCCCCCCACAGCAGGTAACCATGGCACCAACACCGGCTATTCACTATTTTGGGTGCATAAGCGCCCATAGGGACTAGACATGACCGAGACATACAGCAGGACACAGATGTATTCAAGGTGTGTATAATGGAACTACAGACAACACACTGATGGGGACCTGCAGCATGGGGTATGTCAGCCATGAAAGGTGCTGTGGACCTGGTGCTGGCCACCCCACCTCAACCTCAGGGTGGTCACAGTACCCACACAATGTGACTGTCTGTGTTTACTCTGTGGCAGTGCCACACATGGTCTGTTCCCCCTACCATGCCGAGGTGCTGTGGGGCTGCACATGGTCAGGACCCCCATCAGCCCTAGGTGATGGGGGGGGGGCACACCTCAACATATGACCATCTGTACACAGCTGATTTGCATGTGCAGTGCATCATGGGTGTGACTGCTCCAATCCAACCCTGTGAACCCCTGCAGATGGACTGTGTGGTGAAATGAAGTCCCTCTGTCAAATACACACAAGCTCTCCATTGCTCCCAATGCCACCCCGACATATATCCAATCAGGGACTCCCTCTGTGCCGTTCTTTCCACACACCCTCCTCAATCCATCTAAACAAAAGGGGCATTAAAAATGTGAGATACATCTCCACATTGAGGACATATCTAGCCAAAGGAATATGAATGTACCCAAATGTGAGATGTGTGCAGCAGAAGGTGTTATAAAACATGATGCCAACTCTGCAATATGTAGCTGCAGTACTAAAAAGTGGGGGTTGTAAAATCCAGCTCTTGCTCACAGGCTCTGATAAGCCATAGGCCAGCAAAATTAGAGATGGTAGCATTAATGTTAGGTGCAATACACCCTCAAGGATATGTAATCTAAAGTGCCCACGCTGGAACCAACGCACGTACTTACGCCCGCACCAACGCACGTATCCACGCGCGGTGTTACGCCCGTATCAACATGTAGATATTGTGAGACGCCCGTGGTGCTGCGACTAGGCGGTTGCCTAGTGGGGAGCGCGGGACGTCACTCTTCTTTGTGTAGTTGTGGGTTTGCTTTGTCAGCAATCCGAATGGAAGAGGAACACAGGACAATTTGTTACTTAAATTGCTTTTATTTATTTCTTTCTGGAACCAACTTTTGGCAAGTGACCTTGCTGAGGCAAATGACCTTGATAAGGCAAACAATATCACAAACTGAAAATATAGGATATTTTCTCCCTTTAGACTTCTCAGCAATATTTCTTCAAGTAGTTACTTCACTCTTGATTACTCTTTTCAGCTTCTTTCATTTACAAAGCAGTGTAACACTTTTTAAATGCACAGTTTTCCAAAAACTTCTGTAAGACAGTTTTTGACCTTTACTCTCAGCTGCTGCAGATTAGGATATCTCTCCTGTGCTGCCTCCTGGTTTAAAACGCTAGCCCTGTTAAGCCTGGCTTCTTCAGAGATACAATTGGCTGCTTTAAACAATGAGGTTCATATGACTTCTTGTCTGCTTTTCAGCTTGGCACATAACAACACCAGCACAGATATCTTCTTAACCTGTTACTCACAGCTTCTTATAAAAGTATTAAACACGGCTTATACAAATCCCACACTCCATGGATTCCGCAGAGGATATTGGAGAGTCTGAGTATGAGTCTACTTCCATTTCTTCTGGGGTACTGTAACACTCAGGGCTTGGGGCACGTTCTGGAACGCTATGCTTCACGTCCTTTAAAAGCCTAAGAAGCTTCCCCCATTTTAACTTCTGGGGTCCCCTTTTTACCGGGTCAAAAGCTCTTGCCCTTCTTCCTCTTAGACACTCCTGTTCAGGACACACACAACTTGCTTTACTGGCAGAAACCCTCTTCCCAACTGGTTTTCTATACTGCCTAATCACAGACTCAGGACTTGAGCTGTCACTCTCAGAATCAGTTATATACTCTTGACGTTTTCCCCAGCTCCACTCATGCCCACAATCTTTGCACTTGCCTTGGGAGTTATGGCTGGTCCCCTTTGAACCTCCAGGCCTTACAGCTTTATGCTGCTGTTCCTTCCCTTGGCTCCTCTGGACTCTTGGCCTCTCCTCCTGGCTTTTAGCATGCAGTTTTCCTTGAGCACGTCCTCTCTCTGTGTTTCTGCTTGTGTCTCTCTTTTTCCTCGTGTCTCTTGCTGTGCCTCTGCTTGTATTCCTCAGCCCTCCTGCCTCTCTCTCTGTCTCTTTCTTCGTTGCCTCTCTCTTCGTTGCCTCTGTATCTCTTGCCTGCCCACTTCCTGAGTGACGCAGCTTAAATATCCTGCAGCTTGTTTCCTTTCCTGGCCCCACCCCCTCTCTGTCTGCACGAGCTCTAGAGGCTGGGTGTGGCTTCAAGCTATCCCTATTAGTGTGTATTCTAGCCTCATTCTCTGCCTGAGAGCTATGCTGTAGTGAGCCCTTCCCCCGCTCATGAGAAAAAAACTCTTTTTTCCTAGTTTTAAAAGGCTCAGCTACCTGCGCATCACCACATATCCCCCCCCTTAAGCTATTACCGGCTGGCGCCACAACCCGCGCACAGCTGGTAATCCTAGACAGTGCATCTGCGTTGGTATGGAGCTTCCCGGCCCTATGCTGTATGCGGAAATCAAATTCTTGGAGAGCCATATACCAGCGCGTCAAACGTGCATTACTGTCCTTCATTTTGTTTAACCACTGTAATGGGGCGTGATCAGTGACCAACAGAAACCTCCGTCCGGTTAAATAAAAGCGTAACGCCATTACCGCCCACCTTATTGCCAGGCATTCGCGTTCAATTGTCGAATACTTTCTCTCCGGAGGGGTAAGCTTACGGCTTAAGAACATCACGGGATGTTCCGTTCCCTCGTGTTTCTGTGACAACACTGCTCCAAGGCCCGTTTCCGAAGCATCGGTTTGGACGATAAAAGCCTGGTTAAAATCCACCCCGCGCAAAACCGGTGCCTCACACAACTTTTCTTTCAATATTTTAAAGGCCTGTTCCGCGATCCCAGACCACTGCAACTGTGTAGGGGCATTCTTTTTAAGCATCTCGGTAAGAGCTGCACTCTCCGTTGCGAAATGTGGGATAAAACGGCGGTAATAGCCGATTAGGCCCAAAAAGCTCCGAAGTTGCTTCTTCGTCTGCGGCTTCGGGAACATCCTAACGCTCTCTACTTTATCCAAGAGCGGCTTTACTATACCATGGCTGACCAAGTGTCCCAAATACTTTACTTCAGTCGCACCAAACATACACTTAGCCGGGTTGAGCGTGAGGCCTGCCCGCCTCATCGCCTCCAACACAGCCTTGACCCGAACCAAATGCTCATCCCACCGCAAGCTATGGATGACGATGTCATCCATATACGCTGTCGCGTAAGACTGGTGTGGGCGGAGGACCATGTCAACTAACCGCTGACACGTCGCTGCAGCCCCATGAAGACCAAAGGGCATCCGGCGAAATTGGAATAGTCCAATTGGCGAACTAAATGCGGTCTTTTGGCGAGATTCCCTGGTGAGGGGAATCTGCCAATACCCTTTGGTCATGTCTAATGTGGTCAAGTATGTGGCTCGTCCTAAACGATCCAAGAGTTCCTCTATTCGAGGCATAGGGTAGGTGTCAAACCTGGAGATGTCATTAACCTTACGAAAGTCAATACAAAACCGTAGTGACCCATCAGGTTTTGGCACTAACACTATTGGGTTGTTCCAGGGGCTTTTAGACTCTTCTATTATTCCCAACCTCAACATTTCCTGGACCTGCCTTATGACCTCCGCATGCTTTGCCTCAGGGAGTCTGTAGGGGCGTTGGCGGACTACTTCGCCATATGGGGTGACTATCTCATGTGCCACCAGGTTTGTCTCCCCTGGTAAAGGGGTAAGGACATCTGAGAACCCACCCAGCAATTTGGACATTGCCTCCCGCTGAGCCCATGAGAGATCCTCTCCCATCCTGAGTACCTGCTCTGCTTTATTATCCACGAGCTGTGGGCCTAAGTCCTCCTCTTCCCTCTCCACACAATTAGCAGTCAAACCCTTCATCTCGGCTTTCCCTGTAGAGCCAAAGCCACCCGAACCCCGGGCAGTAGGGGATAACTCATCCACCTCCTCTATGGGTGGGAACCCTACCCGCTCACAAATAAATTGAGCAATGCGATCCCCCACACTCACCCTAAAATCCTTGCGTGCAAAATTAAATAAGAGAACTTTTATGGATCCCCGGTAATCCGGATCAATGACCCCTGCCCCCACATCAATAAAATTCTTGAGAGCCATCCCTGACCGAGGGGCAATTCGGCCATAACAGCCAGGCGGTATTTCCACCTGGATGCCCGTCTCTACTAGGGCCTTCCCCTGTCTTGGTACGACCGTATCCACAGCACTGCAGAGGTCAACTCCCGCAGCCTGCTCTGTCGCCCGCTTGGGCACCGTAGCCTCCGGGGTGGTCCTACAGACCCTAAGTATGAACTTAGGCTTTGGGTCGGTTTTTTCCCTCTGGGGCTCTTTCTTCCCTCCCTGTTTACCCGTGGTTCCAAACAAAGGAGCAGGTAGAAAGCTGGCTCTTCCCTTCCTGTGAGTGTTTTTGGCAGGAGTGATTAAGTCCCCCTGGAAGGATGTCCCTGGCACTGGGTCTTCCTGAGGGCTATTTCCTCTTTCTATGGGCTTATAACCTGTACGGGTAGTAATCATACCTTTTTTACTATCCTTTAGCTTGGGGTCAGCCACCTTTCCTAACTGGGGTAAGGTTTTCTCCCTAGCTATGGTATTTTCAGTAGCCCTCTTTTCTCCTAGCCTGGGGTCAGCAACCTTTCCTATCTCGGGTAAGGTTTTCTCCCTGGCTAGATTACCTACTTGCGGAAAGGTAGCTGGTTGGTTGGCTTCTCCCTGCAACTCTTCCGCTAAACCCTTCCTGAACTGTGGCCAGTCACGGCCCAGCACTACCTCGTGTGGAAGCTTGGGTACTATGGCCACCTCCATTTGTTTTCTCAGGCCTACTCCCTCTATTATCACAGACTGTACAGGGTAGGTAGAAGCGGCGCCATGGACACAGCATATCCTAATATGATTCCCAGAGGTCCGTGGTGAGGGTTCGTCTTTCGCCTCTATTTGATGCCAGAGCCTCTGGGAAATCATAGATTGGTCTGCGCCTGAGTCCAATAATGCCTCCGTTGATATTCCCTCTACCTTCACTCTCAACAGGAACCCTTCTCCTGCCTCTCTGTGCTGGGTTGTTATTAAGGCCTTCTTGGCTCTACAGTCCCTCTTTAAATGACCAGCTTCTCCGCACGAGAAACACTTTCTCTGCATTTTATATCCTTTATACAGTTTTTCATTTTCTTCTGCACATTCCTCAAGCTTGGCCTTCCTTTCTAGTAACTCCATTTTGTTATTTTTGAAAACACCCCCTCTCTCTGGGCTTAACTTGTTAGCCTCCAGAAAGCGGTCGGTCAAAGCAATGGCCTCCCGGGTGTTCTTGCAATCTTGGAGTACTAGGAAGGTTTGCACATTGCTTGGTACAGACTCCATGTATTGCTCTAGGATAATTGCATCTAATATAGACTCCATATCCTTCACTTCTGGCATCAGCCACTTGTACACCAGGCCTTTCACGCGGTGATACAAGGCCTGAGGCGTCTCCCCTGGCCTCAGCTTGCATGTGCGTAACTGCCTGCGATAGACCGCCGGATTTAACCCCAAGCGATCTTTCACAGCTTGTTTAACATCCTCATAATTTTTAACTAAGCCAGCAGGCATAGCCCTGTAGGCCGCTAAGGCTTCGCCCGTGAGAGAAGCGGCGAACCTTAGCGCCCACTCCTCTTTTGGCCATCCGGCTAAGAGAGCTATCCTCTCGAAAGCCTCAATGTAGTCCTCTACATCGTCTTCCTTCGTGAGGCGCCCACCTGAGAAAGTCCCCGTCCCTGGCCAGTCCCAGCCCTGAAAACCTGCCCCTGCACCTGGCATAGTCCTGGCAGCATCTTCCTTCTTGCCTTGGGCCTTCAACCAGTTGGACATGGCTTCTATGAGTGGTGCTTGCTGCGACTGGAACAGCGCCTTCGCCTGCTCCAGGCTCTGCCTAGACAACTCCTGTTGTTTGGCAATCTGGCCAGCGGCCCAGTCCAGGATGTCTCGCGATTCCATGTTTTCCTGTGGAGAGAACAAAAAGACAAAAACACCAAGTGTGGACTTTTTTTCTTTTCCTTTTCCCCTGCCTTGGTGATTACTTTCCCCACAGCCACCCTCTTACACCAGTGCCATCCAGATCAACCCTCCAGCCTACGGGTTACCTGGTTCTGGTGTAGAGTCTCACTTTGTCAACTCCGTTGATCCGGACTCCAGCTCCACCGCCACTCCGGATTTTCCCTTCTGTTTTTCAGACCTGGGGTTGACTCGGCTGCTCCTGGGGCTGTCTCTCCTTTGCCTTTAATCCGGCTTGCCTTTATAGTGTGCCAACTTGCTTCCAGCGAAAACTTGCTTCCAGCGAAAAATCCAACTTGCTACGCCACCTGTGAGACGCCCGTGGTGCTGCGACTAGGCGGTTGCCTAGTGGGGAGCGCGTGACGTCACTCTTCTTTGTGTAGTTGTGGGTTTGCTTTGTCAGCAATCCGAATGGAAGAGGAACACAGGACAATTTGTTACTTAAATTGCTTTTATTTATTTCTTTCTGGAACCAACTTTTGGAAAGTGACCTTGCTGAGGCAAATGACCTTGATAAGGCAAACAATATCACAAACTGAAAATATAGGATATTTTCTCCCTTTAGACTTCTCAGCAATATTTCTTCAAGTAGTTACTTCACTTTTGATTACTCTTTTCAGCTTCTTTCATTTACAAAGCAGTGTAACACTTTTTAAATGCACAGTTTTCCAAAAACTTCTGTAAGACAGTTTTTGACCTTTACTCTCAGCTGCTGCAGATTAGGATATCTCTCCTGTGCTGCCTCCTGGTTTAAAACGCTAGCCCTGTTAAGCCTGGCTTCTTCAGAGATACAATTGGCTGCTTTAAACAATGAGGTTCATATGACTTCTTGTCTGCTTTTCAGCTTGGCACATAACAACACCAGCACAGATATCTTCTTAACCTGTTACTCACAGCTTCTTATAAAAGTATTAAACACGGCTTATACAAATCCCACACTCCATGGATTCCGCAGAGGATATTGGAGAGTCTGAGTATGAGTCTACTTCCATTTCTTCTGGGGTACTGTAACACTCAGGGCTTGGGGCACGTTCTGGAACGCTATGCTTCACGTCCTTTAAAAGCCTAAGAAGCTTCCCCCATTTTAACTTCTGGGGTCCCCTTTTTACCGGGTCAAAAGCTCTTGCCCTTCTTCCTCTTAGACACTCCTGTTCAGGACACACACAACTTGCTTTACTGGCAGAAACCCTCTTCCCAACTGGTTTTCTATACTGCCTAATCACAGACTCAGGACTTGAGCTGTCACTCTCAGAATCAGTTATATACTCTTGACGTTTTCCCCAGCTCCACTCATGCCCACAATCTTTGCACTTGCCTTGGGAGTTATGGCTGGTCCCCTTTGAACCTCCAGGCCTTACAGCTTTATGCTGCTGTTCCTTCCCTTGGCTCCTCTGGACTCTTGGCCTCTCCTCCTGGCTTTTAGCATGCAGTTTTCCTTGAGCACGTCCTCTCTCTGTGTTTCTGCTTGTGTCTCTCTTTTTCCTCGTGTCTCTGGCTGTGCCTCTGCTTGTATTCCTCAGCCCTCTTGCCTCTCTTTCTGTCTCTCTTCCTGTTGCCTCTCTCTTCGTTGCCTCTGTATCTCTTGCCTGCCCACTTCCTGAGTGACGCAGCTTAAATATCCTGCAGCTTGTTTCCTTTCCTGGCCCCACCCCCTCTCTGTCTGCACGAGCTCTAGAGGCTGGGTGTGGCTTCAAGCTATCCCTATTAGTGTGTATTCTAGCCTCATTCTCTGCCTGAGAGCTATGCTGTAGTGAGCCCTTCCCCCGCTCATGAGAAAAAAACTCTTTTTTCCTAGTTTTAAAAGGCTCAGCTACCTGCGCATCACCACAATATGCACGTGGCTACGCCCCCACCAACGCACGTGCATACACCCAAACTAACGCACATGGTTACGCCCTCACTAACGCACGTGGCTACGCAGCACAGATGCATTCTGAGCAAATGGCTGCCATGTCTAGGAAGCCTGCGTTTACTCAAAGAGAGCTCTATCTGCTCACAAAGCTGTTCTGCCTCCGCCAGCAGCGCCTCTTTCCTGGCTCATCCAGGAGGCAGAACTTATCAAGGGTCAGGAGGGCCTGGGAGCACCTGACACACAGATATAACAGGAGCTCTGATTACCCACGTGAGGTAAGTGCATGGGGACAGGCACCCCAACTGAGGATGTGGGAAAAAACACCCTGTAACCAAAGCACCAAGAAACTATGCACTGCCAGGGAATGTCAGGTGTTGCCGCGTCCAGCTGGTAGCTAAGTCTGGCACACACCCAAAAACAGAATCCCCCAGCCCCAAGGGGGTAGCTGCAACCATAGCAGAGGTGCACTACAGACCACATTGGTATGGTATGCGGCGCTGTTGCAGCCTCAAGGATGTGCCCTATCCACAGGAAACCACAGGCCCACCACTCAGGCCAAAAGACACACAGGGGTCTGTCACTTGCCCCTGTCAGCTATCACAAGGCCCAAATACATCCCAGGATGCTGCAGGCCCCAAAAGAGGGGTCCATCCCCCGTCCTGGTCCTATGGAAACAGGCCCTGTTTGTGATCCCAAGAGACAAACCATAGCCCCAGGATGCTGCAGGCCCCAAAAGAGGGTTCCACCCCCGTCCTGGTGCTATGGAAACAGGCCCTGCTTGTGATCACAAGAGACAAACCATAGCCCCAGGATGCTGCAGGCCCCAAAAGAGGGGCCCATCCCCCATCCCGGTGCTATGGAAACAGGCCCTGTTTGTGATCACAAGAGACAAACCATAGCCCCAGGATGCTGCAGGCCCCAAAAGAGGGGTCCATCCCCCCTCCTGGTCCTATGTTATCTGGCACTGTTTGTGATCACAAGAGACAAACAATAGCCCCAGGATGCTGCAGGCCCCAAAAGAGGGGTCCATCCCCCGTCCCGGTGCTATGGAAACAGGCCCTGTTTGTGATCACAAGAGACAAACCATAGCCCCAAGATGCTGCAGGCCCCAAAAGAGGGGTCCATCCCCCATCCCGGTGCTATGGAAATAGGCCCTGTTTGTGATCACAAGAGACAAACCATAGCCCCAGGATGCTGCAGGCCCCAAAAGAGGGGTCCATCCCCCGTCCTGGTCCTATGTTATCTGGCACTGTTTGTGATCACAAGAGACAAACCATAGCCCCAGGATGCTGCAGGCCCCAAAAGAGGGGTCCATTCCCCGTCCTGGTCCTATGTTATCTGGCACTGTTTGTGATCACAAGAGACAAACCATAGCCCCAGGATGCTGCAGGCCCCAAAAGAGGGGTCCATCCCCCGTCCTGGTCCTATGGAGGTGCCTTAGGTTCTGTGGACTGACGGACCAAGTGCTCTCAGATTAATATTGTGCGACTGTCTGGATGTGGGAAATGTTGTGAGATACTAATTATGGGAGCGTATCCCAGGGGTCGGGCTGTGCTATGTTGGAATGCCCCCGTTGTCTCACCCAAGTTGTTATCGGTTGGTATGGGGGGCATGGGTTGGTTCTCTGGGGCAGGTTAAAGGATGTGTTAGTATATTCTGTGTGTCACAGGTCACTGAAGGTGTTATATTTTTAAATGATTATGGCTAATGGGTTGAAAATTTTAACCCTGAATGTTAAGGGCATAAAGACCCCGATGAAAAGGAAGAAGATACTACCATATTGTAACCAGCAACACGCCAATATAATTCTATTACAAGAGACCCACCTCTCCTTGCAGGAGACTAGAAAGCTGGAGGATAAGCAATTTATGTTAGTTGGCTCCTCCCCGGCTGACCAGAAGAAAAATGGCATGGCAACACTTGCACGTAAAACATTGGGAATAAAATTAAAAAGTACTAATAATGACGCCTATGGGAGGTGGGCCAAGTCCTTGATCATGATTAGGGGGCTAAAACTTTCAATTCTCAATGTCTATGGGCCCAATAGAGATGACCCTTATTTTTCCACACCCTAAATAGCATCATACAGAGGGATAGTGAGGCTCCAGTAATCATGGGTGGTGATTTTAACTTGGTCAGGGAACCTCTGATTGACCACAATCCAGGGAGAATTGACAGGCCCTCTCATGCGGGTATTGCCCTCACAGGCCTTATGGAAGCGTGTGGCCTAGTAGATATATGGAGACTGCTCCACCCGGTTGACAAAGACTTCACCTTTTTCTCCCCTGTGCATAATTCTCTTTCACGGATTGGATTTTTCTTAATATTAAGTTCTCTAATATCAAACAGTTGCAAGGCAGATATCTTAAGCATGAGTATATCCGATCACGCAGCTATTATTTTAAAAATTGTGGTGCCGGATATAGAGCGACCTAGTCCACCTTGGTCGTTCAATAGAGCTTGGTTAGCGGAGCCCTCTTTTCAGGAAGAACTGAGGTCCTCCATCAGATCCTATTTTTGCATGAACAAACTAGGTGATACTGCAAGTTGGGCTTGGTGGGAGGCCTTTAAGGCCGCGCTCCGGGCAACAATCACTAGCTTTAAGATCAAGGAGCATAAAAGGAGAAAGGCCTAACTGTTAACCTTGGATAGTCAAATTAAGGCCGGGGAAAGGCTGTGGGTTAAACATCCTAACTGGTTTATTATTGAGGCTACAAAGATTAAGATTTCAATATAATGAGATACTGAGCTCTGAAGTCAAACAAATAATGCTGAAACAATCAGCCAGGTTTCATGTTGAGCAAAATAAAGCTGGCAAGCTCTTGGCAAATGCCTCAAGAGGAAAAAAAAGACAGATCAAGAATAGTCTCCATAATAGATGACAACCAAACAAGGTTAGTTAATAATGATCAAATCTTAGACAAATTTTTCAAAATTATATGATAACCTATACTCCACAGAGCTGAAATCGGATCCAGGAGCTGTCGCAAATTTTATGGACAAACTGGCTCAGCCTAAATTGGAGGCTCAGCAAGCCAAGAGGTTAGGCAAGCCTTTTACCAGTAAAGAGATTTGCATGGCGATCAATTCTATGGCTGCGGGGAGGGCCACAGGCCCCGATGGAATCCCATCCAAATTGTATAAAGTGTTTAGTGACAAGTTGATCCCATTTCTGCTGTTATATTATGAAGAGCTAGCTGAAGGTCAGGGTCATACAGGAAATTTCTCAGAAACTACAATAATAGTCCTGGAAAATCCTGGCAAGGATCCCAATCAGGTCTTAAACTACAGGCCTAGATCCCTACTAAACGCAGACTATAAAATCTATGTGAGTGTTCTAGTGAAGGTGCTTGCAAAAGTTATAGGGAAGTTAGTGCATCCCGACTAATGCGGCTTTGTACCAGGAAGATCAACATCAGACAACGCTAGATTGCTTTGTAATCTGTTAGAAAGGGCCTTGGAGGATAATTCCCCTTATGTTGCCCTCTCCCTAGACGCAGAGAAAGTGTTTGATAGATTAGAATGGCCATTCCTTTTTGCTGTGTTGAAATGGTTTGGGCTAGGAGAGGGTTTCATAAAAAAGGTTTGGGTGTTATATTCGAGAGCCAGAGCCTGCATATTTGCCAAAGGTATCTTATCCCGCTCCTTCTCCTTGCATAGAGGAACTAGACAGGGCTTACTTAAAATTGGCACATCTGGTTGGTAAAGATAACCCACCCTCTAGACAGATCCTGTTGTGGTGGAACCTACAGTTCAAAATAAGAGGGCAAAGGTTTGCGTGGAAAAAATGGCAAGAATGTGGAGTATGGACGCTAGGTCATCTAGTAGGAGAAAAAGGGTGGAAAGCTTATGATACTTTAAAAGCAGAGTTCTCTCTTCCAGAGCCCAGCTACTTTCAATGGATGCAACTTAGGCATAGCATAGCAGCGTCCAAAATAAAGATTAATGAGTTGACAATTGAGGGAGTGTTATTTAAAAATAATAAAGAAACGCTCGGGCGGAAGCGTTCTATGTCTAGGCTGTATGCAATGTTTAGAGATTATTCTCCTCATAATTTAATGGGGTTGGTAAAGGTGTGGGAGTCCGACATATCCCAACCGTTGCACTCTAACTCTTGGAAGTTACTATGGGGCCCCATAACAAGGGCTTTGAGGTCAGCTGCGATCACACAATCAATGTACTTTTTCCTGCACAGAGCCTTCGTCACACCTGCAAAGCTTTCCAAATGGGGCAAGTCGTCCACAGGCAAATGGTCCTGTCAGAAGGAGTCAGGCACTTATGTGCATATGTTTTTCAACTGCCCCTTCATTCAGAGTTTCTGGAAGAAAATATGGGATACAATCCAAAAAACTTTAAATATCTCTGATAAGATTTCCAAGATCTCTAGAGTTCTGTCAAGATATGTCTAGTGAGAAAGCCTTTTTACCGAACTTCATGATAGCTATTGCCATAAAGTTGATTCTGGTAAATTGGAAAAACTTTCAGATGCTAAATCAGGACAGATGGTGGAATATAGATGTCAATACTCTAAATATGAGAAATTATATAGCAAACTCCACCATCCCGATAAAGTTGAGCTAAATATCAAAAGATGGCTATTATTGGATCAATACATTGCCCGTTCAAAAATAACCTAGTAGGGGGGTCACAAAATTGGATGCCCTGTATCTTAGTTTATCGTTTCCTGTCTGATGACCCATTAAGGGCTGACCTGTGAAGGCCTTAAGAATCTGTCTCTTCCCCAGAGAACCAGGGAGGGAGGGAGGTGGGAGGGGGAACCATGGGTTGTTGTAAATGTTCCAGTGTTGTTAATAAGTGTTTGTGTGTTGTTAAAATGCTGAAATAAAAATTATAAAAAATATATATGTTTCTGTTCATCTCACTAACAACAACAACAAACATTCTGCAGGACCAGGCATATTGTGAACTAATACAAAACCCTACAACACAGTCACTGAGGATCTATAGAGCAAATCTACCATATCATACCATATCAGCACCAACTTCCAAAACTTACTTAAGGAGCCCATCCAAAAAAAGTGTCACTGTAAATACTACAGTGGGCCCTAGAACATCCACACACCTATTTGAAAAGCTGAACAAGTCAAATTACCACAGTGCAGTATAGTTCTTTATGTACAAACTCCATGTTAACAGAATACTTGGCCTCAGTCACACAGTCAGAACAGACCCTCATCAAGTACAGAATAAGTGACTTACAATCTAAAGTAAAAATAAAAATATGTAGCCAAATTTAAACTGAAACCCCAAGAAGCCAGACTCTGCATGCAGTGCAACATCAGATAAATAAGAGATACAATTCCCCCATACTGTGTAAAATATAAAGATAGCCAAAGTCTGATCACTAAAATTAAATAAAATTATTTTTTCTACCTTTGTTGTCTGACCATTTTATTCTCTGATCATGCTGGTCCCAATTTGAGGCTTCTGCTTTCCTGTCTTCTCTTAGCACTCTTTCTGTGGTCTATGGTTCATCTGACATTTCTTATCTCTTCTTTTGTTTTCTTCACTTCTTTCCATCAGCCTATTTTCAGTCACAGTAACCTTTCCCAGTATCAGCCCCTTTCCAATCCTCCCTACCAGTACCTTCCAATGTCAACTTGCATTCCCATGACTGCAACTGGTGTCCATTCCCTTCCAGTCCCCTTCCTTCCCCACTGTACAGCTCCTTCTAGTCCAAATACCATGTCAGCCCCTCTCAGAATCCACTCCCTTCCAGTTCCATTCTCCCATTCCCTCGCATCAGCCCATTTGTAGCCCTGTAGCCCAAGCCCTCAGTTTTCTTCCAGGGCCAGCAGCTCTATACTCCCCTCCCCAACATCAGCCCATTCCCAGTTGAAGCCCCCCAATCAGCTCACTTCCAGTGCTAGTCCCCCCCCCTCAACCCCATTACCAGTGCTAGCCTCCCCTAATCAGCCCATTACCAGTCCTAGCCCCCCTGATCAGCCTATTTCCAATGCTAGCCCCCATCAGTCCATTACCAGTCCTAACCCCATCAACCCATTACCAGTCCTAGCCTCCCCTAATCAGCTCATTTCCAGTGCTAGTCCCCCCCCCCCAGACCATTACCAGTGCTAGCCCCCTAATCAGACCAATACAAGCCCCCCCCCTTCGATCAGTCCATTCACAGTCCTAGCCTTTCCTAATCAACCCATTACCAGTCCTAGCCCCCCCTGATCTGCCCATTACCAGTACTAGCCTCCCATCAGCCCATTATAATCCTAACCCACACTGTCTCCCCCTTTGTCCAGCATTTGCCCCCCTGTCTCTCCCCTTTGTCTAGTACTTGTCCCTTTGTCTCTCCCTTTGTCCAGTATGTCCTTGTCTTCCCCTTTGTCTAGAATTTTCCCTGTCTTCCCCTTTGTCCAGTATTTGTCCCCTGTCTCCTCCCCTTTGTCCAGCATGTGTCGCCCCGTTCTCCCCCTTTGTCCGGCATGTCCCTTGTCTCCCCCTTTGTCCTCCCCTATCTCTCACCTTTTTCTCTCCTTGTCCTCCTCCTGTCCCCACTCCCTCCACTTGCACCTCTCATCCGATGGCAGCGGGGGCATGCCAGCTGTTTTTATTTTAGATTTTGCCGCCTGTGGCCTGCCTGTGCCTTCCCGCTGCATTTATTTCCTCAAGAATGCTTGCAGTAAAAAAAAAAAAAATTGGCGGGAAGGCAGAGGTGGCAAAATCTAAAATAAAAACAACTGGAGTGCCACCACCTCTACTGCCACATAAATCAGCCTGATCGCTTGCACTCCGGCTTTGTTTTAATTTTAGATTTTGAAGCCTCTAGCATGCCTCTGCCTTCCTGCGTGGGAAATCAGAGGCAGTCCAGAGGCTGAAAAATCTAAAATTAAAACAGAGCCGGAGTGCCGGCGTTGGGGTGCTGCCCCCAATGGAGTGCTCCTGAGGTGATCGCCTCAGGAGGCCTAATGGAAGAACCACCCCTGTGCATCACTGTTGTCCTGTATGTTTACATGGGCTGCTGCTATGCTGCCTCAGCTGTGCTTCTCTGCTGGGGTTTGCTTCCCTCTTGCCGAAAACTCTATGGCACACAAGGCCAACATGCACACTATTGCCACTCTACTACTGTGCCATTAGCCCTTTGAATCTTGCTGTTGTCCTCCTCTTTCCCATCCCCACTCACATTACCTCCTCTGCATGCTCCATCTGCACAACTGCAGTCTCTGCACGTAGATCTACAGTAGTCCTTTTCTATGTGGGTCACCTTGCCTCCATTAATCTTGCTGCTCATGCTATTCCTCTCCCTACATGTTGCCCTTCTCATGGCGTATTGGCACTATCAGTCCATTGCTGTCGAATGCTGTTTCTAAGTCTGCCACAGACTTTTTTCTTTCATCTAGCCCTATGGGCAGAGGTGGCAACATGGCACCTCAGCTCTTTCATGGCTGTGGATCTTCCCTTAGATCTAGTTTCTGTGACCTTTGCTGTGGTATTTTGTGCCACTGATGCAGTGTTTCCATGTGCAACCACTCAAACATAGATGTTGGGGTGAGGTGGCGTTAGGTCTCTGTGTGGTTATAGGTATAGTGACCATCACTGTTTATGACTCCCCTGTCTGCTTAGTGCTTCAACCCATCTCTCTGCCAGGTGCAACCTTCCCATGTGTACTCCAGCTCACAGAGGCCCATGCGCGGGCTTGGGCAGCTTCACTTGTGTAGATTGTTCTTACTTGGATGTTCCTGGTGCTTCCTCCAAAGCCTGGCCAGGAGATGCATCTTCAGAACTTCCACCTTTCTCCATTTGTATATTTTGTCGAATCCTGTAGCTCTTGCAGGTGAAAGAGGTGCCATCATTGTTTACTTTCCCTTCTCATTTCTTGTCGATCCTTCTCCTTCATAATGGTGCCCTCCATTAACTCCCCTCCCACATTGTTGCTACTGGAACAGCATTGGTCACCCTTCTGTTGGTGGCATACGTGTTTCATCCTGCCTTTGCATGGGAATATCACTCTGGCCAGACCACTCTGCACACCACTGTACCTCGTGGACATAATACTTCTGTCAACTGTCTGGGGGTCACTTGTCACTGGGTGACTTGTAATGCATGGATGTTCTGTCTGCTTTGTGTCCTGCATAGACATGCTACTGTTGCACTGTGTCGCTGTTAACTCAACTACAAAAGATGAGGAGTGAAATATTACTGCAGCAATGACTAGTGAAAATCTGTCTGCAGCTGACATGCTAGGCCTTAGGAAATTGATCAGCAAACAACAGTCAAAATGGGTGGAGCTCTACGAGGTGTGACAAAAAAGAAATGAGACTGTCCCATAAATGTTTTATTACAAAATCTACAGAGAAATTATGCATTGTCCTCTTCAAAGTAACCCCCCCCCCCCCCGAGTTAATGCACTTCTGCATTCGCTTCTGTCACGTACGGAAGCACTCAGTAAAGTCCTCCTCCTTGAGGTCCTTCAGCTCTCTCATCACAGTGGCCTTGATCTCTTCTACACAGGCAACATGAGTTTCTTTGAGCACAGTCTTCAGTTTGGGGAAGAGCCAGAAGTCGCACGGTGCGAGATCTGGGGAATAAGAAGGGTGGTCGATAGCTGTGATCTGTTTGTTGGCAAAGAACTGCCTCACACTGAGCACGTTGTGTGCTGGCGCGTTGTCGTGGTGGAGCAGCCATGACTTGTCTCTCCAGAGAGCCCGCCTGCTGTGCCGAACCCAGTCATGGAGGCAATTGAGGATCTGCTGGTAGAAGTGCTGGTTGACTGTCTGACCCTTAGGCACAAACTCATGATGGACCACTCCCTCCTGGTCAAAGAAAGTGATCAGCATGACCTTTATCCTTGTTTTGGACATGCATGCCTTCTTGAGTCTGGGTGACAGTCGAGTCTTCCACTGCAGGCTCTGTCTCTTGCTTTCAGGGTCATACTGGAAGACCCAAGTCTCATCTCCTGTGATGACTCGTCCAACAAACTCTGGATCTTCTCAGATCTTCTCTAGCAAGTCTTGACAAACATTGATCCAGTGCTCCTTCTGGTCGCCTGATAAAAACCTGGGCACCATCTTGGCACATACCTTCCGCATCCCCAGGTCCTGCACCAAGATGGCCTGCACTGACTCCCTGTTCAGGCTGAGCTTCTCAGCTATTACCTGCACCATCAATCTGTGATCACGCCGCACCAGCTGGTTCACTCTGTCAATGTACTTAGCCGTCTTTGTCATGGAAGGCCATCCTGGCTTGGGGTCATCCTCCACCTCCTCGCGGCCAGTCTTGAAGTGTTTGTGCCACTCAAAGACTTGCGGCCTTGGCATTGCATCTTCTCCATAAGCTTTTTGAAGAAGTTGGAGACACTCAGTTGGGCCCTTTTCTAACTTAACCAGAAATTTCAAGCTGATTCTTTGCTCCATATTTCTGCCACCTCCAGTTGCATGACAAAGCGATGGAGCAGTGTGCTACAAAAAAAACTGAAAAAGAAAAACAGAATGAGAGAGATGAAAAATATTACAGAAGAATAGTGGCGAGATATTACACAACACAGTGACATAAGCGGTTAGACAATTGGCATTGAGTCATGGGCATGGCTGCCTCAGTCTCGTTTCTTCTTGTCACACCTCGTACATCAGAAAAGCTTGGAATCCACAGATATCCAGCAATTCCCCTAGTGTGTTGGAGGTCATATTGCAGCGGCTCCTTACCAAAACCCCAATATAATTGAAGTGCCATTTTAAAAAGACCATCTGAGTGCAATTTGGGATGTCCAGAGCAAACTGTAGAACAACACTGGGGACATGTATGTTGCAGTCTGATTATAGAAACATAGATGTCCTCACTGTGGATGCCCACTCTGGCAGGCCTACAAAAACACGGGGCGGGGTATCTATCACAAGCTACTTTGCATATGAAGACATCCATTGGCATAGCAGAAGGAAAACAAGAGCCTTTATTCCCCATCAGTGTTCATTTTCAACATGTGAAGAGAGTGGGAAGAATTTGGGTAGAAAGTTAATTAGCTGCTTACCTGAGCTGAGTCTCTGGTAGCAATGAGAGCAGGGGAGTGTGTAAGTCTTGGGCTGTTCAGGCACTCTCCCTCCCTCCCTCCCATGTGTCTTTGGTAAGTATGTTGGGGACAAAGTTTAGGATATGGGGGAGCAATTTTGTCGCAGTCTAGTGGCTCCAGTATGTTGTCACCCCTCACCTCCCTTACTTTCTGCAGGACAGTGGGGTGAGCTCTTGAATTGCCTTGTGCTGCCCGTGCAAGGGCCACAATAGTATTTGTAGTGTGATTTTCCTAGAAGAAAAGGTCAAGCTGGTTCTCATATACAGGCTCTGTCATTAATACATGAGGACCATGGTCAATTTTAGCAGGAAATGAAAAAGGTGCCAGTACTCTTTTCCACCACGTACTCCCTCAAAAAAGCCCTGAGTATTTGTATAGCACTTCATTTGCAGCAGCATTTGCAGAAAAGCTAAGAAAGTTATGTTTTCTTTCATAACATCCACCTTCTTGTACAGGAGAGGTGGGTCATATTTCAGTTTCCTTGCAACTTGAGAAGAGGGATTGCCAAAGTCTCACTTGCCAAACTTGCTGGCCACTATTTGAACAGTAACTTGGATTATGAGGAGAGAAGCTATCAGGGGGAGATCTGATGTTGTTTATTTTTTATAGACTCAGGATGGTTTGCAGCTTGTCGTCCTGTGATGGCTTGTGTGCATCAATGATGCTGAGGGCTAAGCTATCGGTAGTTTAACTACTGGCAGGGTCTCCCAAGATGGACAGGTCTCAGCTGAGGTGCCAGACCAAGACAAACCACCCATCTGGGCTGCAGCAGAGTGGGACAGTGTCGGCGGCATAGGATCACATTTCTGTGACAACGGCAACAACACTAAACTTAAACTGCATGGAGGAAAGGCCTGGCAATCTACTTCTGTATCTTGCCATGAAAATCCATTGGATAGTCACAACAAAACAGATTGCACTAAAGTGCTGGAAGATGAGACCCCCAGATCGGAAGGCATTCAACTAGCTACAGGGGAGGAGTTAAAGACTTTTCAAAGTAAAGCCAGCATTTATGATGTGGTTGGATCAAAGCCCTTGGGATATCTGACTGCTGATGTAGCTGCGCATGAAATGAGAGTCAGAAGCTGTAAAGATGTCTTATGCATTGGAACATGGAACGTTCGAAGCATGAACCAAGGGAAGTTGGAGGTGGTCAGGAATGAAACGGAATGTGTACAACTTGATCTGTTGGGTGTCAGCAAACTGAAATGGACTGGCATGGGGCACTTTGCATCAGATGATCACATGGTCTACTATGCTGGAAATGAAAGACAAAGAAAAAATGGTGTTGCATTTATAATAAAGAAGAAACTTGGAAGAACTCTAATGAAATACAATGTAGTCAGTGAATGCTTAATCTCTATTCTTCTATGAGGAATGCCTGTCAACACAACTATAATTCAAGCATATGCCCCAATAACAGCTGCAGAAGAGGATGAAATTGATTAGTTCTATGAACAATTACAAACTGAAACTGAGAGAACATGCAAACAGGATATCCTCATAGTCATGGGTGACTGGAATGAAAAGTTGGCAACAAAGAAGAAGGCAAAATGGTTGGAAAATATGGAATTTGCAACAGAAATAAAGCTGGAGAAAGACTGATAGAATTCTGCAAGACCAACGATCTATTCATCTCAAACACCTTCTCCCAGCAATACAAGTGGTCAATGTTCACATAGACTTCACCCAATGGATTGTACAAAAATCCAATGGACTACATCTGTGGAAGTCAATGATGGAAAAGCTCTATAACATCAACAAAGACAAAACATGGAGCTGACTGTGGTAGAGATCACCAACTACTGGTATTCAAACTCAAGCTAAAGTTGAAAAACAGTAAGCCACTCATAAATGTAGCAAAATATGACCTTGAGAATATGCCACTGGAATTTAAATTCTGCCTGCAAAATTGATTTGCTGCTTTAGATACAAATGACAGAGCTCCAGAAGAGTTATGGAATGACATCACGAAGGTTGTCTTGGAAGAAAGTGAGAAGTCTCTACAAAAGGTGAAAATGAAAAAACAGTCAAAATGGATGATGGAAGAAACTCTGAAAATTGCTCAAAAATGCAGAGAAGCTAAAGTCAGAGGAAAAAGAAAGTCAATCACAGAACTCAACAGAGATTTCCAAAGTGCAGCAAGACAGGACAATGACGCATGCAAGGAAATAGAAGCCAAAAATATAGAGGAAGAACAAGATTGGCTTTCCTAAAACTACAAGAGTTAAAAAAAAAATTCCAGCCTCGAATTGGAATCTTACAGGATGCTCAAGGATCTATGTTGAATGATGCTGAAAAGATCCAGAAAACGTGGAAAGAATATACAGAGTTTTTATATGATAAAGATCAAGTGGACCAACAGCCATTTCAACCTGTACCTTATAATCTGGAATCATTGGTGATGAAAGAAGAAGTCGAAGCAGCATTGAAAGCTTTATCTAAGAACAAAGCACCAGGCATTGATGGCATCCCCATAGAGGTATCACAGCAATCTGCCAAGAAATTTGAAAGACAACATCATGGCCAACTGACTGGAAAAGATCTGTGTTTTAACCAATATTAAAGAAAGGTGATCCAACTGGCTGTGGAAATAATCACACAATCGCTCTGATCCCACATGCCAGCTAGAGTCTACAGAAGATTATTCAGTGGAGACTACAACCATACCTGGAACAAGAACTACCTCAAATGCAAGCAGGGTTCAGGAAAGGGCGAGAAATGAGAGACATCATTGCGGATGTGAGATGGATCCTTGAAAAGACTAAAGAAAACCAAAAGGAAATCTATTTGTTCTTTATTGACTACAGCAAGGCTTTTGACTGTGTAAACTATGAGAAACTTTGGGCCACATTAAGAAGCATGGGTATACCAGAACACCTGATCGTTCTCTTTCACAATCTGTACATTGATCAAGAAGCAACAGTTTGAATGGAACAAGGAAAAACAGAATGGTTTAAAATCAGCAAAGGTGTATGACAAGGCTGAATACTTACCCCCTACCTCTTTAATTTATTTGCAGAACAAATCATCAGAGAAGCAGGATTGTATGATGACAGAGGATTGGTGGAAGACTCATCAACAACCTTCGCTATGCTGATGATACCACATTGCTGGTTGAAAGTGAAGATGATCTGAAACATTTGCTTCTCATGATCAAGGAACACAGTCTTAAAATGGGCCTACACCTTAATGTAAAGAAGAGAAAGATTATGACAGTTGGCAAAATAAATGTTCATTATTGATAGAGAAGAAATTGAAATAGTTGACAACTTTAACCTACTTGGATCACTATCAATAAAGAAGCAACAAGCAGTCAAGAAATCTGACGACACATTGCTCTTGGCAGAATAGTTATGAAGGACCTAGACAAGATTCTCAAGAACAGAGATGTCTCTCTCCTTACAAAGATTCGACTTGTTCAAGCCTTGGTATTTTCAATAACATAATATGGATGCGAAAATTGGACAGTGAAAAAGATAGACAGGAAGAAAATTGATGCTTTTGAATTATGGTGCATATACCATGGATTGCCCAAAGTGCAAACCAGTTAGTTCTAGAGAAGATCAAGCCTAAGCTTTCATTAGAAGCTCTGGTTTAATACTTTGGACACCTCATGCGAAGAGAGAAATCAATAGAGAAAGACATCATGCTTGGCAAGATAGAAGGTCAAAGCAAAATAGGAATGCCAGTAATGAGATGGATTGATACAGTAGCAGCAGCTACAGATGCCAGTCTCAACAATGAATTGCCTGATTGAAGACCAAGCACAATTTAGGACAACTATCCAGAGGGTTGCCAGGAGTTGACACCGACTCGATGACACTTAACAACAACACTCAGAAGAGCTTTCCACCTCTTGAAACAGCCTCTCTAATACCTCTTTGAAGTACCTACAGTATTTTCATTTGAGGATATGAGGCGGGAATAGGGAGTGGGGGGCTGATAATTCTCTGGCCTTGTAACAAAAGAGAGCTTTGGGCACACTTCGGTTCCAGAGGTCCGAAACATCTTCTGCAGTTTCATTTTATAAAACAAAACTGCAGAGAGATCATTCGGACTTCTAGAACCAAAGTGTGCCTGTAGCTTTCTGTTTCGTTACGAGGCCAGAGACTTATCAGCCCCCCTCATATCTTTGGTAAATGTACTTTGAATATAATCTAGAGCATGTTACAACCATGTTTTAACAAAACTTCATACCATCTTACACCTTGCTATCACTAGCATTTTGCATTACAAATGTCTTCTGAAGCACTGTTTATAAATGTGTATTCAGATTTTGCACAGTTCTCAACCTATTTCTTTAAAAGAGAGATAATGCCTCAGAGAAGACCTACATGCAGATAGCATAAAAGTGTGTATGGTTTTCTCTGCATGCCCTTGAGCAAGTTAACAGTAGTCATTTTCCACATGTAAAAAAGCTTTATAAAATTACCCTGAAGTATGTGCTCTAAAATCATTTGTGGGCTTTGCATCTTTGTTTTTTGCAGGTGGCCAAGGGAACAAAATAATATTCAGATAGTTGAATATGACATATATATATATATATATATATATATATATATATGCTATTTTATTCTATTAACTTAAAAAGTCCCCCCCACCCCGAGTACTCTTTTTAATGCAGCTACAAGTATGCATGTACTTTGACTCTCTTCAGTTTCGAAGACCCTAGTAGGTCCTCCTCTGTAAAAGAATTGCAAACATTTCAGCTCAATGGCCAGCCTGAATTCAATACTGAATTCAATGTCCTTCTCAATCAACAACATCAACACATACAGCATTAACAACTGCCCACACACACTGACAGCAGAGACTGCGGAATCTGCATCCTCTCACATAAGCAACTTGATTTCACCACAACCAGAACAACATCCTCTCATGGTCTAGATTCACTCATCATAGCCAATAAACACTTCACCATCTACCTTGTTTACAGGGCATCATAATACAATGCAGACCATCTAGACTTTCTCCTTGAAACAGTATGCTTTCACACCACCCACCAACAACACCTAATTCTCCTCGGGGATCTCAATCTTTCCTCAGCCGACATCAACCAAATCAATGCCTTCCTCCATGCCATGAATGTCCTGCAATTTGCACAGCTTATCAATATCTCAACCCTCCTGAAAGGAGGTACCTTAGATCTACTATTCCTCCCTAATGGCTTACTCTCATCCTCGCACCCCTTTTCCCCCTCATCCATCCCAGTTACATGGTCTGATCACCACCTAATTTATTTTACCGTCCCAACCCTCTTACCTAAACATCCCCCCTCCCAAACCCCCCTCAACAAGAAGATTCACAACCTTCAATGAAGCCTCCTTCACTCAGAAAACCATCCCCACATTGATACAAGCCTTCCACCATTTAGAACTCGACAAGTTGGTTCAATCCTGGAACTCAAACATCGCTGCAGCCTCTAAGGCTCCACCTTATGCCCCCTCCAAAATTCATCGAGCTCATGCTCCCTGGTACTCATCCTCGAGAGCAGAAACATGTCCTCTGAAGACTGGAGCAAAAATGGAGGAAGTCTAGGGACCCACAACTTCAAGCCACCTACCTAGAACAACGAGCGGCCTATTCCACCAACAACTTTAATGCCAAGCGAGAAAATCACAACATCCTCCTACTTGTCCTCAACAAACCCAGGGAACTATTCAACCTTGTCAGGACCCTCACAAGTGACACATCTCAACCCCATCAAAGCAATATCATCCACCCTCAAGTTATGAAGGACTTCCTCACATCCAAATATAAGCTCCCTGACTCTTCGGCCCTCATCATACCTCCACCTTCTACAACTGTCTTTCAAACATGGAACACGTTCAGGGATGTACCCCTTGAAGAACTGATTAATATTATCTCCCACATTAATGCCACCACTTCTCTTGATCCCTGTCCAGCAAACTGTATCAAACTAATGAAAACACTAATGTTACCATTTATTTTTACCATTTTCCACACATCACTCATCAAAACCTACCTCCCAACTACCCTCAAACAAGCATCTGTGAGACCCCTCCTGAAGAAACACAATCTTGATCCCAACTTACCCACATCATATAGACCCATAGCCAGTGTATCCTTCCTTTCCAAAATAATTGATACAACAGTCCAGATTCATTTTCAAGAGCATGTTGACAGATAAGCTTCTCTCAATCATAACACAGGTACACTACCAAAAAACTGCCTCCAGTTTTGCAACTGATTCCTATAGATTTTGGGGTGCTGAATCCAGGAAAAATAGCCAAAATGTTCCATCACGTCACGTTTTCTTGCAAAATTAGATTTCTTACCCATATAAGGAATGTTCACATAATTTCTTTTTAGCCGACTGCAGTTTATTTTCTTGGCCCAAAATAGAGGTTGTAATGGTTAACTAACTAGAAACACTCCCTCATGATATTTTAGAGTGTTTTGTATTCATTTTATACATTAACAGGACAATTGGGAGGCGGGGGGCTAAATCCAGTACTCGCGCTGGCACATGTTCTTTCCTGTTCGCCTCGCCTCGTTCGCTCGCTCAAACATGGTGGTTGCGACATGAACGTTCCTGTCAAATTTCAGTTTCTTGCAAGTTCATTATTACCTTTTGTTTGCTCAGTCGTAATCCAGCTTTATTCCGAAGTGGTTCACTACAGTTGTAGTTTGCAGTGCTGTGTATTTGTGATGGCTCACAGAGCCAGAGGTTGCGTCAACTCTCCGGACAGTTTTTGTTTTATTTGTGGGGAATATACCATGAAAAAGCGGCAGAGGAACATCTCTGCATTTATTAAAAAAGTATATTTCGCCTATTTCGGTTTGAAGTTAGGCGATCAAGACAAACCGTGGGCTCCTCACAAAGTGTGCAAGACATGTGAGGAAGATCTACGCTTATGGATGAAAGGTAAAAAAGAAGCATTTCGTTTCGGAATACCTATGATGTGGCGTGAACAAAGAGACCACAGCAGTGACTGCTATTTTTGCTCTTGCATTGTGAAGGGATACAACTTAAAAAATAAGAACGTAATAAGTTACCCCAACCTTCCCTCAGCAATTAGGCCTATGCCTCATAGCAACGAAGTACCTGTGCCTGAACCACCAAAATCTTTGGATCATATTTGTGTGGACGGTTCTGATCATGATGAGACTCATCAGATGGCTTTTCCTGATGAGTCCAGTACTTCCGAGTTTGAAACTGAACCAGATCCGAAACCTGAACTTTTCTCTCAAGCTGAATTGAATGATTTAGTCCGGGATTTAGGACTCCCAAAAGATGCTGCCCAACTGCTAGGTTCTCGGCTTAAACAGAAAAATCTGTTGTCACCAGGAACAACTTTTTATTGGTACCGCAACCGCGAGACACAATTTTTGAAGTATTTCAGCAAAGAGGAAGATTTGGTATTTTGCAACGATATATACAGAGTGATGGAAAAGTTTAAACTCAAGTATGATCCTGCTGAATGGCGGCTGTTCATTGATTCATCAAAAGACAGCATAAAAGGTGTTCTTCTTCATAATGGCAACACATTCGCTTCAGTTCCTATTGCTCACTCTGTTATTCTCCAAGAAAAATACAAGAATTTGGCCCTGATTCTTCAGAAGATTCGTTATGATGAGCATAAGTGGATGATTTGTGGAGACTTTAAAATTCTATCCATGCTATTAGGGCAGCAATCCGGTTTCACCAAATATCCCTGCTTCCTTTGCTTGTGGGATAGCCGGGCCCGCGACCTACACTGGGGGAAAAAAGACTGGCCAATTCGGGAGTATTTGAGACCCGGTGAGAAAAATGTTCTTCATGAGAGCTTGGTACCTCGTGATAAAATTCTATTACCACCTCTCCACATTAAGTTGGGGTCTCATTAAGCAATTCATCAAGTCCCTTCCAAAAGATGGTGAGTGCTTTCGGTACCTTTGCTCAAAGTTCCCCCGACTTTCTGAAGCAAAGCTAAAGGAAGGAGTGTTTGTTGGCCCTGATATAAGGAAACTCATTTCAGATGGAGCATTCGCTGAAACGATGTCTGAGAAGGAAAAAGAAGCCTGGGATTCCTTCAAGGATGTTGTTCTCAAATTCTTGGGGAACAGGCGGGATGAGAACTATAAGGATATTGTTGCCAGGATGCTCAATGCCTTCAAAGAACAAGGCTGTAACATGAGCCTGAAAGTCCATTTCTTGCACTCCTATGTGAACTACTTTCCCGAAAACTTGGGGGCGTACAGTGAAGAACAAGGTGAAAGGTTTCACCAGGACATCAAGGACGCAGAGAGAAGGTACCAAGGAAGATGGAACACCACTATGATGGCTGATTTCTGCTGGTTGCTGCTGCGGGAAACCCCAGATGAAAAATACGCCAAGCAGCGCACCAAGAGAAGCATTCGGGGGAAGAAGAAACGGGCCCACCAGGAGATTGATTGACCCAAGAATGACTTTAAAATCTAAACTGTGTTGACAAATATCGTGTTTTTACTAAACTTTGAAATAAAAATTTGCTAGTTATTACCACAGTGTCGGATCTCATTTATTAGAATTTTATTTTCACACCATTGGGTGTTTGTCTTCATGTATTGCAATGGTGCGGTTTGCGTTTTCTATTCTTACATACATACCTGTACAACATTTTTTGCACATTTCTTTGCTTTGCTTTGTGTCTAACCTCGCTCTTATATGCTCAATGTTTGTGCACATCTATGTGGCTGTTTTAAGTGCAGACAATTTTGCTACCATCACAGTGTGTTTTGTTGACATTATTCTTATGTGCTGCCTTGTTACAATTTTCTTTATTCTTATTTGAATAACTACTAAACAATTAGTATAAAGAATTCATCCAGGGGTGACCCGGGAAATTACAGACCGGTGAGCCTGACGTCAGTACCAGGGAAAATGGTAGAAACCATCATAAAGAACAAAATTACGCAGCATGTAGATAGTCATGGCCTAATGGGAGACAGCCAACATGGCTTTAGACAAGGAAGATCTTGTCTTACTAATCTGATATGTTTTTTTGAAGGTGTGCATAAACAGGTAGACAAAGGTGAGTCGGTTGATATAGTGTATCTGGATTTTCAGAAAGCTTTTGACAAGGTCCCCCATCAGAGACTTTTGGCAAAGCTAAAAAGTCATGGGATAGGAGGCAGTGTACTATTGTGGATCGGGAACTGGTTAAAAGATAGAAAGCAGAGAGTAGGGCTAAATGACCAATATTCCCAATGGAAAAAGGTGAATAGTGGAGTACCCCAGGGATCTGTACTGGGTCCGCTGCTTTTTGACATATTCATAAATGACCTGGAAAAGGGAATAACGAGTGAGGTTATCAAATTTGCAGATGACACAAAACTGTTTAAAGCTGTTAAAACCCAAGAGGAAAGTGGAAAACTGCAGGAGGACCTGGATAAATTGGAAGACTGGGCATCCAAATGGCAAATGAAATTTAATGTGGACAAGTGCAAAGTCATGCACCTAGGAAAGAACAACCCACACTATAGTTACTCGATGCAAGGCTCCACATTAGAAGCCACCACCCAGGAAAAAGATTTAGGAGTCATCGTGGATAACATGTTAAAACCCTCCACCCAGTGTGCAGCGGCGGCCAAGAAAGCAAACAGAATGCTAGGTATCATAAGGAAAGGGATGGAGAATAAAACAAAGGATATTATAATGCCTCTGTATCGCTCCATGGTACGACCGCACCTTGAATATTGTGTGCAATTCTGGTCACCGTATCTTAAAAAGGACATAGCGTTATTAGAAAAAGTACAGAGAAGAGCCACCAAATTGGTGAAGGGGATGGAAGGCTACTCCTATGAAGAGAGGCTAAAAAGGTTAGGGCTCTTTAGCCTGGAAAAGAGACGGCTGAGGGGAGATATGATAGAGGTCTATAAATTAATGAATGGAGTGGAACAGATAAACGTGGATCAATTGTTTACGCTATCAGAATATAGAAAGACTAGGGGACATGTAATGAAGCTACAGGGTAAACTATTTAAGACAAATAAGAGAAAATATTTTTCACTCAACGTGTAATCAAACTCTGGAATCTGTTACCGGAGGATGTGGTAAGGGCTGTTAGTATAGCTGGGTTTAAAAAAGGTTTGGACAAGTTCCTGGAGGAAAGGTCCATAAACCACTATTAAAAAGGGACCCAGGATATCAATGCTTGATCCAGTACAAGCATTGTGGAACTTGTGTCTTTTGGGGAAACTGCTAGGTACGTATGACCTAGATTGGCCACTGTTGGAAACAGGATACTGGGCTTGATAGACCTCGGTCTGACCCAGTATGGCATGTCTTATGTTCTTATGTTCTTAAGAAACTTTTATCTCGATCGCACTCAATCTGAAACGTTCACCTCAAACTGCTAACCCAATGTAGCAAAAAATCTGTACGTGATGGAGCAAATTGGTTACCAGATTTGGATTCAGCGCACCAAAAAATGTAAAAATCAATCGAAACATTAGAGGCAGTTTAAAAAAAAAATTTTTTAGTGTACCTGTGATAATCAGCATGGTTTCCGCCCATTTCACAGTGCCGAAACACTACTCTCCTCCCTCTTAAACACACTCATCATTGGTACAGAAAAACTCTTCTCTGGCTTCGTGCTGCTTTTTCTTGACATCTCTTCAGCATTTGATACTGTATTCCACAAGACTCTCCTCAATCAGCTCAATAACATTGGTGTTCAGAAATTACCACTCAAATGGATCCACTCATACCTTTCTCAGCGTACTCAACTAATAAGGATCAGAATCCCACAAGGTTCCACCCTCTCCTCCCTCTTGTTTAATGTCTATATCAGACCCCTGTGTGATATCATCCAGAAGTTCAATGTCGGCTACGAACTCTATGCCGACGACATGATTTTTACCCCCTTCTACACTTACTCCCCTGACTACTCCTGTCTTACCGTCTGCTTCAATGAAATTGTCTCATGGTTAAAAACCATCACAACCTCACAGTCAACTTCACCAAAAAAGAGATTCTTCATGTATCCAGAGACCCCTTCTTCACACCCTTTACAACCATTAAACTTGGAGACACTGAAATTCAAATCAGGCCACAAATCAAATACCTGGGCGTTACCCTGGATCGCCAACTAACTTTTGAATCTCACATCAAAAATACTACCAAAAGCATCTACTTCAAACTTTGAATCCTCTGCAAACAATGCCCCCCTCCTACCTCCTAACAGATTCCGTGCAGCATGTCAGGCCTCTATCTCAGCACTACTTTACTACTACAACTCTCTCCTGAATGGGCTCCCAAGGTCTGCCATAGCCCCCCTGCAGCTGACCCAAAATACCGCCACACACATTATAGCCAGAGCCCTCAAACACTCATACATCACCCCAATTCTAAAGTCTCTTCACTGGCTTCCCGTCGCCTCTTGAATCAAGTTTAAGGTACTTGCCATCACACACATAGCCCTTACCAACACCTCCTCTCAACAACTTCAATCTTTTATCAGATGTCCCAACAACAATAGGCTCCATAGACAGAATGCCTTGAATCTCCTCCTCCTACCAACACAGATTTTTAAAAGATTACAATGAACATCTATAAGAGCCTTGGAATATTAGACTCCCACCCATTGGAACTAACTGCCACCCACAATACTTTGCATCCAGTCCCGCTCACTATTCATAAAGCACCTCAAAACTCTCCTCTTCGAAGAATACTATGGCACATCCCTAGCAACAGACCCCCAGCAGGACTATCTTCTCCTCCCCTACACCATCCCCATCACCCCTCCCCCATAACCACCTAAGATCAGATCTGCTCCTCTTGCTACATCCCTTCCTCAAACACCTCACCTGCCCCACCCCTCCCTCCCCCTTCCCCCATCTTATATTATAAGGATTCTGTAGTATAGTTCTAATGTTATACCCCCATTGATTAAGTTGCCCTCTTGTATCTATGTTATTTATTTTATTTATTTATTTACAATTTCTTCTATACCGCACTATTCAGCATCAGCGCGGTTTACATGGAACATAACAATCAGACAGGGTACATAAGTCTGAGTTTACAATTAACAGGAGAATCAACTTGGATAACCAAAGATAACTATTTACAAAACGGTGTCATAGAAAAACATAGAATGAGATTTAATGGTCAAGGACCCCTTGCATGGTGTGGTCTCCTTGCTGACAAGGTGTGTTGGTACAGTTGTAAGTAATTGAGTGGGGATGTGATTCATTGTTCTCTGGGAAGTATTTTAGGAAAAGGAAGTGTTTAATGGCCTTCCTAAACTGGATTAGTTTGGTGATTGCCCTGATGCTTGTTGGTAAGGAGTTCCAGAGTCTTGGGGCGCAGAGTCTGAAGGCCCTGTTTGCAGTTGCCGAGGTGCATCTTGTTTATTCTCTTGGCATTGTTAGCATATTTATTGCTGTGGATCTTCTTGGTCTATTAGGGGCTGCTGTTTGGATAAGGTCAGATAGTGAAGAGGAGGAGACATTATTGACCACTTTGAATGTCAGCAGCACTGTCTTAAAGAAGATCATGGCTTGTATAGGAAGCCAGTGTAACTGCTTTAGAAAGGGCATCACATAGTCTCTCTTAGATGAACCGTGGAGAACCCTTGCTGCACCATTCATGGCGAGCTGTAAGGGGTTCAAGGTGGATTGGGGGAGACCTTGTAATATGGTATTGGCGTAATCAAAATGTGGTATTATCAGAGCCTGGTAAATTGTCCGAAAATCTTCCGGTTCAAGCAAGGCATAGATGTCTGAGTGAACGGATCTAGTAATAGATTGCTCTTACAGTGTTAGCTATGTGTGCCTTCATGTCAAGGTTTTGATCCAGTGTAACTCCCAGGTAATGAATTGTGGGTTTTGCTTGTAGATCGGCTTCTTTCACCTTCAAGTATTGGGGTGGACTGAAGTATGGGTTCCTCGTTATGAAGAGCACCTCCGTTTTCTTATGCTGAATTCTAAGGTTTTGTGACAGGAACCATTCAGATATGGCATTGAAACAGTTGGTCAAAGGGGAGAGGTCCACTTGATCTATGGAGAACGGCAGGACATCATCGGCATATACCATACAACAGACATTGAAAGACCGGATGATACTGCAAATGGGTTGCATGTATATGTTGAACATCAAGGCCAATAGGGAGGATCCCTGTGGAACTCCTTGACCTTGATGAAACGGTTCTGATGTTGTTCCACCTGATCGTACGTGCTGCCATCTACCGGACAAGTATGATCTGCACCATTCCAGTGCTGTTCCGCAGATGCCCTTCTCCTTTAGCCGTCCTAGGAGAAGCTCATGGTTTACTGAGTCGAAGGCTGCAGCAATGTCTAGGAAAATGAGTGCAAATCCCTGACGGATGCTGTTGACGCCAATGATTATATTACTAAAAAGGGTGGTAAGGAGAGTTTCCACTCCTTGTGACTCCCTAAATCCATGTTGGCATGGGTCTAGTGGAGCAGCAGAGTCGATGCGGTCTTGTAATTGCCTTTGCACCTCTTTTTCGATCAACTTTGCGAGAAAAGGTATACTTGCAATGGGTCTGTAGGAGTCTACCTTTTGGGGGTCTAGTTTACTATTTTTTAGCAGCGGTCTGATCGATGTGTGCTTGAGGGCAGATGGGAAGTAACCGCTTGTGAAAGATAGGTTCATTACCTTGGCTATTATCGGACTGAGGTCACTGCGCAGTTCTTTTATCCAGAAAGCCAGACAAGGATCTGTTTGCGCCGTAGTAGTATTGAGGGCCATGATAGTATCTTCAATGCACTTCTTGGAGGGGGTTGAGAAAGACGTTAGAGATGTTGTACACATATGGTCTGTGGAGGAGACACCAATTGAAATTTTAGTTGTCTGACATAACTTGGATTGTAGGTAGGTGGCAAACTCCTGTGGATGTATTTCACATTGGTGCTCAGGTGTTGGCTCCTTGGATAGAGACTTGACAAGGTTAAACAGATCGTGAGGTTTATTTAGTGAGCATTTCAGGGTGTCTGTGTGGTACTGTTTCATTCTTTCTGTGATGGCTTCACGGTGAATGGTTAGCTGATGGGTGTATGATGTCTGGTCTTGAATGGAGTGTGACCTTTGCCAATGTTTCTCAAGTTTCCATAGTGAGTTGAGTGATGCTTTCAGTTCAGCTGTGTACCATGGAGCTGTTGCTCTTTTCCTTGATGACCTGTTGGGTGGCGGACAAAGTGTGACTGCACTGAGGTTATCATTCCAGCATGTGATCAGTTCTTCCAGGTTTAGGGTGGTCTCATTAAGGAGCGAACCCGTTTCTGCCAGGATAAGATCTCTATTGAATGGGCGGAAACTTCTAGCCGGTAGATTAGAGGGTTTACTCGGAGTTCTGTTGATCTTCGATTGACCGTCATGAGTGGGAATCTGGAAAATAATGAATTTGTGATCTGACCATGGTACAGTAGTTATAGACATCCCAGAGTCATGGGATTGGTCAGAGACTGTCTGCAGAGCAAATATAAGATCTAGTGTATTTCCCTTTACATGAGTGGATTCATTTACTAATTGCTTGTATCCTAGGATATCGAGGGCTTCAAGAAAGGCAGAAGATTGGTTATCCTGAAGCGCTGGCAGGTTGAAATCATCTAGAATCCAATTTGGTGTATTTGGATTCTGGATATTGGATGCGAGGTTTATAACAGATGGGAGGTCATCTGGGGAGGCTGAAGGCACTCTATAAAGCAGATTTATAGAGCAGATCTTGTTGGAAATGGAGACCGTCTCCAAGTGGTTTGTACTGGTGGAGTCGACCAGCTGGAAATGGAGCTCTGTCCTGCTGAGGATGAGAACTCCACCTCCTCTTTTGTTTTGTCTATGGCTTGTATACGCTGAGAAGTTAAAGGGGAGGAGTTGGTTGAGTATGACGTTGTCTTCAGGGGATAGCCATGTTTCGGTAACCATGAGGATGTCGAGATTATGGAGGGATATTATGTCCGTGATCACTGGCCACTTCTTATGGATTGAGCAGGCATTGATGAGGGCACATTAGGCTTCGTGGGTAGGGGCCTTTGTCCTGTTTAGCTTTCATAGAGTGTTGGAGTGCAATGTGTAGAAGATGGGGGTGATGCGATTGTGTGTCCCAATTTACATTATGATGGGATGTACCTGTCCATCTTCTCCCATGGCTCTGTAGGTTCGGGATCTGATTATATGAGGGAGCTAGGGCTAGAGAGCTTGTGAGACCACTAATGAATAGGAAAAGGAGACAAAATATGGCAGTGCTAGTGTGCTCCATTTTGATACACTAGTTGTTGTAAACAACTCACTAGTGGCTTGTTTCTAGGGCTAAATTGGTTAGGTAGTCTAGCACAGATAGCATACAATCATGTACAAAATGTAAGAGTAAGCTGGTATCAAACAGAATCTATTTGCAATGAGTACAGATCAGACAGGCTGCCTGTTAACAGGGTAACTATCTGCTCAAGCAGCAGGTAGTATGAGACAAGAATAGTATACTCAGGCTATCAGGCTAAACAGGAGAGTGCATGAGAGATAAACAAGCAACTTGCCTTCAGAAAGGCTAGCTAGTTAGTGGCAGTGATAGCAGCATGAGTCATTCAAGAATAAAATAATGTATTCTGGCACACTGATTGTTAACATTGTAAAGGCAATGTATCTACACATTCTATCACAAGTTACTTGTCAAGAAGACCTTAAGATCAGAATGCCCACTCCTTCGCGTTGTCCTTCAAGTAGTTTCCCATTGTGTAGACTTGTGCTGAGGAGGTTGCTCGTGGTTGATGGGACTAGCTCCTAGCTCCTTCAAGCATGTTCCCGGCAGGATGGCCCTACTGGAACGGGAAGCGTGGGTGCATCTACTGGTGGTGCTTAGGAAGCGCTGATGGCCTGCCCCTGATGGATTGGAGAGGCTGCACGTGAGAGTTGAAGTGTCGTCCGTTTCATAGGATTTTCTGTGTGGTCATACACGGAGCACGGAAGCTGTGCTGGTTAGGGTTCTGTTTGGTCCCCCGCCTTGCGCTTTTAAAGGTGCCTGATGTCTCCTCCCACAGCCCCAATTGGGCTGGAGTCCCCGAGCGGGAGGCTTGCTGGCCCACTCGGGTGTTCTACCCCGATCGGGGGAGCTCGATGATGGTGGCGGCTTCCTCAGGGTTTTCCCACCGGCAGTGGCGCTTTTAAAGGTGCCTGATATCTCCTCCCACAGCCCTGATTGGGCTGGAGTCCCAAGTTCCAAATTCCAAGTTTAAAGTTATCTGTACAAGTTTTTCAGCAGCTCCTTGTAAACCATTTGTTCTATGTAAACCATTTTGCCTTGTAGAAAAATGGTATATTAAAAACAGTTAAATAAATAAATAAATAAATAAATAAAATACTGGAAAGCAACAAGTGGCAAACAGGTAAAATTTTAATTATTAGCAGGATGAACCATCCAAGGGCAAAATAAATGCTAATAAAGAGTTTTACTAGTAAGCCATCAATTCTAAGATTGTCAACATTAATGTATTAAAAATAATATTAACAACAAGCAAATATAATTGTCTGTCATCTGAGTTCCTATAAGGCTGATTTCCCCAATGTTGCAGTCATCAGGTCTCAGGGGCATTTACTGTCTTTATAACAAGGCAGATCCACAGCAGGAGTCTTCAAGGAAAGCTACCATATGTCTCATATATGCAAACAGTAAGTCAGTTCAACAAACTAACTATTCTATTCTATGTCTGGGAGTGTAGAATTGAATGTATTATTTCTGATAAGGTAGGGATGGATTGATATTTGTGCAATCAGTTTCTTTCCTCTAATGAGAGCAGGGTATGGACACAACACTGTATTAGAGAATTATAATGTATAGCTATTAGGAATAGTTTTCTAACTAATTCCATAACTAATAGCCTTATATTTTATCGCACTATTTTCCAACTTCTTCAAAGAAGGAGTAAATGTGTTCATATACTGCATGCATGGACACATGCATTTTATAAAATAGACATTTGTATTGCATCCCTGCTCCAATTCAAGCCAAACAAGGACTCCAGGAATGTCTAGGTGCAGAGCACATAGAAGTAGAAATAATTTTTTTTGAGGGGTACTCAGTGGTTCTGAGTCCCAGCAACTCTTTCATTGCCTGCTAAAACTGACACATGGTCCTCATTGCATTGCATTGCATATACGTATGTATGCTGTTGTCACACATAATCACATGGCTGATTTCTGCCACATGATTTCGTAGGAGTCACTTTCTGCCCAAAAAGAAAATATACTGTTCTTGTGGAAAGAATTATGACTTAAATGGTTTAGTGCTGTAAGGCAATCTAACTTTAATAAGATGACTTAAATTACTGGCTTGTGCCATCATTCATGGAAGGCATTTTGAAGCTGAGTTATTATACATAGTGTGGCAAGCTGTACTGCCATGAAAGTGAGTTGCGGAGTGTCTATAAGTGAATTAGCTCTACTGGAAATAATGGTGGCCGTGCTTTAATGAATTAGCCTCAATACAAGGCAATACTGTAGCATTTAGCTTCATCTCATATAGATTTCATCTGGAACTATCAAAGTGGTTTACATGATAAGGAGTACAATTCATCATAAAAAGTAATGCATCAGAACAGTATAATATAGCCAGTAGAATTCTATTGCACTAAAACTATTCCTAATAGCACTTTTCTATTGCACTGTTTTCTGAAAAAGGCATAAAAGGCACACTTTTTTATATTTTACATAAGTACTCTGCTACAAATTTACCCCACACATATTATTAAGGAAGGGGTGTGTAATCAATGTATCTGAAAATAACTTGTGGTTAACATATAGAGAGAATCTATGTGAGAAATGTGTTGAATGTTAATGACCAGTAGAGTATCTTGCTCTGAAAATGGAAGAATTCCTGAAATAATGGATGTTGTTAAGCTATTAATTTTGGAAAAAGATATTTTCAAGTATAGAATAAGATAAGCGAGGGTGTTTCTAGAAAAACAAGGTGACAGATATTCCATATACTTCAGTTTTTATATAGGAAAAAGAATGGACGTGAACTGACAAGAAAAGAGTGTGAGGGGATTGTTCTGCGGGAGAGTGAGTACTATGAGTCGGGGAGGAATGAGATAATGCTTAAACACTTTGATAGTGTCAGGGAAGACAAGATGGGACAGGGAGCATATTTTTGAGAAAATTGTGGGGAATGTAATAAGTGGTGGGTGGTGCAGAATTGAACAAAACCTGCAGATAATTACATTGGACTTTTACAGGGTTTCAAGGTGACCTACATCATATTTTTATTAGCTTGCAGTCTAAGTTTATACCCAAGGCATCAATTTTCTTTCTGTCTTTCTTCTTCAATGTCTAAGTTTCACATCCATGTGACATTATTGAAAATATCATGGCTTGTATGCAGAGGTACATCCCTGCACTTGAAAATCTTCTCCAGGTCTTTCATAGTCATTCTGCTGTGAGCAATCCATTGTCAGGTATCTTGACTGCTTGTTGTTTATTGATTACTGATCCAAGCAGGTTAACGTTGTCTACTATTTCTATTTCTTCTCTATCAAGGATGAAATAATCGATTTTGCCCGTGATCGGGATCTTTGCCACTTCATGTTAAGGTGCAGGTCCATTTTAAGTCTATGTTCCTTGATCTTGATAAGCAGATGCTTCAGATCGTTTTCACTTTCAGCCAGTAACGTGGTATCATCAGCATAGCAAAGGCTGTTTATGAGTTGTCCACCAATCTTCACATCTCATTTGTCTTTGTACAGTCCTGCTTCTGTGATGATTTGTTCTGCATATAAATCAGGTAGGGGGAAAATATGCAATCTTCTTTACACCTTTTTGTCCCTTTTTGTCCTGTATCAGATACGAGGCTGGACCAAGTGGTTTGACCACTGTATACGGTCCCCTCCACTGGGCTTCAAATTTTGGGGTAGGTCCGGACACTAAGACTACCACTTTCTCACCTACACTTAGTTGCCTAGGCTTTGTATCTCTGTCATAATATCTCTTTTGCTGTTGTTGTCTATCTTTCAGCTTTTCTTCTGCCAGATTTTAAACCATTTTAAACCATTCTGTTGCTTCTTGATCAATGTAGAGGTTGTGCATAGGAACAATCGGGTGTTCTGTTATACCCATGCTTCTTAATGTGGCCCAGAGTTTCTCATGATTTATGCAATCAAAGGCCCTGCTGCAGTTAATAAAACACATCTAGATATAATTCCAAATAGTATAATTATCTGATCTAAGAATAGCATAAAAATTGAATCCTGAAATATAAACAGTCTGCACTTACCAATTAAATGTAAAAAATATTTGACAGAACTTAAGTCACTTAAATGAAGACTGTATTTGTACTAGAGACTAATTTAGAAGCAGAGGAACACTTAAACCTCAAAAGAAAGCAAATGGTGAAGGTTAATGCAAATTTGCTTTATATCCAAAAAGGCAATGGGGCATTGCCATGATAATAAATGAAACACTTACC
The DNA here is from genome assembly GCA_033557465.1 of Ichthyophis bannanicus. NCBI lineage: Eukaryota > Metazoa > Chordata > Amphibia > Gymnophiona > Ichthyophiidae > Ichthyophis > Ichthyophis bannanicus. The sequence goes on from CM066033.1 coordinate 763,684,427, forward strand.
CCCTTTAATTTACATAAATAAAAAAATGGAGTTGACACCGTATATGGGGAAATTAAAAAAAAAAAAAAACCCTACCAAATTGCAAAGTCTGCTGGGTTTTTTTCAAGTGGAATTTCCTACAGTTCTTAAAGGGTAAATCCTCAAGTACTGCCCAGAGAAAACTTACCTACAGAGTTTTCACTTGTTTTTTTTCAATGGGCTCTTTTCCCTTTCAAAATTATATGTGTAGTTTTCAAAATGCAAAATGTGTGCTATTGCCTCCCTTTCTGAGCACGCCTACTTTATCCATAGGCACTGTTGATTCCCTCACCCCAGTACCCTGTTCACTTTTTCTGTGGGTAAATTTTCAGACAACCAGTGTACCTGGATGAATAAGGATTTACTTGAGTCAATGGCTTTTGAAAATTGTTCCTCCTATGAGTAAAAGGTAGCTCTGCGCAATATTTATGCTCACAACCAATACTGCCATAATTTTCCCACTCCATCATAAGAACATAAGATATGCCATACTGGGTCAGATCAAGGTCCATCAAGCCCAGTATCCTGTTTCCAACAGTGACCAATCTAGGTCATAAGTACCTAGCAGTCTCCCCAAAAGACACAGGTTCCTCACTGCTTGTAATAGGTCAAGCAGTGATATCCTGGGTCTCTTTTAATAATGGTTTATGGACCTTTCCTCCAGGAACTTGTCCAAACCTTTTTTAAACCCAGCTACACTAAACTGATAAGCACAGAGCTACTGTGGGCATTTTCTCCAAATGGGTTAATATTGCAGATACCATGACAGTTGTGAACCTCACATCTAAGCCAGGGTATGTGGAGTATGATCTCACTCTCTCAAATTTAATGCTAATGCTCAGTGTAGTACTTGCATCGTGCCAAAGAGAGCTTCCTTCTGGAGTTTGTAAGATGTAACAGGTATGGGAAATTTGTCAAGATGTGCTTGGACATTCTTTTTATCAAGCTTGTGGCTCCCAATACAATGGAAGAGATTTCTGTATCCTTCTGCCACATTTTCTTTGTCTCTGCCTGCATTTCATGGTACTTCAAGATCTTCTGCCTTTCCATGTGATTCATAGTATAATCACTTGGTACTGACACTTCTATTATCAATGCTGTTCTAGTGTTCTTCTCCTTTACCAGTATGTCAGGTTTCCTCGCATCCATTTTCTTAACCGTTGGAATGGGTATGTCCCAGGTGACCAGCACTTCTTCATTCTCTGTCATTCTCTTAGGGTCATGGTCCCAGTGCTTTTCAGGGACAGTGATTTTGTAGTGTTTATAGAGTTTCCAGTGGAAGAGGTGTGCTACTTTGGTGTACCTTTCTGTATAGAAATTTTCCACCATCAGAACTTAACATTCTGCTATAAGGTGAGTCACTGTTTGCAGTTCTTTCTTACAGAATCAACATACGTCTGTTTTGCCATTTTTTTCAATGCTCGCTGTAAACCATCTTGTCCGTAATCCACTGTCCTGGGCTGCAACTATCAATCTTTCATCCTTCGGTTTCAGTTCACCTCTCCTTAAACATTCATGTTCCTGATCGACAAAAGGATCTTGGAGTAATGCTCTGTATTTTCCACTGTATTTGTGCATTTGCCACTTGTTTTTCCTCGCTTGCTGATCCAATTCTTTGAAGAGTTTTTTCTCTTGTTTTGCAAATTCTGTTACTTCCTTTCCTATGCATGCCTGTAGAGTTTTACTCATTCCTTCTAATCGTTGGAACACTTGTCCAGGTTTGATGATGGAGACAGATTCTGGACTTTTACTTTCATATTTCAACACTTTTTGCATATTTAGATACAAGGATGCTGTCAGGTAGGCTTGGAGGCCTATGATAGTAGCTCTGTAGGTGTATTCAATCTCTATAAGTCCTAGCTCTTCTTCAGCTCTAGGAATGTACAGTCTTGGCATACACCGATTCTTGTAAATTACTTCATGGGCATGGAGGAGTTTTCTTGTTCACACATCCAGTTTTTCAAGATCTTTAAGAGGCCAATCCACAGTCCCAAAACTGTATGAGAGTACAGGAATTGCCAGGTGATTGATGGCTTGTATCTTATTCCATGACGTTAAAGCACTTTTCAATAACAATTTTAATCTCCTGTAATATTCTTTACTGATCATCTCTTTCAATAGTTTCTGCTTGAGTGCCATTCCTTCCTCTATTCTGAGATACTTATATATTCCTTCTTGTTCAAGGTCCTTGATGTCACAGCCCTCAGCAAGGAAAATGTTTTCAGTTGTGTTCAATTTTCCTCTGAAAAAGGTTGCCTTAACACACATATCAAGGGTAAAAGTTATTCTGATGTCATTAGAAAAGCTTTTCATCACGCAAAGTTGCTCTGCTAATTATTGGTCGCTGGAACATTAGAGCTTCATATTATCTATAAATAGTAAGTGTGACGTTACTTCTGGGTTATTTCCTTCTTTAGGATTCAGGCTAGATCCATATCCCAAAGAGCTGAAGCATCTACATTTTGGTGTGGGGGGGGGGGAGGGGGAAGAACGGAATTTGATGGCAGAGTTTATTTATTTAAAATTTCTTATACACTGCCTTTCATGATATCAAGGTGGTTTATATTGAACAAACTGAAATTACATTTAGTAGGGCATTAGAACTTGGAGATAACTATTTAACAGGGAACATGGGCAATGGAGGGTTAGGTGGCTTGCCCAAGACCACAAGGAGCACCTGTGGGACTAGAAACCCCAGTCCTTCCAGCTCAAGGTTGTGTCCTCTAGTGGAATTTGAATCTCTGACCTTCTGGCCTTAGGTAACTTGCCCCAACCACTAGGCCACCCAGGTTAGTAACTTCAAATGGCACAGTCTGATTGCAGACCTACTGTTAGGAAATATTCCTCACCTGGGTCTTAGGACCTCTGCCTATATGGTTCTCCTGTACATTCTTAGTTGGTAATACTAATCGATATGGGAATGTCTTTTCAACATCCTATCAAAGGTTCTAAACCACTGCCAACTGTGAGGTCTTTAAATGGATACCTCCAATTTTACATCCATAGATAGATAGGCTTCTAATATCAGATCATCTGTAAGTACTGTCGCCAACCTCCCCCTGGTGGCCGGTGGCTGAACGGGAAGGTTGGGCATATAGTTAATTTTAGGAGAGGAGGTTTTTTTAAGGCCAGATGCAGCCTGGTCTATGTAGTCCTGCTCCTGGTGCAAATAAGTCATGTAAGCCAAATGGAGGGAGAATAAGGCTTTTATTTCTCTTTTCACAAAAAGATTCGTTAGGCTACAAAAATTAAAGAAAGTCCTTCTTTTCAGGCATAAACCAAACTCAAGGTACAAAGTAAACTGTTATAATCTTTACAGTTGTAGAAAGGAAATTAACCAAGGATTCTTTCAACATTGGAGTAAATTACATGTCTGAACATTCTTCTTTCATTCAGCTCAAATATGAAAACTTCTTAAGGTAATATTTGTATGGCTCACAGTTCTGGCAGTGATTCCAAATCATCCACAACACACATGGAACAATCCATCAATTCCTTCTGAGATGAGGAAATAGGGTCTATAAGCTCCACTTGCATCGGTTCTAAATCACTATTATCTTCTTCTGAGCTGGGGCTTTCTCTGGCTGTTATCACTGGCCAGTCCCTATTTCTGTTCCCTTGTTTTCCATACAGTTGTTCTAAGGTTCTTAAATGAGCATGGTCTGTTTTATTGCCTCTATATCTTGGCTGGTGAAACTCTGGCCTGCTTTCTCTTCTTTTAAACTGGGTATCTGTTTTATAAGGGCTTCTAGCAGCTGAGCCTTTCTTCATGAATAAAGAATCATCATACCTTGGTTTCCTGTAATAGGCATAGCTGGAAGTGTCCTCCTCAGGTATTTCCCTTAGGACCCAGTCTCTCTGACAATCTTTCTCTTGAAAGCTTCTGGTACCTTTCAATCTGGTCTCCAGGCTTTCTGGCAAGTGTAGGCCTCTCTCCAAGCCTGGCTTCCTGCTTCTTAGCTCTTTACCTCTGGAGTTTCTGGCTACCACGACTTGCACAGGACTGACTCTCCTCTGTCTGTCTTTCTCTGGGAACTCTGGTTCTCTTCCAGTTCCTACAGCCGTGCCCCTAGTCCGGGTTCCACTGCTCCTTTTCTCAGCAGTGCTCTCCTTTCCGGTGCTACTCTGCTCTCCAGTGCTGCTCTGCTCTCTGGTGCTGCTCTACCTTCCGGTGCTGCTCTGCCCTCCGACGCTGCTCTGCCCTCCGATGCTGCTCTGCCTTCTGTCTCCAACCTCTCGCTTATAAAGGTCTTCTGCCTTTGAGCTTCCCGGGCTGTTCTCAGGTGCTGCTGATTAGCTAGGTGTGTCCACTCAGCCTCTGTAAGTGCACGCCTGCTCCCTCTAGCTGTTTTGCTAGGCAATTGCATTCTCTGCACCTCATTTGTTTTGGGACAGACAGCTTCTTTTCCTATGTCCTCATTTTTATTAGCTCCTGCTCTATGACAGTACATGATCCAAATATTGTGGATAGCTCTTGGAGGTTAGAAGAAAACTTTGAGAATTGCCCTTCCACAATGATTAAATATTAAAAAATCATTAAAGCTCTTCTCTGGTACCAAGAATGTATTTTTTCAAATTAAAAGCCAGTTACTAGACTGTAAATGGATGAGGTGATATAGAGAGATATCAGATATGTATGTTATGGATTTTGGTGAAAATAATTAACACAATACCTCGGATGACTAATGTTGCCAACTAACCCCCAAAATACCTGCAGTGAGGATTTGTCTCACCGAAGAATGTTTCCAAAAATGTTTCCTGGAGATTCCTTCCCGTATTCTTCTTAATGCTTGCTGTTTTTCTTCTTTCTTTGCTTTTGCAGCATCATCTGCTCTCATATGTTATCCCTTCTGCTTCATCTGTTTCTGATGTTTTCTTTTTGTTTTGCAAAGCCGATTTCTGTGACACCAGTCTATATTTGCAGAAGAGTGACTTATTTCTGGTCCAAAGAGCTCATGCAGAAGTCAGTGAGGGAGTTCTGAGCAGGCATGACCTTTGTAGGGTCATGTCATTCTACATGTCATTCTTACTGTTCTCCAAACCACACACAGCAGTGGGCCAAAAGCAAGATTTGTTGTTATTATACATTTATTTAGTTCGTTTCTGCAAACATTTGCTACTAGTCTCAGATAGTTTCACTCTCATTTTAGAAACGAAAGAACACAAGGATCATGCCCAAGATAGGAAAGAGAACTCACTTCTGAGTACTGTCCACCAATAATATAACACAGGGTTCGACAAACATTTTGACCCAGGAGACATATTGGATGTTTTTTCTAGGTTGTGGGACCTTGTTTGCTTCAGGGACTAGGGAATTCCCTGAAACCCCAGTTAATGTCAGGAGGCAAGCATTACTTTAGGACTTCAGAAGTTTTAGTGCAGGTATAAGGATTTTCTGTGCTCCCTGGGCCCATCAAGTATTTAAAAATCAATTATTAACATCTACTGATAGTGAGAATGCAACTGTCAACATGACTGACTTCATCTATTGCAAATCAGTGTCATTGTTACAATCTATAAGGTCCTCTTTTAATAATGCACTGGTATTTGCACATCATTTAACTCATATTGACGATGCTGTGTGGGATGTGTGGGATGAAGATGGCTGTGGTAGCTGTGGCACCAAGATCTTTATTAGATTGAGAAGTGCGTCACTGATAGGGGCTACCTAGCTATGCTTGGAGCTTCATGGGCTGTATAGGATTCGTTTATAGAAACTTGGTGAGGTGCCGGCATGCCAGGGCAGGCTTGTGGGTCACAATTTGCCCATCCTTGATATCACAGTCGCTCGGCCTTCTACTTCATCTCCAGTTACTAGAGAGACACCCTGCACTTCTCTTTTTGTCTTGTTTTGGTCTCTTTCTGTATGCAGCTGGTTGCAAAGTAATTTCTCTTTAGCCAGATATTTTGAGAAGCAGAACAGGCAGAGAGTCTTTTGGACTTTGTTCATAATTTAAATTGATTCTACAGAATCAAAATTAAGTCCACTCACTGTGACCTTCTGTTGTTCATAGGCCTGAGGTAGACTTCACAATTTGGAACTCTCCATTGCTTCTACAGTATTTTGCCTCCAAAGCCCTAATGGTGTGTATTGCAACCTTTATCTCCAAAATGACTGCCAGGGTCTCCTGAGTGCTTTCCCAGACCCTCCTGTCTGCAGCATGATACAGGTACTTCCCACCTTCCCTGTACAGGATGTTTTCATTGGACAGCACCAAATGAATAAGGAAGTTTAGTATAGTTTATTTAAAACTTGATATACCACCAATTCATAGGCAGCAAGGCAGTGTACAATAAAAACAATAGCAGAGACAAGAAAGGAAAACCAAAATAAAATAGAAAAGAACCATTCACTTTAGAGAGAAGAGGAGAGAAAAGGGAACAGATGAGAGGAAGAGAAGAATCGGGCTAGTCTGCCATCTACTGATGGGAAAGCTTGTAAGAAAAGGTGGGTTTAAATCTGGGATGCTTTAAATCTGGGATAGGAGGGTTCCAGGCAGAGGTCGGGAGGGAGGTTGTTCCACAATTTTGGTGTGAGGAAATAGAAGGCTGACCGTCTATTTGATTCCAGTTTTACCTGCTTGGCTGGGGGGAGGTGTAATGAGTGGAGAACCTGTTAAGGGGTGTGCAAAGGGACGAGAGGATAGGAAACCAGTGTGCAGAGTTTTGTATGGTAGGATCAGGACTTTGTAATGAATTCTAAAAGAAATAGGAAGCCAGTGTTAGCTAAACAGAAGAAGGGAGATGTGGTCAAACTTTGAAGCACGAGTAATGATATGAACAGCAGAATTCTGAACATATTGAAGTCTTTTGATTTCATAACTGGGCAGACCTGAGAAAACTATACTGCAATAATCCAACCTAGAGATAACCAAACTAAGGAGAATAGTGGCAAGAGCTGAGGGGGACAGGAAAGCATGAATAGAACAAATCTGCTGCAGAGTAAAGTAGGAACACTTAACAATATTGCTGATCGGGGAGCAGCAGCCATCAACAGAGGGAGTTGATGGCTCCATTCCTGCCAATCGGAAGCCCTCCACAGCTGTCTTCAGCGGCTTTAAAACCGCCGCTTCTAAGGCGCGCCCGCGCCTTGCGGGCCCGAGCCTGAGGGCCTCGCCAGAGGGCCCTTTGGTGTGGCCCTTAGGCGTTGGTCCGTGGCGATTTATCTTTGAGGGCTACACCGACGGCATGGACCTGGTTGTTGTGCCCCTATGTTGTGGTAACGTGCTGTTCCATGTTCCTCTTCTTCTTCTATCTGTCTGATTGTCTCTGTTCTCTATTCTGTCCTATTATATAAATGGCGTTCCTTTCCTATTTCCTTGAATGATGTAGTATTGTAAACCGCTCTAATGCCTCTGGCCTGAGCGGTATATCAAATTCTAAATAAACATAAACATAAACATATGGTCATGAAATGATTGAGAAGATTCAAGACTCACACCCAGGTATTTAAGAGAGACAGTCAGAGTGATGGGAAGACCATCTAACATGGGGCAAGAGCTAAAGACTGAGCAGAAGGAGACCTCGTTTTTTAAAAATTCAACAGATGATTTTCATGTAACCACAGAGAGATAGGTATTTAAAGAGAAAAGGTCAGGAGTAAGTTGGTTTATATGAAGAACAAAAAGAATATCATTGGCGTATGCTAGTGGGGCCAAAAAAGGTATTAAAAAGAAGGGGTGCAAGCACAAATCCCTGAGGAACCCTGCAATCAAGAGAATAGGATAAAGAAGAGAGTTGAAGGAAATCGTAAAAAATGATTAGTCAAGAAGGAACAAAACCACTGAAGAACTGTTCTCTGAAGACCAATGTCAACAAGACGAGAAAGAAGAAAAGTGTGGTTTACCAAGTCAAAGGCGGAAGAAAGATCCAGAGACACCAGGAGAGAGATGTTACCATGATCAAAAGATTGATGAACTTCACTTAGGAGAGAAGTGAGTGGAAAGAGCAAATACCAGAATGACGGGGCTGAAGGTTGCCTGTTTTTATCCAGGTGATCCAACTCTCTTCTTCAGAAACATTTTTCTCTCTTATGGTTGCCATCTGGATGCTCTATAAAAAGAGTGTTTAGAGGCTGCTGTACCCAATGGGGAGCAGAAACATGTGGCTCTGGCTTCACATGACAATCTGTGCTATGTGCAGGAGAAAAGCAGCAATGCATTTGCAAGCACTGGAAAACTGGTATGTTCAGATGTACAGTACAGCACATGCAGGCACTTGGGCATGGAAATACCAGACTGGAAAGCAGCTCCTGGACATAGAAGAGTGGTGCACTGCCACCTATGTGTGCAAGTCGCACACCACCATGCTCTGAAAGTCTTGCTGTTGCTTCCAGGTAGCCATCCAGTCTAGTGGCAGCATTTTCCATCATTTATACATGCGTTAACTGCTGTGAGGGACCTTTTTTTCCCTTGCGTGTCAATTTCTGGTGGTGGAGTTGTATGTACTTTACAAAAGGCTGAATGCTCAGCATACCTTTTGCAAAGTACTGCCACTAGTCTAGATGTCTTAAATTGGGCATCCTTTTGCTGACCTAGATGTTCTGTTTAAAATGGGGATATACATAATCAGTAATATTTTTATATGACATATCAGCTATATAGTAACAATTGTTATTTCTATTGCAGTGTTAATAATTATTTTCTTTCAAATGCAGATTAAGAATGTTGAAACAATGGAAAAGGAGAACAAGACCTCAGTTCTAGAATTCATTCTCCTGGGATTCTCTGACCATCCTCACCTGCAGCTCCCCATTTCTGTATCAGTTTTCCTGTTCTTCCTGATCTCTGTGCTGGGAAACTTTATGTTTTTAATGTTAGTGTGTGCTGACTCTCACCTGCAAAAGCCCATGTACTTTTTCCTCAGCAACCTGTCCTTCTTAGATATCTGTAACACTTCTGTCACTCTCTCTACACTACTGGAAAGTCTATTGACAGGGAAGATGTCCATTTCTTTTTCTGCATGTATAGCACAGTTCTACATTTTCTTGGCCCTCATAGCTACAGAAATCTTACTTCTCGCTGCCATGGCCTATGATCGCTATGTTGCAATCTGCAATCCTTTACGTTATGTGCTCATCATGAACAGGAGAACCTGTGTCCTTCTGGCATCTGCTTCATGGATACTTGGCTTTGTTGAAACAGTACCCCAAACTGTGATGACATCTCAGTTCTCTTTCTGCAAGGGGAATGAGATTAATCATTTTTTTTGTGATACCACAGCATTAATGAAACTCTCCTGCAGTGATCTGTTCAACTTTGAAGTTGTGGTATTAATTGAAGGGGTGTTTGTGGGATTTGTACCCTTTGGATTAACTCTGATATCCTACATTTATATCATCTCCACCATCCTGAGAATCCATTCAGCAAAGGGGAGGAGAAAAGCCTTCTCCACCTGTTCCTCCCACCTCACTATTGTTATTATATTATATGGATCTGTCCTATGCCTCTATGTGAGACCACCTTCAATGTATTCACCAAAACAAGATAAATTCTTCTCTCTTTTGTACACAGCTCTGGTTCCAATGTTAAACCCCATTATTTATAGCTTAAGGAATACAGAAGTTAAAAAAGCTTTGACTAAACTCATAGGTATAAATGATGCTGTAGAAATCAGTTAACACTTTATTTTATGTTTTAAAAAATCCATATTGCTTGATATAAAAATTGATCTGTGTGGACCTTTACTGAATATATGCTTTGTAAATAGTACTGTAATATGGCTAATATTTAAATTCATAATTTGAAGTTTCTCCTAAGATTATAACAAATTGTAACCATGAAAAATTTACTTAGTCCTTTTATAGTGGCATTAGTAGAAATAGTGGAGGATTGCTCAGTATGAAGTATCCGTAAGATTCCTCAAAGATGGTGGAATCTAGAGTATGGGACTTGTTTTTGCATATAACTTGCATTAATCCCACTCAATGAAGGACATTGAGGTTAATGTAGACTGGTTATCAATGCAGCTAATTAATTCAGGACCACTATCAGCACACAAACGTTGGAGGCCATGTACCACTCAGCTTCATTTAAGCCATACAGTATGTTGAGCTTCTGGACTTCATTGAGAGCACTCAATGAATTCAGCTCACAAATACTGTTATCCTGGAAGGATTCTTTCTAATTCCACTATTCAACACATTCCCAAATAAGACAAGATCTTCCTTTGATAGACTCATGATGTACGTAATGGAAGGGGCGGTGAGACTGTCCACTAAGATCATTGTATCTGGCAGTAATACTGCCCACACTACATTGCTGCAAAGATATGGAGCTTGGATATTTTACTGGTGGCTACTACCGACTATTGATCTCACGCCACATCCAGCTATCAACCATGTGCTTATTGATCACTGATATCTTTTGTATGTTGTGGTCTCCACCTAAAGATTCTACCACTTTAAACTAATCTAGGAGATATTGTATTCTAAAGCTCTCTGTTCCATTGTACCGTTAGCACTGTCCATTAAGCTCTTTTACCATGCTGCTGTAAATTCTCCAGCCATGATCAATTAGACTGTTCCATTTTAAAACTGTTGTCAAAAGTATTATTACTACTGATACACTGAATTTATGATGCTCCCTGTTAAGCTTACTTCACGTGTATCATTTGTCAATACTTCCAAAATACTTGCACATATGATATTTTAGAAACAGTTCTGCATGTAATTCTACCAAAGTCTCACTAATGTATGTTGAGTACCAATGCAAGGTCACGTTCTGTATGTACGCTGCCTAGACTACAAACATAGCCTGCTTTAGGACCACCTTCTGTTGCACTCCAGCTGCCTTGACCTACATAATAACTGTTCATTATTTTACTAGGATACGCTGCATTTTCAGTTTATAATCTCTGCCCTCCACCATTCTGAACTACTTAGTTCTTTTGTAGCATATCAAATTGAATGTATCCATAACTGTAATTAACTGCATATATTCAATTAGCATAGCCATTTCTACTGCTACATAATTACCTACATATTATCATACTTCACAAGTCACCCCCCCTCTAAATTCAAACTCTTCCTCCACCTGTCTACTCACTTCATTGGCCAACACACTCATACTCATCGGATCCCAACTGCACTCTAATTTCCAGCATTGAGCCCCTCCCTTCTTCACGCTTGCTACTTACACCTTAGCTCACACCATCAGCCAAACGCCAAACAATCTGTTGAATCCTCCTATATGCTAGTTCTACAGGTTTGCCATCCCCCACGCCCACGACTAATATACTTCACCTTTACCATCTTTTACAGTCCTTTCCCACCCCATACAAGAATGTACTTCATACACAACATAATAGGTGCACTCCATATCATCTCGTTACTCTTATCACTATCCAGTGCCTACCTCACCCTTCAAGAACCCAATCTCTATTACCCTATCCCCATAATTCACCACTACCCCCTTACACAGTCACTTTCCTATCAACTATAGGCATGAAAACAGATATGAATACCTCCACCAGGGAAAAAAACATAACCAAAGACTTGTGCAAATCAATCCAATCCCTAATCTAATCTATCGTAAAGAAATTGACTCCCTCACCACTCTAAATGATATATTAATAAACTCACGGTCAATCAGAAATAAAATCCCAGTAATTAGAGACATTCTTAGTGATGAATCTCTGGATTTCCTCTGTGTCACAGAAATATGGATCACAGAAAATGATTCAGTCCTTCTAAATCAGATTCTTACAGATGACTACTCACTATTCAACTGCCTCAGAGACTCCAAAAGAGGTAGTGGAGTACTTATACTGTTCAAAACAAAACTAAACACATTCGCCGGCGCACGCAGCAACTGTGATGGTATAGACTTGATTAAAATTGAAAATAAAAACTTTGCAATATGCCTACTCTACAGACCCCAACCAATAACCACCTTAATCTAACCTCCATCCTGGAATCAGCCTGCTCCTCCTCATCCAAGAAACCCTACATCATCCTTGGAGACTAATTTAGCATCACTTCCATTGTAATGATCCTCTGCCTTTCTTGAGTTCACGGAAGAAATGGGATTTGGTCAAACTATGAACAACCTATACACATCAAAGGCAACATTCTCGATCTAATATTCTTCCCCAAGACCATCACAATACACTCGTGTTTCTCACACCCTACTATAATCCAGGTCTGATCATGCTGTCCTATAAATGACCCTCCCAATTCCTCTCACCACCAAGACCACTTCCAACACAGCCTAGTATAGCCCCCCTTTAAACAATTCAACAAAGAACCTTTTCTAAATGAGGTAACACCCCAACTTATTACACAAATACAAAATCTTGATGATGCAATAAAAAACTGGGCAATAATAAATAAAGCTGTGAAATCCATCTCATCAAGCAAAAAATCCCAACGAAGGCCATCTGAAAAATGGTATATTAATGATATATACAACCTTAAGAAGCAACTACGAATGTAGGAGAAGAAATGAAGGGCTTAGAAATCCTATGAACAAGAGGAGCAATACATTACCACACTCAATGATGGCAAAGAAACAATTCTTAGAGCAAAGAAGGACTACCATACAAACACACTAAATAAAGCTATCAATCACCCTAGAGAGCAATTTGAGATCATACAAACTCTACCTAAGACACATCTAAACAATGCAAATGACATCCTCATTGACCCACAAATCTTAGCAAACCACCTGACAACAAAACTAAAAAACAAAAATCTTCTCTTAACAGCCCCTTTGGTATGTCAAACTCCCACCAGTAAATGGCACACTTTCTACCTCATCAATGAGAAACAACTTACAGATACAATTTCTCAAATTAATACTACAACCTCCCATCTGGATCCATGTCTGGTTTCATGAATAAAAGCAACTAAACCTGAGCTTCACCAGTAATACTCAACATTGTTAATCAATCACTCCATCAAGGCACAATGCCTGATCAACTCAAGCTATCCATCATTCACCCTGTTCTTAAAAACAGATCTCTTAACAAAGATGACCTTGCATCTTACAGACCAATAACAAACATTCCATTTTTAGCAAAGTTAATTAAAAAAGTGGTCCAAATTCAACTACAGGACTTCAAAGATCTCAATGATCCACTTAACGAACACCAATACGGTTTCCGCCCATACCATGGCATAGAAACTCTGCTCTTAATACTATTTGACACTCTCATCTGTGGATTGGATAATCTAAACCAAGCCTTCATCATGGTCTTTTTAGACATCATCGCTGCATTTGACAATGTCAATCACAAAATCCTCCTTTCTAGACTTGCTCAAATAGGTATAGCGGATACAGCATTAAAATGGTTTTATTCATACATCTCAAATCACTCGCAATATGTAAAAATCAATCAAGAATCATCCTCCAATTTCCCTTAAGAACAAGGAATACCACAGGTTCTGCTCTTTCTGCCCTTCTCTTTAACTTATATCTCCAACCACTTTGTGCAATTTTCAATAAACACAATATCAAATACCATATATATGCAGATGATGTTATGGTATATGCCCAGGTAGATATAAACAACTCTTCATACAAAAACATCACTGACTGCCTATCTGATGCAGAATCTTGACTAAATGCACATAATCTGCATTTAAATTTCAAGAAAACAGAAATACTATTCACTATAAACAATCAGAACTTCATCCTCCACCCCTAACATTCAATCTCCACAACACTACTCTGCCAGTTAAACATGAGATAAAATATCTAGGCATCATAATAGATAGAGCCCTAAACATGTCAGCTCATATAAAACACCCTGCTAAAACCATATTTTACAAACTAAAACCAATTCAACACCTTAGACCACTCCTAGAATCGAATGACTTTACAGCAGTAGTAAAAGCATTAATCACACCACACCTCGACTACTGTAACAGCCTGTTACACGGTCTTCTGAAAAAGAACCCACATATACTCCAACTAGCACAAATTGTAACTGCAAGGATTATTTCTAAAGCCAGTCTATCAGATCACATCACCGCGATACACTATAGTCTCTGCTGGCTCCCTATATCAAGTAGGGTAAAATGCAAATTGATAGTTACAACATTCAAACTACTCAACGATATCTCCCCCTCCTATTTCTCAACCAAAATAATTACCCAAAATGAGTCAAGAATCAAGAGAAAGAATACACAAAATATCCTATCAATCCTTTCCCCATACGAAGATGAAAAAAACTGCCTGAATAGAGCTTTCAGGTACACAGCATCCACCCTGTGGAACTCCCTCCCTGACAACATAAGAGCATCCAAGGACCTCCAGTCATTCCATAAGGAATTAAAAATGTTTCTTTTCGCCGAACACTAGCATCTCCTCATGGCCAACAATACATACCCACCAACAACTCAATACCCCCCCCCAAATAATATATCCTCCCGGCAGCATCCATCACACCCCCACTAACTCCAACTATCTGTCAGGCTACCATGTATATAGTTAAAGATTTTCAGCCATAATTTCTTTTATGCAGATTTTCTGCTATGTATATAGTTAACGGTATCATAGTTCAAATATGTCATTGTAATTGCTTGTTGTTTGATGTAAACTAATCATTGGAAGGGGCGGTATAGAAAAACTGTTCAAATAAACAGAAAGTAAATACATCAAAATTATGGTAATTCAGGCAAGTTCATCAGTGCTTCTTGAGATCTATTTGCAATAAAAGTTGGCTAGAAAGAATCTCCAGCATAGATGTCTTTATGAAAGCTCAGCTTCTCTGAGCAGTGGGAATGTGCACACTAAGGGGTATGTTTATTAAATGGCGCTAACGTCACAGCTGCGATGTTATCGCACGATACATGATGTTATTGCACGATAATGGTGCATTACCATGTGAGAACATCACGTATCACGCGATAATGTCTGCGGCAGCGTCAAGATGCACAGAGGTTGGAGTAAGGCTTCCCAGGGGCAGAGAGAAGGGGTCAATGGGCGGAGAGTGGGCGGGGAGAGGCTCCATGCACACTAACGCCGTGAAATGAAGCTCTGAAAATTAGCACCAGTGAAAACCTTGTGCTAGGCACATTTGCAGGACAGAGAAACCATTTCAGTCAGCAATGTACAGCAAAGGCAGGGAGACCCTGAAAAGTGATAGTAGTGATACATGTACAGCAACCAAAAAAGGCAAAAACCATAAATAATGACCAGAACCAAAATTGAAATCCAAAACACCGAGCTGACCAATAGAACAAATAATGACAAGCGGTAATGAACACAACCTATAAAGAGGAAAAAGGACGAGCTCACATTTGGAAGGGTCAATTCACAGTCCCCCCACAAAGTGAATGCTGATGAGGGTTTTCTGTGGTGTGTATGGGGTAGCTTGCCTTTGTGGCTTACACATGTGCAGCAACAGCAGAGTGGGCACGTGGGAAAGGGCACTAGGGTGATGGTGTAACTGGGGTACAGGGGGCTGCAGGGGGCACATGCAGTGGACCAGCTGGGGCACAGTATGGACTAGGCAGATGCCTACCTGGCACATAGGAATGCAGAAACTGAAAAGCAGCAAGACAGCAACTGACCAGGGTACAATATGGCCACGAGTGTGCATTCCAGAGTGTCCCAGGGGATAGCACCCAGCAGGTACCCCCAAGGGCACAGAACATTGACAGGCAGTGCTGGGGGGAAGCACAGATGTCAATGTAGGCACCCCTACCCCAGACCCCACAGCATAGACAGCCGCCTATTGGCACACTGGATGGCCTGGGACTGCGCACCACCAGCACCACCGGCATAAGGGCATGTCAGCATGGTGGCGGAGGGGTACTGGTGATGGAGGGGGCAGTGGAATCTGCCCACAGCACACCAAGGCCAAGCCCTGTTCAGGTGGGTGGCGTGCAGTGCAACAGACAAGGGCTGTCTGATGAACAGTAATGCTATCCCCAGGGAATAAGCTACCTCTGTGGCAACAGTTTTGTGCAATACACACAGCCAATATATTCAGGGGCAGAAGGTCACAGGTTCAAGTCCCAGCTGTGGCTCCTGCAGACCATGTCCACTCATTTTACCCTTACTAAACCATGGTAATAAAGATGGAATATTTATTGCAGATAAAAGTAACACGCCATAAACGCCTATATTGTACCCTACAGAGCACATACACCATAAACATGTTCAATCCCTACAGCAGAGTTTCCCAACTCCAGTCCTGGAGGGCCTAACACCATTCAGGTTGTCAGGATGTCCCTAATAAATATGCATGAGATGCATTTACATGCACCGCCCCCATTGTATGCAAATGTATCCATGCATATTCACTAGAGACAGCATGAAAACCTGAACCGTGTTTAGCCCACCTGGACCGGAGTTGGGAACCTCTGCCCTAGAGCAGCAGCCGACGGGGGCACAAACACCCACACCCACAGGCCCCACTATGCAGCAGCTCATGGAGAGTCAGGTTGTTGGGACCTGCGCGCAGCAGCATCTACCAATACTAGCACCTGCATACCTTAGTAATGCCTTCTTAAACGTGGAAACACATTCCACATATATCAAAAGGTTGCTATGAATAATGTCAGATGACAAATCCTAAGTTGAACACAATTTGTTGACAGGGATTCATCATATCAACCCTTCTGGAGTGTGTTTCAGGTTTTGTTTCTGACAGTGTTTAACTCCCCCGGGGAGTGACCCTAACAGTATTGAGTACCATAGCAATGCCTGCACTGTGCCCAGGACTGGTGTGGCGGCCAGGGCTGCCAACCACCTCCATATTTGCACAATGCTGAAATAGGTGTGGTAGTGTGCGTATGTCTATCCAGTGTTACGTGGCTGCCTACACCTTACTGAGCCCACAATGCTTGCACTGTTTCCAGTGTTAGCCTGCCAATGTGCATAATGAGGAGCAAGGTACTGTGGGTATGGCCCGGACAGGGCGGTCGGGGTAGGTAGCATCTGCACAGGGCATAGGGCAATGGCTGGGACATTGTAGTGCCCAGCCACCACCTGCACGGACAGGATGGCCACAGCATGTCATGCTGGGAGATCACTCTCACCCTGACTGGGCAGTGATCACAGCATGGCTAGGTTACCCCATAGTGCTATATAGTATTTCTCTCATGTGATATCTCTGGATTTCCTTTTCTCAGGACCAATCACTGACATACCTGCTTGGTGCGTGTGCTTGCATACCATTTTTGGGTGCACACGGTTCCTCCAGGAACATGCACTATGTATTAGCTAGCAGACTGTCTGCAGTTAGCATGTGTATGGCTGGAACATCTTCCAGGGTGCAGTGGGTGGAGACTGACCGTGCCCTCTGCTGGTGAATGTCAGATAGGGGTGGGGGGGCAGCTGAACTTTTCCAGGCCTACTGCCCTATGTGATGCGTACAGATCTGCATTGACCTCCCTGTAGGGTGCCCATTCCACTCTACTGCCACCATTGCTGAGATTTAGAATGTGGATCTGTTGGTGGGAGATTCTGTCCCCCACTCTGACCCACAGGGGCAGGTTGGGTGGTGATACATAATAACATGTGACCATGGCACCCACACAGGATATGCACTATTCTGGGTGCATCATAGTCCACAAGGCCTAGACATGACTGGGAAATACAGATGAACACAGGTGTAGCCTAGGTGTGTCTGCAGGGACTACCCATCACATACGGGCACTAATGGGGAACTGCAGCGCAGCCTATCTCAGCCATGCCATGTGCTGCAGACCTGGTGCTGGGCCCCCCCACTTCACCCTCAGGGTGAGCACAGGAACCGCATGATGTCACGGTCTGTAGCTACTCTGTGCCAGTAACACACACGGTCAGTTCCCCCTACCAGGCCGGGGTGCTATAGAGGCGCATATCCCATCTTGTGATCAGATGTAGGCTGCTAATCTGCATGTGCAGTGCATCATAGGTACGGGTGGGTTTACCCTATCCTGGTAACCACAGCAGACAGTTTGTGTGGTGACCTGCAGTCTTTCTGTAGCCAGCCAGCGGTGTGTTAGACGCTATAGAGATGTAGCCCACTGGTTACTTCAATGACTGTAGAGGCAGAGGTTTGATCCCACAATGGTGTTATTTAAGAATGCTGTCTGAGGCTTTTCCTTTTCATTTCAATCAGTGCTGCCAGCAGAAACACCCTCACAATGCTGTAGCTTAAGGTTCCTCATAGGCACCCTGTAAGGCGCCCTGTAAAGCGCCCTATAAGGCGCCCTATACAGCGCCATATAGGGCACATTATAGGGTGCCTTGGAGGACAGGGCACTTTATAATGTGACGTATGGGGCACCTTATAGGGCGCCTTATGAGGCACCTTAGGTTATGGCACTCTGAGGGTGTTTGTGCTGGCAGCACTGATTTAAATTAAAAGAAAATGCCTCAGACAGCCTTTTTAGATTACACCACTGCAGGAACAAACCCATGACCTCTGCCTCCACTGTCATTGCAGTAACCAGTGGGCTACATCTTTATAGCTTCTAACACTGCACTGGCATGTACTTAGGGTTAACGTGCGTTAACGTGCCATGGCGCCCACTGTCATGCAATACAGATTCTTGCTACCTTAGGACCAGAACACCCACTCCTTATATGGCATTCTTCACATTATCGCTGCAACTAGCGTCGGTAAAATTAAGACGGTTTAGTAAACTTACCCCTAAAAATCTTCATGCTTATTTTATTTACCCAGATACCCCCTTTCAGATAGTGTTCAGATTCCAAATCATTCGTGCATTTGTCCCATTTGTCCCCAATCAAGTCTATGGGGAAAGCCTTTTTACAATGGAACAGTGGGACTTTTCATCTATTTTTAACCAAACATGAATGAAACTTGATAACAGGTATTTGTAACAGAGGCAACAGAACTACAAGCCATCAAGAATATCACAAACACCTCACGGTACCAGAAGATGGGCAAAGTGGACATACTGTACAGCAGCAGGAAGAATACCAGAAGCCACCATCAGAAGAGCAAAGTGGTAAAAAGAGTGTAATGAACACCTCAAGAGAGTGGATGAGAATAAAGAAACACCAAAATTGGTGGAAGCACAGCAAGGACCTTTGAGAAGAGTGAAATGGCACCAACATTGGGAGGAGTACTCCAGTGAATAGGCAGAGGAGTAAAGAGGCAGACACTCTATCCGGATGACCTTAGGGCAGAGTGAGTGGTTTAAAGCAGTAATAACATTGGCTAGAAGGCACAGATAGAGAGAAATAGGAACAATATGATACTAAGATTGGCTGGAAGTCCCTAAAGCACCTAAAAAGAGCCAGCACAACAGCAAGATTGGCTGCAAGGTCCCAAAACACTAAAAGAGAAGCAGCAAAGCACCTTAATCAACTGTAAGACACTAAAACATATAAAGAGGACCAGGTGCACCTTGATTAGCTGTAAGGTCCCAAAACACAACATGAGCAGCAGCACAACATGAAGATCAGAGGCAAGGCCCCAAAACACCAAAAGAATGCTAACCCAGCTACAAGATCAGCTGAAAGGCCCTAAAATAAATAAATAAAATACACCCAGAGAAGCGGCACAACACCAGCATTGGCTGCAAGGCCCTAAATCATATTAAGAGAATCAGCAAAGCACCAAGATTAGCTGCAAGGCCCTAAAACATCTAAAGAGAACTAGCATAGCATTTTAATTGACTTTAAGGTCCTAAAACACCAGAGAAGAACCACCCAACAGCAGGAAAAGCCACACAAGCCCAGGCCACAGTGAGTGGAGTGAGTTCAGTTAAACTGCCTGCCCACAAGTTAGAGTTCTGACATTGAGAACTTTGGTCCCAAAATAGGAACCTTAAGTACAGGTGAAGATCTGCCTGGGGTGAAAGAAGCATTCATGGACTGCTTAGTTGACATGGTAAGGGACTTAAATAAGAATCAGAGGATATACCGTGGTGAAAGCTCAAAAAACAGTATGAACAGGGTGGAAGCACTGCTGGTAACAACCCAGAAGAGCTGAGGAAAACTGAAAAATAAGCCAGATAGACTGCAAAGCTTGTGGCAAAAGACTGATATTCAACAATCACTGTAATGGAGGATGGTGGATGTGAGGGCTATGATAGCTAGGGTTTATTTAACTCTCAGGTTGGTTAGGAGCGTGTACCCTTCCTCCCTCAGTGTCCCTTCATTACAATATTAACATTGGCCCCTTTGGTAGTAGACTGGCTAATCTACTGAAGAGGGCTTTAAACTAGATTCGTTGGGGATGGGTGAAGAAAGCCCCCAGGTAAGTGAAAGCCCCCAGGTAAGTGATACATTAAATACCTTTATGGAAATGGGTAACAGGGGTAACATATGGAAAGCAGTGTGTATTAATGCCCGTAGCATGGGAAATAAGATCTCTGAAGTTGAAGCTTTGGTGGGAGTGGCTGACTTAGATTTAGTGGCAGTTACAGAAACATGGTTCACAGAAAACCATGACTGGGATGTAACTATACCTGGCTATACTTTATTCAGAAAGGACAGGGTAGGAAGAAGGGGAGGAGGAGTAGCACTATATGTAAAAACTACTATTAAAGCTTTGGAATTACAGAGCTTAAAAGGGAGAGAGGAGGCATTGTGGGTTAAACTAGAAAGAGGGAAAGAGAAATCTATTTGCATTGGTGTGATATACAGACCTCCCTCACAAGAGGAAGAGGTGGACAGAGAGTTAATTGAAGACATACGCAGCATTGCTAGGAAAGGGGAAGTGCTACTGCTAGGAGATTTCAATATGCCAGATGTTGATTGGCACTTTCCTGCTGCAGTATCATCTAGGAGTAAGGAGATCCTGGATTCTCTACAGGGAGAACTATTCAGGCAATTGGTAACAGACCCCACACGTGAAGGGGCCATACTGGACTTGGTGCTTACCAATGGTGAAAGTGTTTCTGATGTTATAGTGGGAGATCATTTTGCATCCAGTGATCACCAGATGGTGTGGTTCAGTATTAGGACTAGGGCTGTTAGAATCCATTCCAAGGTAAAGATCTTAGACTTTAGGAAGACTAACTTTGCGAAGATGGGCCAATACCTCAGGGAGTCATTAGTGGGATGGGAACAGCTGGGGGATGTAGAACAACAGTGGGCAAAACTGAAAGGGGGTATTTTAAAGGCAACCAACCTTTTTGTTAAAATGGTAAATAAAGGCAAAAGGAACAGGAGACCGCTATGGTTTTCGAAGGAAGTAGCTGAAAAAGTGAAGAAAAAGAGGGAGGCCTTCATGAAATACAAGAGATCACAGAGAAAGGAAGACAGGCATCTGTATTTGGAAAAACTAAGAGAAGCTAGCAAAGTAGTCAAGAAGGCAAAGATTCAAAAGGAGGAGGAAATAGCCAATGCAATAAAATGGGGAGATAAGACATTTTTCAGATATATTAGTGAGAAGAGGAAGGGCAAAAGTGGTATTGTCAGACTCAAGGGTACAGGGGGGGAATATGTAGAAGCTGATAAGGATAAAGCGGAATTGCTTAACAAATATTTTTGTTCTGTGTTCACAGATGAAGAACCAGGAGCAGGACCTCAGAAAACACCCACAAATAAGAACAGAAGCGAGGGACATCTTGAACAATTTTCAGAAGACTGTGTTCATGAGAAACTAGCTCAACTTAAAGTAGACAAAGCGATGGGACCGGATGGGATACACCCTAGAATACTGAGGGAACTTGGGGACGTTCTAGCAACTCCACTGACTGACCTTTTCAATGCCTCGTTGGAGTCGGGAGTGGTGCCAAAGGACTGGAGAGAGGCTCATGTGGTGCCTTTACACAAAAGCGGAAGTAAGGATGTGGTTGAAAACTACAGGCCGGTTAGTTTAACTTCAGTGGTGAGTAAATTAATGGAAACGCTGTTGAAAGAGAAAATAGTGAGGTTTCTGGAGTCCAGCGGATTACAGGATCCGAGGCAGCATGGATTCACCAGAGGCAGGTCTTGTCAGACAAATCTGATTGATTTCTTTGACTGTGTGACCAGGGAGTTGGACCGAGGGAGAGCTCTAGATGTGGTGTATTTAGATTTCAGTAAAGCCTTTGACACTGTTCCTCACAGGCGACTTATAAACAAACTGAGCACCCTAGGGATGGACCCTAAAGTTACTGCTTGGGTTAGAAATTGGTTGGGTGGGAGGCGACAAAGAGTACAAGTAAATGGAGCTCACTCTGAGGAGAAGGATGTTACCAGTGGTGTGCCCCAGGGATCTGTCCTTGGTCCGATTCTTTTTAACATCTTTGTTAGTGATATAGCGGAAGGGCTGTCGGGTAAGGTTTGCCTCTTTGCGGATGATACCAAAATCTGCAATAAAGTAGACACCCAGGAAGGTGTAGATAACATGAGGAGGGATCTAGCTAAGCTTGAAGAATGGTCTAGAATTTGGCAGTTGGGATTTAATGTTAAAAAATGTAAGGTCATGCATTTTGGCTGCAGCAATCCAAGGGAGCAATACAGCATAGGAGGTGAAGTACTTTTGTCCACTAAAGAAGAGCGGGACCTAGGCGTAGTTGTGTCCGATGATCTTAAAGTAGCTAAACAGGTAGAAAAGGCGACGGCAAAAGCTAGAAGGATGCTTGGGTGCATACGGAGAGGAATGGCTAGCAGAAAAAAGGAGGTGATAATGCCTCTGTATAAGTCTTTGGTGCGACCTCATTTGGAGTATGGTGTGCAATTCTGGAGACCGCACCTTCAAAAGGATGTGAACAGGATGGAGTCGGTGCAGAGGGTTGCTACTAAGATGATTAGTAGTCTTCATTATAAAGCATATGAGGACAGACTTAAGGATCTTAATATGTACACCTTAGAGGAAAGGCGGGATAGAGGTGATATGATTGAGATGTTTAAATACCTCCGTGGCATAAATGTTCAGGGAGAGCGCCTCTTTCAATTGAAAGCAAGTTCTGCGACGAGGGGACATGGGATGAGGGTGAAGGGAGATAGATTCAGGAGTGATATGCGGAAATATTTCTTTACGGAAAGAGTAGTGGATCCGTGGAATAGTCTCCCAGTGGAGGTGGTAGAGATGAGGACAGTAACTGAATTCAAAAAAGCATGGGACCAACACAGAGGATCTCTAAAGGTAAAAAGTGGACTGTTGTAGTTGTTGTTATGGAAGGACAGACTAGATGGGCCTTGTGGTCTTTTTCTTTCATCATGTTTCTATGTTTCTCTCTTCCCTTAAACACTGCTTCTCTCTGATTTCTTTTTGCTCTGTGAACACTGTTTGCAGCTTAATTGCAATGAAATCACAGCCATTTGGATGACCAGGGAGTCAGCTTCCCTCAGTGTTGCACCTATTCTTCAGGGTATGTCTATCATCTTAACCCCATCCTTGAAGTATTTGGGTGTCTTCCTGGTCTGTGACCTTTCTTTTGCACAATGGGTAAGTTGGGGTGGTCAAATTCTCAATACCTTGAGACTTCTTTCTGCTGTTCACTCCTTTCTCAATCTCTTGGCCCAGATTAATGTTGCTCTTAGCTTGGTCATATCACTTTTTTCTTTTTTTTTTAGTGCTTTCAAGTCAGTGCTGACTCATGGTAGCTTGGCTGCCTCTGGGTTTTCTTGGCAATGTATTACTTGAAGTAGATTTCTAGGCCTTTTCTTCTGAGGAAATAGAGAGTAAAGTGACTTGCCCAGGGTCACAAAGAGCAACAGTGGGAATCAAAACCTTAAGATGCTGGATATGAAGCTCTAACCACTAGGCTACCCCTCCACTTAGATAACATCATGTATGACTATTTTAACTCTGTATACACAGGCCTACCCAACTTGAGATGAATCACCTGCAACATATTCAGAATACTGTTATCCACATTTTGTCCCATGCCAGAGAATATGATCATGTAACCCCTCTTCTTATCCATTTCCATTGGCTACCAGTTAAATCATGCATACAATATAAGATAAGAACCATGGCATATAAGAACCTCCATCAAGATGTTCTGGGCTATCTTTCAACTCAGATTACATCTTATTGTCCAATATGCACATTGAAGATCTGATCAAGAGCTCCTCTGGATCCGTGAGACTTCTTTCCTTCTTCATTTGTACTGTGCTCGGTTGTTGATTGATGATTCTTTGTTCTTATGTCTTTGACATTTAGCTTATTGCTGTTAATGACTGTTATTCGATTATTTTCTTCTGCCTTTTCCTATGGCCCCATTTCTTTCCTTCTTCCTTTTTCTGATCCATCCTAACTTTTTTCTCTCATTCTACCACTCCATTACCCTTCCTCTCTCTTCTCCTCTTTCCCTGCCTCAAACTCTTATCCTCCTTCTTCTTTTTTCTTCTGGTGACATTCATCCTAACCCTGGCACTCATAGACTAGTCTTTCACTCTCATTCCTCTCTCAGCCATTCTAATCTCATCTATATTCTTCTCCTCTCCCTCTCTCCCTTTATTTTGTGCATTATGGAATGCACATTCTATTTCTAATAAACTTCCATTTACTCACAACTTTTTCATTTCTAATTCCTTCAATCTTCTGGCTCTCACTGAAACCTGGCTCTTCCCCGATGACACTGCTTCTACTGCTGCCCTCTGTCATGGTGATTACCAATTTTCCCACACTACTAGTACCACTGGCTGCAATGGTGGTGTTGGGTTTCTGTTTTCTTCTTCCTACCAATTTCAACCACTCCCTCTTCCTCAGTCTCACTCCTCTTTCTCCTTTGAAGTCCATTCTATCTTCCTTTTTAATCCCTTACCTCTCTGGATAGCTGCAATTTATTGACCCCCTGATAAGTCCATTTCTACCTTTCTTACTGACTTTGACTCTTGGTTTTCCCTATTTCTTGATTCTTCAACCCCCTCCCTCATTCTTGGTGATTTCAAAGGTAAGAGTTTGTGGCTTTTTTAATTACTAGCTCTCTGTCTGTGAGCTCTTAAAAGGGTTTTGGTATATTTTTAAAACAAAGCTATGTTTTTTTGGTGCTTTAGTTTCAAACTACTACTATTGAGAATTTATATAGTGCTACCAGTTGCATGCAGTGCTGTACAGACTATTGCTCTGTGTTTTGTCTTGACTAAATTGTAAGCTCTGATGAGCAGGGACTGTCTCTTACATGTTCATCTGTACAGCGCTGTGTGCAACTGGTAACGCTATATAAATGCTCAATAGTAGTAGTAAAAGGGGAAATATTTTGTTTAGTGGGGTAGGTTTAAAACTGTTTTAGTATCTTTCTTCAGCTCTTTGAAGCTACTGACACCTCATCAAGTGTTAGTTCCCTCCCTACCCCCCCCCCCAACTCCCACCCACCCCTAGTGAGCAGTCTTGCTTTATAGGGCACCTCCTCAATTAATTATACACAGGGACTTGGAATGGCACATTTTGAACACATTTAAAGAGATTTAACTGCTTTTTCTCTGAAAGGACAGCTGGGAAACTGGCTGGTAGAGCTCTCTCTTTTGCTTTAACAGATACCTAAGCTCCACGAACTGAACAATGGCTGGGAAAAATTGTATCGCTAAAGCTGTTGCCCCTGTTACTGCTTCTGCCTATGTCCAGACAGAGGTCCCAATGCCAGTTGCAGGACTTGTTCCATGTGCAGGATGCCTGCATGCTGAAGCTCTCAGGAAACAAGCAGAGGAACTCAGAAAAGAGGTGGTGAGGCTGAGGAGCATTCAAGACAGTGAGAAGTACATTGATGAGATGCTTCTTGCAACATCCAATGCCTTCAGCAGAGGAAAAGATGGGTGCCTACAGAATGCTGAAGGTTGGACACAAGTCTCCAGGGCCTGCAAAATCACCAATTCAACTTCCCCAGCCCTTGAACTAAAGAACCATTATGCAGCCCTGGAAGTGGAGGAGGTGAAAGCATCCCTGGAAAGGTAAGAACCAGAGCTCAAGTGCCCCAAAGTTGCAGAATCAGTTACCACAAAGAAGCGAAGAGTAGTGGTGGTTGGTGACTCTCTTATGAGGGGTACTGAGGCATCCATCTGCCGACCAAACTTGAAGTCCAGAGAGGTATGCTGTCTGCCAGATGTCAAAATCCGAGATGTTATAGAGAGTTTACCAAGACTCATCAAGCCCACTGACTATTACCCAATGTTGCTAATCCATATTGGCACAAATGATACTGCCAGGCATCCTTCTGAGCATATCAAAAGTGACTTCATGGCTCTGGGACAGAGGGTGAAGCAGATAGGGGTGCTGGTGGTATTCTCTTCAATCCTCCCTGTTGAGGGTAAAGGCCAAGGCAGAGAAGCTTGCATACTGGAGATGAACGCATGGCTGTGTTGATGGTGTCATCGAGAGCGTTTTGGTTTCCTGGACTATGGGATACTGTTCCAAGGGTTGCAGAGCAGAGATGGCATTCATCTGTCCAAGAAAGGTCGATGTGACTTCAGTAGCAGACTGGCTAATCTACTGAAGAGGGCTTTAAACTAGATTCATTGGGGATGGGTATAGAAAGCCCCCAGGTAAGTGAAAGCCCCCAGGTAAGTAAAACATTAAATACCTTTATAGAAATGGGTAAAAGCGTCAACATATGGAAAGCAGTGTGTATAAATGCCCATAGCATGGGAAATAAGATCCCAGATGTTGAAACTGTAATAGGAGAGGCTGATTTTTATTTAGTGGCAGTTACAGAAACATGGTTCACAGAAAACCATGACTGAGATATATCTATACCAGGCTATACTTTATTCAGAAAGGAAAGGATAAGAAGAAGAGGAGGAGGAGTGGTACTATATTTAAAAATTAATATTAAAGCATTGGAACTACAGAGCTTAAAAGGGAGAGAGGAGGCACTGTGGGTTAAACTAGAAAGAGGGAAAGAGAAATCTATTTGCATTGGCGTGATATACAGACCTACCTCACAGAAGGAAGAGGTGGACGGAGAGTTAATTGAAGACATACACAGCATTTCTAGGAAAGAGGAAGTGATACTGATAGGGGATTTCAATATGCCAAATGTTGATTTGCACATTCCGGCTGCAGTATCATCTAGAAGTAAGGAGATCCTGGATTCTCTACAGGGAGAACTATTCAGGCAATTGGTAACAGAACCCCACGTGAAGGGGCCATACTTGACTTGGTGCTTACCAATGGTGAATGTGTTTCTAATGTTATAGTTTGAGATTATTTTGCATCTAGTGATCACCAGATGGCATGGTTCAGTTTTAGGACTAGGGCTGTTAGAATCCATTCAAAAGAAAGGGTCTTAGACTTTGGGAAAACTAACTTTGCCAAGATGGGCTAATACCTCAGGGAGTCATTAGCGAGATGGGAACAACCGGGAATGTAGAAAAACAGTGGGCAAAACTGAAAGGGGATATTTTAAGGGCAACCAACCTTTTTGTTAAAATTGTATATAAAGGGAAAAGGAACAGGGGACCGCTATGGTTTTCAATAGAAGCAGCTGAAAAGGTGAAGAAAAAGAGGGAGGTCTTCATGAAATACAAGAGATTGCAGAGAGAGGAAGACAGGCATCTATATTTGGAAAAACAAGAGAAGCTAGCAAAGTAGTCAGGAAA
Source organism: Ichthyophis bannanicus (assembly GCA_033557465.1). Taxonomy (NCBI): domain Eukaryota; kingdom Metazoa; phylum Chordata; class Amphibia; order Gymnophiona; family Ichthyophiidae; genus Ichthyophis; species Ichthyophis bannanicus. The sequence continues at coordinate 763,711,831 of CM066033.1, forward strand.
GCAAAGATTCAAAAAGAAGAGGAAGTAGTCAATGTAATAAAATCAGGGGATAAAACAGATATGTTAGTGAGAAGAGGAAGGACAAAAGTGGTATTGTCAGACTCAGTGGTGAAGGGGAGGAATATGTAGAAGATGATGATGATAAAGCAGAATTGCTTAACAACTATTTCTGTTCTGTGTTCACAGCTGAAAAACCAGTAGCAGGACCTCAGAAAACACCCAGAAACTGGAACAGAAGCGAGGGGCATCTTGAACAATTTTCAGAAGATTGTGTTCATGAGAAACTAGCTAAACTTAAAGTAAACAGTGATGGGACCGGATGGAATACACCCTAGAATACTGAGGGAACTTGGGGATGTTCTACAAGCTCCACTGACTGACCTTTTCAATGCCTCATTGGAGTCGGGAGTGGTGCCAAAGGACTGGAGAGAGTCTAATGTGGTCCCTTTACACAAAAGCGGAAGTAAGGATGTGGTTGAAAACTACAGGCCAGTTAGTTTAACTTCGGTGCTGAGTAAATTATTGGAAAAACTGCTGAAAGAGAAAATAGTGAGGTTTCTGGAGTCCAGCGGATTACAGGATCTGAGGCAGCATGGCTTCACCAGAGGCAGGTCTTGTCAGACAAATCTGATTGATTTCTTTGACTGGGTTACCAGGGAGTTGGATCGAGAGAGAGCTCTAGATGTGGTGTATTTAGATTTCAGTAAAGCCTTTGACACCGTTCCTCGCAGGCGACTTATAAACAAACTGAGCACCCTAGGAATGTATCCTAAATTTACTGCTTGCATTGGAAATTGGTTGAGTGGAGGCGACCAAGGGTACAGGTAAATGGAGTTCATTCTGCGGAGAAGGAAGTTGCCAGTGGTGTGCCCCAGGGATTTGTCCTTGGTCCGATTCTTTTTAATATCTTTCTTAGTGATATAGCAGAAGGACTGTTGGGTAAGGTTTGCCTCTTTGCGGATGATACCAAAATCTGCAATAAATACCCAGGAAGGTGTAGATAACATGAGGAGGGATCTAGCTAAGCTTGAAGAATGGTCTAGAATTTTGCAGTTGGGATTTAATGTTAAAAAATGCAAGGTCATGCATTTGGGCTGCAGCAATCCAAGGGAGCAATATAGCATAAGGGGTGAAGTACTTTTGTCCATTAAAGAAGAGCATGACCTAGGTGTGGTTGTGTCTGATAATCTTAAAGTAGTTAAACAGGTAGAAAAGGCAACAGCAAAGGTTTAAGGATGCTTAGGTGCATAGGGAGAGGAATGGCTAGCAGAAAAAAGGAGGTGATAGTGCCTCTGTATAAGTCTTTGGTGCGACCTCATTTGGCGTATTGTGTGCAATTCTGGAGACCGCACCTTCAAAAGGATATAAACAGACTGGAGTCAGTACAGAGGGTGACTACTAAAATGGGTAGTGGTCTTCATTATAAAGCATATGAGGACAGACTTAAGGATATTACTATGTACACCTTAGAGGAAAGGCAGGATAGAGGTGATATGATTGAAACTTTTAAATACCTCCATGGCATAAATGCACAGAAGGAGAGCCTCTTTTGATTGAAAGCAAGCTCTGCTACGAAGGGACATGGGATGATGGTGAAGGGGGATAGATTCAGGAGTGATATGTGGAAATATTTCTTTACGGAAAGAGGGGTGGATCTGTGGAATAGTCTCCCAGTAGAAGTGGTAGAGATGAGGACAGTATCTGAATTCAAAGAAGCATGGGACAAACACAGAGGATCTATAAAGGAAAAAAGGGGACTGTTGTAGTTGTTGATATGGAAGGACAGACTAGATAGGCCATGTGATCTCGTTTTCCTTTTGTAACCCCTCTTCTTAAATCACTTCAATGGCATCCCTTCCATTTCTGTATCCAATTCAGACTCCTCCTTCTGATCTTTAAGTGCATTCATTCTACTTCTCCTCATTATCTCTCCTCTCTCCTCTCCCTCTATACCCCTCCTCGTGAACTTCACTCTTATACTGGCTTGCTCCTCTCTTTGCCCTTTTCTAATTCTGCTAATTCCAGGCTTCGGTCCTTTCACCTTGCTGCTCTTTACTCCTGGAACAAACTTCCTGAGTCTGTTCTTCAGGCTTCATCCCTGCCCCTTTTCAAATCTATGTTAAAGGCTCACCACTTTGAGGCTGTCTTTGGATCCTGATCCCCTGTTCATTGTGACTCCTTTCCCTTCTCTATTCTATCCTCATTTCCAACCTTTGTCTTGTTTGTCTTCATTAGATTGTAAGCTCTAATGAGAAGGGACTGTCTTTATCTGTGTTTGAACAGCACTGTGTATGCCTTGTAGTGCTTCAAAAATGTTTATTAATAATAATAATAATAATAATAATAATAATAATAATTTGTTCTATGCATTACTTTCATGGCAACCGTCTGAATGTATCTCCTTCTGTCCAGAGTTCGCTATGAATCTACCAGCCACTCTGCTTTTTTCTTTTAGCCCTGATGCTATGGAACAATCTTCCCTTCCAACTCCAATTACAAAACTCCTTTAAGAGTTTCAAAGTTGATTTAAAAACATATCTCTTTATACAGTTCTTCAATGAGGTTGTATATTTCCGGTCTGTCCTGGCTTCCCTGCTGCTGAAAGAGATTCTGAACCTATCTTAGTGGTTCTATTAGTTTTTCCTAAGGCTGTTTCTATAACTCTTTATCTATACTATTTTCTCTTTCCTATCAAGACTTTGTAGTTCTTTTCTTTTATTCTTTTATTGTGTATTTGTATTTATATTATGAAAACTGCTTTGCATTTCCACAAAAGGTAGTAGAGCCAATAAAATAAACTGTAAACCATAAACTGTTCAATGCATTTCTGTTCAATGTAAAGTTGTTGTTGTTATATTTTATTTATTTATTATTTATTTAACAGGTTTTCTATACCGCTTTATCATACATTCAAAGTGGTTTACATGGAAGAGTTATAGCAACAAGCTTTACATCAAACAAGGTTATTCAACTTGGAGGTTAAATTGGGGTACATAGGCAATTAACAATTGCTAACTATATACAGGATCTGTAGTAGTGTCTTATGGTCCAGTTTGTCATCAATCGTCATATTCTGGGGTAGTTCAAAAGTATTCTAGGAAGAGGTGGGTTTTTATTGCCTTTCTGAAGTCTACTAGGTCTTTGATTTCACGAGTTGATGTGGGGAGATCGTTCCACAGCTTGGGTGCAAACAGGGAGAAGACTGTTGCAGATTGGTTTGCTTTCCTGAAGTTTAGTGGGCTCTCCAGGATGTTGTTGTCTGCTCCTCTTCTTCTTCTGTTTGGGGGTGTCTTCTTGATCAGTGGTTGGAGAGTTATTGGAGAGAAGTTGTATAGTGTTTTAAAGATTATTATTATGTTTTTGTACATGGTGCGTACAGCCACAGGGAGCCAGTGCAACTGATGGAGCGTGGGGGTTATATGTTTGTATTTTGCTGTTCCGGTGATGATTCTGGCCGCCGTGTTTTGTACCAGCTGTAATCGATTTCTTTGGGAGTTCATGGTAAATTGCAGTGCAGACATCTAATATAGGTATTATTATGGCTTAGCATACAGTTTGAAAATCATTGTCAGTGAGCAGTGGTTTGAGGTTGCGCAGCATTCTGAGTTTGTGGTAGGCTGATTTGGTTGTCTTCTTTTTTTTTTTTTTAACATCTTTATTTAAGTTTTCCAATCCATACATACACATTTTGCATTGAAATACATTAATCTTCATCAGACAAAATTGTATATGTCCCATTTCCACAACAATTACTACATTTCGATTGCAATTACCATACCTACTTCTAACAGAACCAAAACTAACCCAATAATAAACAGTGCTAACAATACAATGTGGAAGGAAGATTATTAGTCTACAAACAGCGCATCCTAAATTGAGGATATTACACCGTTATTCTCAACTGGTATCAAGTGCTATAGTCTGTCACAGATAACTATCTATAACAATTGTTGATCGAGGATGTCCCATTTCTTGAGCAAGTGGTGGTAGGACGGGTGTCTACTCACATACGCAATTTCACAGGTCCTGTGGTGACATACCAGGCTCCACCACCATTCTAGACGTAGGGTCGCAAAATTTTTCCAGTGACTTAAAATCGTTTTTTAACGCCAAGCTAATCATCAAATCTAGTAAAGCACTTGCATCTTTCTCTATGGGCATCTGGCCCGCCAGTGATCTATAAATCACGATGCGAAATGTGAGCGGGGTCCAGAATTTTAAAAGGCGAGTGATACGCCGCCATACAGGTTGCCAAAATTCTTGTATCACTTTACAATAAAAGAGCATATGTGCCATTGTGCCCTCTTCTGATTGGCATGACCAGCATTTATTCCCTTGTTGTGTTTGCCATTTGGCTAGTTTGACTGGAGTCAAATATGCTCGATGAGCCACAAAGTATAATGTTTGCGTGAGGGAGGCTGCCCTCGTGATCCTAATCTGTGAGCTCCAGAAGTCGTTCCACAATCTGGGGTCAGTCTGTTCACCCACTTCTGATTCCCAAATTAACTGTGCTCCTTTACATCTTTTTTTCTCTCCGTCCCTCATGATTGCAACATATTTAGAAGTTAACCTCGATTCTTCACCCAATGTCTTAATTTTGTGATATAATGTGTTACCCTCTTTAATGAGTATGGGAGTTACTCCAGCTGAGGCCAAGCAGTGGCGTAATTGACACCATTGAAAGAGATAGTTGGGTGATAGACCGAATTCCTGTCGGATGGCCGGGAAGGATTTGTACTCTTTGTTATGCATTAACTGGCCCAATCTCATGATGCCCAGTTTCAACCAAGGGGTCCAAACAAAGCAGCTTCCGGCAATTTTAAACTTCGGGTTAAGCCATATATTTGTAGACATGGTGTATTCATGACCCTCTTCTGTCTTTTGTGCTAGAAGTTGAAAAGCTATCTGAGTATTCCATATGACTGTATCTTCCGACTCTGGCGAGGGGGAATCTGCCCCTATCCGCAACCATAGGGGTATCGCCCCACTTAGTGAGGACTCTATACTCATCCACGTCGGTCGGTCAGGTGCATCGCTTTCTGCACACCACCATGTGCCTTGTTTCAGTATAGCCGCCATGTGGTACATTTGAAAATCTGGGAAGTGTACTCCCCCGCGCTGTTTAGACAGCTTAAGTTTCCACAACGCTATTCTAGGCGTTTTACTGCACCACAGGAACTTACTCACAGCTTTCTCTAACCTCAGATAAAATTTCTTATCATATAAGATCGGTATCATACTGAGAATGTAGTTTAGTTTTGGCATGATAACCATTTTGATGGTTTCTAATCTTCCCCACCATGAAAGATTCAATGGGGACCATTTGCTTACACATTCTGAAAGAATGTTATCACATGCCGCCATGCTTAGCTTCATTGTGGCTTGTATAGTGGTTCCATAGGTTACCCCAAGGTATTTAAAAGACGCTCTCTCCACCTTAAACGGGTATTGATTAAGGACATTCTCCGAGACATTTGAGCTGAGAGGAATAATCGTCGTTTTAGACATGTTTAATTTGTAACCAGATATTCGGGAGTAGTCTGTTATGAGATCTAGAGCGGCTGCCAACGAGTTAGGCTCCAGAATCAGGAACAGGTCATCCGCATACGCAGACACTTTGCAATGATGATCCTTGAATCTCATGCCAGCAATATTTTTTGTTGCCGCAACTTTATTAACATGGGCTCTAAAGCCAAGTTGAATAGCAGCAGGGATAGCGGACATCCTTGTCTAGTGCCTCTCGTCAGCCGGAACTCAGAAGAGATCTCCCCATTTACCGCCACTCTGGCTCTTGGATGGATATATAAGAGTTCCACGTACTTTATATAAGTCTCAGGTATATCAAACCATCGCATTGTAGCAAAAAGATACGGCAGTTCAACTCTATCGAATGCCTTTTCGGCATCTAGCGCTAAACCCACAACTGGGTTGATAAGTTGCTGTGATTTACCCAAGATGTGCGCCATGAGGCGGCCATTATCAGTAGTCGACCGCCCTGGCATAAAGCCACATTGATCTGGGTGAATTAGTGTCGAGATCACTTTCACTAATCTGTTAGCTAGAATCTTGGCATAAATTTTGTAATCGGAATTGAGTAATGAGATGGGTCGATAATTTTCAATCTTTTGGGGATCCCTCCCCGGTTTAGGGTGTATAACGATTGTAGCCGAAGCGAATCCACCAATAGCCGGGCTTTCTTTATTAATTCTGGAATAGTAGTGTTGCATCTCTGGAACTAATGTCTTAGCGAAGGTAGCATAAAATTCAACTGGTATCCCATCAGGGCCACTGGCTTTCCCTTTGGCTAGTTGTTTCATAGCCTGTTCAATCTCTGAAATGGATATATCTGCCTCCAAGCTATGTTTCTGGATAGCTGATAATTTAGGACCTGTCAAATCCGAAACAAAATTAGAAAGCATGTCCTTGTCAGCGGTGTTCTCAGTCTGGTATAGTGCTGCATAGAATTTCTCACATATGGTTAATATCTCTTCATTTTTGATTCTTAGATTTCCATGCGTGTCCTGCAGTCCTGTGATTCTCGTCACCCTCTTCTTGGCTCTAAGCAATCGAGCAAGTAGTGTGCCTGCCCGGTTGCTCTCATGGTAATACACTCCAGTTTGTGTCTTGATCTGTAAATCCGCTTCGGAATTCAATATTGAATTATATTGGTACCTCAATTTTTGCAACCTAAGTAGTATCAGCGGGTCAGTTTTCTTAGTGAGCAGACGTTCGCCAGTGCGGATCTCTCGTTCTAATTCATGCAATCGCTGTTTTGCCACTCTTTTCTTTTGTATATTGTATGTTGTCATACATCCTCTCATGTTTGCTTTGAAGGCTTCCCACCATGCCCAGACTGCCGTCTCATTACTTTGGTTGTAGTGAAAGTACTCAGTCATAGCCTTGTCAATGATATTTCTAAATTCGGAGTCCATTAACCACGAACGATCAAAATGCCATCTTATGTGGGAGCTCTGCTTTCTTCCAGAAGCTAATTCTAATATTACCGCTGCATGATCCGAGACTGCTTTAACTAAATGGCTCGTATCTACGAGCTTATCCAATAGTACCTTAGACATCAGGAAATAATCAATGCGTGTTTGCGTGTTATGGGGCATCGAGTAAAAGGTGTATTCTCTCTCCTTGGGAAACATAAGCCTCCATGGGTCTATCAAACCGAGGGATTCGATTATCTCAGAGAGTTCTCTACTAGCCTTGGGCTTGTGTTGCATCCGGTATGGGGTCCGATCAATTAGTGGATCGGGTATGAGATTAAAATCCCCACCAAGAATAATAGCGGCGGGCTCTCTATCCAAAAGCTCTTGTGCTACTTTTTCAAAAAACTGTGGTTCATCCTGATGTGGTCCATAGAGTGACATCAAGGTGTATCTATCAGTACCAATCTGTACCACCGCCTTAGCCCATCTTCCCTCTGGGTCTATTGATGTTTCCTCAATTACCGGAAGCAAACCTTTCCGGATTAGTATAATTACTCCACCTTTTTTTTTTTGAGCTGGCGAAGATACTACATTCTGGTAATATTCACTTCCAACCTTCTGAGATTCAAATAAAGTGAGATGTGTTTCCTGCAAGTACACAATATCTGCGCATTGTTTCTTGCAATAGTTTACTATCTTCTTCCGCTTTATCGGACTAGAGATACCCTGTACATTGAGGGGCATTAGTTTCAATCTGATATTAGCCATAATCACAATTTGTTGGCTTAAGCTCTATAACACTTGACACCATCTTCCTGGTCTGCGCATACCATGGGTTATTCAACATCTCAAAATTGTATACCATCCACATTGCATAACTTACATTAACATGTATGGTGAAGCTCGTCCCACCTTCCATAACGATTTACTCCCAACCCCCACCCCTCACCCTAACCCAATTATCAAATCTGTCAATATTCTCATTGTTCTCTCCCCCCGGTTCAGTTATAACCACAAAATTATATGCCCACTTCCCTTACAAATTCCTTTGTAAACAAGTACCTTCTGTACCCCTTACGCATGCTTAGTCTGCAGTTATAGTGTTAGAGTTTATGAGATCTTTCATGTCCCGATTTCCATATCAGCCTGCTCCCGGAGAAACAATCGTAGCGCAGCGCCATTGTCGAAAGTTCGCGTCTCATTGTTCAGCGTCACCTTCATTCTAGCCGGATAAAAGAGGCCATAGCGTGCATTAACTTTCTGAAGTAGAGGTCGGCATGCTACCAGTTCCTTTCGTTTTTCGACGGTAGTCTTGCATAGATCCGGGTAAAACCCAATTTTATGACCATCTATTTGCAGGGATGTCTTCAGTTTCACTGCTTGTAGAATCTGCAGTGCATGTTGGAAGCGCAATGTTTTCAGCACCAAAGGCCTCGGGTGTTGCATTCCCTTTTTTATTCGGGATGGAACTCGGTGGGCCCCTTCTATTTCAAGTGCAGGGGTGAATGTAAGCTGTAGTATATCAGGTATCAAATTCTCCAAGTATTTTATGGTATCCACACCCTCCCTTCCTTCTGGTATACCGGTGACTCGAATATTGCTTCGTCGAACTCGGTTGTTTTGCTCTTCCATTTGATTTTCTAATAGCTGTACCTGCTTAGTGAGCGGTCCCATCTGTGCTATTATCGTTTTGTGCGTTCCCATATCTGTTTCCACTATATGTAATCTCCCGGTAACATCGGACAGTGTGTCTTTCACAACTTGTAAATCAGTTTGCATCTGGGTAAGCGCTGCATTGTTACCTGCTACCATCTCTTTGACGGCTCTCAATTCCTGTAAAATTTCTCGTTCCCCGGCCGAGATGTCTTTTTCTGGCGCCATCTTTTGTGGGGAGGCCGATTCCTGCTTAGCGCGTTTTACTGCTTGTCCGGCCGCCGACTGAAATTCTAAACGAGCAGGCTTTAAAGATGTCATCATGAGGGTACGTCTAGGCTTCTAATTAATACTTCGGCGAAGTATAATCGTGGGGGAGAGATCAGATTCGGATGGTTAGGTCGGAGCAGCGTTATTCAGCGGCCATTTCCTTTCGCAGGCAAGCTCCGCCCCCGATTTGGTTGTCTTCTTGATGTGTGGCAGGAAGCTGAGTTGCTGGTCAAAGGTGCCGCCGAGGTATTTGACTTCTTTTTTGTTCCTTATGGTATTGTCAAAGATTTTTATTGAGTCCGGTGGTGAGAATATAATGTAAACCGGTCTGAATGGAAGATAGGGTAGTATAGAAGACCTGTTAAATAAATAAATAAAGAAATGATGCTTATTTCTCTGGCTAAAAGAAGTACAGGTCTTCGGTCAAGGGTATAGCTGCAGCTGCGCTCCACTACTGAATCCTTCAAACAAGTACAATTATGGAAATTTGAAAAGAACACAAAGAGAGCTCAAGGCTCTTATGGTGGCAGGCTGTTGGATTCCCCCACTGCAACAGGTTCCATTTCTCCCAGACTTGGGTGGTTAATAAGTTCCTGCCAAAGTGGGTGGTGGAAAACACAAAGAGGGCCAGCTCAGTAGCAGGATCAGCTGTAAGGTCCTAACATACTTGGGGAGTATCAATGCAGCAAAGAGACAGGATGAGAGCAGTACCACACAAACAGGAATAGCTGAATACACTGAGGACTTCTGAATTATAAAAGAAAAGCCTCTCCTTAAGATGAAGAAAAAGCAATGCTGCAGCAAAGGGTGAAAGCTGTAGTAATGGTTTATTTATTTATTTATTTCTCTTATATACCGCGCTTTTCCACATCAGTGCGATTTACATACAACATGGGTGGTTTACGATGGGGGTAACATCATAATTACATATAACAGGATGCTCAACTTGAATAACAGTATTAACTATTTACATCTCAATGGATAACAGAAAAGTATTTACATATAAACATCATATTGAGGGTAGTTACATGTGGTCATGTAGCAGTGTTGTGAGTGTGTTGTGCGAGGGGATTGGTGTATGTTCCTCCGGGTAGCATTTGAGGAAGAGGTAGTGCTTCAGTGCCTTCTGGAATTTTAATAGTTCAGGGATTGCTCGTATATTGGATGGAAGGGCGTTCCAGCATCTGGGTGCACAGAGATTGAATGTCCTGTTTACAGTTGTTTGTGTACAATGGGTCATTGCTTTGGGGATTACCAAAGTGTTTATTGCTGTAGTTCGTCTGGCTCTGTTTGGTGGGGTAATGTGCGTGAGGGCAGCGAGTGAAGAGGGGGCAAGCCCATTGATGGTCTTAAATGTTAGTAGCAAGATCTTGAAGGTGATCCTACCATGGATTGGTAGCCAGTGGAGACTTTTGAGTATGGGTGTTATATGGTCATGCCTTGAGGCTCCATTTAGGACCTTGGCTGCCGCATTCACGGCGAGTTGCAGCGGGCTCAGGTTGGATTGTGGCAGCCCTTGGAGGATTGCATTGGCATAGTCGAGGTGGGGGATGGTTAGTGCCTGGAAGATTGTTCTGAAGTCATCCGGTTGAATTAGGGGGTGTAGATGTTTGAGTGTCTTGATCTTTTGCAGTATGAACCTTTTTATTGTACACCGCTCTATGCTTCGGCAGTAGCGGTTGATCAAATGTTTTAATAAAGATAAAGATAAAGATCTTATGGTATGTTGATTTTACCATGTTGCCAATGTGTGTCCTCATATCCAATCTTTGGTCCAGTGTAATGCCCAGGTAGCGGATTGATGGTTTAGTTTGGAGTTCTATCTCTCCGATTTTTAGGCAGGCTGGAGGGGAAAATTTGGGGTTTCTGGAGATGAACAGCACTTCGGTCTTTTCATGTTGTATACGGAGATTCTGATTTTGGAGCCATTTTTCTACTGTGATAAAACAGTTGGTTAGGGATGTGAGGTCCATCTGGTTGATCTGGAAAGGCATGTAAAGTAAGACGTCGTCAGCATAGATCATGCATTCAAGTTGAATGATCGTATGAGGTCACAGATCGGCTGCATGTAGATGTTGAACAATAAGGCAGATAGGGAGGATCCTTGCGGGACGCCTTGTTTCTGGTGGAACGGTTTGGAGGTGGAGGTTTCTGTTTGCACGTGTTGCCATCTATCGGATAGGTATGATTTACACCAGGTTAGAGCTAGTCTGCAGATGCCCTTCTCTTTGATTCATTTCAGAAGGGTTTCGTGGCATACTGAGTCGAATGCTGCCGCTATGTCAAGGAATATTAGTGCAACCCCATAATGGATGTTGGAGGAATTATCTGGCCTGGTAACAAGAGTTACAGTGGCAACAGCAACAGTGAAAATATAAGACTGCAGGTGCCAGGTACAAGGTACCAAGAAAATACAAAAACAGGAATATGAGAGAAGACCTCTGCATTCATTAAGAGAGGGCTTCTCAAACCTGTCCTGGGGAACACCAACCAGTCAGATTTTCAGATTTTTATAGTGCTACAAGGTATACTCAGCGCTGTACATAAAGATGCAAGACACAGTCCCTACTCATCAGAGTTTACAATCTAAGTAAGATTTTAAAAAACATCACAAAACTGGGGATTAGAGTATGGTAAGAGACGCATCAGTAGTGAAGGAGAGAGTCAGGGGCATCAGGATCCATAAGCAGCCTCAGAGAGATTTGCATGCCTACCGCCACCTCATAAGCAAATCTCTCTCATACATAGTCATTGTGGATATTCTGAAAATCCAACTGGCTAGTGGTCCCCCAAAACAGGTTTGAGACATCAGCCATCAGCACTAAGACAGCAGTCTCAGAATAACACAAGAAGAAGAGTGGCAGCAAACCTAACAGGCATAAAAAGAGGGTGAACATCACAGAATGACACCGCAAAGGCAACCAGAAGGATACAAAGCAGGAAGAGAATAAAGAATTATTTCCCCGAAAAACAAAGCAGACTGTTAACAAAGCAACATTAAAAGAAGGATGGCATGAACCACCCAAATCAGCAGGGGAGGGACAAAAGCTGTAAGGAAGCTATCAGAGCAGTGCTAACAAAGTGATTCATAAAAGCATAAGAAAATAAAATATGCCATACTGTGTCAGATCAAGGTCCATCAAGTCCAGAATCCTGTTTCCAACAGTGCCCAATCCAGATCACAAATACCTGGCAGGTTCCCATAAAGGAACACAGTTTCCACAATGCTCGTCCCGAGGTAAACAGTGGATTTCCCATGTCCTCTTTAATAATGGTTTATGGATCTTTCCTCCAGAAACTTGTCCAAACCTTTTTTAAACCCATCTATGCTAACAGTTTTTACTACATCCTCTGGTAACAAATTCCAGAGTTTGATTATGTGTTGAGAAAAAAGTATTTTTTCTTATTAGTGACTTGAGAAGAGGGGTAATATGAGCCTCATCATGCTCATATTACCCCTCTTGTCAAGTTACTTCATTGGCTCCCTATCTGTTTTCACATCCAGTTCAAACTTCTCCTACTGACCTTTAAGTGCATTCACTCTGCAGCTCCACACTACCTTTCCTCTCTTATCTCTCCCTACACCACCCCTCGGGAACTCTGCTCTTCTGGCAAATCACTTCTATCTGTGCCCTTCTCTTCTATTGCTAGCTCCAGACTTTGTTCCTTTCATCTTGCTGCACCTTACACCTGGAACAAACTACCTGAGTCTGTACGTCAGGTGCCTTCTCTGTCCTTTTCCAAATCCAGGCTAAAAACTCACCTCTTCACTGCCGCTTTCAGACCATGACTCACCTGATCTCCTTGTGTTTCCCTTGTGCTGTCTGTCTTGACTAGATGGTAAGCTCTGATGAGGAGGGACTGTCTCAAACATGTCTGTATAGTACTGCTTACGTCTTGCAACACTATACAAATGCTCAGTAGAACACGCACAAGGGAAATTTACTTGACATGGTATTCCTGCCCAAACCATCCCCCAGCAACACAGGCATAAACTCCCCACCAAAAATAACACAGGTGCCATGGTCTGACCATCATTTAATTCAATTTACTTTCAACATGTCAACGCAACCCTCCATTCAGGAATCCACAGCACATGCGCATTGCAACAAGTTCAAAAAGTTTGATAAAGATGCATTAATAAAATCAATATTCTCCCATGTAAACACCGAACATACCGACCTCGAGGTCCTAATAAATCAATGGAATACCGGAATAGAAACAGTTGCAAAACAACCTCCTAAAATTCTACCTAATGTATATACCAAAATAAAGAACAGGGCTGAGGCCTGGTACACCTCAGACTTATCCAAAACAAAGAAAGACCTTAGAAGAATGGAAAAAAATGGAGAGCCACAAAGTCCTCAGCAAACAAAGCATAATACATGTCACTGCTTGTAAACTACAAAGAAGCAATCAACACAGCAAAAAAGAACTACTACACCAAAATACTAAATAGTGATTTAAATAGACCCAGTGAATTGTTTGAACTTATAAAATCTATCACCAAACCTGCTCAGGACATCAATATAAAATGCCCAATAAATGCCCAAGCACTGGCTGGCTATTATGCCAGCAAACTAAACCCCATAGGCGCAAATGCCTCCCAAAAACCAAGAGCAAACAATACCCTCCATCTGACACCAGTGACTATGGGCTACGCAGAAGAGTGCAATGCCTTCCATACTATTGACCAAAGACAAATATCAAACATAATCACAAACTTAAACACTACCACATCTCCCCTAGATCCCTGTCCAATAGCCTGGATCAAGGCAATAAAAGCAGAAACTACTCCCTTAATACTAAATATAGTAAACCAATCACTACAATAAGGAACTTTGCCAATTGAGCTCAAAAGATCCCTTATACGACCTATTCTAAAAAAACAAAACACTCAATAAAGAAGACCCCTCTGCATACAGGCCCATTTCAAGTATCCCGTTTATAGCCAAAACCATTGAAAAAACAGTCCAGCGTCAGTTACAAGACCATATAGATGCCACAAATGCACTTGATGACCATCAATATGGTTTTCGTCAATGCCACGGAGTAGAAACACTCCTACTGGTCCTACTTGATAATCTATATAAAGGTATTGAAAATTACAAGAAAATGTTCATACTAATATTCATAGACATCACTGCAGCCTTCGACACAGTAAACCATAGGACTCTTATCACAAGACTTGAATCCATGGGAATAAAAGGAACACCCCTAAAATGGTTCTCCTCTTATATATGCAATAGGGTACAACAAGTACACTTTAACCAGGACACATCTAATGCATTTCCACAAACACAAGGAATACCCCAAGGATCAGCGTTACCCTCCCTCCTATTTAACCTATTTAACTTAAGGCCTATGTGCGCAATATTCCAAAAGCACAAACTCAATTACCATTTATACACAGACAATATAATATTGCATACTCAACTTGACATAGACAACCCAATATATGATTCCATAGAAGCCTGCCTTAAAGAAACTCAAACTTGGCATCAAAGAAATAACATGAACATCAACCATAAAAACACAGAATTCAAGCCTCCCTCCACTATTTTTCTAAACAATAACTCATACAACATCAAACAAGAAATAATATACATAGGAGTTACCCTTGACAAGACTCTTAACATGGAAACACATCTAAGATTAGAACAATATTCTACAAACTAAGAATCTTACAACCACTACGTAATATCATAGAGCAATCCGATTTCAGAACAGTAGTCCAGGTACTCATAACAACAACGAGCAACAGAAATTCACATATATAGCCCCCATACAATGGAATAAGCTTCCAGACACACTAAGGGCTAACAAGGACCTCCAATCCTCCCGAAAAAAAAAATAGAAACATACTTATTTCAAGAATGCTACAATACGACCTAGCCCAATGCCAACCTCCTCACACTCCCACACACACCTTAGTCCAATACCGAATTACTAATCGAATAGATAAGTTCCATACACCATGAACCACAAGGGAAATACTCTGTATTATAGCGAAATTAATATGATCCTTATCGCATTGTAAATAGTTTGAAATTTTTCCTTCTACCACCGCATGTTTTGTATATAGTTATAAACCTGTTATATGTATATTGTTATAAACCTGTTATATGTAACTGTTATGGTTGAGTTAAATGTTTATTGTAAAAAGCTACTGATCACTGGAAGGAGCGGTATAAAAATGTAACCAAATAAATAAATAAAATACAAGTAGTAGTAGTAGTAATTGTAGCTTCATTGCATGTCCTCTGGTCTTTCTACTTTTTGATGGCATAAACAACCGATCTACGTTTACCCGTTCCACTCTATTCATTAATTTATAGACCTCTATCATATCCCCCCTCAGCCATCTCTTTTCCAAGCTGAAAAGCCCCAACCTTTTAAGCCTCTCCTCATAGAAGTATCCTTCTGTCTTCTTTACTATTCTTGTCACTCTTCAATTAAAAATGGCATGGGACAGACACAGTGGATCCCTTTACAGCAACAGGATAAAATCAAAATAAACTTTAACTAATTTCTCAACATACAGGGGTGTCCTACACGGAATGGTGGATTCACCCCAAAACAAAGACATAGGGAGGGGTGGCCTGCACGGAGCGGCAGGTGCACCTACTCTTGCCATCTTACTGGGCAGACTAGATGGACCATACTTGTCTTTATCTGCCGTCATTTACTATGTTACTATGTATCTTTTCTAATTCTACTGTATCATTTTTAAGATATGGTGACCAGAATTGCACACAATATGCTAGGTGCAGTCACAACATGGAATTATACAGAGGCATTATAATATCCTTGGTTTTATTCTCCATTCCTTTTCTTATGATTCCTAGCATTCTATTTGCTTTCTTGGCCACCACTGCACACTGGGCAGAGGGTTTCAATGGATTCTACAATAACGCTTAAATCTTTTTCCTGGATGATGGTTTCTAAGGTGTTATTTGCATCATGTAACCATAGTTTGGGTTGTTTTTTTCCTAGGTACATACTGTAACTTTGCATTTGTCCACATTAAATTTCATCTACCATATGGACTTCCAGTCTTCCAATTTATTAAGATCCTCTTGCAATTTTTCACAATCCTCTAGAGTTTTAACAACGTTGAATAATTTTGAGTCATCTGCAAATATGATCCCCTCACTAGTTATTCCTGTTTCTAGGTCATTAATGAATATGTTAACAAGCAGAGGACCCAGCACAGATCCCTAGGGTACTCCACTATTCATCTTTCTCTACTCAGAAAATTGGCCATTTAGCCTTATTCTTTGCTTTTTATCTTTCATCGGTTCCTGATCCACAATACTACACTGCCTCCAATCCCGTGATTGTTTAGTTTTGCCAAGACTTCTTATGAAGGACCTTGTCAAAGGCTTTCTGAAAATCAAGATACACTATATCAACTGAATCACCTTTATCTACCTGTTTATTTCTGGATCACCCTAGAACACTTATTAAAAACTGGCATAACATTGGCCATCTCCAATCTTCAGGTACTTCAGGTGATTTTAAGTATAGTTCACAGATTACTAATAGTAGGTTTGCAATCTCATATCTCAGTTCTTTCAACACCCTTGGATGTATTCCATACAGTGCAGGTGATTTGCTACTCTTCAGTTTATCAAATAGTTGCAATACATTCCTGGTTTATTGATATTTATTTCAGTTCTTCTGATATATCACTTTCAGTTCTTCCGATATATCAGTCTATCTGCTATGTCCTTGTCCTCATTTAGCATTCCAATTACCCCTCTACCATCCAATGGTCCAACTGACTCTCTTACATATTTTTTGCTACAAATGTACTTTGAAAAGTTTTTATTATGATTTTTTGTTTCCACGGCAAGCTTATTTTCAAATTCTCTCTTTGTCTACCTTATCAATGCCTTGCATCTAACTTGCCAATGCTTATGTTATTTCCTGTGTTTGTCATTTGGCTCCTTTTTCCTGAATGATGATTTTTTGGCAACAACAGTCTCTCTGACCTTGCCTTTAAACCATGCTGAAAGTTCGGGCTTCCAAGATAGTACTTCTATAAACACCCATGCTTGATGTAAATCTTTAACCTTTTCCAGCTGTTCCTTTAAGTTTTTTCTTAACTATTTTTTTAATTTTATCATAGTCTCACTTTTGAAAGTTAAAAGGCAGTACTGTGGATTTTGTTGCCATCCTTCTTCCTTTTATTAAATCAAATGTGATCATGCTATGATCTTGATTGCCAAATGGCCCCAAAACGCTTCTCTCTTGTACCAGATCTTGTGTTCAACTAAGGACTAGGTCCAACATAGCTTCCCCTCTTGTCATTTCATGAACGAGCTGCTCCATGAATCAGACATTTATTTCATCTAGAAGCTTTAGGGAATGTTTACTAAAGGGCGTTAAGGTAACAGGGGGTAATGGCAGTGATAAGGGATGTTATATGAGTAAAGGACACTGGGTGGTTAGGAGGCATTCCAGTGTAAAGGGCGCTTTGGGCCATTTAACGTGTGTTAACAGGACATCGAGCATTAATGTGTCTAACATACACCTTAATATCCAAAAACGGCTGTAACCCTAATGCTGGAAAAGGATCACCAAGGAAAGTCAGTATAAAGATGATGGATGGAAGGACAGGTGGGAGCTGATGGACCTGCCAGATAAGTGGGCACCCTATGTGGCAGTCAGTAAATTGGATGAGTGTGTGGTAAGTAGCTGTACCAATGCACAGGAGGGTGCCAATATAAAATGGCACAATGTCAATGTGTAGCATAGGATGGGGAATATGTGTTCCCCAGTGGAGTCAGCAATGGCAGGATGTGAGCAGAGACAGGAGGACAGAGTAGAAGTGGTGACAATCAGATAAGGCACAGGAAAGGCATGCATGACGAGCTGGAATGTGGAAAAGAGTACCAGTGTAGGCCATGGTGTAGCAGCCTGCACAAGAAGACATGACTGTACACAGCTGACCAGAGGCAGATGGATGGGCTGAAGGAAAGATGGTGGCAGAGAAGAAGGTCATATGGGCCAGCAGCACTAATATGCCGTAGGTGTCATCCCCAACATATTTGTACTGTGTGTGAAAATGTGCACCACTGCCATGTAGAAGGCCTACTACCAGACAAGTGGGTCTTACACCTGTCCCAGTCACAGAGCCACCATACAACACCCCAGACAAATGTGCAGATAACTGGACAGCTGCCATCCAAACTGGGCAAATGGGGCACGTACGGACATGAGGTGATACCTGCAGGTGGCTATCCGAGGGGTAGGATGTGTGTGCATGTACTGCACAGATTAGATGGAGCCAAAGCTACACAGTCACGGTCATTATGACATGCATGAGTCAGGTTGCACAAGCAGATTACAGATGTATGCATGTAACTGCCTGTTAGTATACCGCTGCATTAGTACAGTCATGTTGGGATATCTTGTACTGAAAAAAGTTGTAATGTCTGATTATAAAAACAGGGACTGTAAAAAACTGCAGTCAGCTGAGGCAATGGAGAGTTAGGTGACCTGCCCAAGGTCAGAAGGAGGTGTGGGAAATCCATGAAGAGTGTTGCATACATTAAACTGCATAGTAAAACCTTCCAAAGTGTAACAATAAAAGAATGCTGGTGGGCAATGAACCCTGGCATCCTGGATCCCAGGCCTGTGCCGTGACCATTATTTATTTATTTAACATTTCTTATATACTGCCTTTCATGATATCAAGGCGGTTTACATTGAACAAACTGAAATTACATTGAACAGGGCATTATAATGTGGAGATAAACTATTTTACAGGAAACACGGAGATTATGCCACATCTCCAAGTGTTGCTGGATATCTGCAGAGTGAACATGTATCATCCCCCGCAATGTGCTGTAGCACAGTCAATAAAGCCATGCTCTCTAAAGGGCATGATGGTGAATAGTCTGTTTGCTGGCCCAAATTGTAGGCAGAACTCATAACAAACTATATGGCTGTGTGTCTGCCAGTCACAGGAGAGCCCTGACTGTTAAGGGCATGAAAATGATCTGAGTAGCATACAGTCACAAAAAAGAACAAGTAGGAATCAAACCCCTGTCCCCTGCTTAGGGAGACATTGCACTAACCAGTAGGCTATTCTTCCACACCTTGCTGCATTGCAATGACTGGATACAAAGAGACTTGCAGGTCACTGCCTAACATGTCTGCTGTGTGTACCGCTATAGTTTAGCCCCTGTTCCAACCATCTGGAACTACCAAACCACCATAGCAAGCACAGTTAGACTACACCTGCTGCCTATCACAGGGTTATCACAGCCATGCACTTACCAAATAGGGCCAATCTGCTGGTTAGCAAACATTGCATGTGCACAGAGTGAGCATGGACACCTAGCATGCATGACAGTGTTTGTCCTCCCAGAACAGGGAATGCACCCACATCATTGGAGTAGTATGCTACGTAAGCACTATGTGGATACATAGCCATGCCATGGTCACAGCTTGATCAGATTGAGAGAATCCTCACAGCGTGAACTGCTGTGCCACCCAGGCCATGAATGTGGCAGACAGGCACTACAAAGTCTCAGCCATTGACCCAACCTCTGATGCAGACACATCTTGGGCAAGCTTCTCTGTTTATGGCCATACCCACAGTCCTCTGCTCCTCATCATACACATTTGCAGGCTAATGCTGGGATCAGCCTAAGCAATGCAAGGCACAGTGCAGTGCAGAAGGCCACAGAACTCTGGAGAGACATACACACATACTCACACACTCATATTACAATGCAAAAGTGGGTATGGTTGGCATTCCTGCTTGCCACTTTGGTCTCTATATAAGCTCACACATTGCTAAGTGTGCTCATTGTGCAGGCGCTAGTAGCACCCTCTGACATTAATGCCTGTTGTTAATGCCTCCTCAGTGTGATGTTTCTGACTTTCCATGCAGATATGGATAGTGGAGTCTTTCTGTGTGGCTGATGGGTGTCTGTACTCTTGCTGGCCAATTCATTTGGGGCTGCACATGCTGGTGCTGTACCTGTATTATAGACTAAATTTTATCCACAGGGACATGCAATACATGAAGCATAGCAGGGTCTTGAACCTGTGACCCTCCATTCATATATACAATGACTTTGTATGTTATCCACAGAGCTGGCATATGGATACATCAGTCCCTTGGGCTGACATGTTACCCGTTAGGCAGACCTGGGCACATGTTGCGATGCGATTGGCACACAGGACCATGACATGGCTCTTCACTGCTGCAGGCGGGTGCCACTGCATCTGCCACTGACACCCCACACCATGCTGCTATGCCAGCATACTGTTGGTAGAGGTGGTGCACAGTACTGACCAGTCCACCATGGAGCTGGCAGATGCCTAGGGTGCCAGGTCCAGATGGGTGGGGCAGAGGCTCACATTGATGGGCACACCATCCCCCCAAACAACTGCTGCAGCCAGAACCCCATCACTGTCTGCTTCTAATACATCTTGGGGGGAGGCAGGCAGCCACAGCTGTGATATTTCCCTGGGCACCTGCACTTTGCAGCTCCCTGTAGCGCTACAGCAGCCGGTGCTATTGTCCTCTTCCTCCAGAGCTGGCTTCAGCAGCAGTGTGTGGGGGGGTGGCTGGGGTACCTGCCTAGGGTGCCAGGAAACCTTGCCTCCCCTATATGGAGCAACACCTTTCCAAAGCAGCTGCATGTCTGTTTGCCGCCAGTCGAAGTTGGATCATGACGGACATCACAGATGTGTTTCTTGGGCAGCTGTCTGGTCTGACTTGTGCCCCAGAAACCTCCTTTGCATGACCGACATGCCTTTGCCCCATTTGCACCATCAACATGGTGCCCTTTCATTCTTGGGCACTATGCTATTGCTACTAATGAAGCACTACTATCACTCTCTTAGGCTCCCCTGTTTGTGCATCACTCCCACTGCCATCACCTTCCCCTTTTTACATAAGATTTCTATCCATAGAGATTCTACAGCATATTTTGTTTCCTACAAAACTTTAATCCTACAGTATGTGACTCAATGCCCTTTCTAACATAAAATGCAACCCCTCCACAAATGTGATCTACCCTATCATTGGGATATAGTTATTACCCAGTTATCATAGTATTCCGTTGGTTGCCCACCTTCACCAGGTCTCTGAGTTGCCAATCATATCTAACCTTTCATTTAGTGCTATATATTCTAACTCTTCCAACTTATTTTTAGACTTCTAGCATTTGCATATAGGAATTTTCAAGGCTGGATGTTATTCATATTAATCCCCTGATCTCAGGAAGGGGCAGTATATAAAACTTTGCTAAATAAAATAAATATATAACTCTGGTTATCAGTTGATGAGTTAATTTGGAATCTTTCAGCTCTGTACTTAAGGGCATCTGGATTACTTTTCTTTCTAGGAACCTCTCTGTCGGAATGCTCTAACTTCCCTCTTTTGCTAGTATCCTTCAAGGATATATCCTTCTGGACCATGCACTTCTGGGTGACAGTCAGCTTTCCCTTATTATTTGTTTAAAAGCTGCTTTATCTTCTGTTTAAAGGTTAATGCCAGCAGCCTGGTTCCATCTTGGTTAAGGTGGAGCCCATCCTTTTGGACAAGCCTCTCACTTCCCCAGAATGTTGCCCAGTTCCTAACAAATCCAAAACCCTCTTCTTTACACTATTATCTCATCCATGCATTGAGATTCTGGAACTCTGTCTGTCTTTTGGGTCCTGCGAGTGGAATAGGCAGCATTTCAGAGAATGCTATCCTGGAAGTTCTGGATTTCAGTTTCCTATCTAAAAGCTTAAATTTGGCCTTCAGAACCTCCCTTCTGCACTTTCCTATGTTATTGGTGCCAACTTGTACCAATACAGCAGACCTCTCCCCAGCACTATCTAAAACCTTGTCTAGGTGGTGTGTGAGGTCCTGCTACCTTTGCACCAGGCAGGCATGTTACCAGGTGATCCTCCCATCCACCGACCACCAAGTTATCTGCATGCCTAATCATTGAATTGCCAACTATAACTGCCATCCTAACCCTTCTCTCATGGACACATGGCCCTGTAGATAGCTGGATTGAGAAACCTTCTCTTTGCAAGAGGGTTGTATATCACCTGGAGGACAGGTTCTAGACACAGGATCACTTCATACCACATCAAGGTAATGCTCTCCTTTCACTTGACCTCTCTCCTCCATGGCAATTGAGAGGCTGCCAAACTGGAGGTGGAGTTCAGTACTGCGTCCATGTGAGATCGGAATCGTTCCCTGAGGGCAACAAGCTCCTTGTACCTAATGCACACCTAAAACCCCACATCAACTAGAAGAAAATAGTACATATGACACTCAAAGCAAAAGACTGGATAGCCCCCCATCTCACTGCTGGCTTGCTGCCTGCTTCTTAGTTTTAATGATTTGTTTAGTTATTTATGTTGTTTGCTTAAAGTTGCTAGGGATACTTGTACTGAAACAACTATACCAATTAAGTTTAAGGAACTTTGTTCACCTCAAGATTAATTAATTTCAGGGTCTTAATTGATCTATTCCTGGTGAGGATAACCATTTGAACCTGAAAGTGAATTTGACCACCTTTCCCACTTTAATAGGCTTTTACTGGATGTGTGGTCAATGGATGAACACTTTTGCGTGTCCTTATACATTTTTCACAAAAGACTCTCAGAAGAAGCCCTAATAGCACACAAAGAGGGGGGGTGAGGGTTAGCTTGCGGTAAGAACGCCATGCTGAAAGTTGGTGTAAAGCCCAGCATTAAAAATCCCACATTAACAGGTTAGCATGTGATTGGGTGGAGACAGGGTGAGTGAGTTTGGACCATGGTTGTTGATGGTGTGTCGTGATTAACATGGGCATTATGGATGCTTGTTATCCTAAATTGTTACCATTAGCATGGGTGCACATAATGCCACTTCAATGGGTCGAATTAGGTGCATCCTCATACTGGGTTCCACAGTGCGATCTGTTAGAAACATGCCAATGGCAGGGGGACAGATGCATACACCCCTTGAAGATGGCACAGGCCTCCTCTGCACACTACTGGCTCACTTTTTACTAAACATGCCCCAAAGATTTACTCTTTTTCTGAAGTTACCACTGGATGGCACCTGTATCAAATGGTAACAGAGGATCACATTTAACTGCACCACTATTGCTTGAAAACTCCTTCACTCTTCTAAGCTTCTAACAATGATTGTTCTTCTTGCTTGCCATCTTTTTCTAGTTCAACAATAGCTATATTCTTATAAAAGATATCTTAGAAATCATGTTTTAACAAAATGTAATGCCACCTTATACTTTGCTGCTATTGACATCTTGCAATACAAATAGCTTCTGACGCACTATAACATATAGAAATGTGAATTTGAGTTTGCACAATTCTCAAAATAGAGGTCATAGGAGCAGTCAGCATCTCTGCCAGTTTCCACAATTTCCATATATGTACAATGGGCAAGCACATTTTATAAAATACATGCATCACTGCAACTCAGTCCCAGCTCCTCCCAAATTATACCCAGAGAAAGTTTGTGTGCAGAGGGTAAAAGTGAATGATTTTCCCTGCATGCATACTTGTATGTGTGTATGAGTTTCTCAAATGTAAAATAACCTGAAGTGTGTGTGCTAAAACTACAGTATTTGGGTGGTTTGCGCCTGTGATTTCTGCAGGTGACCAAAAGAAAGGTAAAATAATATTCAGATAGTTGAAAATATCCTATATATGTGCCATTTTATTCCATTAACTTAGAAAGTCCCCCAAGTGCTCTTCTTAATGCAGGTAGAAGAATGCATGTACTTTGCCTCTCTTCAAGTTCCAGCACCCTAGTAGGCCCTCCTCCGTAAATAAATTGCAAATATTTGGATTAACTGGGCAGCCTGAATAACTATTCAACATGGGACGGTAAGAACTAGTGAAACTGGTAAAATGACTCCTTGATAATGTAGATTGTTAACAGGATCAAACACTCAAGGGCAAAGGAATTGGTAAAAAAGAATTTTAGTACTAAGCTATCAATTCTAATATAATCAACATTTTAGCAATTTGTGCTAACTGATTAGTGAAAGACCGCAGTAACAGCTTCTACATCCTAAAAGCAATCAGCATTGTAAAAATCCAGTGCTAGCTGCTTAGTTCCCAAGGGGGTAGAGTCTTTGTAGGTTAGGGGCAAAGAATGGGTGATTAATACAGTGGGAAGTGAAATGTGCTAATTGTCAATGTTGGCGTTAGTGCATGTACTCTTAACAGCATCTCAATGGTTGGCACAAAGTGTACTTGCATTAACTGCATATGACATTACTGGGCGATAAGAAAGCTTTTTGTGTGGTAACTGCAGAGGACATGCTGGACACCTCCCTAACATTTAAAACATCCTTTGTACTTATTGGGTATAATTTCTGCACAACTCACATTAAGAATAAAAACTTACTGCACTTCAGTACTTACTTATTAAAAATAATATTGTAAAAAAACAAATATAATTGTCTATCCTTTGAGTTCCCATAAGGATAATTCCCCATATTCTAGCAATCAGGTCTCAAAGGCATCTACCATCTTTATAACAAGGCAGATTCACAATCTGAGTCTTCGAGGAAAAACAACTGTCTGTCCCATAGGTCCCAGAAAAAAGCTGTGCTTGAGGGAATGTCCAAGAGAATGTATTATTTCTGATATGGTGGTGATGGACTAAAATTTGTGAGCTATATAATGCAAACAGTTTCTTTCCTTTAATGAGAGCAGGGTATGGAACAGGTCAGTATTAGATGATTATCACTGTATTTGCTATGTTATATTGTTCTATGTATTGCTTTTTATAAAGTATTGCACTATTTAGCATGCAAACTGCTGTGATATTTCCAGATTAAATCTATTTGAGATCAAGCTAAATGTCATTGCCTAGTATAGAGGTTTATTTACTAAGCATAGTCATTTGTGTTAACTTTCATTGACAGCAATATAAGTTAAGGCTCTGCATCACTAGTTGTGATGCAGAGCCTTAACTTATATTGCTGATATATACTCTGTGAGAAGTGGACCGACGGAGTGAATTGTAACTTTCATTGACAGCCATGAGCACCACTATTTCCAATGGAGCTGATTCACTAAAATACATACAGTAGCTATATTAATGATAGCACAAGTTGCCACACAATCAGGAATCATCCTCAAATAGCATTTCTATGAGTGAAGACACAGGTCAGCAATTTAAGTTCAGTCTTGCGAAAGTGCTAAAATACATTAAGGTGCTAAACCATTTAGGGACTAATTTTATATAGCATTTTCCAAAAGACATCTATTGGATAGTGTTACGCTATTAATTAGGGAAAGAAAAAAGGTGTATTTAGATGTATCATACAACAAGTGAGGAAGTGTCTAGAAAAATAAGGGGGATGGTATTGCAAATATTTTTGTTATATATAGAAAAGAATGGATGTGAATTGGCAAGAAAAGAGTATGAAGAGACTTATGGCAGGGTATGTGGTAGGAAAGGAGGAGAAGTGGAATAATGCTTAAACCAGGGATTCTCAACCCAATCTTAAGGACAGACCTAGCCAGTCAGGTTTTCAGGATAACCACAATGAATATGCATGAGATAGATTTGCATGCGCTGCTTCTATTGTATTCAGATCTCTTTCATGCATATTCATTTATTTATTTTATGTATTTATTTAACAACAGTTTATACTGATAAATCTACAAGTCAAAACGGTTTACAATCAACTTAGGTAAAGAAGCAGTTTTATATGGAACTTAAAGTACAGTCAACTTGAGTACATAAATTTTACATAGAACTTGGCAGTAGTTATGCTAGAGTTAGCGAGTGTTAAGAAGTTATAAGGGTTAAAATGAGTTAATATGAACACTACAACAGGTAAAGTTATCATTTATATGAGCGGGTGCTTGTGTAGCAACAGGCAACATTAGGTAGTTAAACATGAGTGCATAGCTAAGTATCAGAACCAAAATATTCTGTGAAGAGATGAGTTTTTAGTTTGCGATGTCAATCGGTTATAGTTGCTGAGGATCTTATGTCCGGAGTAAGTGAGTTCCATATGGAGGGTGCATATCAGGAGAAGGCTCAGATCATAGCAGTGGCTGACTGTCCTTCTTGTCCTGTTCCCTACACTCAAAAATGCACTACACTCAAAAACAAAAACAAAAATTATAGTGAATGTCCAGAGCTAAACACTAATAGCATCAACATAACCAGAAGGGAAGGGAAGGTCTCAGAACACTGGGCTGCTACCAAAAGCTGAAGAAAAAAAGTCAAGCTTTTAGCCCCATCATATCAACGACCAACCCACCACTCTCCCAGACTATTTTCATACAAACATATTATGGCAATACCACTCTTCAAAACAACATGAAAAGAATCCCATCAGATTGATACAATCTTCTTATTGAAAGATGATTCTCTTTATCTCAGTGAGATTCAGCATCTAATCCCAACGTCGTACTCATTGGCACCAAATACGTGTTTCGCAAACACTGCTTCTTCAAGGGAAAGTTGAAAACTGCCATAAAAAACAAACAAAACACAATATACTATAAAACTAAATAACAAGCCCAAGACTATACCCTAAAAACTAAATAGGCTGACTCCTGTATATATATAAATAGAAAGTTAACAGACAAGTTTGTCTGTACAATATGTTCCCTGTAAATAGTTAATACCACTGTTCCATGTAAAAGTTGTTCAATTGTTAACTGTAAACTGCCCTTGATCTCTGGAAGAGGCGGTATAGAAGAAATGTATAAATAAATAAATAAAATAAACTCTACTTACCAACCAAATAACCAGACAAGCAAACCTTCAACATCAAGTGCTTTAAACAGCACCCAGGCGCTACACACAAAAAATGCCGTGCATGCGGTCTGCTCACTAACCCACAGCTTATATACCAAAAACAATACCTTCATGCTCCACCTACTCAGCTAAATGCACACTCCCCAATAAATTTGGGAATTCAGGCCAACCAAAGCCACAGTCTTCAATCGAAAGATCCAGCGCTGCTCACAGAAAAGTAAAGTCTGTTCTCACGTCCGACCATTGAACCCTCTTTCAACAACGTCTATACAAAAACATCTTATATCCTCAAAAGAATGTCCAGCGCTAAAAAATGCTGAACTATCGGAGCTTCACAAACTTTGCATCACAATCTACTGTGGTGCTCACCTATCCTAACCTGAAAAAATCTCGAGGTCTTGCCTATATACAATAAACTGCATGGACAAAAAATGCCATACACTACCCCAACAGAAGCACAAGAGGTTGCCCATCTCAATTTATAAACTTTATCATGGTATGAAAATGACTGAACATCATAGGAAACCGGGAAGATGGAACACTTGCCACATCTATGATGCCCCCCACCTACCAGATTTTGAGGACTCAGAGAATGAAGAGAGGCGGGACTTAGCTTTTCTTTTAAATTTTGGTCAGGTGAAACTGAGGGGATGGGGGCAGAGACCACAAGGGCATGCTCAAAGAGGGTTCTGTTACCTTTAAAATCCACCTGGACCCTTCCAGGTCAAACTCATCCAGATTTAGTAGTATATAAACAGTTTATACTGCAAGAAGTTGAACAGTTAGAAAAAACATTGCGCTGGTCACGTGTGTTAACTTCGGTAGAAATGCAAGCTTTGAAAGATCTCTCCTCCAGACCTGAATTAGTCATTAGGTGAGCTGATAAAGGAGGGGCCATGGTTATTTTAGATCGATGTGCTTATGTTAATGAAGCCGATCGTCAGCTCAGATGAGGAGGTTTACAAACGGTTGTCTATTGACCCCACAGAACAATTGCAGGATTGGGATAAAAATTTTACTAAACTGGCTTTGCAAGGCAAATTAATTTCTAAAAAGGAGTTTTCTTTTTTGTATGTGTCCTCACCAGAGATCCCGAAGTTCTACTTATTACCTAAGATCCATAAACGTTTAGTTAACCCACCGGGGAGACCCATTGTGTCTACAAGGGGATCTGTTTTGGAACCACTGTCAGTATTTGTTGATTCTTTTCTAAGACCTTTGTTGGTTGACAAACCTTCTTATGTGAAGAACACTACCCATTTCTTGCAAATACTGGAGGATGCCTCATGATGGGCGTCTGAACCAGACACGATGTTAGTAACGTTAGATGTGGTTGCTTTGTATACCAGCATTCCCCAAGAGGCAGCAGCTGAGGTGGTTGAGATTGCCTTGCGTCGTTGTGGGGATCTCTCAGAAGAAATTATTATTTTTTTGCTTAATTTGGCTAGGTTAGCTTTGGGACACAATTATTTTATGTTTGAGGAGACAATTTATCAGCAAATTTCAGGGGTAGCCATGGAGGCCACATTTGCCCCCTCGATAGCCAATCTTTTTCTGGTTTGCTATGAGGAAAAATGGTTGAAAGAATTTGCTTATGTTTCTTGTGTCAAGCTGTGGCGGAGGTATATAGATGACATCTTTATGATCTGGCATGGGTCTCTTGAGAGCTTGTTGGACTTTTTGGATGCTTGAACGGCCTTGATCCTTGTATTCAATTTACTTCAGTTTACCATCGGGATGAGATTCCTATAATGTTCAGTCATTTTCATACCATGATAAAGTTTATAAACTGAGATGGGCAACCTCTTGTGCTTCTGTTGGGGTAGTGTATGGCATTTTTGTCCATGCGGTTTATTGTACTGTATATAGACAAGACCTCGAGATCTTTTTGGGTTAGGATAGGTGAGCACCGCAGTAGATTGCGATGAAAAGTTCATGAAGCTCCGATTGTTCAGCATTTTTTAGAGACCGGCTATTCTTTTGAGAATATGAGATGTTTTTGTATAGACGTTGTTGAAAGAGGGTTCAATGGTCGGACGCGAGAACAGACTTTACTTTTCTGTGAGCAGCGCTGGATGTTTCGATTGAAGACTGTGGCTCCGGGTAGCCTGAATTCCCAAATTTATTGGG
Source organism: Ichthyophis bannanicus (assembly GCA_033557465.1). NCBI lineage: Eukaryota > Metazoa > Chordata > Amphibia > Gymnophiona > Ichthyophiidae > Ichthyophis > Ichthyophis bannanicus. The sequence goes on from CM066033.1 coordinate 763,740,589, forward strand.
GAGTGTGCATTTAGCTGAGTAGGTGGAGCATGAAGGTATTGTGTTTGGTATATAAGCTGTGGGTTAGTGAGCAGACCGCATACGCGGCGTTTTTTTGTGTGTAGCTAGCATCTGGGTGCTGTTTAAAGCCCTTGATGTTGAAGATTTGCTTGTCTGGCTATTTGGTTGGTAAGTAGAGTTTATTTTATTTAGTTTTTAGGATATAGTCTTGGGCTTATTATTGAGTTTTATAGTATATGGTGTTTAGGGGATTTTTTATGGCAGTTTTCAACTTTCCCTTGAAGAAGCAGTGTTTGTGAAACATGTATTTGGTGCCGATGAGTACGGTGTTGGGATTAGATGCTGAATCTTATTACCAATACATTGCCGCTTAACGTACAAGGTAACCATTATCACTTTCAAGATCATCAATAAGTTAGCCCCCCTAGCCTTAATGGACCTGATTCACCCTGTTACAGCCAATAGAGAAAGGAGATCACATACCACTAACACACTACTGATCCCTAAGGAAATAACTAAATGTACAGAGCGAACAAGGAATAGAGCCTTTCAATTCTATGCCCCCAGCTGCTGGAATACTCTTCCAGCAGCCATTAGAGCCATAAAGGACCTAGCACAATTCAGAAAAGCACTTAAGCACCACCTCTTTCTCTTACACTACTCTCAACCCTCCAACCTGACACCCCTTGTGAACACATGAACACCATTAATGTATGTAATATTATGGATACTACTTGTAATCAAATGTTTTGTTGTACATAGTTAATCCCAGTTGATACCCAAGTTAAGCTTTCAGTTCAATGTAAGTGCCCTGACACAACCTTTGTTATATGTGAACCACGCTGATTTCTAAGAGTGCGGTATATAAGAAACAATAAATAAATAATAAATAATAAATAAATAATCATCTTTCAATAAGAAGACTGTATCAACTTGATGGGATTCTTTTTATGTTGTTTTGAAGAGTGGTATTGACATAATATGTTTTGAAAATAGTCTGGGAGTGTGGTGGGTTTGTCGTTGATGTGCTGGGGCTAAAAGCTTGAAGGTTTTTCTTCAGCTTTTGGTAGCAGCCCGATGTTCTGAAACTTTCCCTTCTCTTCTGGTTATGTTGATGCTATTAGTGTTTAGCTCTGGACAGTTGCTATAATTTTTGTTTTCGAGTGCAGTGCATTTTTGAGTGTTGGGATCTATTTCACTCTGAATAGTGACCTTTAGTTTTTTGGAACTTCTTGTCCTGTTGTTAGGGAATATCTGTATGAGAGAATGGAAAGAAGTAATTAGGTCTTACCTGCTAATTATTGTTCCTGAAGGAACGACAGTCCAGTCCCTTTACTTCTGGGTTACGCAACCCTTCCAGCAGCTTGGAGGCTGAGCCCAACCTTTTTGGAGGTGGGGCGGTATAAATACCACTGGAACCACCCCCCAACTCCAGTATTCGAATGACAAAGCAAACTATACAAATTTCTATGAATAACAACCAATCAAAAACCTAACTATGGAGGCAATTAACGAATCAACCCGAAAGTTTTTTTTTTTTTTTTTTGTATAGAGATGTGAAATAGGAACAAGAAGGGGAAAGAGCAACGGAGGGAGGAGGGATGCCTGAAACTGCCCGAGGCGTCTTTCTTCTGCCCTCCCTTACCCAGATCTGGTTCCCTGCTTGGTTCGCCCTCGTCTGGAAGGCCTTCAGGTCCGCCCGAGTCGGGTGGAATCAGGGACTGGACTGTCGTTCCTTCAGGAACAATAATTAGCAGGTAAGACCTAATTACTTCTTCCTTATCGTCACTCCAGTCCAGTCCCTTTACTTCTGGGATGTATCAGAGCAGTTCAACTCTGGGAGGGATCCGGCAAGCCGGACCGAAGAACCACCAGACCAAACCGAGCGTCCGCCGCACTCTGTACGTCCAGCCTGTAGTGTTTTGTGAAGGTATGCAGCGAGGACCAAGTCGCCGCTCTACAAATATCTAGTGGGGGAACTAGACTGAACTCTGCCCACGAGGTGGCCTGGGCCCGAGTGGAGTGCGCCCGTAGTCCCACTGGGACCTGCTTCCCTTTTAGGATGTAGGCAGAGGCAATTGCCTCTCTGATCCACCTGGAGATGGAGGCCTTGGCCGCCGCCTTTCCTTTGTGCGGTCCTCCGAACTGGACAAACAGCCGCTCTGATTTCCGGAAAGGAGCTGTGCGGGAGAGGTATCGCTTCAAGATCCTCTGGACATCTAGCCGTCGTAGCTTACTATCCCTACCTTCCAGGTCTTCGGCCGGGAAGGCCGGGAGGGTAACTGTCTGGTTCAAATGAAAGGGGGAGATGACCTTGGGTAGGAAGGAAGGTACCGTTCGTAGGACCACTTTGTCCCTGAGAAAGGATAGGAAAGGAGGTTGGGAGGACAGCGCTTGCAGTTCGGAGACTCGCCTGGCCGAGCAGATAGCGACCAGAAAGACTGTCTTGAGAGTTAAGTCCTTCAGGGAAGCCTTCTTTGCCGGTTCAAAGGGTTCCCCGACCATTGCATTTAGTACCAGATTGAGATCCCAAGGGGGAATCACCGACCTCCGTTGTGGGCGCAGACGTCTGACTGCCCTTAGGAACCTGGCGACGTCCGCGTGGGCCCCTAAGGACTTGCCGCGGACCTTACCTCTATAGCAAGCGATGGCGGCTAGCTGGACTCGTAAGGAGCTGTGCGCCAGGCCCTTGTCAAAACCGGCTTGTAGGAATTCCAGAATCTCAGGGACTGAGGCTGAGAGGGGTTTCCTTCGGTGATCCGTACACCACGCTTCGAAGATGCGCCAGACCCTTACATAGGAGAGACAGGTCGAGCGTTTCTTTGCCTTCAACAGCGTTGAGATTACCGCTCCCAAATAACCTCGCTTCAAGAGGCGCGCCCTTTCAATAGCCAGGCCGTAAGCGAGAATCGATCCACGTGAGGCATCAGTACCGGACCTTGCCTGAGAAGGTCCCTTTTGCAAGGGAGCCGCCAAGGGCGGTCGGCTAGCAAACTCACCAGATCCGCATACCAAGGACGACGCGGCCAATCCGGTGCAATGAGGATCACAGGTCCCTGGTGCGACTCTACCCGCTGGAGGACCTTCCCGATGAGGGCCCAAGGGGGAAACACGTAGAGAAGAGCCTCCGCCGGCCACTTTTGAGACAGAGCATCCAGACCTTCGGACATTCGTTCCTTCCGCCGACTGAAGAACCGGTCCACCTTGGCTGAGGAGAAACTTGCCATGAGGTCCATGACTGGTAGTCCCCAGCGGGCCACTATCTGGTCGAAGATCTCCTTCTTTAGTTCCCACTCTCCGTGGTCTATCCTGTGCCTGCTGAGGTAATCGGCCGTGAGATTGTCCGTGCCTGCCACGTGTTGAGCCGAGAGCGCTTCCAGGCGGGGTTCCACCCACTGGAAGAGAACATCCGCCTCCTTTTCCAAGGCGGGACTGCTGGTGCCGCCCTGGTGGTTGATGTAAGCTACCGTGGTGACGTTGTCGGAAAGAACGCGAATTGCTCTTCTCAGAACTAGGGGCTCGAGCGCTCTGAGCGCTAGGGTAACGGCCCGCAATTCCAGTCTGTTGATGGGCCATTGAGATTCCAACTGAGACCAGCGGCCCTGGACAAACTGGTCTTCTCAGTGAGCCCCCCAGCCTGAGAGGCTGGCATCCATTGTCAACAGCACCCAGAGATGAGGTTCGAGGGGCATCCCCCGTTCCAGATTCCTTGTGCACTGCCACCAGCGAAGAGCTCGTTTGGTCCGCGGAGCACACGGTAGCTGAGTTGAGAGGGGATGGTGTTGCGGAGACCACCGACGCAATAGGACGCGCTGTAGTGGGCGCATGTGGGCCCTGGCCCAAGGCACTACCTCTATCGCTGCCGCCATTGTGCCCAGCACCTGAAGATAATGCCATGCTGAGGGGTTTCGTCTGCTCTGAAACTGCGCGACTAGCAGTCTTAAGTCCCTTGACCGCGTTCGAGACAGGAAAACTCTGCCCCTTTCAGTGTTGAATCTTGCTCCGAGGTATTCGAGGTCCTGGGAGGGAGCCATCCTGCTCTTTGCTCGGTTGATGACCCACCCCAACTCCTCTAGTACCTGAATCACTCTGTTCGTCGCCGCGCAACTTTCTGTTTCTGACTTTGCTCGGATCAGCCAGTCGTCCAGGTACGGGTGTACTAGTATTCCTTCCTTCCGGAGGAAGGCCGCTACTACCACCATCACCTTGGTGAAAGTCCGTGGGGCCGTGGCTAGACCCAAGGGGAGGGCCTGGAATTGAAAGTGGCCCCCCGGCAGCGCGAATCTTAGGAACTGTTGGTGGGACTTCCTGACTGGAATATGTAGGTAGGCTTCTGTCAAGTCAAGGGACGTCAGGAACTCTCCGCCCCTTACTGCTGCGATGACCGATCGTAGGGTCTCCATGCGGAAATGTGGTACCCTGAGGCAGCGGTTGACCTGTTTTAAATCCAGGATTGGCCGAAAGGACCCTTCTTTCTTTGGTACTACGAAGTAAATTGAGTATCGACCCGATCTGAACTGGTCTGGTGGTACTGGAACCACTGCCCCGAGTGCAATTAACCGTGCAAGGGTTGTCTCTATCGCCGACCTCTTTGCCGGAGATCCGCTGGGGGATTGGATGAATGCTGGAGGAATTTGCTTCGTGAATTCGAGAGTGTAGCCTTCTCTGATCACCTCTAGTACCCATTGATCCGAAGTGACTCGGGACCAGGCGGGAAGGAACTGCTTTAAGCAGCCTCCCACTGGCCGTTCTTCCCCCTGGCCCCCCGTTGCTTCATTGGTGTTTTCTATGGGCCGAGGAGAAGGAGGAGGCCCCAAAACCGTGACCTGCTCCCCGAAACCCCCGAAAACCTTGACTCCTGGAGGGGAATCGCCCCCTGGAAGGGGGGTTGGATCTGGCAGGGCGGAATCTCCGAGAATCCCTAGGCTGGGAGCGAATTGGGGGCAGAGGTCGACTTTGCTTCGTTCTGTCTTCTGGGAGCCTGCCTCCCTTGGACTCGCCAAGGTCCTTTACCAGCTTCTCTAACTCTTCACCAAACAGTAGCTTCCCCTTAAAGGGGAGCCGACTCAGGCGTGCCTTTGAGGAGGCATCCGCTGCCCAATTTCGCAACCACAAATAACTCCTGGCTGCAACCACCGAGGCCATGTTCTTGGCCAGGCTCCTGATGAGGTCATATTGACTATCCGCCAAGTATGCTGCTCCGGATTCCATCCTCGCCGCGTTGGGTCGGGCGTCACCCGCGGAGGACTCCGCCCCCTGAAGTTGCTGTGACCACCTTAAACAGGCCCGAGCTACCCAAGCTCCCGAGATAGAGGCCTGTAAGGCAAGGGCGCTTACGTCAAAAGCTTGTTTCAGAAGCGTATCCAATTTTCTGTCCTGAGAATCCCTTAAGGCCGTGCTGCCCTCAACTGGGATAGTAGTCTTCTTTGTGACTGCTGATACCGCTGCATCCACCCTGGGGGACTTCAACAGCTCCTTGTCTGTCTCTGGAAGAGGATATAGGCGCAGCATGGACCGGGTCCCCATTAGGCTAGATTCCGGCTGGTCCCATTCCTGCTGGATCATCTGGCGCACTACCCTGTGGACTGGAAAGACCTTCTGGGATCTCCTAATGGCCTGGATCAATGGGTCCTCCAACGCCTCCTCTTTAGCTGGTGTATCTGAGGCCACATTGAGCGCCTTTAGGGAATCATTAATTAATGCAGGGAGCTCTTCCCGGCGAAAGACGCGGATGATCCTGGATTGGTCTTCCTCGGGGATCTCCCCTTCTTCCAGCTCCTCCTCCTCTTCGTCCACGTCCTTGTCCGAGTAAGGGTCCTCCGGGGTACCCTGGGAGAGGGACTCCAGGGGATCCTCCTCGCTCCTTCGGGGGCGCTTCGTTGGTATGGCGGATTCTGGGTTGCCCGCCGCCAAGAGCCTGGCTGGTTTGTCTTCCCTCGACGGACCAGCCTCACCTGCTCCTACGCCCTGCTTCCGCAAGCAATAGGCTTTATGAAGTAAGAGAATGAAGTCCGGGGAGAAAAAATCCCCAGACCCTCCTTCCCCCGCAGGGAGGAGGGAGGGGGGTAGAGGAGAAGAAGGCATGTCCAAGGGTGTAGAGAGAGGGACCTGGGACCCTCCCTCTCCTCCTGAGAGCTCACCTGACCCCTGAGGGGGGAGATCCGCAGCCAAATTAAGCTCCTGCTCGACTGAGGCTGCCACTGAGGCGCAGCTCCTGCAGATTCCTGCTTCTGCGGAGGTGCCCCTGCGTGTTCCGCAGGACAGACAGCGGGGCTTGGTCGCCATGGCAGTTGAAAATACTTTTCCCCGAAGAGGAAACCAACCAGCCCCTTAGCTTGGACCCCAAGAAAATAATAAAGGCAATTCCAAACAGTTCGACTGAAAAGAATAAGGATTAAATTAAAATTACGATTAAAATTAACTAAAGGTAATAAATCAATTAAAATTAACGTTAAAGTAAATTTTAAAGTACAAATTTAAAGTAAAAATTTAAAGTAAAAATTTTGCTCCTTTCCTCCCACGGAGGTACTTGCAATTGAAAGTTGCACCTCCTGGGTCCTGCTCGGCGATCCTAGCCCGCAGGCTCTACACTTGGTAGGCCTCACCACGTGGAGCCAGATCGGGGGACCGCAGAGCTAACCGGCGAACTTGCTGAACTGCCATTTCGCCGTCCTGAGCAGTTGTTCTGTAGCCCTGCGCTCTAGCCGCTCCCCCGCGAAACCTGTAAGAGCAACCGGCAAGTCTGTTCTTCGCCACCGTGTCCAGTCGCTCCGGGACGGGATCGGCGGGAGACCCGGTAATGCGGCCTTGCCTCCAGCGCTCAGCCACCCGAAGGGCTTCAGAGCGAGGCAGAGAATGGCTGTGTGCTCCCCGATGCTGTTCTTCTTATGCCCGACTGTTCCTGGTAGGGGCAGAAAGGCAGAAGTTCCCCTTGACGCTGCAGGCTGTTGCTCACCTCCGCCGCCCGGCCCGAGCAGGAGGGGAGGGGGGGGGAGGAGGGGGGAGAAGGGAGCAGGCAGGATTTAAAGGCGCAGGAGCTCAAAAAACACTAAACTTCAGAAAGAAAGGAAATGAAATGTAATAAGCAAAATTAAAAGTACTAACTAAAGGTATTAAATAAATAAAGTAGGACTCCAGTAATCCCTAGGCTTACGGAACCCTCCAGCTGCTTGGAGGCTGAGAATACTGGAGTTGGGGGGTGGTTCCAGTGGTATTTATACCGCCCCACCTCCAAAAAGGTTGGGCTCAGCCTCCAAGCTGCTGGAAGGGTTGCGTAACCCAGAAGTAAAGGGACTGGACTGGAGTGACGATAAGGAACTGTGTGCTGAAAGTTTTTGAAGAATCTTAAATGTGGGGAGGCGGAGCTAGCCGGAAAACAAGATGGCTGTGTGAGCTCTTAGCTCCCGCGGACCTTTGTGCAGAATCCTGAATATAAACGAAAAGAGAGTTGTAACCTACTTATTTTTGCGTAGGTGACCTTCGGCAAGCGGATACGAACATGGCCAGTGGAAAGCAGACTAAATTAGAATTTTCCTCGGGCGCAAATTCTGGCGTGAAGAGAGCTAAGCCGGATCCCCCCTCACCTCAGAAGGCCCCAACTGGGAAAGAACCGGACGAGACCATGAAAGAATTGCTGTCGGAGGTAAAAATGATTCGGGCATTAGTCTCATCTAACGGCGATACCTTACTGCAAGTGCAGGCAGACATGCAGGAGATGAAGGCGCAGATAGGGGATCTCGCGGGGCGCGTTGGGAGAGCGGACCTTGCGATTGCCGGTCATGAAGAGAGGTTGCAGCACATGCAGAAATCGGTGCAGAAAATGGGGCATCTGGAGCAACAGCTAGAGGATATAAGTAATAGGCTCCGTCGTAATAACATTCGCATAGTCGGCGTACCTGAAGGGGCCGAAGGCGCAGACCCTATAGCCTTTCTAGAAAATCAACTTCCAAAGCTGTTGCGCATAACTTTTGGAAAGCCACTAGAAATTGAGAGAGCTCACAGAATACCTTCACAACAAGGCCCTACTGGTCGGAAGCCACGTCCCTTGATTTTCTGCCTTCTGAGACACCAGCATGCGATTCAAATAATGAATGCGGCTAAAACCTCCACAGCTCTAACGTTTGAGGGCCATAAGTTACTCTTCTTTCCGGATTTCAGCAAAGCAACAATGGATCGACGGAAACAATTCTTGGAGCTAAGGCCCAGGCTGCAACACCTACAGGCCCGATATGGTCTCTTTTACCCAGCCAGATTCAAGGTTACGCTGGATAACCGAACCAAGGTCTTTGAGGACCCGAAAATGCTCCTTCAATTCATTGAGGACCAAGAAGCTCTTCTTATGCATTGCGGAGCATCCTCTTGAAGAAGACGGGCTCGTTGGTATTCCCCTGGCAAGTGCGATAAGGTGTTCGGGCCTTGAGTCAGGCAGACATTTAATGCATATGTGTCAGATATAGAGTGTAATACTACTGCTGAGAGAAAATATGAAGGATTATAACATTGGTTCATTTAAGAGGTGGGGGGGAGGGGGACGGGGTTATTAAAATGCCTAGATTTGTTGGGGAAGATTACTGTTCACCTTTGAAATCTCTGTCATATTGTTGCACTATCTCGTTTCTGATTTAGATATTATGATGGTTCTGTGGAAGCCTATTGTTTTCATGCTGTCTCACCCATTACGGTGGAGCCCTCTCGCGAGGGTCCGAGTGGCGCAATGTGGGCAGCAAACAATGTTCCTGGGGGTAAGGGTTACTTATGGGAGCTGCCTGGAGGGTTGGGTCCTGATATGCAGCAACATGTGTCCTAAGCTATATAACCATGAACCCCCTTAGAGTAATCTCGCTGAATGTCAAGGGCATTATTCATCCAGCTAAACGTAAGAAAATAATGGCTTACTGTCTAAAGCAAAAGGCAGACATCATACTGTTGCAGGAAACACACCTTTCCACTGCGGAATCTAAAAAACTAGCCATGGGCCACTATGCGTTGGTCTCCCATGCACCGGCCTTCGGTAAAAAGAATGGAGTGGCTACTTTACTCAATACAAAGTTAGGTGCTCATGTCTCATCTGTCCGGGGGGATACTGAGGGGAGGTGGTCAAAGGTGCACTTAACCATTGGAAGCAAGCACTTACTTATTTACAATGTATATGCCCCCAATGTAGATAGCCCGGAGTTCTTCTATTCCCTCGCAACAGCGATCCAAGAAGATGCTCAGTTCCCACTTGTGGTTGGTGGTGACTTCAACATGGTGTTAGACCCCCTGCTGGACTGTCAGCCTTGTAGACTCAGGAGGAAATATAGGGCTTTAACGGTGCTGCAGTCTATAATGTCGGAGGTGGGCCTAGTGGACGCATGGAGGCTGCTTCACCCCTCTGATAAAGATTATACTTTTTTTTCCTCTCCTCACAACTCACATTCACGCATAGATTTTTTTCTTATATCCAAACTACTGATGCAACAGGTCAGCAGCTCAAATATTCTCAGTACCCATATCTCGGATCACGCCGCAATTGTCCTGGAACTTCGCGGGCTAACGGGAGACGGAGCCTCTCAGGGCTGGTCTTTCCGAAAATCGCTACTGGCGGAAGATACGAATAGGGAACATTTAAAATCTGTCATAAAAGAATACTTCGACAATAACTCGCCAGACGATACTCCTAACTGGGCATGGTGGGAAGCCTTTAAAGCAACGATTAGAGCTCAGATTACGAGCCTCACCATTGCGGGAGCTAGAAAGGCGAATGCGCGACTGAAGGATCTGGACCAACAAATCCGAGCAGGAGAGAGAGTACTGCAAAAGCATCATAACCAGCTTGCAATATCTCACCTGCAAAAGTTACGATATCAGTATAATATGATCTTGACCTCAGAGGTGGACAGCAGCACAATGCTACAGCAGACCAGGTACTACACGGGAAATAACAAAGCAGGGCGGCTTCTCGCTACAAGATTAAAATCCCGTAAGGCAAAAGCACAGGTTGCTCTTCTAAGAGATGCACAGAAAGGCTCCTTAACCAATAATGCCGACATTTTGGCATCCTTTCGGGACTTCTATGCACAACTATATTCCTCAGAAGTACAACTCGATGATCGGAAGTGTATGGAGTGGCTGGACAATATATCCCATCCCAAGCTCAATGCCACACAAGCTGCTGCGCTAGCAGAACCCATTTCACTTTCGGAACTGGAAGAAGCAATTACACGGATGAAAAATGGGAAAGCTGCCGGCCCTGATGGACTTCCTGCAGAGTTTTATAAGCGGTTTGCTTCAGATCTGCTCCCTTCGATGAAAACTTACTATCAAGCTCTCCGGGACAATGATGAGCATACGGGATTGTTTGCTAGTGCTTCAGTTGTGGTACTGGAAAAACCGGGAAAAGACCCCACCTTGGTCGGCAACTATAGGCCTATCTCATTACTGAATACTGATTATAAGATTTACTCCAGTATACTGGCTGCGCGACTGGGTAAGATCCTGCATGTGTTAATACACCCTGATCAATGTGGTTTCGTGGCCGGAAGATCGACTGCGGACAATGGTAGATTGCTATGTAACATCCTCGAAAAGGTGGACTCTGATGATCTACCTCTGATAGGCCTTTCTTTGGATGCCGAAAAGGCATTTGACAGACTCGAATGGTCCTTCCTTTATCGAACGATGGAGTGGTTTGGGATTCCAACAGGCTTCTCAGATATGATAAGGGTGTTATACACAAACCCTTCTGCTCGAATTTTCGCAAATGGCCTACAGTCGGAATCCTTCCCGCTTGGCCGAGGTACGAGACAAGGCTGCCCAATGTCACCGCTCTTGTTTAATCTGGCTCTAGAACCGTTGCTGTTAAAGATTCGACAATCCGATGAAATTCATGGCATTAAAGCTGCCGATCTACATGTTAAACTATCTACTTATGCGGATGATCTATTAATATTCCTTACTCAGGATTCATGTAGACCCCTCTTACGGATTATTACTCAATACGCAGCCTTCTCTGGATACAAGGTCAACTGGTCCAAATCGGTAGCTTTCCCGCTAAACTCAAGGGTACATCGGAACTCAGTGATGGACCTCCCCTTCCAATGGGAAAACACTGCTGTGAAATACTTGGGGGTTAGATATTGCACCTCCCTTGAAGAAACCGTGAAAGTGAATACCCAGCTGTTATTGGAGATGACGAGAGAGTTTACCCTGAAATGGTCCCCTTTACAACTCACTTGGTGGGGGCGCCTGGAAGCCATCAAGATGATGTTGGTACCAAAAATTAATTACATTTTGGGTATGATTCCAACGTTATTCCCACTGCGGGACTACCGGAAGATAGAACGCATACTCTCTGGATTCCTCTGGGCAGGGAAAACGCCAAGAATAGCACTGAAAAAACTGAAGTCCAGTAAAGCAGTGGGGGGTGTCCACTTCCCGGACTTTTACTGGTATCATTTGGCTGCACTGCTAAAACAAGGCGCTCTATGGACCATGAGTGAGTCTCTTGACTGGAAACCTACCTGGTTGGAAGTAGAAGAGCGGATAGTTACACCTTATCCATTACCTTTACTCATGGGAATGAAGTTTCCCGAGGCTTCGCATTTGGGGAGAATAATTGTTTCAACACAATTGGCATTTCAAGCCCTGCTTCCTCTTCTGAGTAAAATTAACCCGGCCTCCCTACAGTTGCCTTTATGGCATAACCCTGCGTTTAAAATCAACAAATCAACCTGTACTTGGGATAAATGGCAAAAGTGCGGAATATGGACAGTGGGTCACCTGGTAGATAACGCATCCTGGAAGACCTTTGATAGTTTGCATCAAGAATTTCGCCTCCCAATCGAATGCTACTTTCAATGGATACAAATCAGACACTGTATAAGCAGCTCCGTAGGCCTCCCTAAGATATTTATCCAGGATTGGGGGTTGAAAAAACTGATCGAAGATATCAGCGTCCAATCTGGAATCATCTCGAAATTCTATTCAATGTTTAGAGACTGGTATTCCCCCCGGAATGATAGGCTTATGGATACCTGGAGTACAGAGACTGGTGTGGATATCACAGAGAAAGTTTGGACAAAATTCTGGACTACCACTGTTCGAGCGTCAAAATCCGCAGCACTTACTCAGTCTATGTTTTTCCTCGCTCACCGCGCCTATATTACACCAGTGAAGTTAGCCAAATGGCACAAGGATGCAGGTAGTCACTGTTGGTCCTGTGGTGGGGAGGTGGGCTCTTTAAAACATATGATGCTGGATTGCCCTTGCATTCAGGAATATTGGAGACCGTTATGGGCCAAAATACAACGAATACTACAATTTAATACTCAATTAACTTGGGACATACTAATCTGCAGAAACTTGGCTCGGATTCCTTCTTTGGATCGGAGGAATTCTTTCCTCTTAAATTTTATGCTACAAATTGCATTACAACTCTTACTCTTACACTGGAAGAATCCTATAAAGCCAAACTGGCAGGAATGGTGGAATAGAGTTTGTATGTATGTCAAATATGAAAAGGCCCATGAACTCTCAGTGAACCTAGGGGGTCACGCCTCTAGGGTTTCTAAATGGTATGCTATAGACCAATTCACAGCCCTACGTTAACTCTTTGCGGCTCCCAAAAGTCAGCCCTGGTATGATTATTTTCTGATCGCCCACATTGCGCCGGGTGGAGGGGAGTGGTAGGTGGCAGTTCGATAGGAAGACTATGTTATAAAGGAAGTTCGGGGGGAGGGGGGATGTAATTGGGGTAAAAGTGGATTGTTTTCTGTATTGTTTGTACTGCTGAAATAAGTTTGCAATAAAGATAAATTTAAAAAAAAAAATCTTAAATGTGCTAATAGAGACTTTGTACTTAATCTTTATGTGTACTGGAAGTTAGTGTAATGTGGGATCTTTGAGGACCACTGGATATGATCCTTGCGGCTGTATTTTGCATGAGTTGTAATGGCTGCAGGGTAGCCTTTGGAAACCATCGATAGATTTTGTTTCTGTAGTCGAGTATACGTGTGATGAGGACCTGACAAATGTCCCTAAAGTCACTGTGATCGGGCAGTGGGTGGAGGCTTTGGACTGTTTTCATTTTTTGGTAGGCTGATTTTATAACACCCTTAATTTGTGAGTGGAAGCTTAGTCTTTGATCAATGGTGATTCCCAAGTGTTTGACTTCATCTTTACCTTGAAGTGTTATGTCCACCAGATTTATGTTAGATGTTGGGGGGAGCTGGTATATGAATGTACAGTAGAGCTCATAATTATGTGGAGTACCTTGATCTTATTTTGGCTAATGGTGGAGTACCTTGGTCTTACTTTGGTTAATGGTAAGACTGTGATCGTGGAGGGTGCGTTATCATGAAAACCTGACTAGCTAGATATGCCCAGAGAACTGGGTTGAGAACTCCCTGCTTAAACACTTGGACATCTATGCAGAACACCTGAGATTCAGTCCAGCACTAAAGGTCTAGTGCAGGGCTTCCTAATGCAAACACAGATGTTTTGCACAGCAATGTTGTGTGCGAACCGCATGCAAGTGAGTCATGCACAAAAGCAGGGATGGTGCTAGTGTTTCTGGTGCCCCTCTGCAACCCAGAAATCAGTGCCCTCCTTCCTCATTAGCTGATGACCCATGGCTCAATGCTGTTTTTGATAACAGCTTTATTTTTAATGTTTCATTCACTTTTTGTTATTTTATTTTTCTCATTTTTTTATTTTTAATTTCCTCATTTTTTTCAGTATTTTGGTGACCCCAAAAGTCAGTGCCCCCTTGCCATGATTACTTTGTTTACTGTGTCGCACAAAAGTCTGTACTAAACAAGGAGAACAAGCCAGACACGTGTGCACAAAGGTCTGCATTAGCAGCACTTATATCTTGTGCACAAAAAAGAAAAAAACTTTGGCATTTGTGTGCATGTGCTGGAATGTTATCAGGCACATGCATCAATATTATTCTGTGCTGAAGTTCTGCTCAGAATAATATCAGTGTTCATAAACAGCGATATTATTCTGTACAGAAAATCTGTGCAGACTAATGATATTTATGCGCCAGATAGCATTCCATCCTATGCGCACACATTGTTCCAGCATACTTCATCTGCTGGGGGGGGGGGTTCAGCACTCTCTTCAGCAAAGCCAGAAAAAAGTTGCTGGTGCTGAATTCGCAAGAAACAGGCAGTGCTAACCAGCACTGATCACAGACTTATGAACTAACCATTAATTTTTCCTTAGACCTCGCATTATTATTATTATTATTATTATTATTTAACAAACTTTTATATACCGCAACCTTCCAGTGATCAGGTGCGGTTTACATATAACAGTCAAGGAAACAGGTTAACATTTCTGTTTTTACATTAAACATTACATGAATTATGTACATTTTAACTTTAACAATTAAACTTTGGAGAACTATGTACAATCAACTATGTACAAACAGCGAAAGTGAGTTCAACGAGGAAGGTAGCGATTTATAAACATCGTAGGCAGTGTTAAAGGCCGTAGTATCATGGGACAATGTGGTATTAGGCTCAATGTGTTATGTATTATCCCTTTTCGTTTTGGTGATGGGTATTCACCAGTGGGCCGTAGTAGGAGGTAAAGAGATGAGTTTTTAATGTTTTGCGTAGATCTTTAAGATCGGTTAAGGCTCTGATTTCATCAGGTAGTGAGTTCCAGAGTATAGGTGCTGCATGGGAAAACGCTTTTTTATTGGTTGTTTTTTTAGTCTTTGTGAACTCTTTTGGAATCCTTATTTTATTGGCATTGCCTCTTCTTTGAGCTGATTGAGGTGTGTCTTTAATGAGTAGTTTATTTAGTGTAGCTGGGGCAGTGTTATTTAAAGCTTTAAAGGTGGTTATTATTAATTTATAGTTTATTCTGCATTGAATAGGGAGCCAGTGTAGTTTGACTAGATATGGTGATATGTGCTCAAATGGGTGTACCTTCATTATGATTCTGGCTGCAGCGTTTTGGGCCAGTTGGAGCCTTTTGATGTTTTGATTAGTTGTGCCAAGTAGAGAGAGGTTGGCAAAGTAAAATGTGGTGTGATAATAGCTTGAATGATGCTCATGAAGTCTTGCAGGTGGACCAATGGGCGTAATTGTTTTAGTACTTTGAGTTTAAAGTATATTTTCTTCGTGGTATTTCTTATGTGGGTGTTCATACTAAGGTGTGTATCTAAGAAAACCCCTAGGTATTTTATCTCGTTTTTTATGTGAATGTCATGTTTCTGAAGTGTAATGTGGGTAGGGGGGGTGTAAGATTTGTTTTTTGTAACAATCAATATGTCTGTTTTGGAATGGTTAATAAAAAGGTTGTGGGCTTCTAGCCAGGTTGTTAGTTCATTGAAGCAATCTGTTAATAGTTGAAGTGGAAGTGTAGGGATTGTGAAAGGAATGTACAACATGATGTCGTCCGCATATATGTGATATTGGATATTGAATTTTTTAAAGATGTTGCAAATTGGTTGTATATAAATATTAAAGAGGAGTGCAGAGAGGGCAGAACCTTGGGGGAGGCCTATTTCCTGTTTGTATGTGTTAGAGGTTTGGGTGTTAATCCTGACAGTTTGAGTTCTGTTGGATAGGTACGATGTGAACCATTTATGTACTATTGAGTTGGCACCTATTTGTCTGAGCCTATTGAGCATTAGTGTATGGTGAACACTGTCAAATGCTGCAGATATGTCCAGAAAAAGTAGTAAGAATGCATTTCTAGGGTTGTCTATTCCTCTTACTAGGGTGTCTAGGAGTACTGTTTACTCCATGACCAGGGCGAAAGCCATATTGTTGGTCATCAAGGGGAGCTGATGTGTCAATGTGTTCCTGGGTTTGGGTTTGAACTACTTTTTCTATAAGTTTAGCCATAAAAGGTATACTAGAGATGGGTCTGTATGAATTCGGTGATGTTTTGTCCAGAGTATTGTTTTTTAGTATGGGTTGAATTTGTGCATGTTTTAGTATGGGTGGGAGGTAGCCTTGATTTAGTGAGAGATTAATTAGTGGTAGAATGAAAGAGGATAATGTTGGAAGGGTATTCTTTATCCAAGTTATAGGGCAGGGATCTAGGTAAGAAGTTGTAGTATTTAGGTTTGACATAATGTTCTTAAGTGTTTCTTTAGTTATGGGTTAGAATTCGTTCCAAGCAACTGGTAGGGGTTGGTAGGATATGGCGTATGCAATTGGTGGGGCATTATTTATTTTTGATTTATTTATTTAGTGATTTGCTAAAGTTTGAGCAGATATATCGTTGGCATCTTGACTGGAGTTGTATGTGTTCTTAGTTAGATTTTGGACAATGGAGAATAGTTCCCTTGGTCTGTTCATAGATTTGGTTAGAATAGTTGAGTGGAAGCTTTTTTTAGCGCTGTCTGTAGCGTCTTTGTAATTTTTAAGGTGGGTATGATATAATTCATTGTATGATGTAGATTTAGTTTTGCGCCATTTTAATTCTATTTTCCTGAGAGTTCTTTTCATGGTCTTTAAGGTATTGTTGAACCAGGGGGCATCGCCATTTCTGGGGCGGATGTTCTTCTTGTTTGGTTGATTATATGCAGCTGCTTTTGAAATTGTATTATGCCAAGTTGTTATAGCGTCATCGAGGTTGGAAGGTGCTGAGGAGAGGTGAGGGATTGTTAGATCCAGGAAATCTTCTGCATTAAAGTTTTTAAATCTGGGGGGGTGGGGATTTTTGCAAGCTGCTTTTGGTGTTTGAGTCAGTGTGTATAAGATTGAACTTAATCAGATAGTGGTCTGACCATGGGATCAGCGTGCACTGTAGAGATTCCTGATTAAGGAGTATATGGAATACTTCTGGGAGAAAGATAAGGTCTAAGGTTCTTCTTTTGTTGTGAGTTTTTGTATTAATGATTTGGTGGAAGCCTATGTCGGATATGGATTCAAGAAAGAGGGTTGAATATGTAATTGGTAGGGATGGGAGATTAAAATCTCCTAACATTATTATTGAACTTAGGTCAGTGGATGAGCTGAGAAGTTCTATTAGGGCATCCATGTTTTCTGTTTTATGATCAGGTGGTCTGTATACCAAGAAGATTCTGAAATGGTCGATCTTTAAGATGAGGGTGTCGATATTGTTAATGATTTCTGATGGTTGTTGTTTAGCGTTGAGGGCTTTTTTAGTCATTATGAGTACTCCTCCTCCTTTTTTATTGTTTCTATGCGTATGATAAATATCATAGTCGTTCTTATTTAATTGGTTTAGGTATACCACATCTGTTTCGGACAGCCATGTTTCCGTAACACAGAAATTGAAGCATTGAGCTCACTGTTGCACACTTCTCTACATCTGTGCTGCATAGCTAATTGATTCATTATCAGACATTTAAATGGATTCAAATGCATTGTGCACTGTTGTTAGCATAGTCACTTTTGCATTGATTATGCTAATGTTTAGATCCTGACCTGTATTCTGCACTCACACTAGCGCAAAATATTGTGTGCAGAATGCAGGTCGAGATCTAAACATTTTGAGCATTGGCCTTTTGGTTAGTATCAGGGTGGATAAGCTGGGCTACAGAGCACCTTTTTAAGAATATTGTAGGGAATCAAGGTGATGGGAGTGCATGGATGGAGAAACCCTGCCTAATATAAGGCAAATGCCTAAGCAAGAAAAATGTAACTATTTTTCTGATCTGTAGATAGTATACAACTTTAATCCTTAAATATATTCAATCTGCACTTACTTCTTAAGGAAGTTATTTTACAGCGTTATTCGTGCTTTGGATATTTACAACAGGAAAGCAGACATCCAATTCACAGAGACATCTCCAGAGGTATTTTAGAAGTTGGCTTCAAAGATGTCCCTGGCGCAAGGACATCAAAGCCGTGAAAGGGATATGGCAGAGGCATCATCAGGGCATTTGCAAGAAGTTGAACATCCTCACCCAGTTTCAGAAACACCCTGCCCATCCCAAACCATGTCAAAGGTTATAGCACGAATAGGCATGAATAGGCATCACAAATGTATTCATTTTGCCAGCCAAACATCAGTTGGGAATGGAGAAGGAGGTACACTTATATTCCCTATATTTGCCATTCGCACAACTACTACTACTACTACTACTATTAAATGTTTATAAAGCCCTAGAAGGCATATACAGCACTGTACAAACACCGATAAAGACAGTCCCTACTCGTCAGAGCTAGCAATCTAATCAAGACAGACAAGATGAAAGTTAGGAATAAGGATAGAATAGGAAAGGGTAAGGAGACAAAAGGAAACACGGTATCAGGATCCAAAAGAAGCCTCTAAAATGTGAGCTTTTAGCATAGATTTGTAAAGGGGCAAAGATGAAGCCTGATGTACAGCCTCAGGAAGTTTGTTCCAGACATAAGGAGCAGCAAGGTGAAAGGACCAAAGTCTGGAGTTAGCAGTGGAAGAAAAGGGCAAAGAAAAGGACGAGCCAATAGAAGAGTGGAGTTCATGAGGAGGGGTGTAGGGAGGCAGGAGAGAGGAAAAGTAGTGCTCTTGGAGGAGGTATATCTTCAGGTGCTTTCTGAAGTCTTGAGTGACTGGATGTTTTGCAGGGTGAGGGGTAATATATTCCAAAGAGTGAGAGGGGGGAGGGGGAGATAGCAATATAGATGAGATTAGAATGGTTGAGGGAGTAGGCGTGAGAGAAAAGAGGAAAGAACGATCAATCATACAGCACAAAACAACAAACACTGACAGGGAATGAGGAATCATGTTTTTGTACTGCCATGCTGATGTATGTTCCTGTATGGAAAGTAGCATATGATAGACATTCTGGGTCCATGATTTTGTAGTGAGATGCCCACCATAGGTGTCCACATCAAAGATGTCTATGTTTCTATAATAGGACCAAGACATAGACGTCCCCTGCATTTTTCTGCATGTTTTATTTATTTAGCTGCATTTATATACCGCTTTTCACCGGGTCAAAGCAGTTTAACATTGAGGGGGGGGGGGGGGTGGACAAAAATCAATGTGGGGGGGGAGCCGTCACCGGGGCCAATATTGATGATCTGAACAGGTGGTGAGGACATAGGCAACAGACATAGGTCTCTTATAGGGTAGTTTGGGAATTTGGTCGCAGGACTGTGGGAATGTCAGTGGAGATTGCTTGCTTCTGGTCCAAGGTATTCCTGGAAGAGGATGGTTTTTAGTTGTTTTCAGAAGGCAGATGAGTCAGCAGTGTTCCTGATTTGGTTCGGTAATGAGTTCCAGAGGGAGGGTGCGTATAGTTCAAAAGCTCTGTTTCAAGTTCGTTGATTATATTTTGTTTGTTGATAGGGGATGGTAAGGACATTGCTGATGGTTTGTCTCGTTCTGTTGTGGGTGGGCTTGGGTAGTAGGGAATAGAGGTGGGAAGTCTGTGTACAATGGAGGGCTTTGTGTATAAGCAGGGCAGCTTTGTATTTGATCCTTGCTTGAAGTGGTAGTATGTGTAGTTCCCTCAGGACTGGGGTGATGTGGTCGTGCTTTTTTGTTTTCTGGATGATCCTAGCGGTGGTGTTCAGGGCAGTCCGTAGTGGGTTGGTATGGGTTGCAGGGAGTCTCTGATAGATTATGTTGCAGTAGTCCAGGTGGGGGAGTGTCACGGCCTGTATGACAGTTCTGAAGTCCTGTGGATCAATGAGTGGTCTGAGCCGTTGTATAGTCATTGCTTTGTGGAATATGGTCTTTGCAGTCTTTTTTATCTGTGGAGTGAATGTGAGAGCTTGGTCTATAGTGATTCCCAGATATTTTATTTGGGATTGAATCTTAATTTGGGTGGTTCCTAATATGAGGTGTGGTGGTGGGGTGAAGTCTGGGTCCTTTGTTACTATGAGGGCTTCCGTTTTTTTGATGTTGATGGTTAGATTGTTTCTTTGGAGCCAGTCGGAGATCTCAATGAAGCAGTCTGATAGTTGGTTATTCGTTGGGTTGGTTGTTGTGATTGGTCCATAGAGCATTATGTCATCTGCGTATATGTGGTAGCTGATGTTGTGGTTTCGTATGATCGTGCAGAGTGGTTGTAGATATATATTGAAGAGCATGGCGGACAGTGTGGAGCCTTGTGGTACTCCTTGATGTTGTTGGAAGGGGGGGGAGGTCGCTGTGTTTGTGCGAATCAGTTGTTGTCTGTTTGTCAGGTAGGAGCAGAACCATTGTAGTACTGTGCCTTTAATTCCTATATCCTGGAGTCTGTGCAGGAGAATGCTGTGGGAGATGGTGTTGAAGGCTTCGGATATGTCTAGAAAGAGCATGGCGTATCCAGAGTGTTTGGCCTGTGTGCCTTTGGTGAGGGTGTTCTGTAGCGTCGTCATGAGGGTTTCAACTCCATGGTATGGGCGGAATCCATGTTGTTGTGGGTCCAGTATTTTGTTGGTGTCTAGGTGGTCTTGAAGTTGTTGTTGAATGATCTTCTCCATAATTTTGGCGGCAAATGGAAGGCTTGCTATTGGTCTGTAGGAGGCTGGGTCGAGTGGGTCCAGGTTGGTTTTTTTTAGGGTTGGACGGATGATGGAGGTCTTGAGGATGTCTGGTATGTGACCTTGCTTGAGTGATTCGTTGATGATGTGGGTTAGTGGTGTGCTTATGTCTTCTTTGGATTTCTTTATCCACTCAGCAGGGCAGGGGTCTAGTGGAGAGGTGGTGGTGTTTAGACGGAAGATGGTGGATTCTATTTGTTCAGTTGTGATTGTTTCGAAAGTGCTCCAATCCATGGTTTTGATGACATGGAGGGTTGTTGATATTGAATTCTGTTGAAGTTTGTTTGGGAGCTGGAGCTGCTTATATTGGCATGCTAGTAGCTCAGGTGGGATGTTTGGTAGTTGATCGGGGTGACTGGGTTCTTTTGTTAGCTTTTGCCCTGGACATCCCAGAATACACTAACTAGGAATGAATTTTGATCTCAATCCAATCAAGAACCTTTGGAAAGAGATGAAATCTTCCATTGGTTAAAGAAATCCTGGAAACATTCATGAGCTGGAACAAATCACAGTTGAAGAGTGAGAGAAACTACCAGCAGATAGATATACGAAACTTATAGATGGCTACAGGAAATGTTTAGAAGCTGTCATCAATGCCAAAGATTGTACAACCAAATATCAGTGAAGGGTGCCATTAATCCTGTCCATGTCATATTTTTTTCCAGAAATTACTACTTCTAAGTTGCATAGCCATCTTTTTTTTTGTTGTATACCTTTGAACTTACTATTAAAATATTATGATGACATACAGTTGGAATATTTCCAATTATTTCTCAAGATATTGTACATAACATACCTAAAATGCCAATAATGTTGACCATAATTGTAAAGACCAATAACATTCTTACCAACAACTTTCAAGTTATTTACAGGAATTATTGTAAATGAAATTTACTCTTGTTTTTAAAAAAAATGGTCTATTTCCACAGAACAGAAAGGAACTTGTAAAAACTCATGATAGAAAGGACCAGCTACTGATTGATACAATGGTTCTTAAAAGTACCAAAAAAGAAGGAAAACAATTTTATTTATGGTTGGATTGGCTACAAAAAAAGCATTTGACTTGCTTCCACACAGATTACAAAATTCTTTGAAATTTTTAGCATAACTAAAGATATTTGATGATTTTGGGAAGCATCAGTGGCTAGTTGGAGGACAAATTTTGTTGCAAAGTCTGAAGAATTGGGAGATGTTAATTTTCCAAGATAAGTCATTATCACCTTTATTAATCATATTGGCAATGATTCCACTAACAGTTATTCTAAATAAAACAAGATGCGGTTACCAACTTTCTACGAAAAGTAAAAAAAATTGTATTTTACTATATTAGAGCCCAGCTCCCCATACAGAGCCAAACAACCATTCACTGAGGGAGGGGGTCACAGGGGCCGGAACTTGTGATGGGGTTGGGGGAGTGACAGGAGGTGGCATATTATGAAAGATTCACCTGTTTTGTCTGGCTCTATGAATGTCGGACATCTGTTGGTAGCGCTGCAGTGTTGTGGAGGTTGACAGACTTCGCTGGCTGTGTTGCAGTCTGTTTTGCCTTTCTGGGCTTTTGATATGGTTTGGTCCTTTGATTTGTACAGTGTCCTTGTGGTCGGGGCGCAGGGCAGGATCTGGTTCTTGGTGCGAGGCACTAGGGCGGTGCAGCGGCTGACTTTCGTAGCGTGGTGAGTCATTCACCTCGGAGGCTGGGGTGCCTTTTCTTTGCTTTGCTGTTCTTTGCACTGGTTTTAGGAGCTTTTTTGTTGTGGCTTTTCAGGCACTCAGGTGTTGGTGGTTCCTATTTGGTGCATCTTGGGGTGTGGCTTGGTTTGCATTGCTCATTTCGTCGTCAGCGAGCCTGCTGTGAATTGCGGCCACAGGAATCCTAGTGCCTTCTGTGTGCTTTATTTCTGGATTGGCTGCCATTGTGGGGTTCATTTTGCAGCTTGAGAGTAGGAGTTGCATTTGGGGGGTTGCACTCTTTCTGGTGAGTTTCTGTGATTCTTCTGGGGGTGTTTTGGAGTAGGGGCTGGGGAGTAATTGATTTAATGATTATTGTCTGATTACCTTCTGTTGGGTGGGGTGTTTTGTGTTTCAACTTGATGGCTTCAAAAAAGGCTGGAGGGGCTAAAGTGCCTTTTAGTGGATGAGGGGGATAATCTAAAAGGGTGGCAAATCAGCCAGCCCCTTTGATAGAAGAGGGAGCGATTGTGCATGGGTCTGGGTCAGTGCCTCGGAAAGTGGGGCTGGGGTAGTAGGACTAGGGGAATGGGACGTTGTGCTGCTTGGAGGCAGTGGGGGTTCTGATTATGTTCGGGTGGGGCAGCTGGTTTCAGAGCAGTCTGGGCCAGAGTTATGGTCTGACTTTCTCAATAGTGGTAATGAGCATTTGTCTGTCTGCAGCAGGAAACACCATTCCAGTGCTGGGTGTTGTTCCAGACCTGAACCTGCTCCAACATGTGCAGATCAGTATCCTGGGGTTTAGGGCTCTGCTTTTGGGTTAAGTGCTGCTACCAGGCCGGGGGGTGGGGGTGGAGGATCGGACTGTGAAATGCGACAAAATTTTCATATTGACATTAAGGGACTGGATGTTTTTGAGGGTGGTGAGACGCATGTGCCAGGAAAAGCACTTGCACCATTTGGGCAACATGGGTGCGATTCAGGTGTGGGATACCGCTGACTATTGGGACTCTTCTTCTTTGGCTGACTCTGAGTCTGAGGTGAAGTTCAGTGATTGCAGCCATCTGATTGACAACTGCCAGTTTCTATTGACCCTGGTAAGGGTTGCTCTAGTGGTGCTGCTTGAGTGGCTCATGGTGGGCATACATTGAGTGTTATAGCTCTGTTGAATTGTCATGTTTTCAGAGGTTACGGGCTAAAGTGTTGCGGGGCAGATACATCGATATATTTGCTCTTTTGGCTCGTGATCAGGAGATGGGTGATAAAAAAAGGGGGAGAATGGTAAGGATGATGGTAACAAGGGGCATCCCAAGGTCCCCAAGACAATTAATAACTGGTTACCATAAGAACATAAGATATGCCATACTGGGTTAGACCAAGGTCCATCAAGCCCAGTATCCTGTTTCCAACAGTGCCCAATCCAGGTCACAAGTACCTGGCAGGTACCCAAAGTCCACAGCTTCCACAGTGCCCATCCTGGGGTAAGCAGTGGATTTCCCAGGTTCTCTTTAATAATGGTTTATGGACCTTTCCTCCAGGAACTTGTCCAAACCTTTTTTAAACCCAGCTATATTTTTATTTATTATTTATTTATTAACAATTCTTATATACCGCACTATTAGACATCAGCGCGGTTTACATTGAACAGAAAACATCCGACAGTTTACACGTGTCTGGTCGTTACATTTAACAGGAAGTATAACTTGGTGAAATAGGGGAAACTAAATACAATGCAGGGTTATCTGATAAAGGATATCCTGGTTAACTATATACAACAGTGGTACAATAGTATATGGAACAACTTGCTATTTACATTGTGAAGTTGGTCTGTTGCGGGGTCTATCTGTTTGACCACTTCTGCTATTCACCTGGGGGTTATGTTCAGAGCTGCCATTGAGATATTTAAGGAAGAGGAAATGCTTTAAAGCCTTTCTGAACTGACTTAGATTAGGTATTGCTCTGATTTGTGCTGGTAAGGTGTTCCATAGAGATGGGGCGCAGAATTGGAAGGCTCTGTTGGCTGTTGATCTAGTGCATCTTGTGGTGTCATTTGGGATAACTAGTGTGTTTAATTCTGCTGTTCTTCGTGGCCTGTTTGGTGCAAGTGGTTGTATAAGGTTGGAGAGAGAGGAAGAGGTGAGCCCCTTAGCCGCTTTGAATGTTAGCAGTAAGATCTTGAAACTGATCCTTGCCTGAATGGGGAGCCAGTGTAGCTGTTTTAGAAGGGGTGTTACGTGATCTCTCCTGGATGCCCCAAGGAGTACCCTCGCTGCACTATTCATGGCTAATTGTAGGGGGTTCAGGGTGGCCCGGGGGAGTCCTTGTAGTATGGAGTTTGAGAAGTCGAAATGGGGGAGTATAAGTGCTTGATAAATGGTACGGAAATCATCCGGTTCAAGTAGTATGCGTAGGTGTCTGAGGGATCTGATTTTAAAGTAGATTGCCTTGACTGTGTTGGCTATGTGATTCTTCATATCAAGGTTTTGGTCCAGCGTTACTCCCAGGTAGCGTATTGCCGGTTTAACTTGGAGTTGGGCATCCTTTACGTTAATACAACTAGGAGGGGTGAAGTTGGTGTTCCTCGAGACGAACAGGACTTCCGTATTTTTGTGTTGTATTCTCAGGTTTTGTGATAGGAGCCACTCTGATATGGTGTCAAAGCAGTTATTAACAGCTTTTACTACATCCTTTGGTAACAAATTCCAGGGATTGATTACATGTTGAGTGAAAAAAATATTTTTTAGTATTAGTCTTAAATGGGTTACATTCTAGCTTCATTGCATGTCTCCTAGCCTTTCTACTTTTTGATGGTGTAAGCCCTAACCTTTTAAGCCTCTCCTCATAGATGTATCCTTCCATCCCCTTTACCATTTTCATGGCTCTTCTCTGTACTTTTTCTAATTCCACTATATCTTTTTTTTTTAAATTCTTTATTTATAATTTTAACCGAAGAACAATAACAACACAGCAAACATACAGCAAACCCCCACCCACCCAACCCCCCCCCCCCACCCCCGGCTCTCCGAGGCACCAGCATGGGAAAGTCAAAACATTTAGGCAAGGTTAACAAGCGCCAGTCAATGACAAAACAGAAAATAAAACAGATATCTCTCATATCAATAGCCTACTACCCGTTGTACACGCTTTCAGTACGTGACCGGCCCACATAATCATCCAGTGCCCGCCATCTGCCTACATTAATACCATCCTGATCCGGATGATGAAGTTTACTATACAGCTTCTCAAATTTGGCAGACTGGCAGACAAGGTTCCACCACATATCCAAACATAACTTACGTGAGTCTTTCCAGTTTGCAAAAATAACCTTGAAAGCTAAAGCAATCAGGAAATTAAACAGGAATCGGTTCTCTTTAGTTAGACCGGGTACATCAAAAGCAGATCTTAAACAAACTATACCCCAGAACAGGATAACTGAGATTTGTAATATCACCTGTATCCTCTTCCAAACAAGCTGCCAAAATCTCTGAACGTGAGAGCAATCAAAGACCATGTGCTTAAATGTGCCAAAGTCCGACAAGCATGACCAGCATTTAGCCGATGAGGCTTTGTCCCATTTGGCTAATTTGACTGGAGTAATATAAGCCCTATGTAGGCAAAAAAAAGAGACTGAGTAACTGCGGCAGACCTAGAGACTCTCGTGACGGGACCCCATACAATTCTCCATACTTTACTCAAGATTGGTCTTGATACCTCCCCCTCCCAGAGTTTTTCAAGCCCGAGCAGCTGAGACGGAACAGAGTCTCTCAAGGAGGCATAAATTTTAGATGCTGCTCCTGACCAACTCTCTCCGTCAGCCTTTGAATTATATAGCTGTCAGAACATAGCCCTACAGGAAAAACATTTGCTGCAAACAAACAATGGGGGAGTTGGAGCCAGTAAAACCGCGCGGAGTCAGGAAGAGAATAGTCCCTTTGGAGAGTGCAGAAATCTTTCCAATCTATGGGCCCTAATAGCTGATCCAATGACCAAATGCGCATGCTTGCCATTTCTTCCACGAAAACATCTTGCCATTGATTTTAAATTTAGGGTTCCACCATAAAGGAGATCTTCTACAGAGAGAACCAACAGGCTTCATCTGACCAACCGAGAACAAGTAAGCCTCCTGTGTGGCAGCAAACACCTTACCTAGTCGAGATTTCTCCGGATGCTTTGCGCCCAACAGCCACCTCAGCGGCCAAGGCTCAACAATCCTCTTCTCTAATTCTAGCCATGCCGGCTTAACCTCCAAGTCCTCTTCGCAAGCCCAAAAAGCACTCTGTTTCAGGAGAAAAGCCTGATGATATAGCCGGAAATCAGGAAAGTGGACTCCTCCTTTATCCTTGGGAGCTTTCAATTTTCTCAGCACAATCCTAGGCTGCTTATCTCCCAACAGGAAGCGCAACAAAAGCCGCTCTATTTCA
The DNA here is from genome assembly GCA_033557465.1 of Ichthyophis bannanicus. Lineage (NCBI taxonomy): Eukaryota > Metazoa > Chordata > Amphibia > Gymnophiona > Ichthyophiidae > Ichthyophis > Ichthyophis bannanicus. The sequence continues at coordinate 763,767,110 of CM066033.1, forward strand.
ACATAAACACCCGGAGCCAATGGAATCGGAAGCATGCCTAACATATAGTTAATTTTGGGCATGAGGGTCATTTTTATAGCCTCCAGCCTTCCCCACCAAGTAAGATGTAGGGGGAACCAGGTTAATACAGACTGTTTGATAGACCGGATAAGATCATCCAGATTCTCTTGAGCCGCCTGTTCCAAGGGGAAACCATACTTAACCCCTAAGTACTTAATATCTCCAGACTCCCACTGGAACGGAAACGATGCTAACTGATCTGCTGTAGCCAAATCATTCTTCGGGAAGACAACCGATTTAGACCAATTTATTTTGTAACCAGATAGCCCAGAATAATAATCAACTAAATTTAAAATCGTGGGGATCGCCGAAGGTTGCGTAAAAAGTAGAAGATCATCCACGTATGTTGACACCTTGACTTGCCAATCCCCCACTCTAAAACCACTAATATCATTATTTTGTCGAAGGGCAAGAATCAACGGTTTTAAGGCTAGATTGAAAAGTAAAGGAGAAAAGGGACAGCCCTGTTGCGTGCCCCTGTGCAGCGAAAAGAAACTAGAGAGAGCCCCATTCGCACTAATCCGAGCCTTGGGGTTTAAGTACAAGGACCGAATCATAGTAATAAATTTTGGCCCTATCCCAAACCATTCCAAAGTTTTAAACAAAAAGGGCCATTCCAGCCTATCAAAGGCCTTTTCAGCATCTAATGAAACCCCAACATAAGGAGCCTGTGAATGTTTTGCCCTCTCCAAGAGGTTGCATAGGAGCCTGGTATTATCAGACGTGGCTCTTCCCGGGATAAAACCACACTGATCAGGGTGGATCAACCCGCTCATGACCTTGACAAGTCTATTTGCCAAAATTGTGGCATATATTTTATAATCGGTATTTAGCAATGAAATGGGCCTGTAATTCACCACTTGTGTGTGATCTCTCCCAGTCTTCTCTAAAACAACAATCGTGGCTTCGCCAAAATTGCCTACTTGCAAAGAAGAATTGCTAATTGCGTCATAATAAATCCATAAGTAAGGGAGCAAGTCAGTCCGAAACACTTTATAGAATTCGCTGGGAATGCCATCGGGGCCAACCGCTTTCCCCGCCGGCAATCCTGTGATGGCCTTATCAATTTCCTCATTTGAGATAGGTTTGTCCATCTCACCCGCCGCCTGTGCCGAAAGGTGAGGGTGTTCAAGCTGTTGCAGAAAACCATCTATTGCACCGTCCACCACAAGGCCATCAGAAGCATACAAGCCTTGATAGTATTCAGCAAAGGCTTCTAAGATCTGGTCAGTAGTGCACACAGCTCCCCGAGCTTGATCTACAATAACCGCGATCCTCGCTTTTTCCTGCCTTCGCTTTAAAGAGTTAGCCAAAAGTTTTCCCCCTTTATTATTCTCCCCATAGAACTGAGACTGCTGCTTCAATAATACATGCTCAATCTCAGAACTCAAAATCGAGTTATACTGAAATCAAAGCCTTTGCAACCGCAAGATAATGCCAGCGTCTGCATGTTTAAGCAGGAGCCTCTCCCCAGCCTTAATTTGGTCCTCCAAAACCTTCAATTTAGCTGTCCTCTTTCTATATTCTTTAATAGTAAAACTGGTGATAACTGCTCGTAGAGAGGCCTTAAAAGCCTCCCACCATGTCCAAGTCGATGTGTCCCCTACAACATTTACTGCAAAATATTCCTTGAGAAATGCTCTTATCTCTACCTGGAAAAGAGGATCAGCTAGCAGCGATCTACTAAATGACCAAACCCGCGATTGACTATTACCCTCCTCCCATTCTACCTGTAGAGAAACGGCAGCATGATCTGAAACGTGGATACCTAAGATTTCTGCACTCTTTACTCCAGGGACCAAACTTTTCGAGACCAAAAAATAGTCCAGTCTCGACCAAGAGTTGTGTGGGGGGAAAAAAAAGTAAAATCCATCTCTTGTGGATGTAGGAGCCTCCAGATGTCCACCAACCCCAGAGAGTTGAGGAGAGCCTGGAGAACCACTCGTGCTCGGGCAACCCTCTCCACCCTGACGGGGCGCTTATCAAGCAACGGATCTAACGTAACATTATAGTCCCCCCCAATTATCAATGGCCGAGAAGAGTGCTCTTGCACCGCAGCCAGTAGTTCCGTAAAGAACTTGGGGTCATCCGAGTTGGGACCATAAACATTAACAATAACAATTTCCATTTCCCCAAGAATTACCGAAACGACCACCCAGCGACCCACCTCATCAGCTCTCACATCCATAACCTTACAATTTAAAGATTTCCTCCCCAATATCACCACCCCATTTTTCTTTTGTACGGAAGGCGAAGCGCCCAACAATGCAAAGTGCCTATCTGCTAATTTCCTGGTCTCCGCTGAGTCTAAATGAGTCTCCTGTAGTAAGATCAGGTCTGCCTTCTGATGTCGGCAGTATGTGAGAATTTTCTTCCTTTTAATAGGATTATTGATTCCCTTCATGTTCAGGGACAGCAATTGCACATCTTTACCCATATTCAAACAAAAATATAAACAAGACTTGCCCCAAACAGACTTCCCACCTTCCCATTTGAATCTTACCATACAAGCACACCCCGGAGAACCATAGAACACCCCAAACAATAACCCCCTCCCCCACCCACATATCCCAAATTGGGTAAGCCAGTTAGAACCAAGCACTCTGCCAGGCGGACCCCCCCATACTGAGAGACATCAAACCAGACATATGTTTATTTGCTAGCCCCAGTCCGCGCATAACAACCCATCTATGCACACCAAACACCATAGTAGCAAAAAGTAACATCCGCAGCTTTCCCGGAACAGGCCGCTGGCCTGGATTAAACCCCCCAAGGCCTCCAGACCGGTCCAGATAGGACCATAAAAAATAGTTCCCAACACTATGATCAAGCCATACGGTCACTGCATCTGGATCGCCTCTTGTTCCAAGATAAATTTCTCCAAAGCCGTAGGATCTTCAAAGTTCTTGGTAACATTGTTAAGCGTAACACGAAATCGAGAAGGGTAGAACAGACCATAGCGCGCTTGAAGACGCTGAAGTCTATCCCTGAACGCCAAGAACTGCTTCTGTTTTGCCACCGTAGGCTTGCTGAGATCTGGAAAAAAGAAAAGTTTGTGGCCTTCAAATTGAAGCTCCTTGCAGGCCCTCACAACCTGTAAGACCTGGACAGCATGTTGATACCGCAAGACACAGAAAATTAAAGGCCGCGACCTATGTGATTGCTGAAAAAGTGCTGTTGGGATGCGGTGTGCCCGCTCAATTTCAAACGGGCGGGTCAAACTTAGTTTCAACAACTTTGGAATTAGATCTTCCAGGAACGCGATCGGATCTGAGCCCTCTGCACCCTCTGGGAGCCCAACAATCCGAATGTTATTCCGGCGTGCCCGGTTGTTCATGTCCTCCAGGGTCTTTTCCAAATGCTCCAATTTCCTCGCAGTCTTCCCGCATTGCACCAATTTGTCCTCGTGCGCTAAAACCTTCAGTTCCATATTTTCCACTCTAGCAACCAGCGACATGAACTGCTCCTTGAGCTCCTTCGAGTCTGCCTGTAACTCGCAGAGGCACTCCCCATTAGTGTCTACCTGGGCTCGAACGGCCCGCAATTCGGTAAGGATTTCTCTGAGCCCCTCATCGTGCTCACGCTGCGACGCCATCTTGAGCGGGGAAGGCGGATCCGCCTTGGAACGCTTAACCCCGGAGGCTGGAGGATTCGAAAATTCTAACTTTGTCTGCTGACTGCTCGCCATCTCCAAAGATAGGTAAAGCAATTGCAGATGTCTGGCTGCCCATTGGCAAGGACTGAGGCAGGATTATTAGCTAGGTCCTCGGAAGCTCTCCGCTAGACATCCATGCAGGTCCCTGGCTGGCTCCGCCCCCCCACTATATCTTTTTTAAGATACTGGATTTTTATGTGTTTTCATCCATATTGGGTTTGGTTAATCCGGCTCTTTATCCGGATTTGTTGCAATACTCAGATGTGATTTTGAGAGCACATAGGACTTATGGTGGTTTGGCTTGGCTCAGGGGCTCTATAGGTCAAACAATGAAATTTCATTGAGCAGAGTAGGTTGTTGAACTCTAGTAACCTTCTCAGCTTTGGGAGCTGCTGACACGTAATCAGGAGTTAGTGGGCCTGATTACCTGAGAGCAGCTGAGGACTGCATAAAAGGCGCCAGAGCCCTGCGCTGTTGAAGCATTCCTAACAGGGGCTCTACAGGTCAAACAACAGTAAGGATTTGAGGGTTTATTTTTATTAAACTGCTAGCTCTCTGACTGGGAGCTTTTAAAAGGGTTTTTGTATATTTTTATATTAAAATCTTTTTATTATTATTAATAACTGCAACAAATTGTAATAATTACAAAATATTTAATGATACATTGTAAACAGCAGCATTCATTATAACAACAATGTAAAATTAAAAGCAAAGTTACTTTCTTTTTGGTGCTTTAGTAGAAATTTCCTTGAGCAGAATAAGTTGTTGAACTCTAGTAACCTTCTCAGCTTTTGGGAACTGCTGACACCTAATCAGGCGTTAGTTCCCTCCCTACCCACCCCGACTCCCACCCACCCCTGGTGAGTAGTCTTGCTTTATAGGGCACCTCCCCATTTAACAAAGCACAGAGACTTGGAGCAGAACATTTTGAATATAATTAAAGAGATTTAACTGCTTTTTCTCTGAAAGGACAGCTGGGAAACCGGCTGGTACTTGTTAGATCTCTCTCTTTTGCTTTAACAAATATCTAAGCTCTACGACCAGAACAATGATTGGGAAAAATTGAATCACTAAAGCTGTTGCCCCGTTACAGCTTCTGACTCTGCCCAGACAGAGGTCCTAATGCTAGTTGAAGGACCGGTTCCATGTGCAGGGTGCCTGCATGCTGAAGCTCTGAGGAAACAAGTGGAGGAAATCAGAGAGGAGGTGGCAAGGCTGAGGAGCATTCAAGACAGTGAGAAGTACATTGATGAGATGCTTCTTGCAGCAACCAAGCTCTCTAGAAGAGGAGAAGATGGGTGCCAAAAGAATGTCAATGGTTGGACACAAGTCACCAGGGCCTGCAGAATCACTAATCCAACTTCTCCAGCCCTTGAATTGAAGAACCATTATGCAGCCCTGGAAGTGTAGGAGGTGAAAATATCCCTGGAAAGGGAAGAACCAGAGCTCAAGTACCCCAAAGTTGCAGAATCGGTGACCACAAGGAAGCGAAGGGTAGTGGTAGTTGGAGACGCTCTTCTGAGGGGTACTGAGGCATCCATCTGCCGACGAGACCTGATGTCCAGAGAGGTATGCTGTCTGCCTGGTGCCAAAATCCAAGATGTTACGGAGAGTTTGCCGAGACTCATCAAGCCCACTTACTATTACCCAATGTTGCTAATCCATGTTGGAACAAATGATACTTCCAGGTATCCCTAGGAATGTATCAAAAGTGACTTCATGGCTCTGGGACAGAGAGTGAAGTAGTTAGGTGCACAAGTGGTGTTCTCTTCAATCCTCCCTGTTGAGGGTAAAGGCCAAGGCAGAGAGACTCGCATCCTGGAGATGGATGCATGGCTGCGTGGATGGTGTCATTGAGAGCGTTTTGGTTTCCTAGACCATGGGGTGCTGTTCCAAGGGTTAAAGAGCAGAGATGGCATCCATCTTTCCAAGAAAGGTCAACGCGTCTTTGGTAGTAGACTGGCTAATCTACTGAAGAGGGCTTTAAACTAGATTCGTTGGGGATGGGTGAAGAAAGCCCCCAGGTAGGTGATACATTAAATACCTTTAAGGAAATGGGTAACAAGGGTAACATATGGAAAGCAGTGTGTATAAAGGCCCGTAGCATGGGAAATAAGATCCTTGATGTTGAAGCTTTGGTGGGAGTGGCTGACTTGGATTTAGTGGCAGTTACAGAAACATAGTTCACAGAAAACCATGACTGGGATGTAACTATACCTGGCTATACTTTATTCAGAAAGGACAGGGTAGGAAGAAGGGGAGGAGGAGTGGCACTATATGTAAAAACTACTATTAAAGCTTTGGAATTACATAGCTTAAAAGGGAGAGAGGAGGCATTGTGGGTTAAACTAGAAAGAGGGAAAGAGAAATCTATTTGCATTGGTGTGATATACAGACCTCCCTCACAAGAGGAAGAGGTGGACAGAGAGTTAATTGAAGACATACGCAGCATTGCTAGGAAAGGGGAAGTGTTACTGATAGGAGATTTCAATATGCCAGATGTTGATTGGTACATTCCTGCTGCAGTATCATCTAGAAGTAAGGAGATCCTGGATTCTCTACAGGGAGAACTATTCAGGCAATTGCTAACAGATTCCACACATGAAGGGGCCATACTGGACTTGGTGCTTACCAATGGTGAAAGTGTTTCTGATGTTGTAGTGGGAGATCATTTTGCATCCAGTGATCACCAGATGGTGTGGTTCGGTATTAGGACTAAGTTTAAATTTAAGTTTAATTAAGTTTAATTACAATTTGATATACCGCTCAGGCCAAAGCATTAGAGTGGTTTACAATACAATATATTACAGAAAACAAGAAAAGAACGCCATTTATGAGATAGGACAGGTTTAGAGAGACAGTGACAGTTAAAAGAAAAGAAGAATCAAGAAGGAAGGAAAGCAGCAGATTGCAGCCATAATATAACAGCCTGACAGATAAGCCCAACGATTATAAAGTAGACTTTACTCACACGCCATGGACCTACGCCTAAGGGCCACGCCTCAGAGACTAGGGCTCTTAGAAGCCATTCAAAGGTGAGGATCTTATTAGTCTTTAGCAAGACTAACTTTGCCAAGATGGGCCAATACCTTAGGGAGTCATTAGTGGGATGGGAACAGCTGGGGGTTATAGAAAAACAGTGGGCAAAACTGAAAGGGGATATTTTAAGGGCAAACAACCTTTTTGTTAAAATGGTAAATAAAGATAAAAGGAAAAGGAGACCATTATGACTTTCAAAAGAAGTAGCTGAAAAAGTGAAGAAAAAGAGGGAGGCCTTCATGACATACAAGAGATCACAGAGAGAGGAAGATAGGCATCTATATTTGGAAAAACAGAGAAGCTAGCAAAGTAGTCAGGAAAGCAAAGATTAAAAAAGAGGAGGAAAGGAGGCGGAGCCAGCAGGGCTTTCAAGATGGCTGCATAAAAGCTTAGCTCCGAGGCCCCCAGTCAAGAATCCTGCAAATATTGGAGCACGGTTAACTCAAATTGTTTCATATTTGTTGCGGGACTATCCTTTATTGGTGGAGGCAGGATGTCGAGTGCTAAACCTACTAAATTGGACTTCGTCAACCCCACAAACTCCGGCTCCAAAAGGCCGAAATCAGACCCTCTCTCGCCTCACAAGTTGACCTCTCCCCGAGACTCGGAGGACTCTCTGAAAGAAGTGCTAGGAGAGATACGGGCGGTGAAGGGCCTGGTCGTTGCAAACGGAGACGCCATAGCGAAAGTTCAAGCTGAAGTATCTGAAATGAGAGCTCAGATTCGAGGCCTATCAGAGCGCATTGATAAAGTTGATGCAGAAGTTAATGCGCACTCAGCCCAGTTGACATGCCTGAATAAGACCGTCAAAAGAGTGGAGAGTTTGGAGCAACAGCTGGAGGACCTGAACAATCGCGGTAGGAGAAACAACGTACGGCTCATAGGCCTCCCGGAGGGCGCTGAAGGTGCGGATCTCTCACTGTTTCTCAGCAAGCTGATCCCCGCGGCATTACAACTTACCTTCCCGGTGCCGCTTGAATTTGAAAGAGCGCACCGAGTACCGTCGCAAAGAAGCCTGCATGCGAAGGGCCCTAGACCGGTGATCTTTTGTCTATTAAAGCATCAACAGGCTGTTCAGATTCTCGCAGCGGCTAAGGCTCAGGACTCTGTGTCATATGAGGGCAGGAGTATATCTTTTTTCCCGGACCTGTGTAAAACATCAGTGGATAAACGGCGGAGATTTCTGGCGATGAGGCCGCGGCTGCAACAGCTTCAGGCGAGATATGGCTTGCTATACCCTGCACGTCTCCGAGTTACTTACCACAACGTTACTAAGACCTACGATGACCCAAGGGAGGTCCTACAATTTCTTGAAGAGCAAGAAGGCCTCAAGATGCAATAGCTGGGCCTCTGCTTTTTGGGCCAGCCTCTCCAAAGGACGCAGGACTTTGGTTTTCATAGTCTGATAGATTCGTCGGGTTGAGCAGGCTGAGTCATCTTCACTGTATTTTATGGCCTACTGTTTTCAGTATTAATACGATAGTGGGAACAGTGTTATGTTGAGTGGGGGAATCGGGGGAGGGGAGCGGGATCTACCCTGCTCTTGTAGAGGGTGGTAGGTATGTGGATGCCTTAATTCTTGCTGCTCTTTGTTTTCTCTCTCTCCCTTTCATTTCACCTGAATATATTCTCATACACGGTGAATGTGTGTTGAGGCTTAAGTTTCTTCTGGGCATTAATAGTTTTGCAGATGTATAAGGAGACTGGTGGGATGTTAAGAATCGTACAAGGTTATAGCTCTGTTGGAACTTTGTTAGCTTGTGTGGGTTAACTGTTCTGTAACATGGGGGGCATCGGGTGGTCTTCTAGATACGCTACTGGCTCACCCAGGGTATACCTCCATATTGTGGGGGAGTTATTGGGACCTTGCAAACCTCTCTTCCTTAAGATGTGGCACGAGGGTCATATTGCTGCAGCGGATCCAGAGGGGACCTCAGGAGGACGTGAGTACCTTCCCAGTCTGATATGCCCTCAATCAAAGTATTATCCCTTAACGTAAAGGGCATTAAGAATCCTATTAAGAGAAAAAAGATTCTAACTTACTGTCAAAAGCAGGGAGCTGAAATAGTGCTTCTCCAGGAAACGCATCTTAGTGATAAAGAGTCTTTGAAACTGACAGGGAAACACTACTCTCTCATGTCATATGCAGCTGCTATGGGAAAGAAAAACGGGGTTGCGATACTGTTCAAACGCTCCAGTGCCATACAGCTGTTATCTTCTAGAGCTGATCCAGAGGGAAGGTGGTCCTATGTGCAAGTCAAAACTGCCAAGCGACAAATGTTAATAGTCAATGTCTATGCGCCTAATTGTGACAACCCTTGTTTCTTTTCAAAGCTGGCGGAGGCGCTGCTGGAGTTTTCTTCTCTTCCTGTTATTTTTGGGGGGGACTTCAATTTGGTCCTGGATCCCCTACTGGATTGTCAGCCGTGTCGAGCTCCACGACGAAGCAGAGCAGCCGAAGTCCTCCTTTCCATGATGGAAGATATGGGAATGGTCGATATCTGGAGGATTCTTCACCCCCAAGAAAGAGATTACACTTTTTATTCGCCCCCGCACGGGTCGCATTCAAGGATCGATTTTTTCCTGGTGTCCAGGTCGGTTGCTGCAGATATCAGGTGCGCTGAGATTCTAAGCACACATATATCAGATCATGCTGCGATAATGCTTGAATTGGAGCCATCAGTAGAGTCTGTCAAAGGTGGTGGCTGGTTCTTCCCCAGGTCGCTGTTGGCTGAGGAACCCTTTCGTCAGCATGTAAAACAGGCCATTTCAGAATATTTTGCGATAAATTCCCCGGACGATACCTCCATTTGGGCATGGTGGGAGGCCTTTAAGGCGTCCATCCGAGCAAAGATTTCCAGCTATGTCATAGCAAACACGCGGAAGGCGAAAAGAGAGCTAGCGGATTTGGATGCACAGATCAGGGCAGGTGAAAGGCTACTGCAACGTCAGTACCGTGCGGAGGTCCTTACAAGGCTTCAACGGCTGCGCTATCGTTATAATCTGTTACTCAGCAATGAGGTGGAACAGAAGGTCTTTGAGCAGAATGCGTGCTACCATACAGAAATGAATAGAGCTGGTAGGCTACTAGCTGCTCATCTCAAGCCTCGCAAGGAGAAATCACACATAGTGTCCTTAAAAGACGAACATGGAAACTCTCAGGAGGGTAATGCCCAGATAATGGAAATCTTTAGAAGTTTTTACTTGCAACTGTACTCCTCTGAAGGAGTCGGTGATGTCCCTGATGTGGAGCGTTTCTTGGAAGGGATAATGCATCCAACAGTGGATGAGGCTCAGGCTGCCTTGCTCGGCAAAGACATAGAACAAGAAGAACTTCGGGAAGTAATGTCTGCAATGCAAAGCGGTAAGGCTGCGGGCCCCGACGGTATCCCGAGTGAGTTCTATCGAACATTTGCTCCAGAATTGTCTCCCCGTCTATTGACTTATTTTCAACGGCTCCAAGACCAAGCACCTGATACAGGAGCATTTGCGGAGGCCACGATAGTGGTACTTGAAAAGCCTGGAAGGGATCCGACGCTAGTGGGTAACTACCGACCCATATCTCTCTTGAATGCCGACTATAAGCTCTACTCGGCTATACTGGCTGGGCGGCTTAACAAAGTGCTTCACACGCTTGTCCACCCGGATCAATGCGGTTTTGTGATGGGAAGATCCACGGCGGATAACTCTAGACTTCTGTGTTCCCTCTTGGATGTGGCAGGACGCTGCGACTCGCCTCTTGTAGGCCTGTCCCTGGATGCTGAAAAGGCATTTGACAGACTGGAATGGCCTTTTCTTTTTCGAGTACTAGAGTGGTTTGGACTACCCAGGAAATACATAAAGATGATACAGGTGCTGTATTCTCATCCATCTGCTAGAATCCTAGTTAATCAAGAGCTTTCCCGGTCCTTCAGCCTGCGGCGAGGTACACGACAAGGGTGCCCGATGTCGCCCCTCTTATTCAATCTGGCATTAGAACCTTTGGCGCTGTTGGTGCGGCAATCCAGTGACATTCACGGCATTAAGATTGATGACCTTCACATTAAGCTTTATGCCTACGCCGATGATCTAATGTTTTTTTTACGACCACTCTCCATATCTCCCTTACTTAAGTTGATTGACAAATATGGAAAATATTCAGGCTATAAGGTGAATTGGTCAAAATCAGTGGCTTTCCCCCTTAACACCCAGGCTAATAGCAGCCTTGTGCAGGAGTTTTCTTTCCAATGGGCAGCTGGCCCTATAAAATATTTAGGAGCTCAATATGTTGCTCCCTTGGAGGAAACAGTGCGACTCAACGTGGACCGAATAAAAGAGATTGCTCGATCATTTACACTGAAATGGTCCCCGCTCCACTTATCGTGGTGGGGACGGCTGGAATCCATCAAGATGGTGCTTATGCCAAAAATCACTTATATATTGGGAATGATACCTATTGTGCTTCCGATATCTGTCTACAAGGGGATCGAACGTACTCTGAGTGCTTTTCTTTGGAACGGAAAGACTCCTAGGATAGCGCTACGGAAACTGAAAGCGGGAAAGGAGAAGGGGGGGGTCCACTTTCCTGATTTCCATTGGTACCACTTGGCAGCGATACTTAAGCAAGTCAGTCTTTGGACGTCGACAGATTCACTTGCTTATAAGCCTACCTGGTTAGCCCTCGAAGAGCGGCTTTGCCGCCCGTACCCGATGCGATGTGTTATGGGAATGAAATTTCCAGAGTCTTGTAAGATGGGGAGCATAATTGTATCTACGCAAAGTGCTTTTCAATCCTTTATCCCACTCATTGCAGCAGAGAATCTGCCTTCTCTCTTCCTGCCTATATGGTACAATCCGGCTTTCAAGATTCATTCGTCCTCTTTTGCATGGACTGCGTGGCAGAGATGTGCCATTTGGACAGTGGGGCAGCTGATAGCCGGCGGTCAATGGAAAGAGTTTGGAGCGCTACGCGCGGAATTTGGATTGCCCTCAACGTGTTATTTCCAATGGCTTCAACTTAGGCACTGTCTTTCACAGTCAGGGATCCGGCCTGGAGAATGTACGCCTAGCTGGGGCCTAGCGGAGATTATGATGGACCTGACTGTCAAGAAAGGTGGAATTACGACTATCTATGCGCTTTTTCGTGCGCAGGGCCCAAGCCATCTGCAGGGGCTAAGCAAACTCTGGGAAGAAGAAGTAGACTCACCTTGGACTCCAAAGTCTTGGCGCTTGTTTTGGGGGCCGGTTCTGCGTGCTTCCAGATCGGCGGCGCTTACCCAGACAATGTTTTTTTTTGCCCATCGGACATTCATAACTCCTGTAAAGCTGGCCAAGTGGTCCGCGACCAAATCCTCCATGTGCTGGTCTTGTCAGCTAGCGGTGGGTACCATGAGGCACATGTTCTTTGAATGCTCTTTCGTTCAGGGATTTTGGGTGTCAGTCTGGGCCAGGATTCAGAAGGTATTGGGTTACTCTGTTCCTCTAACGTGGCGCATAGTCGCGTTGCGATCGCTGGCAAGAATCCCACAGCTCGATAAAGAACATTTTTTTATCCTGAACTTTATGATGGCTATCGCCATTAAAACGATATTATTCTGCTGGAAGGACGCCTCTAAGCTCAATTGGCTTCTTTGGTGGAACCAAGTCTGTCTTTTTAGCAGATATGAAAAAATTCAGGACAAAGCTCTTATTTTAAGGGGGAACAGAGTTAATCCTACTAAATGGGCCGCTTTGGATCGTTATACAGGTGCTGCAGCAAGCTAATGTCGTGCATATAGAGAGGTTTGCAAGGTACGGGGTGGGTGGTTCTCTTAGTTTTATGGGGTGTTGAATATGAGTTTTTCTGTTTTGGTTATAGTGTACTGGTTGTACTATGACTGTTTTTGCTGTAAAGTTATAAAAAGATGTAATAAAAAAAAAAAAAAAAAGAGGAGGAAATAGCCAATGCAATAAAATGGGGGGGGGGGGGGATAAGACATTTTTCAGATATGTTAGTGAGAAGAGGAAGGGCAAAAGTGGTATTGTCAGATGCAAGGGTGCAGGGGAGGAATATGTAGAAGCTGATAAGGATAAAGCGGAATTGCTTAACAAATATTTCTGTTCTGTTGTCACAGATGAAGAACCATTAGCAGGACCTCGGAAAACACCCACAAACAGGAACCAAAGCGATGGACATCTTTAACAATTTTCAGAAGACTGTGTTCGTGAGAAACTAGCTCAACTTAAAGTAGACAAAGCAGTGGGACCGGATGGGATACACCCTAGAATACTGAGGGAACTTGGGGACATTCTAGCAGCTCCACTGACTGACCTTTTCAATGCCTCGTTGGAGTCGGGAGTGGTGCCAAAGGACTGGAGAGAGTCTCATGTGGTGTCTTTACACAAAAGCGTAAGTAAGGGTGTGATCGAAAACTACAGGCCGGTTAGTTTAACTTCGGTGGTGCTTAAATTATTGGAAACGCTGCTGAAAGATAAAATAGTGAGGTTTCTGGAGTCCAGCGGATTACAGGATCCGAGGCAGCATGGATTCACCAGAGGCAGGTCTTGTCAAACAAATCTGATCAATTTCATTGACAGGGTGACCAGGAAGTTGGAAAGAGGAAGAGCCCTAGATGTGGTGTATTTAGATTTCAATAAAGCCTTTGACACTTTTCCTCATAGGCAACTTATAAACAAACTGAGCACCCTAGGGATGGACCCTAAAGTTACTGTTTGGGTTAGAAATTGGTTGGGTGGGAGGCAACAAAGAGTACAGGTAAATGGAGCTCACTCTGAGGAGAAGGATGTTACCAGTGGTGTGCTCCAGGGATCTGTCCTTGGTCCGATTCTTTTTAACATCTTTGTTAGTGATACAGTGGAAGGGCTGTCAGGTAAGGTTTGCCTCTTTGCGGACGATACCAAAATCTGCAATAGACACGCAGGAAGGTGTAGATAACATGAGGAGGGATCTAGCTAAGCTCGAAAAATGGTCTAGAATTTGGCAGCTGGGACTTAATGTTAAAAAATGTAAGGTCATGCATTTGGGCTGCAGCAATCCAAATGTAAGGTCATGCATTTGGGCTGCAGCATAGCAAGTTCTGCTATGACATGGGATGAAGTACTTTTTTTCTACTAAAGCAGAGCGGGACCTTGGCGTGGTTGTGTCTGATGATCTTAAAGTAGCTAAACAGGTAGAAAAGGCGACAGCAAAAGCTAGAAGGATGCTTGGGTGTATATGGAGAGGAATGGCTAGCAGAAAAAAGGAGGTAATAATGCGACCTTATTTGGAGGATTTTTTTTTTTTTTTTAGTGCCATCAAGTCAGTGTTGACTCATAGAGACCCAGCTAACTCTGGTTTTTTTTGGCAATGTATCACTGGAAGTAGATTGCCAGCCTTTTCTTCCGAGGCAATGGAGGGTAAAGTGACTTGCCCAAAGTCACAAGGAGTACCAGTGGGAACTGAACCCTTGCTCTTCTGGGTACTAGGCAGTTGCTCTAACCACTAGGCTACTTGGAGTATAGTGTACAATTTTGGAGACCGCACCTTCAAAAGGATGTGAACAGGATGGAGTCAGTGCAGAGGGTGGCTTCTAAAATGATTAGTAGTCTTCATTATAAAGCATATGAGGACGACTTAAGGATCTCAATATGTACACCTTAGAGGAAAGGCGGGATAGAGGTGATACGATTGAGATGTTTAAATACCTCCATGGTATAAATGTTCAGGGAGAGAGCCTCTTTCAATTGAAAGCAAGTTCTGCTATGACATGGGATGAAGGTGAAGGGAGATAGATTCAGGAGTGATATGCAGAAATATTTCTTTACGGAAAGAGTATAGGATCCATGGAATAGTCTCCCAGTGGAGGTGGTAGAAATGAGGACAGTAACTGAATTCAAAAAAGCATAGGACAAACACAGAGGATCTCTGAGGGTAAAAGGGGGACTGTTGTAGTTGTTGATGTGGAAGGACAGGCTAGATAGGCCATGTGGTCTTTTTCTGTCATCATATTTCTATGTTTCTATGTTTCTAATTATGCTGAGCAGTTTAGGAAGAGTTTAGCCAAGGACAACTCTGATGCTTGGGGCTTTTGGGACATCAATATCTGGTTGGCACAGATGAGTCCTGGTCACTTCAACTTTGGGAGGGGTGAGGCAGTTTGGCATCCTGGACTTACAGGTGGGGTTTCATATAGAGACATGACTCAGTCTGGGGGTGGTGGTAACTGTGGGGTTAGGTGGGGTTCCTGGTGTTCCTTGGGCACTGGAGTTGTCTTTCCCCCTGCCAGTGGGTTACGGGCCTCTGGGTTGGAGTATGCTTTTTTCCAGTTCAACACAGGCCATTGTGAATGGCCTGGTCTGTAGGTTCAAGAATAGGTATGTGATGTGTGGTAGTGGATACCCACCCTTTTGGTGTTTCTCACATGGTAGAGGACCACCAAGAGTTGAGAAATCTAGGGGGGCAGGTCCTTCCTTGGCAATGGTCACTGAACAGGATGCCGTATTCCATTAATTTGGAGGCAGTGGAGTATTGGCTGTGTGGTTACCCTGATCTGCATGCAACTTGTTTTTAAAGGGAGTGTTTCCGGTGGGGGGGGTGTTATTCATTTTTGCAGGCTGCACCCTTTCATCACTAGTCTCATAATGATCTGTCTGTCCACCAGTTGCAAAGGATTGTTGTGGACAAGCTTCAGAAGGAGTTGGAACTCGACAGGGTGGTGGGTTCATTTTATCATCATCCCTTGCCAAATTTGGTAGTATCTCTTTTGAGTGTTGTGCCGAAGAAGGACCCTGGAAAGTATTGGCTAATTCACAATTTGTCTTATCCAGTGGGGAGTAATGTGAATGCTTTATTGACCCATCTCTTTGCTTATTACAATATACTTCATTTGATGTGGTTGTGTGGCTGTTGCAGAGAGCAGATCATGGTGCTTTGATGGCCAAGATGAATGTAGAATAGGCCTTTCATTTGTTTCCATCCCAGTTCCTTTTACTTGCTGGGGTTTTTTCTTTAGGGGAAATGCCATGTGGATAAGTGCATGTCAATAGGTTGCTCAGTAGGCCCAGTAGCCTCAGGACACTGCAGCAGGTTACTGGGGGGTATTCCAGCAGCTTGTGGCTGTTTTTTGCTTGACTCTAGTGATTGGGAAGATGGAGGAACCCAGTACATCACTCATGTTTCTGGTTATTTAAGTTGGACTCCTTGCTCATGGAGTCCCTTTAGTTCGTTGAGCATGTGCAGAAGTTGATGCACTTGATCCAGCAGATGCTGGCTCACTTTAAGCTTACTTTGCAGCAGGTATAAGAACTTTTGAGGTACTTTAACATAGTAACATAGTAAGTGACGGCAGATAAAGATCAGCATGGTCCATCTAGTCTGCCCAGTAAGATGGCAGGAGTAGGTACACCCCTCCCCTTGTCTTTGTCCAAGGGTGCACCTGCCACTCTGTGTAGGCCACCCCTCCCCATGTCTTTGTTTAGGGGTGAATTTAATTTTAATTTTGCTTATAGTGTGATACCGATGTGCAGAGTTTTTACAAGAAGGCTAGCTTTGTTAATGAGGGGAGTGGTGTGGAAGCATCATTTTATTCATTTGAGTAGTGGGGTACATGCAAATTTGCCCCTTTGGTTAGGGTTTCTTTGGATGTCAATGACATTTCTGCCTGTTAAATGCCTATGGTATCTAACCATGACCTGGAGCTATATATGGATGCTTCCGATGGGACTGGTTTTGGGATATATTTTGGGGGGGACCTGGTGTGCGGAATCTTGGCTGGCTGTCTGGCATTACAGAAGTTGGTGCAAGAATATTGCCTTCCTTGAACTGTTTCCTGTGTGGGTGCCTATGTCGATCTGGGGTGAGTGTTTGCATCACAAAAGCTTGCTTCTGTTTTCCGATAACATGGCAGTAGTCCAAGAGGCTAACCAGCAGTCAACTAGTTGTCTGTTGGTGGTGGGTCTGCTGCGCTTGCTGGTGTTTCATTGCTTACAGTTGAATATATCTCTGGCGGTGAAGCATGTTTCAAGGCTGGGTAATGAAACTGTGGATTCATCTCAATTTCAGTGGGCTCGGTTTCGAGCACTGACTCCAGGAGGAGATGATTTCCCTTCATGGGTGACAACATATTTTTGGGAATTCTTCGAAGTCACTTGCAAGATTGCTGTGATCTGCGCTAGCTGTGAATATGTGGAAGACTAATGCAGCTGGTTGGCGTCATTTTGTGAGTTCCTGCTGTACTGGGTTGTTGGATTGTTCAGGAAGACATTTTGGAATTATTTGGTGGTGCTTTTGAGCATCATCTATCTTCCCATGCCCTTTTGGGTGCCCTGGCAAGTGTGGTCTTTGTGTCTAAGATTTAGGGGTTCAAAGATCCTACTTCTTATTCAGTGCGGAAGTTGGTGAAGGGTTATGCCAGGGTCAGATCAGAATTTTCAGCATGGCCATCGCAGCAATCTATACAGCATGATGTACTTTGTGCACTTTTACAAGCCTTGCCTAATATGAGGTGCACTTATTTAAGGTTGTTTTTTCCTTTACTTGCTATGCAGTGCTGAGAGCTAGTAAGCTGATAGCCATGTGAAAGACTTCTTGTTTTGACAGGGGTCTATTGATGAATGATGTGTTAGTGTTGGAGGAGGAGGTGCTGTTGCATATTCACCACAGCAAGGCTGATCAGTTGGGCAGAGGTGTCAGGGTTCATCTTCTGCAGTCCCTGGGCTTCTCTCCTGACCATTTCATAGTGCTCTTGCCTTCTTAAGCCTTCAGTCACAAGGTTGCCTCTTCAGGTTGTGTCATGTAGGGAGTGATCCTTTAACCAGGTTTCAGTTTGCTACTGTACTGAGCATGGATTAGTGACAGTGTACTGCCACCCGAGACATTTTGGAACGCATTTGTTTCAGTTCAGGGAAGCTACTTTTGCCACTTCTCAGGGTCTCTTTGCACAGGCAATTCGGCAGTTGGGGCGTTGGCAGTCTAATGCTTACAAACTGTATCTTCACTAAATTTGTGACCTTTGTTAGTCTCTTTATCTTCTTTTTCTGTCATTTTCTTCCACAGGTTTTGTGAGGGGGAAATTTTTAGTTTGGATGTGTGGACATTTCCGTTCATCTTTTGGGTCCAGAAGAGAGTAGCTTAATCCAAGTGGGGTTTGAATGTTTTCCTGGTGGAGAGCAGTAGATGAGTTAGTGGGGATGCATTGGTCGCAACTTATACCGCTGTTATTGGAAGTGCATCAATACAATCTGCCACAATGTATTTTTGTTCATTTGGGAGGAAATGTTCTTTATGAGCTGAAGGGAATCTGACAAATGAACCTTATCTGACAAATGAAGCACAATCTTTTCTTAATTCATTGCTATTTTCCTTCAGTGACACTTATAGGGTCACAGATCATTCATCAGAGGCTTTGGCATGATGCTATTAGGCCAAAGGCCATTGAACTCCTATGGAAGCATGTGAATGCCCAGGTTTCCAAATTTGAAGTTTTAATGAAGTGGCTGATATTGGCTCATGATCTAATCACTGTGGATTATCCAAGACTGTACTGCCCAGATGGAGTACTACATTTGTTGGACGAAGATTGCTGCCACCAGAGCAAGAATCCAGCATCGGGAGAGAGCGAGGAGGCTGCAGCCATGTTTTTTGCCAAGTATTGAGTGTCAGTTGATTTTATTGCCTTGATTTGGATGTGGGGAATGGTTGTGGCAATGTGAGTTAATGGATGATTTAAAATTATTTGGAAAAACAAAAACTGAAATTGATTCATTATTGAACTTTGTCCTTATCATTTCATGAAGATGTAGAAATGGAATTTGGTTTTGACAAATGCGTAATACTCTAACAAATTGTAATATCGTCACTTTTCAGAGCTTTATGCTGTGTAGCTACAAATATTAATTAAGCTCCACTATTTACCGTTTGTGACTAACTCACTGTGAAATTTTACTATTTTTATTGAATCAGCGATCAGGTCTCAGATTTAACATCGGCTGCTCGCTGAATCTGCTTGTATGATGCAGTGAAAAACGCCATCCATACATCAATGACCTGTTAATATCGCTATTTTTCTATTTTTTTTTCTATGTTTTATCCCTATTGAAGTAAAGCATGAATTAGTCATGATGCTTTCCAATGGGTGAAAAGAGAAAAATACTCACGGCTCCTTCAATTGAAGTTCAACTCTCAAAAAACGCCGCGCATGCGGAATAGACCTCATACGGGAATTTAAACTATTGCAGGAAAAGTCATGTGTGAGTAACTCCATTCATTCATTGGTGAGCTTTCACGAACAAACTCCTCATTCAATGGATGTGTTTAAGCCTTTGGGGCTTATAGTGTCTAACTGGAAAATCCATTTTTGCTCACGGTATAACAACGTCTGGTCTTTAGATTTGCCTTTTTGCCCTTGGGTGATCTGATCAATGCAAAAGCATCTTAATGTTGTAAAAGAATGATTTTTTTCAATGCAATGTGACACTATTGGGGCTTGTAATGCTTTACAATGCAATTCACTACAATGTTCTTTCATCCTAATGTGAAATTCCCGGATGGTTTTTCCAATATACAGCAACGAACATGGACATAATATGCCATAGACCACGTGGGTGGAAATACATGAAGTTCGATGTCGTAATCGGTAGGTTTTCCCTTGGTAGGTGAGTTCTTGCAACTCTAATGTTATGTCGCATATGATACAATGTCCACATTTATAATGGCCCGCCGTCTCAGTCATGTTTTTAGGCAAAGGTGATCGTAGTACTGCGGGGCTGAGGAGCTCTTTTAAATTTGTGTGGTGTTGCCATACACACTGAATTTTTTGATTCTCTAGTCCCGGAGTGCTTCGTAAAACATTACTGTGTTTTTTTTAAATCTTCTGAATTTGATTACTAAACAGAGAATATTTGGTCACTAGATGTACTGTCACTTCAGAAGTCCTTGATTTCGATACTGGTGATAACAGCAACTCTCTGTTGATATACAGTGCTCGTTTGTATGCTGCATTGACCACTTGATATGGATATACCCGAATTATAAATTTGTGTTTTAATGACTTGGCTTGCTGTTTGTAATCTTTTAGATCCGAGCAGTTTCTCCGATAACGAAGAAATTGGGAAAGTGGAAGGCTATCCTTAAGTTTACGGGGATGGGCGCTGGTATAGTGGAGAAGGCTGTTACGGTCCGTGGGTTTTCGGAACACAGTGGTATTCCATAGTTGGTTTTCTCTGGTGATGCAAACATCCAAGTACGTGATAGTGCGTACATCGTGAGAATAAGTAAATTGGATATTTTTATCCCGCTCGTTCAACCAATGTACAAAAATCTCCAATTCTCTTTCCATCCCTTCCCAAATCATAAACACATCGTTGATGTACCTGAGCCAGAGCTTTACATGAGTGAAATAGGGGCTTAAACACATCCATTGAATGGGGAGTTTGTTCGTGAAAGCTCACCAATGAATGAATGGAGTTACTCACACATGACTTTTCCTGCAATAGTTTAAATTCCCGTATGAGGTGTGCTTGTGGAAATTTCCAAGAACAGCTCCTTAAAATAACGAAAACACAAAGGGTGTGATTCCAACATCGACGTCATGGCCCTCTGTGCATTTGGTCGGAACCGGACGCACAGAGTTAGCCAGGATTCTGATCCCCTGGGACACGTCCAGCCCCGCGGGATCAGAATTGCGATCAGGCCTGTTCGTGCAGGCTGGGACCCTGGTTAGGGCTTTTCATGGCACCGTAGCTCCATTGAAAAGTCATGATCACCAGCTGCCACCTCAGACAGTGCATTCCCCGCAGCCCAACCTCTGACCTGTCCTCCCAAGGCCAGGGTTGGGCCGCAGGGAATATCCTCTGGCCCCTCCTGCTCCTTCTGTGCCCCAGTCCCACCATCCCCTGCTGACTAGGGGA
The DNA here is from genome assembly GCA_033557465.1 of Ichthyophis bannanicus. Classification (NCBI taxonomy): domain Eukaryota; kingdom Metazoa; phylum Chordata; class Amphibia; order Gymnophiona; family Ichthyophiidae; genus Ichthyophis; species Ichthyophis bannanicus. The sequence continues at coordinate 763,787,727 of CM066033.1, forward strand.
ACTTATTCCACTTCCGAGATGGAATAAGTTCCCCATTCAGGATGCAGGCCACGGATATACAGGGCCGAAATTGGAATTGGCCAACAACTGCCCACTGCCAGCCCTAATGCTGCCCCCAATTCGCCCCTTTCCCGCCCCTGTCTAACCTGCCCATACAACGAGCGGGGAAGCTAGTCGTGGTCAGGAAGGGGCCTGAAAACAGGATGCCTCAGAATGACCCCCATATAGAATACAAGAAAGAATTAAACCACAATTGGATGGGCAATTGGAAAGTGAAGCCACTGCATGGTCAATATTTTACAAATATTGAAGGAAAGGTGAATGAGACCCTCATGTGGAAATGGTTAATATCTGGACACTGAAAAAAGAAACAGAAGGCTTGATAATGGCAGCCCAAGAATAGACTTGACAAACTAATGGCATCAAAACTTAAATTCAACTTATTTCAGATGACAGTCAATGCCGATTGTGTAAATCTAAGATGAACCTGTGGATCACATAATTAGCAGCTGTAGCAAAATTGCACAGACTGACTACAAGTACAGAACAGAGTGGCAAAGATCATCCCCTATATTCTGTGTGAAAAATATGGGATTCCTGTTGAAAAAAACTTCTGTGAACATGCTGCAGATAATGTTGCAGAAAATGAATTGGTCAAGATGCTGTGAGACTTATGACTACAAACAGACAGGAATTTAGAACACAATGGGGGTCATTCCAAACAGCAATTAGTGGGGATATACATCCAATTTGAATGTACATCCCCCACTAATCTTTGTTAGCCAATTCTGACTCCTAAGTTCCCCACACGTACAGGGCCGATGTGGGGGGAGCTCTGGATGGTGATGGGAGGGGGCGGCGACAGGGCTGAGAGATGGGGGGTGCGGAGTTGGACCCACAACCCAGGACAAACAGGGCATATGCAGGTCACGACCCTGTATGTCCGGCTTGGGGGATATGGCCGGGGAACGTATTCCGAAACACAAGGAGGAGCAGGCCTCCTGCGAGCAGTACCAAGGAACACAAGGAGCAGGAGACGTTGGATGAACTAAATAGTCTTTTATTGATAAGGACCCCAACGCGTTTCAGCAACGCCTTCCTCAGGGGAATTATCACTTAAACAAACAATAAAAACAAAATCAATATTAATATTGCAAAATATTTAAAAATAATTAAAACCAATTGGCATGATGTAGAGTATACAACAGCAAATATTATATATAAAAATCACTTAAACTTAATAAGCACATAAATTAATTGTGAAACCATAAATAAATTATAAAACATAGGACACAAACAAACGTAGGGCTGAGAAACGGAACACAGACGTACTAGTGTGGATATTAATTGTGATCATAAGTAAAACTATAAACAATAAAATAAAAAATAAAAATAAAAACATAATTGATAATAATAATAATAATAATAATAATAATAATAAATTAAATAACTAAAAGGATAAAACATATGAATATTATATATATGTGATGGAATAATTTAACCATTATGTACAATAAAAGGAACCCATAAAAGCATGCACATTGTATATAACACAAATATTAACTAAAAGTATTAAAGGGGAAGAAAGGATACATTGTTAGTGTTGCACACATTAACTAATTGTAATAATGTACTGGTAATGCTAATTAACCAAAGAAAAAGGGGGACAAATACAATACTTAAATAACCAACATGGTATGCTGGTGTGTGAGTGAAATGTATAAGCGTTATCTGAAGAAATCGAGACTACTCAAATGAATAATCCAGCTTAATTGACCATGTGTGTGAATGAAGTAAAGAACGTAATCTAAAAAATTGAGGATACCCAAATGAATAGTGCAGCATTAAATGGCCCAGTATAATAACACTAAATCAAGACAAATTAAAAAAGGCAATAAAAAATAATTAAAAAAAGGGGGAGGAACAAATGTGAAATGTGCTGTTGGCACATCTTCCAACGTAAAAGGTGAGAAACGTACAGTGGATTATATTCAAAACATAGCGTTGTTCACGGGACCCAAATGAACTGTCAAATATATAGCGATGATTGGGTGATGTGAGAAGGAGGGATAGACCACCATACTTGTCCATAAAGTGATTGTAAAGCACATGACTAGCCTTCATGATGTAAACCGCTGTCAAAAGGGAATGATTAAAAGTACTTAAAACCGATTATGTGGTTAAAATGTTCCATAGAAACAAACCCTAAAAAGTGATAGAAGCTAGAATGATGCATAGTGGTTTAACATGAGTAAAGAACCGAAATCCTAACTCTGGCCAACTTGGAGGTAAAGAATACATTGGCAGCACGGGATGACCTATTTTCAAAGATCTAGCAGTTAACTTGATTTAAGAAAACTTGAAACCACAAAATTGTAGCGTTGTATACTGGCAGAGAAAGAAAACTTGTGCAGTAAAGAAAACTAGGGTGAATACTTTGGTACATAGTGATTGATGTTTGAAAATAAAAATAAAATATTAAATATAATAACAGCTGTAGACTACCAGCTATGCGTAAATTCAAACCGTTAGGAGCTCACCTCGGACACTGATTGCTGCATGTTCAGTTGAAACAGCAGTACTGAAAGACCCCGTGTTTTCTATGACTATTGCAGATATGGAAGAACATATAGTGTATGTTACAAATTGATATAAAAGCAATAAATTATACCAAATAGATATAATATCCAAGAGGATTCATAGTAATAACTCACAAAACCAGTGGATCAATCGGTATGATGTCCTGAAAACGATCCGTGATACTTAAAAAGCACGGGAGTATATGCCGCACTGAGCACATCAAAGCAAATGAGAAGGGGAATACATGACAAACAGACTTAAGAACGCCAGTTTTCGCGCCAAAAACAGAGAAACCTGATCCTGGGGGCGGAGTCTAAGAGAACTAATGGTGGACAGTTGTTAGTGCGAGAAATGCTTGCAGTAAAGGAGACGGGAACAACTCAGTAAAGTAGTGCTACTCAAATGTGCATATGTGCTACTAGGGATACTATATTGGGTCATTAAACAAGTAATTAAATTAACAATAAATAATGGATTTTGTGTTAAAAATGTTTCAATAAAAATTGTTGATATGGATAATAAATGAACAAAAAATAATACCCGTGGATAAAAAACAGACTAGCTGTAGCAAACTTCTAAAAAATATTTAATGGCACAAAATTAATTCTGAAACAGAAATTAGGCAATAAATAGGATGTGAAGTGTATAAAAGGCATCAACCTTCGACGGCATTTTTTATAATTAATTGTTCATAAACAATGCACCTGTCGTTCCATGTGAGCTATCATCACGTCCTTATTAATACCAGTTCACACATTCAATTGTGTTGTTAATTGGTCTTCTTGAGGGGTATTATAATATTTATAATATGTATTACAGCATTCTTTGCCGTCGAAGGTTGATGCCTTTTATACACTTCACATCATAGAAAACACGGGGTCTTTCAGTACTGCTGTTTCAACTGAACATACAGCAATCAGTGTCCGAGGTGAGTTCCTAACGGTTTGAATTTACGCATAGCTGGTAGTCTACAGCTGTTATTATATTTAATTTTTTATTTTTATTTTCAAACATCAATCACTATGTACCAAAGTATTCACCCTAGTTTTCTTTACTGCACAAGTTTTCTTTCTCTGCCAGTATACAACGCTACAATTTTGTGGTTTCAAGTTTTCTTAAATCAAGTTAACTGCTAGATCTTTGAAAATAGGTCATCCCGTGCTGCCAATGTATTCTTTACCTCCAAGTTGGCCAGAGTTAGGATTTCGGTTCTTTACTCATGTTAAACCACTATGCATCATTCTAGCTTCTATCACTTTTTAGGGTTTGTTTCTATGGAACATTTTAACCACATAATCGGTTTTAAGTACTTTTAATCATTCCCTTTTGACAGCGGTTTACATCATGAAGGCTAGTCATGTGCTTTACAATCACTTTATGGACAAGTATGGTGGTCTATCCCTCCTTCTCACATCACCCAATCATCGCTATATATTTGACAGTTCATTTGGGTCCCGTGAACAACGCTATGTTTTGAATATAATCCACTGTACGTTTCTCACCTTTTACGTTGGAAGATGTGCCAACAGCACATTTCACATTTGTTCCTCCCCCTTTTTTAAATTATTTTTTATTGCCTTTTTTAATTTGTCTTGATTTAGTGTTATTATACAGGGCCATTTAATGCTGCACTATTCATTTGGGTATCCTCAATTTTTTAGATTACGTTCTTTACTTCATTCACACACATGGTCAATTAAGCTGGATTATTCATTTGAGTAGTCTCGATTTCTTCAGATAACGCTTATACATTTCACTCACACACCAGCATACCATGTTGGTTATTTAAGTATTGTATTCGTCCCCCTTTTTCTTTGGTTAATTAGCATTACCAGTACATTATTACAATTAGTTAATGTGTGCAACACTAACAATGTATCCTTTCTTCCCCTTTAATACTTTCAGTTAATATTTGTGTTATATACAATGTGCATGCTTTTATGGGTTCCTTTTATTGTACATAATGGTTAAATTATTCCATCACATATATATAATATTCATATGTTTTATCCTTTTAGTTATTTAATATATTATTATTATTATTATTATCAATTATGTTTTTATTTTTATTTTTTATTTTATTGTTTATAGTTTTACTTATGATCACAATTAATATCCACACTAGTATGTCTGTGTTCCGTTTCTCAGCCCTACGTTTGTTTGTGTCCTATGTTTCATAATTTATTTATGGTTTCACAATTAATTTATGTGCTTATTAAGTTTAAGTGATTTTTATATATAATATTTGCTGTTGTATACTCTACATCATGCCAATTGGTTTTAATTATTTTTAAATATTTTGCAATATTAATATTAATATTGATTTTGTTTTTATTGTTTGTTAAGTGATAATTCCCCTGAGGAAGGCGTTGCCGAAACGCGTTGGGGTCCTTATGAATAAAAGACTATTTAGTTCATCCAACGTCTCCTGCTCCTTGTGTGTCCCTGACATTGGCGGCCATTGCTGGTAGAAACCTCCCGCCCCCCGAACAGGTTAGCCAGGATAGGAGGATCTCCGCCACCTGACCCCAACCGTGGCAGGCCCCTCCTTGGGTTGGACGGCAGGGAATAGTAATTTCAGTGTGTTGTGGGGGATTAGGGCTCCTGCATGGCATCCCGGTGTCATGGCAATGAGACACTGCAGCACTGGGGCTGCAGCAGGAGAATGGGGAGGGTTAGCTGGGGTAAGCGCATCATGTCTGAGCCATATGAATTCAGGCACATCCGGTGCATCCAAATGTCCCGATTCTGTTACCATGGGAACGTCTACTCCCGTGGGTGCAGAATCAGGGCCAAATCCTGGCTGTCCATATTTTGGACTTCCGGACGGCCTGGATGTGCCCCACTCAGAATGGGCCTCAATATGTCTGGTTAAAAGTATGTTTTTTAGATGTAAAAGCCCCAAGTGACACATGAGTTGAAGACAAAGAATGAGAAAAATTGACAAAATATAGAGACTTTCAGATTGAAATTGAAAAGATCTAGAAGAAAAAATTGATTGTAATACCAGTTGTTGGAGCTCTCAGAGCTATACCTAAGGCACTCCCTAAGTATTTACAAATTTTAGACTTACCAAGGGATGCGCATGTACAATAATATTTGTATACTGATATCTTCTTTATAGCAACACCTGCTATTTCTGTTACAATGTCAATGTTTATCTTCTTTCAAATGCAGATTAAGAACGCTGAGTCAATGGGAAAGGAGAACAAGACCTCAGTTCCAGAATTCATTCTCCTGGGATTCTCTGACCATCCTCAGCTGCAGCTCCCCATTTCTGTATCAGTTTTCTTGTTCTTCCTGATCTCTGTGCTGGGAAATTTTATGTTTTTAATGTTAGTGTGTGCTGACTCTCACCTGCAAAAGCCCATGTACTTCTTCCTCAGTAACCTGTCCTTCTTAGACATCTGTAATAACTCTGTCATTCTCTCTACATTACTGAAAAGTCTATTGACAGGGAAGATGTCCATTTCTTTCTCTGCATGTATAGCACAGTTCTACATTTTCTTGGCCCTCATAGCTACAGAAATCTTACTTCTCGCTGCCATGGCCTATGATCGCTATGTTGCAATCTGCAACCCTTTCCGTTATGTGCTCATCATGAACAGGAGAACCTGTGTCCTTCTGGCATCTGCTTCATGGATACTTGGCTTTGTTGAAATTGTACCTCAAACTGTGATGACATCTCAGTTCTCTTTCTGTAAAGGGAATGAGATTAATCATTTTTTCTGTGATACCACAGCACTAATAAAACTCTCCTGCAGTGATATGTTCACCTTTGAAATTCTAATATTAATAGAAGGGATGTTCGTGGCAGTTACTCCCTTTGGATTGACTCTGACATCCTATATTTATATCATCTCCAGCATCTTGAAAATGCGTTCTGCAAAGGGGAGGAGGAAAGCCTTCTCCACTTGCTCCTCCCATCTCACCATTGTTATTCTATTCTACGGGACTGTAATTTGTGTGTATATGAGACCTCCTTCAATGTATTCACCAAAGCAGGACAAACTCTTCTCTCTTTTGTACACAGCTTTGATTCCAATGTTAAACCCCATTATTTATAGCTTAAGAAACAAAGAAGTAAAAAAAGCACTGACTAAACTCTTATGCATTAAGGTATGATTATCAGTTAACATTTTATTTTGTTAAAAATAAGCCATATATTCTTGATATACAATAAAAATAATATGTGTGAACCTGTATATATACTCTATAAAAATTATTATGGTTAATAATTAAAATCATATAAAGAAGTTTCCCCTACGATTATAACAAATTCCAATATGATATATCCCTCCCATGCAAAATGTACTTTGCTTTCCATTTTACTGTGCTGTTAGTAGCAGTAGTGGAGGATTTTTCACTCTGAAACCATAGGCAAAGAGGGTGGAATCTATGGGGTAGATCTAGGTTTTGCAAATGACTGTGCACTAATAACCCACTCACTTGAGGACATCCAAGTTATTACAGACTGGTTTGTCCAAGTAGCTAGTATCTTTAGGACTACCATATGCCTGTAAAAGTTGAAGGTCATGTACCATCCAACTGCACCAAAGCCCTATGTGGAGCTTATGAAATTCATTGAGTGCACTCGATAAATTCAATTGATAAATTCTGATAACTTTGAAGGATTATTTATAATTAAACAAAGGTCAAATGTGAGATTATAGAACACATTACCAACCAAGGCAAGAACTTTCTTTGGTCACAGTCCAACAAAGGAGCAAAGGACCACGTCAAACTAAGGAACACAGTCAGAGAATGTGGCAAACCCCAAGGAGATAGTTATAAAGCAAAAGAGACTTTATTAATATCACCAATACGTATTGCCAACCCAGAACTTTCTTTGGTGCACTCATCATTTATGACATAGGAAAGGGGTGAGACTGCCCACTCTGATCAGTGTAGTATTGAACACCTACATTACTAAACAGATGTGGAACTTGGACATGCAACTGTAGAAAACTCTAGTAACAAGGGTAGCCTGTATAGGGGCCCTGAACACCCCTCATCTCTCCTACCCACTCTTAGCTCTTTCCACCAATTGCTGTAAGGGACAGTTCTTCCTGTGCCTTCCCTGTTGTGGTCTGGGAGAGTTGATGTCTCCCTGCAATTGCAGCATTGCATTCCACCAAAACAAATGAGCCCGGGCATCCATCTTGTGAAGTCTGCAGAGGACAAGAAGGAAGAGCAGACATAGAAGCACAGAGACAAAACATCCCCCCCCCCCATGCTAATAGGAAATAACTGGGGGAATAGTTTGATTCGGTTTGGTTTTATTTTTATGAGTGATTGTCGTTACTGAACCAGGGGATTTTTGGTGTTTTTGGCAATAGGAAATCTAGGCCAAGCATGCAACAAACCTAGCCACCCCAGTTGATGCATGCTGAGAACCAACATGCCCAAGTAGCAACATGCCCCCCCCCCCCCGTCCCCCAGAAACTAAAAAAAAAAATTTCACCACTAAGGAATAAAGGTCCTACAAGATCATGCCCACCCATAAATTTTGAGCAGGCCCACTCCCCTCACTAAATGGAGATGATCTGGTACCATGCCACACCTTAAAGCATCAGACTGACTAGAAAATGTCCAATCCCAGACTCCACCCCCAGTCCAGTGCTCCAATTGCTGACAGGCTGTACCTCCGTCAGCATCCCAATTCAAGAAACTAGCTTGGTTATGCTGGCAAGCTGTAATGGAGAAGCTCATGCCATTTATTTATTTATTTATTTTATTTAATGTCATTTATATACCGCCTTATCCTACAATCAAAGTGGTTTCACAGCAAACAATCAAGGGGAGGGCAAGTGTTATCATGCAGTGGTGGGTGTTTGTGTGTTAGTGGTGGGGGAGGATGATTAGGGGTGATCTCTACCTAGTGCGCTATATACATCGTGAGCTATAACACATTCAGTTGTACTGGCTTAGGGTGGGGGGGGGGGACTGGGGACTGTCTTGGTTAGGAACTCAGGGGGTGAGACCATAATGTTCGATGAATAGGGTTGCTTTCAACTGTTTTCGGAAGTCCTTGAGGTCTGTGTTTAGTCTCAGTTCATCTGGGAGAGTGTTCCAGATGGATGGAGCAGCCAGGGAGAGTGCTCGTTGCGTGGTGTCTTTCCAGGTCTTGGCAAAGTCTTTTGGTATGCTTACATGATTGGAGGTGCCTCTTCTCCTTGGGCCCGTGCTAGTGTCGGGTTGTATGAGTGTGTTTAGGCTTATGGCAGATGTGTGTTGTTTGATCTTGAATACATTTATGATAGTTTTGTATTTGATGCGTGAGTTGATTGGGAGCCAGTGGAGATCTTTCAGTATGGGTGTGATGTGCTCATGGATTGAGGTACCAGCTATAATGCGGGCGGCTGTGTTTTGTGCAAGTTGTAGCGGTCTGAGGGACTGTTTTGGTAGCCCGTTGTAGATAGGATTGCAGAAGTCTAGTAGTGGGGTTATCAGAGCTTGGCATACAGTGCGAAAGTGCTCTGGAGCAAGGAGGGGTTTAAGTCTCCTGATGAGTCACATTCTGTAATATGCACTTTTGGTTGTTCTGCTTATATGTGCTTGGAGGTTCAGTTCTTTGTCCAGTGTAACTCCGAGATACTTTACTTCTGATTTTATAGGTATGAGGACATCTTTTATCTTGATGTTGGGTGGTGGGATGAAGTCAGGGTTTCGCGTGATGATCAGTGCTTCTGTCTTACTGTAGTTTATTGAGAGGTTGTTTTTTTGCAGCCAGTTTGACATATGAGTGAGGCAGTTTGTCATTTTGGAGTAGTCCAGGTTATTGACTGAGATGGGTGTATAAATCATGATATCGTCTGCATAGATTGTATATTGTATGTTGTGCTCTTTCATGATGTTGCATATTGGCTGGATGTAGATGTTGAATAACAGTGCTGAAAGGGCGGAGCCTTGAGGCACTCCTTGAGATACTCTTATTGGTCAGGAGGTATTGTGGCCTACCTTGACCTGTATTTGTCTGTTGGTTAGGTACGAATGAAACCATTTGAGGGTGGAACCGTGTAGTCCGATGTTCTGAAGTCTATCCAGTAGAGTTTTGTGGTCAACTGTGTCAAATGCCGATGTGATATCTATGAAGATCATTAGGATTCCTTTCTTAGAGTTGTCTATTGTGCGGAGGACACTGTCAAAGAGGTATATTAGTAGTGTTTCTACCCCGTGGTTGGGACGGAACCCGTGTTGGTTGTTATCCAGGGGAGCATGGATGTCTATGTGATCTTGTAGTTGGTGCTGTACTGTTTTTTCGATTATTTTTGCTAAGAAGGGGATGCTGGAGATGGGTCTGTATGCTGCTGGATTGTTCTTGTCGAGTGCTGCTTTCTTTGGGATGGGTCTTACGGTGGCGAGTTTGAGTTGATTTGGCATGCTCCCTTGTCTTAGTGAGGCGTGTACCATTTTGTGTATGGTTTGGATGAAGTTTGACTTGGTAGCCTTGATCCAGGACACTGGGCAGGGATCCGTGGGCGCTGTGCTGGTCTTGATTGCTGTGATGATGTGAGAGAGTTGATCTGTGGAAGGGGTCTTGAATGTTCCCCAGGTATTAGGGAGTTTGTCAGACTCTGAGGCTGGGCTAGGTATTATTTGTTCTTCGGAGTGGAATTTTTCCTGGAGGTGGTCCGCAAATTTTTGTGGGTCTATTTGCACTTTGTCTTCTGAGGTTTGATCCTTGGTTAGGGCTTTCACAATTTCGAATAGTTCTCTAGGTTTGTTGTTGGAGTTACGTATAATGTTGGTGTGGTATTCTCTTTTCATTTGGTTGATGTATTCGTTGTATTGTTTTTGCTTTTTTAGATATAGTTCCTGAGTCTCGGTGGATTTGTTCTTTCTCCATCTCCGTTCAGCTTTTCTTAGGTTCGTCTTTTCTTTTCTTATGGCTTTTGAATACCATGGCTTATGTTGTAGTTTGTTGAAGCAGAGTGTCGTGTGTCTATAGTCTGTTGCTTTGGCAGCGTTGTATATAGTGTTGTTCCAGTTGGTGATTTGTGCTTCTAGGTTATCTGTCTCAGGGCTTAGGTGTTGTAACGTGTTCTGTAGGAACTGGTCTTTGTCGAAGCTTTTGAATCTTCTTTGAGTGGATGTGTTGTCCGGATATTTGTCTAGCTTCCCTTCCTGTGGTACAATGTTTACACTAATTATGTGGTGGTCGGACCATGGTACTGGTGTCGTAGTGGGTGTTGAAATTAGGCCTCTTTAGGTTAGGCAGTTGGGTGCAAAGATGAGATCTGGTGATGATCCGTGTCTGTGTGTCAGAGAGTTGACTATTTGTGTGAATTGTAGCGCACTCATTGCTTGGAGAAATGCTTCTGCATATTTGGTGTTAGTGGATTTGAGGTTGAAGTCTCTGAGCACTAGTGTGGGTTTGTGGCTGGAGTCAATTGCGCAGATTGCTTCGATGGTTGATGCAAGTTCTTCAGGCGGTGCGCGGGGCGCTCTGTATGTGAGACATAGGGCCATGTGTTTGTTCTCAATCGAGATGGTGTTACAGTTTTGGGTGCCTGAGGTACTTCTTGGTTTGAATCTTAGGCTGCTCCTTGCGATTACCATGGCTCCTCCTCCTCGCCTGTGAGTGCGTGGGCAGTTGTATGCCGTGTATGTGTCAGGTACCAATTGATTAAGTAGTACGTTATCCGTAGGGCTGAGCCATCTTTCTGTGATGCAGAGTATATCGGGTTGATGGTCATCTATGTGGTCAGCTAGGTTGTAAATCTTGTTGCATATGGATCTGCATTTTTATGAGTTCTATAGTGATATGTCTTGGGGTGTTGGCTATCCTGTGTTCTTCCTTCGTGTTAGTGTGGTTGTTGAGCCTGTACCTTGGGTGCCTTTTAGACCCCCTCAACCACAAGGCAACTCCAAAACCCATCCTGACACCAGTGAAGCCTGGGTAAGATAAATGCCCTTATAAGAACAAAAGAAGAACATAAGATATGCCATACTGGGTCTGACCAAGGTCCATGAAGCCCAGTATCCTGTTTCCAACAGTGGCCAATCTTGGTCAAAAGTAGCTAGCAGTCTCCCCAAAAGACACAGGTTCCTCAATGCTTGTATTGGGTCAAGCAGTGATATCCTGGGTCCCTTTTAACAATGGTTTATGGACCTTTCCTCCAGGAACATGTCAAAACCTTCATTCCATCCACTGGCCTGCCCCTTCCAGCCTGTTGTTCCCACTCTGCCATGGCTGCTCCATGAGGCCAATGAGATCAAAGCTCCACCCACCACCGAGGTTGTACACAGGCCTCTTCCGCCATACCAGCACCAGTCGCCAGGATGCCGCTCAAAGCAGGAAGCGCCTTTGACCCATATGCACTCAAGGGGCGTGCCAGTGCTGGACCCAGCCAGGCTGCCACCATCGCTGCCTAATGCAGGAACAGTCAGACTTGCCTGCATCTCCATACGACTTCGGCTGCTCCATTGGTCACCATACTTCCCAAATTTGAGGCAACTTTCTCCAAAGAGCATGCCGCAATGTGCTGTGAGGTTTTCCCCCACCTCTTCACCAGCCTCATGCAAACTTTTTGGTTGGTATGATGGAATTCCAACTCCAGCACAAGGCAGACAAGCAAGAGCAAGAAGGAAAACAGGGCCGGAGGCAGGCAACTAAACCTAAAGATGAAAAGAAAAACTGAAGAAACTTTTAACCCAGATGGGATATAGCAAAAACAGAGGGGTCACCAGATCAATATAAGTCCTCCCCTGCTCCACTGCCCCCACCTCCCATGCAACACACATCACACACTCATAACCAATGAGGAGTCAAGGTGCTTTCAAATTAAAATAACCCTAAAATAAACAATCTTTCCAGACTCTCCCTCCTCAACCCCAGTAGCCATATTCTACCTCCCCACCCCCCATACTGGCCCTTGAATCAACACTCTACACTGGCAACATTTGAAATTTCCTAACTGCCCACCACCCTGCCTCTTCTCTAAGGGGTGAGTAGTCCCCAAATCAGCGCCCTGTTACTCTCTGGCCACTGGGATGTTAGCCCAACAGCTTTCTCCATGTACTTGGGTAGTTTCACCAGTGCTTCATGAGATCCATCTGCAATAAAAAGTGGCAAGAAAGGATCTCCAACAGACAAATTCTCAAAATGTTCCAGATTTCTACTGTGGAGGAAATGGTTATGACAGCTCAGCTTCAGTGAGCAGTGCATGTTATAAAAATGCAGAACATCAAAATTATAAAATTTGTGTTTTATAGCCATCTGAAAAATTGTCACAGATCACAAGTAAAGCTGCCTTGAATTCAAGAGCATCCTCAAGACAACCTTAAAACATTCAAGGCAGGTCTCAATATTTGGGAAAACATAGTATTGAACAGATAGAGGTATCTTTGTCACTTGGATGCCCATAACATAGAAACCAAGCAAACATAAGCACATAATGAAAACACTGAAGGGAAAAAAATCCAACTCTGCATATTTATTGATTTCAATTGATTTTCGCCTGCTTCGCTTGTGGTCTCACTTAGAGGTCAAGGATTGATCTTATATCATATCTATCAATTTGTAAATAAACATAGTGGGTCATTCCAGGACACAAATAAGGAGTCTGTACATGTGGAGGGGACGTTTATGTGCCAAAAATATCCCAGATCGCATTTTGAAACACAGCTGATATGCACATCCATGACTCTAGCACAGGGATTTCAGAAAGGGGAAGGGAGAGGTCAGATTGTTCAGCTGCGGAGATGTAGAAAGACTCATGTATGTAGTAAGTGTTTCCTGGAAATGTGCATGTTATTCCTGCTGAAACAAGGTATAAAGTTAGGACTTAGAAAGATTTCTGCCCTTCTCTGCAGTACAACCCATATTGAGGAATGGTTGTGACATATATGTCATGAACTGGTGTAAATACAGTCTGGAAAAAACACAAGAAGCAGTCTTAAGGTAGAGGGAGCAGAGATGAAGAAATATTGTAAGGTATAAACACATTAATAAACACAACTACAGAAATATTAAGAAGAGCAATAGTGGTTATTCAGGCTATGCACTAATGTGCTGTTTGTGCTAAAGGAGCCAATCTATGGGACCCTAGCAATTCCCATATTTACAGAAATTGGACTGCTGATGCAGGGATAGTAAGGGTGTGAGCAGGGCCAGCCTGTCCATTGTGTGAGAATGTTGTTCGCACAGGGCCCCATGCTTCAGGGGGGCAGTGCCAACAACATTCCATATTCAGCACCAGCAGGCAGGGTGACTTTAGAGGGAGCCAGAGAGGCCCCAGATCACCTATGACAGCCGCTGAAGTGAAGAACATCTTTTTTCTTCACTTCGGCAGCTGTACTGTAGTTTAGAAATCCGGCATGCTGAGTGCCAGGAAACAGGAAGTCCCCTTTGATCTCAGCACGCCAGCATCCTATACTACAATACAGCTGCTGAAGTGAAGAAAAAAGGTGCTCTTCACTTCAGCGGCCTCTCTGACTCCCTCTAAGGCCTTTTAGACAGCCGTGGGGCTTTTTGGGAGGTGGGGAGGGGGAGAGCTAAGACTGGAATTAGCTGATGGGGCGGGGGCTTGGACTGTAAATGGGCGGTGTGGGGGGAGCTAGGACTGGAAATAGTTGATGGGGAGGAGGGGCTTGGACTGGAAAAGGGCTGAGTGGGGGGGCTTGGACTGGAAATTGGCTGAGTGTGGGGGAGCTAGGACTAGAAATGAGCTGAGTGGGGAGAGATAGGACTGGAAATAGCTGATGGGGAGGGGGCTTGGACTGGAAATTGGCTGAGTGGGGTGAGCTAGAACTTGAAATAGCTGATGGGGAAGGGGGCTTGGACTGGAAATGGACTGAATGGGGGGCTTCAACTGGATATTGGCTGAGTGAGGGGGAGAGCTAGGACTGGAAATGGGCTGAGTGAGGGGGGTTTGGACGAGAAATGTGCTGAGTTGGGGAGAGCTTGGATTGGAAATGGGCTGATGGAGGGGCTAGGATAGGACTGGAAATGTATGGGAGAGCTAGGACTGGAAATGGGCTCATGGGGGGCTTGGATTGGAAATGGGCTGAATGTGGGGGTGGAGCTAGGATTAGAATGGGCTGATGGAGGGGCTAGGATAGGATTGGAAATGGATGGGGGAGCTAGGATTGGAAATGGGCTGATGGGGGGCTTGGATTGGAAATGGGCTGATGGAGGGGCTAGGACTGAAAATGGATTGATGGAAGGGCTAGGATAGGACTGGAATGGGTTGATAGGGGGTGGGAGAATGGGACTAGACGGGAGCGGATGCTGGGTGGGGCTGGAACTAGAAGGAAGCAGATGTTGGGAGAGGACTAGAATGGGATGGGGCTGGGGGAGTGAGGATGGAGAGGGGAAAATATGTTGTGTTGGAGAGAAGAAAAATCTACAATTGGGAGAGTAAGTAGGCATTGAGGATGGAGGGGTAAAATCTGAGTAGATGAAAAAGGAATAAAGAAAGAAATGGAGGAAGGAGCAAAAGGAGAAAGATCAGTATGTTAAAGCAGATGCAGTGAGAGAATGGAAAAAAAACAGACGAGAGAAGAAAAGACAAATGGACAGCAGACAATGGAGAGTTAGCAGAAGACACGAAGAAACCAGAATAAAGTGACTGGAGCAATTGCAACTGAAAAATAAAATGCACAAACAACAAAAGTTAGAACAATACTTTTTTGTTTTGAATTTATTAACTGGAATATGTCAGCTCTGGGAAATGTGCATCATTAATATCTGCATTTTGTTTAGTTCAAGAGGAAATTAATTTATAGTTTTATTTCTCTAGTGTTGTTGTACATTCCAAGTTCGGCTTTTGGGGTTCCCAATTTAATTATTGTCTTCCTATTTCTAAATTGTGATCCCTTTTTCTTTGTTTGGTGATGGCCTATGTTCTGCATGTGTAACCGAGCTGAGGTATTCTGTTTATGTAGTTTCTATTTGACAGTGCCACTTGTTCTCTTTCCCCATTAGGAGATGTATTGGTATTCTCTGAGATGTATTGGTTTAATGTTTGCAATGTTGCCTTTTGATAGGTAGGATATGGTGGTTTGTGAGTCCTGGTAGTGCTGCTATGATACAGCGGGTTTGCTATGGGTTCTAAATGGTCAGGGTTTGTAGTACTTCCTAATGTGCCTGGTGGTTGGCACTGGAGTATAGTAATGAAGAAATCTGGTAGTCTTTCTTTATCCATATACTTATTAAGAGGCATGTTTACTAAAGGTTAGTGCACATTAACATTATTCAAATATTTATGCAAATGAGGCCCCACAATGAGTCTCTGCACATGACCCCCCCCCCCCCCCTTGGGCCGCCCCTGGGTATGAGCAGGGAAAGGATTCTTTTTTGGGTGAGAAACGGAGATTGTATTTGTAGTCCTGATATCCCATGCGATAATGTTATGTCATAACTGTTATGTATAGGTTCAGGGTATTTTTTTATTTTATTTATTTATTTATTTCTCTTATATACCGCGCTATTCGATATCAGTGTGGTTTACATGGAACATCAAGGTTTTTTACGGTGGGGGATTACATCGTAATTACAAATAACAGATAGCTCAACTTGGATAGCCATATTAACTAATTACACATATATGTGAATAGCAGATAACCATATTAACTATTTACACATATATGAATAGCAGATAAATATATACACATATATACATCACTTTGAGGGATAGTTACGGGTAGTCATGGTGCTTTGTCGTGAGTGGGGCAAGTAGGAGTTCCTTCCTCTGGGTAGCACTTGAGGAAAAGGTGGTGCTTCAAAGCCTTCCTGAATTTAGATATGTCAGTGATTGCTCGTATGTTGGGTGGTAGGGCGTTCCAGCATCTGGATGAACAGAGACTAAAAGCCCTGTTTGCAGTTGCCTGTGTGCAATGGGTCACTGTTTTGGGGATTACCATAGTGTTTATTGCTGTATGTCGTCTGGTCCTGTTGGGGGGGATCATGTGCGTAAGGTCCGCGAGTGAGAAGGGGGAGAGCCCATTGATGGCCTTGAATGTTAGTAGCAAGATCTTGAAGGTGATCCTACAGTGGATTGGGAGCCAGTGGAGACTTTTGAGGATGGGTGTTATATGGTCCCGTCTTGAGGCCCCCTTTAGTACTCTGGCTGCAGTGTTCATGGCTAGTTGGAGCGGGCTCAGGGTGGATTGTGGGAGCCCTTGAAGGATCGCGTTGGCGTAGTCAAGATGAGGAATGGTTAGTGCTTGGAAGATCTTCTGAAGTCATCTGGTTGTAACAGGGGGCGTAGATGTCTGAGTGTCCTGATTTTATGATATGTTGACCTTACCAAGTTGCCAATGTGCATCTTCATGTCCAGTCTTTGGTCGAGTGTGACACCCAGGCAATGGATTGTGGGTTTAGTTTGAAGTTCTACCTCCCTGACTTTTAGGTAGGCTGGTGGGGAAAAATTAAGGTTTCTGGTAATGAACAGCACTTCAGTCTTTTTGTGCTGTATCCGGAGATTCTGATTTTGGAGCCATTTTTCTACTGAGCTGAAACAGTTTGTTATTGATGAGAGGTCCATCTGGTCAATCTTAAATGGCGTGTAGAGCAGAACGTCATCAGCATATATCATGCATTCGACGTTGAATGAGAGTATGAGTTCGCAAATGGGCTGCATGTAGATGTTGATCTCTGTTCGCACATGCTGCCATCTATCGGATAAGTATGACTTATACCAAGATAGTGCTAAGTCACAGATACCCTTCTCTTTGAGCCGTTTCAGGATGGTCTCATGGCATACTGAGTCGAATGCTGCAGCTATATCCAGAAATGCAAGGACAACCCCATGATGGATGTTATCTATTGCGTTTAGAATGTTGTTGAAGAGGGTAGTGAGTAGTGTCTCCACACCATGAGATTCTCTGAAACCGTGTTGGCAGTGGTCAAGTGGTGCAGCATTGTTGACGTGTTGTTGTATCTGGCATTGGACCTCTTTTTCGATTATCTTGGCCAGGAGTGGAATGCTGGCAATTGGTCTATATGATTCCACTTTCTGGGGATCGAGCTTGCTGTTTTTCAGCAGGGGTCTGATGGATGTGCGTTTGAGACTTAGGGGGAATAAGCCTGAAGCAAAGGATGTGTTGATGAGTCTAGCTATGAATGGGCTAAACTCTGACCGTAGTTCCTTTACCAGAAAGCGGGACAGGGGTCAGTCTGAACAGTGGTGGTGGTGTTGATTGTGGAGATGGTGTCAGCGATTTGCTTATTGGATGGAGTGGTGAATGTTGTTAGTGTCGTTACATTTGTTGGTTCTTTGGTGATGGAGGCTGTGTCAGACTTGTTGGTTTGGCATAATTTTGATTGAAGGAAGTCAGCATTGTCTTGGGCGTGGATCTCAGTTATTTGCTCTGGTCCCGGTTCTTTCGTTAGGTTCTTGACGAGGTTGAATACGTTGTGTGGTTTTCTTAGTGATCTCCTTAGTGTGTCTGTGTGCGCTTGCCTCATTTTCTCAGTTGGTTTTCTTAGTGATCTCCTTAGTGTGTCTGTGTGCGCTTGCCTCATTTTCTCAGTTATCGCATTGTGGTGCATTTCCAGTTGGAGGTTATAAGCGTCCTGATCTATTGTGGATCGTGAGTGCCTCCATCGCCTTTTGAGGTTTCTGAGTTTGAGGAGAGAAGTCCACAATTCATCGGAGTCCCAGGGCGTGGTGGCCCTTTTCCTTGGGGCTTTGTTGTTTACTGTGCGTAGTTCAATGGAACTAAGGCTGTCATTCCAGCTGGAGACTAGCTTATCAAGGTTGGTTGTCGTCATGCCAAGGAGTGGCTGTGTGTGATTCATGATGGTTTCCTTGTTGAAAGGATGGAAGCTTCGCGAGGGCAGCCTCGTGGAGTTTGTATTACTTCCAGGAAGCTTCCAGAGCTGCTTATCCAAGGGAATTTGGAACGTGATTAGCTTGTGATCGGACCACGGTACTGCAGTATAGGTTGGTAAGGTGAGGTGTGTCGAGTCACAGACAGATAGTGGGGTGAAAATCAAGTCCAATATGTTTCCCTTCATGTGGGTTGATTCATTGATTAGCTGCTGATAGCCTAGGTCTTTAAGTGCATCAAGAAATGCTGATGCTTGAGAGTCTTGTAGGGTTGGCAAGTTGAAGTCTCCCAGTATCCAGTTTGGGGTGCGCGAGTTTGGAGTATTGCAGGCTAGCTCAATTATCGTGGCTAGATCGTCAGGAGATGATGTTGGAGCTCTGTATAATAGATTGATGGAGCAGTGATTGTTCGCTATGACTACTATGTCAAGGTTGGTTGAGTTGGAGCTGTTAGAGAGGTGGAAGTTGAGGTCTGTTTTAACGAGCATGAGTACACCTCCGCCCCTTTTGTTGTCTCTATGGCAACTGTGTATTACACAGTTTTGGCAGAATCATGTTTTTGTGACAGAAAGGGAAGGGGTGTGTGTGTGTATGTGTGGTTTGAGGGGTGCACAGGAGGATCTAGGGTGCTTATCTGCAAGTCAGGGGGAACATGAAAGTCTGGCCAGTACCTGGAGCGCATGGATGACCGCAGTGTCACCGGGTGCTAGTGTGATCGGGCAGTCAAACTCAGAGAGGGTTCACCATAGCTTAATGTCTAAACATTTCCCTATCAATGATAAGGGACCCTCAGAATAAGGGCCCTCAAAAGTGACAACAGTACTAATGCATGCCCATAATGCACACATTTTGTGGGAACAATGGTGTTGCTATTGAGCATGTATTAGTGCCATTTGCACTGCTGATTGCCTATATTCTGAGAGTCCCTATTATTGACAGGTATATGTTTTGACATTGAGCCATAGGGAATCTCTAATAAGATTAGATATAGTAGGCAGTATGATAGAGCAGCCATACATCCGCTATGCCTGGCACTGGGAGACATGACTGATGTAGTGCCAACATTCCCCGGATTGTCCCATGACCAGGATCAATGAGAGCTGCGAGAGTGGTGATATATCTGGAGTCTAGCTACTTGGTGTGATGGCACAGGGATCTCCCCTCCCATGCCCACTCAGCCCTGACCAGGGGAGCAGCGCCACAAAGTTAGCTGTAGAAAGGTAGATAGGATTGCCCAACAAGATAGCGGATGTATACAAACTGACATATGGCAAGATGAGACAGGTGTAGCTTCTGTGAGAAATGCTAGTACTTAGATAGGTGTGCCTCAGATGCCGTAGCCAGAAGACCCTACTACAAGACCCTACTACAACTACAAATGAGCATTTGTATAGCACTACAGGGCATACACAGCACTGAATAGACACACACAAAAGATGGTCCCTGCTCAGTGGAGCTTAAAATCTACTCGAGAGAGAGAACACAGCAGTTGTGGATAAGATACATCCAGTGGGAATGGACAGGAAACACAAGGGAGCTTAGGCGGATCAAATCCAGCACTGGCAATGATGAGGTGAGCAATCAGCCTGGTTTGAAAGATGCCAGGGATGAAGCTTGATTTACAGACTCAGGTAGTTTGTTTCAGGCATAAGGAGCAGCAAGATGAAAGAAGAAATGTCTGGATTTGGCAGTAGAAGAGCAGGGTACAGATAGAAGCAATCTCATAGATGAGCAGCATTCACGGCAGGGGTGTAGGGAGAGATAAGAGGAGAATAGTAGTGCAGAGCAGCAGAATGAGTGCACTTATGGGCCATAGGTACAAAATGGGCATACAGTTGTTGCTCAGTAATATTATGCATCCTTTTGGGGACCTGCAATTTTAGTTTAGGGTTTTCTGTAGTTGGTGAGAGTCCATCCCTAGCCTTTTAAGGCATGTTTGTAGAGATTACCAGGGCAGGAATAACTAGGCCAATGAGAGGTATTGGAGGATAACCATAAGGAAGACTCTCCATCCAGTGAAGGAGGAACACTATTCTTCTGTGTAATCTTACTCTGGAGCAGAAATGATCCACCTGGGCACTCTGCAGGGTGGTGAACAGATCTATTGAGGGAATGCTCCACTCTCAAAAGATGCAAGTTGCAACCTCACTGTACAGCATCCACTTATGTGATTGGAGGGCTCAGTCAGTCTGTCTGCCAGAATGTTTTTCTCTCCTGGCAGGTATGTGGCTCTCAAGTCTATCCATACATGATGGTGAACTTCCACAACCTGGCTGCTTCCCAACACAGGAGGAATGAACCCGTTCCTCCCTGCTTGTTGATGTAAAACATGGTGACCTGATTGTCGGTCTGAATTAGAAAAAATTGTTTGGCCAGTTGATCTCGGAAAGCCCTCAGAGCATTTGCCACTTATCTTAGTTCCAAGAAATTGATCTGATGGAGACTTTCTTGGATGGATCAATTGCCATGGGTGTGCAACCCATTGAGATGAGCTCCCCATCCCAGCTCAGATGCTTTTGTCATCAGAATGTTTTGGATTGGAGCAATTTGGAAAGGAAGACCTTTTAGCAAATTGTGCTGGACTGTCCACCAGTGTATTGACTGAACGAGAGGAGCGGTGACACACAGATGATCCCTGAGTCGACCCGTGGCCTGGATCCATTGAGTCCTCAGAATTCACTGAGCCTGCCTTATCCGGAGGCATGCCAATGGCATGACATGCACTGTAGAGGCCATGTGGCCTAGTACAGTCAACATCTTGTGAGCTGTTACCTGCTGGCTTAATTGAATTTCCCACACCAGTGCTGTCAATCTGAAAAGTCATTCATGTGGCAGGACAGCTTTTGCCTAAGTCATGACAAGCAGGGCTCTGATGAATTCCAAATGTTGGGTGGGCTGAAGGTGGGATTTTGGGTAATTTACAATGAACCTTAGTAGTTCTAACACCCGAATGGTCATTTGTGTTGATTTTTGGACTCTGTCCAGAGTGGTACTCTTGATCAACCAATAATCCAGACAGGGGAAGACAAACACTTCCAGTGTCTGGAAGTAAGCAGTTACTAGCGTAAGGCACTTTGTGAATATGTGAGGTGCTAAGGTCATATCAAACAGCAACACTCATTACTGGAAGTGTTTTCCTCCCAGGATGAATCTGAGATACTTCCTGTGAATGGGATTCATCTATATGTGGTATATGCATCCTTCAGATCCAGGGAGAATAGCCAAGCACCTTTTTGAAGGTAAGGAAGAAAGGTGCCTAGAGAAATCATTCTGAACTTTTCTCTTACCAAGTACATGTTCAGTTCTCTTAGGTCTATGATGGGATGGTATCCCCCTATTTTCTTGGGGATCAGGAAGTATCTGGAATAAAAATCCTCACCTTTTTTCTTTGGTGGCAAGAGCTCGACTGCAAGATCAGACAAGAAGGCAGTGATTTCTCTCTGAAGCAGTTCCTGAAGTAGAGGGTCGAGATGATGCAACCTTGGGAGGGGGGGGGGGCAGATTGATGGTAGTTTCAATAACTGAAGTTTGTAACCTCTTTTGATGATTCTAGAACCCATGTCTTAAGTTAGGGGGGGCAATGGTGCATAAAGAGGATTGGGAGCTCCTTCGGGTGCACCAATGCCCTTCTACATTGGACCCTGAGATGCTAGATAGGGATATTGGCCAGGCAGGCACCAGTGCCGGGGTCCTTCGATGCCCCGATGCCGATGCTTCTCTCGCAGGCTGTGTGTGTGTCTCTAAGAATGGCTGCACGGTGGACCAATATCAATGCAGAGGCCCTGGCATGCTGCTTCACTAGCAGATTTTTCTCCATGGCTGTTGATTCCAAAGGCTACAGGGTCTGAGCAACTTTGACTGATATACACAGTTTGTGTACAGAGATATCGGTATCTGGGTCTCGGCTATTGGTAGGCTGTTGGTGCATCTCCATTGGGTGAGGGTGGAACATGACTGTTGATGGTGTATCACGATTAATGTGGGCATTAACCTCATTTGTTGCCATTAGCATGGGTGCACTTAACACCACTTCAATAGGTGGAATTAAGTGCACCCGCATATTGGGTGCACTTAATTCAACACAGAACAGCAACAACTGGCTAAACTGGTAAAATGACTCCTTGGTAATTTAAATTATTAATGGGATCAAACACTCAAGGGCAAAGGAATTGCTAAAAAAGAATTTTAGTACTAAGCTATCAATTCTAATATTATCGACACTAGGAGGTATTTTAGCAATTTGTGCTAACCGGTTAATGAAAGACCTCAGTAACAGCTTCTAAATCCTAAAAGCAATCAGCATGGTAAAAACCCAATGCTAACTGCTTAGCGCACAAGGGGGCAGAGACTGGATGGGTTAGGGGCAAAGAATGGGTATGTACATTGGAGTTATTCGATAAACCGAATAGGCTGTTTGCACTTGTCTGAGAGACGTGTGTGTAGAGCTGACCTCTGCAAGACTCACTGAAGCCTTTTTATGATGCCAAGTACCATTTGATGCAAGGTATGTTCTGTCATACATGTTCATATTTACTTTCTCTTACACTATCTTAGAGTGCTCTGGGATTACCTAGCACGGTTCTGGACATGCACGGGGACTAGGATATGGTCTTGTTTGCATCAGCATGCATTTATCATCAGCAATTATGTCTTATATGTACCAACAAACTACTGTCAGTGAGCACACAGCACAGGAGATGCATGTTTTAACAGCAGAGGTGCGGGCACAATCGCATATGTGTAATGTTACAGAATACGGTGAGCAGGAGCACGTCCAAAACTTGATCACTGTTTACCCATATCTCCTACTATTGCTGGAGATGTGTTTCTCTGCTTTACTCTTGCACACAGGTCTGCTGAATAGCATGTTGGACATGCTTATGCCGGACACATATCTGATCACGATGCCAGAAACATGGGCATGTCTATACCCATATCTTTGGAAAAGAAAGAATCTTGCCCTTGTCCAATTTAAATGTTTCTGCATTTGCTAGCTGGCCTATATGGAATCTGGCTCATTGTGATTAGCACAGTGGGGATTGCTGTGTGCTGTCAATGTTAGCGTTAGTGCAAGTAATCTTAACAGCACCTCAATGGTTGGCATTAAGTGCACCCACGTAAACTGCATATGAAATCAGTGAACAATATACATGCAACCTATCTGCGATATCATCCGGTCCTTCAATGTGAAGTGTCTGTTATACGCCGATGACGTTCTCCTGTATATGCCATTCTCAACTGAGAGCCCCGACCTTTCCCTACTGACTGACTGTTTTAACGCAGTATCCAGCTGGCTTCAATATCAAAATCTGCGAATACAACATAAGAAAACGGAAGCACTATTCATCACAAGGAATCCTAAATTCGTCACACCACCCTGCATAAAAGTCTTGAATGCAGAACGTCTTACCAAACCCTCGATCGGATACCTGGGAGTCACCCTAGACCAGTGACTAGACATGAAGACACATATAAGCAATATAGCAAAAGCAGTATACCATAAAATCCGGTCACTCAGACACCTATGCTCCCTTCTGGAGCCGGAAGACTTCCGGACAGTGTATCAAGCATTGATCTTACCACATTTTGACTATTGTCAAACAGTCCTGCTACCACCGTCCCTATTAGGTGGTTGCCTAGGGGCGTGAGGTGCGGGTTGCCTTTATAAAGAATAGTCTGTAGCCGTGTGTTAAAGGCAAAATATAATGAGGTTTTATTCCCCTTCCCTTGTGGATTTCTGTTTTTCTCATACAGCAACAAAGAACTTAAACAAAACTGTTTCTTCACAGCAAAATAAAATGCACCTTTTTCAAACAGGTATAACAAGGCTCTTGCTTCCTTAATTAACAAAGAGACGTAATCTCATCCGAGATACACAGCATGCAATCCATAGCACTGGAATCAATGTCCTGGGTAGTGTTTTCCCATTGCATTTGCTCACTGTCAGAAATTGTAAATGGGTAACATTCACCACAGCTATTATTTACACAACTCTCGAGAGGCAGCAGTTCTTAAGGCAGGAAACTGTTCTGCATAAGGAGGGTCCTGGAGACCTGTACTGAAGCCTGTTTCTCTGAGGCTTCCCCTTTCTCTCCACCAAGGATTATCCTTCCAAGTATTAGCTTTTACTTTCCTAGCCGAGCCCACCTCCTGCCCTCTAGAGAAATGGGTGTACTTAGCTCTGCTTCTGGGGTGGCTGGCTTCCACTCCTTCCTCTGTAAACCAGGCTCCTTTATTTGGGCTGTAGCCTGCTTTTCCCCGAGAGTTCCACTCAGCAGTTGTCTGGTCTGGGCTGTAACAACTTCCAGGAAAGGTTTCCCTTCTACTACTACTTGCTGTCGGGACCCAGCTGGTGCTTCCTGGACCCAGCAAGCTCTCCTGCTTGTGACCTCTACCCTCCAGCTGCTTACTCACTCTCCACGGGACGATGCCCCCTCTGGCTTTGGAGACTTGGGCACGAGCACTTCCAGCTCTCTCTGTGTCAGCTGCTCTTCCCTTTGCTGCACCTCCCTCTGTGGCATCTCCCTTTGCTGCTCCTCCCTTCGCTGCTCCTCCCCCTACTGGGATTTCCCAGCCACTTTTATTATCCTGGCTCCTGCACGTTGTACATGCTTCCTTGCCCAGGTGGACATGATTGGCTTTCTACTGCGTCACACCCAGTGTAGGGAAAGTTTGTTCCACTATTCTCTGGCTCCTTATAACCTGAATATGCTTTCTGCCCAGGTGACTGTAAGGTAAGCTCTTCCTTTTCTCCTGTATCCATGGGTTCTGTGCTGGCCACTGTATCACACTATGCAAATGCCATACTCCATGGACTCCCTCAATCCACTCTGCACCCGTTACAGCTTGCAATGAACTCAGCAGCAAGAGTTCTCTATGGGGCATCCAGGGGTGAACACATGACACCTATCCTGAAACAGCTCCACTGGCTCCCCATAAAAGGCAGAATCACTTTCAAAACCTTGCTACTGACCTTCAAAGTCATAAATGGGCTCTCCCCATCATCCCTAACAGACCTCGTACAGATAACCCCCCTTAACAGATCTAGACGATCTACTGCGGTCAACAAACTAGTAGTCCCAAAAGCAACGACCAAGAGCAACCAGGCAACAGTGAACAGGGCTTTCAAGTTCTGTGCACTGAAATGCTGGAACACCCTCCCACCCTGCATCCGGGCAATTACCAACCTAACCCAGTTTAGGAAGGCTTTGAAACATTACCTCTTCAACCTGCATTATCCTGATGATAGTACCACAAGTGCCTACTCACCTAGCTAACCTAGTCAAAACAAAAGGCTCATCTAGTTCGAATAATCCAGATGTAAATAGTTACCCAAGTTTCGATCCAAGTTCGTGTACCTGTTAATTGTAAACACAGATCAACCAGTTTGAAATGTGTAAAAATGTTCCATGTAAACCGCACTGATGGGAAATAGCGCAGTATGTACGAGAATGTAAATACATAAATAAATAAATAAATAAGAAAGCTTTTTGTGTGGTAACTGCAGGGGACAGGTTGGACACCCCCTCCCCCCCAATAGTTAGAGCGCTCTAATTTCTGCTCAATTAACTGTAAGAGTAAAAACTTACTGCACCTTAATATACAGTAGATGCCCATTACTTATTAAAATTATATTGTAAAAAAACCACAAATATAATTATCTATCCTTTGAGTTCCCATAAGAATGATTCCCCATGTTCTAGCAATCATGTCTCAAAGGCATTTATCGTCTTTATAACAAGGCAGATTCACAATCTGAATCTTCAAAAAAAAAGCAACTGTGTGTCCCATATGTACAAACAACAAGCCTGTCCCAGAAATAAGCTATTTCATCGTGTTTAGGAGAGTGTATAAGAGAATGTATTATTTTTGATATGGCAGAGATGGGCTAATATTTATGAGCTATACAATGCAAACAGTTTCTTTCCCATAATGCGAGCAGGGTATGGAACAGGTCAGTATTAGATGATTTTAATTTACTGTGTTATATTGTTCTATGTATTGCTTTTTATGAAGTATTGTATCATTTAGCATGCTAATCGCTATGATATTTCCAGATTAAATCTATTTGAGATCAAGCTAAATGTTATTGCCTAGTATAGAGGTTGATTTACTAAGCATAGTCATTTGTGTTAACCTTCATTGACAGTCATGAGCACCACTATTTCCAATGGAGCTGATTCACTAAAATACATACAGTAGCTATATTAATGATAGCACAAGTTGCCACACAATCAGGAATCATCCTCAAATAGCCTTTCTATGAGTCAACAATTTAAGTTCAGTCTTGTGAAAGTGCTAGATTACGTTAAGGTACTATACCATTGAGGGACACATTTTATAAGGCATTTTCCATAAGACAGCTTATGGATGATGTTAAGCTATTAATTAGGGAAAGAAAAAAAGGTGTATTTAAATGTACAATAAGACAAGTGAGGACGTTTCTAGAAAAATAAGGTTGACGGTATTGCAAATAATTTTGTTATATATAGAAAAATAATGGATGTGAATTGGCAAGAAAAGAATATGAAGAGATTTGTATGACAAGAGTGTGTGCTATGAAAGGAGGACAAGTGGAATAATGCTTAAACCAGGGATTCTCAACCCAGTCTTCAGAACTGACCTAGCCAGTCAGGTTTTCAGGAAAACTACTACTACTTCTACCGAACATTTGTATAGCACTAATAGATATGAGCAGCGCTGCACAGACACATGTAAAATACAGTCCCTGCTCATCTGAGCTTACAATCTAGTCAAGACAGACAACACAGTAGTTGTACCAGTCCAAATAGGGACCTGACAGGAATTCGTAGAAAAACCAGTCCAGAGAAAGTAATCCAGAATGTGATATTGATCCGCGGCTGTATAATATGGATGGACAAATATAGAAGAAAAAATATGGACTGCTTTTTAAATAGAGATATAGATACATATAGATGCACAAACTCCCTACAGTTCAATTTATCTAAGTTGCACCAATTCTGATGTAACTAATACACTGTGCCATATCTGAAAAGTTTCTATCTGGATCTAATGTTATTGGATATTCATATTAGAAATTAGAGTCCTGGGTTTAGATTGTTTATTTTTATTGAGGTTCCATCAATTACATTTCCATCCTTGTAGTTTTTTCTCCTTCCTTCCTCTTTTCCCCTCCCCCTTCCCTTCCCCCTCCCCCCTTTTCCTCTCCCCCCCCCTTCTTTCCCCTTTCTTCCCCCCTTTTTCTCTTTTCCCTTTTCCTCTTCCTTCCCTCCTACCCCCCCCTTCCCTTTTGCCTCTTCCCTTCTCCCTTTTCCCACCATTGGCTCCTTCCGGGTAGTATAACTATCATATTATTATATAGCTTTAAATCATTTATAGTTTCTGTAGCTTTCATATATAATTTATTATCATGCCTTATTGTTCCTGTTCAGCCTTCTTTATATGTGATTATTAAGAATGTCATTCTCCTGCGGATAGCATCCCACTGCCATGGTAACAGTCTCAGCGGGAAACTGACTTCAAATATGCTGACTCAGCATCTCTGCAAATCTTTTATTCTTTGATTTTGGTTGATGGGCAGACCATGCTTTGGACCAAACAGTGTGTTCTATTCTTTCCTTATTGGAGTATTTTTTTTTAATATATGGACCCTTCTGAAGGCAGGGTCACTTGGTCTTCTTTTCTTATGTTTAACATTGTGTCAGATGAAATAGAGCATTCCCTCACAATAATTTCTTTGATTTTCTGCTTCATAAGTTTTAAAAAAACTTTTCTCCCACTTTTTTAATGGTTTATGGATTTTGATATGAAGTATTGTTATTTATAATGGTCTATCAACTATTTGTTCTTTTTTTATTTTCACAATTATTGCTTTTATTTTACTCATACCTGTGTATAGCCTCCTTCCCTTTTATGTTGTTTTAATTGCACATATCTTAATGCACTTTTGATACATTTTTATGGCGCTAATAGGTTATTTATTTATTTATTGTTTTTATATTCTTTTAAGGTTTTGTTTCAATAGATCTGCAGGGTACACAACAAAAGGGTAGCAGAGTTTACTCCTACCGTCTGGTCTTTAAATGTTCTTGTAAAGGACAATATGTATTTTATCATTGGATAGTAAGGGTTTTTTAGCACTCTTTATCCCCAGTTTGTTTTAGTTTCTACTTTATCATGTCATTTTTAAACACCCAATACCTTGCTAACATCAGTGACGTTCCTGTGCCCTCTTGTAGATGTGTGTTTATAGAGTTGTTATTTTATTTTTGATTTGTGTGATCGTTCCCTATTTTTAGTTAGGTAGAGGATGTGAATGGGTTGCTCTCTTAGTGGCTGATTGCAATGCCATGGAAGACAACTTGTCTCATGTGAATCTTTTAGTTCTCCTCCTCCCTTCATTTGCTTATATTTTACGATGTTTTGCCTCCTTTCTGGATTTTGCTCCTTGGTAACATAGCATGAACATGTCACATATTCTTATTATTCTCATTTTATTAATTAATCACACTAATTTATTTCATTTTATCTTTTTTTAAATATATTACCTTATAATTATGAAAGAAGTGTAACATAGTAAATACTTGCCACAATCATCATTTACCATTTTTTATGGTATTTATTACTCTATGCTTATCATACTTATCCATGTTTTAATGATGTAATGAGTTTTACAGTTCTTCCTCATATTGTTTTTTATTATTTAAATAGGGTTAGTTATATTTTTTTATAGCAGATATTGACTTTAGGCATGTTATCTATTTTACTGTGCATGTATTACTTTCCATGTGTTTTATACTTTTATTGTTATTATTATGATTTTAATTTTTTATTGTTCATTTCATCTTTTGTAGTCTTAAACCCTGAAGAAGGCCTAGCCAAAACACGGCCATGTCGGGTTAAGTGCTTGGTTTCCCTGTGGCCCTTTGGTTTTTATTTGTTTCAATAAACTTGCTTTGGACTACTTGCTCTGGACTGTTTTTTTTCACATAGTAGATGTAGACATGGGATACATGGTAAGGAAATATGACAGAGATCAGGTGAGTCAAGATCTGAAAGCGGCAACGAAAAAGTGAGTTTTCAGCCTTGATTTGAAAAGGGTCAGAGAAGTTGTCTGACATACAGACTTAGGTAGCTTGTTCCAGGCATAAGGAGTAGCAAGGTGAAAGGAGCAAACTCTGGAGTTAGCAATCGAAGGGCACAAACAGAAGAGATTTGCCAGAAGAGCGACGTTCCCAAGGAGGGATGTAGGAAGAGATAAGAGAGGAAAGATAGTGAGGAACTGCAGAGTGAATGCACTTATAGGTCAATAGGAGAAGCTTGAAATGGATGTGGAAAAAGAAATGGGGTTATTCTGAACCACGAATAGCAGTTGTGTGGGGAAGTTAGTCGGGATTGGGGAAGAGGCACCCCAGGGCTGAATAGTGGGTGGGCAGTGGGCCGTCATCAGACCTGGATGTACAGGGCCGATTCTAATGTCCAAGGTAGCTTTTTGTCATCATCGGGTGTGGATGGGGCTGGGGGTGCCAGAGTTAATTCCCCACAGCACGACCCTGGCCTTAGGAGGCCAGATCAGGGGTTGGGCTGCAGGGAATTAACTCTTTTTGCAGGCGGCCGGCATTATGGCTTTTAAATGGAGCCACAGTGCCATGGCAACATGACACCATGGCGCCGTGGCTCCATTTAAATGCTCTGATTGAGATGGTCGGGCAGGGCATGTACGTGCAGGCCGGGACTGAATCGCAGTCCCAGACTGCGCATACATGCCTGTCCGCAATGCTGATCCCGTGGGGCTAGACGTGCCCCGCAGGATCAGGATCACAATCTCCTTTGTATAGCTCAGCCCAGACGTACAAAGGAGATCTACATCTGGGACAGAATTGGCCCCATAGAGAGCCAATGAATTGACTTGAGAAGAGGAGTAATATGAGCATCACAAGGCTGACAGAAGATTAGCCGCGCAGCAGAGTGTTGAACAGATTGAAGGGAAGAGAGATGATTCAGAGTGAGCCAGCAAGGAGTAGGTTACAATAGTCTAGACAGGAGGTGACTAAGGGATGGATAAGTCTCTTAGTAGTATTTAAAGGTGCGGAAGAATTGAAGGAAATATTGATACGTTAGGAAAATGTATTACAACTATTAAATAAACTGAAGAGTAGCAAATTCCTGGGCTTGATGCTATACATCCAAGGGTGTTGAAAGAACTGAAATATGAGATTGCAGACCTGCTATTAGTAATCTGTGAACTATCATTAAAATCATCTCTAATACCTGAAGATTGGAGGATCGCCAATGTAACACCAATTTTTAAAAAGGGTTCCAGGGGTGATCTGGGAAACTACAGACCGGTGAGCTTGACGTCAGTACCAGGAAAAATGGTAGAACCATTATAAAGAATAAAATTACTCAGCATGTAGATAGTCATGGCCTAATGGGAGACAGCCAACATGGCTTTAGACAAGGAAGATCTTGTCTTACTATAATCTGTTATGTTTTTTTGGAGGTGTGAATAAACAGGTGGATAAAGGTGAGTCGGTTGATATAGTGTATTTGGACTTTCAGAAAGCCTTTGACAAGGTCCCTCATCAGAGACTTTTGGCAAAACTAAAGAGTCATGGGATAGGAGGCAGTGTACTACTGTGGAACAAGTTAAAAGATAGAAAGCAGAGGGTAGGGCTAAATGGCCAATTTTCCCAATGGAGAAAGGTGAATAGTGCTGTACCCCAGGGATCTGTGCTGGGTCCGCTGCTTTTTGACATATTCATAAATGACCTGGAAAGTGGAATAACGAGTGAGGTTATCAAATTTGCAGATGACACAAAACTATTTAAAGTTGTTAAAACCCAAGAGGATTGTGGAAAATTGCAAGAGGATCTTGATAAATTGGAAGACTGGGCATCAAAATGGCAGAAGAAATTTAATGTGGACAAATGCAAAGTTATGCACCTAGGGAAGAACAACCCAAACTATGGTTACACGATGCAAGGTTCCATATTAGGAACCACCACCCAGGAAAAAGATTTAGACGTCATTGTGGATAAGATGTTAAAACCCTCGGCCCAGTGTGCAGCGGCGGCCAAGAGAGCAAATAGAATGCTAGGTATCATAAGGAAAGGAATGGAAAATTGTCTATTTTATGATTAGAGATGGTTTTTAAGGAATATAGTTTTAAATTTTTATCACTTTTACCTTTTTGAGTTACTTTTCACTTTGGTTCTTAAAATGGATTTTATGTTAAAAAAGATGTCCCTCCCCTTCCCCCCGACATCCCTGTCCTCTCTCCCACTCTCCCACTCAACTCCTCCCCCTTCCCCTTCCCCTTCCCCTTCCCTTCCCCTCCCCTTCCCCTTCTTCCACTGCCCCTCCCCATCCTCCTTCCTCCCCCTCCCCCTCCCCTTCCCCTTCCCCATCCCCATCCCCCTTCTCCTCTCCTCCTTTCCCCCTTCCTCCCCCTTCCTCCCCCTTTCCCCTCCCCCTTCTCCTTCCCCCTTTCCCCATCCCCCTCATTTGAATTAAGTAAATACAATCACTTATAAAATCATAAGAAGTAGTTGAAGAGAAGGGAATAAGGAAAAGAGAGAAAACACATGTGACTAGTAATAAATACCAGTGCAATCACGCTGCTCTGGTTTTTGCATGGAAACCCCTCCTTTCGCACGAGAACATGGCTGTTAAAAAAGATGATAAATACTGTGACTGCTCACTTTATAATTCCATGGTGGATGGCCTGATATTTCTTTGTCTGTACAGGGTATGTTCTTCATTTAAGTGCATGTTGTTGTTGTTGTTAAGTGCTGTTGAGTCAGTGTCGACTCATGGCGACCCTCTGGATAGTTGTCCTAAGTGCATAAGTTATATAATTTGAAAGGAGTTTAACATGAGTAATTAAACCTATGCTCATGCGTTTT
The DNA here is from genome assembly GCA_033557465.1 of Ichthyophis bannanicus. Lineage (NCBI taxonomy): Eukaryota > Metazoa > Chordata > Amphibia > Gymnophiona > Ichthyophiidae > Ichthyophis > Ichthyophis bannanicus. Next base: position 763,819,975 of record CM066033.1, read on the forward strand.
ATGACTAGGTAATTTTCAAAAGCTTTGTGCCTAATTGAATGTATGTTTCTAGTCAGGGGCGGCCCAAGGGGGGTGCAGGGCCATGTGAGGAGACTCGGTGAGGGTCCTCATTTGCATAAGCGGCCTCATTTGCATAAATATTTGCATAATGTTACCATATACTAACTTTTAGTAAGCGTGCCTCTTAATGAGTGTATGAATAAAGAAAGACTAAAAGATTTCTACATTACTATAATCCAGTGCCAACTGACAGACACATTAGGAACTACTACAAACACTGCCCATTTAGAATCCATAGCAAACCCGCCGTATCCTAAAAGCACTACCAGGACTCACAAAGCACCATACTCTACCAATCAAAAGGCAACACTGCAAATATTAAACCAATATATTTCAGAGAACAAGAATACATGACCTACTGGGGAAAGAGAACAAGTGGCAATGTCAAATAGGAATTATATAAACAGAACACCTCAGCTCAGTTACACATGCAGAACATAGACCATCACCAAACAAGTAATCACAATTTAGAAACAGGAAGACAATAATTAAACTGGGAATCCCAAAAGCCAAACTTGGAATGTACAACACTGTAGAAATAAAACTATACATTAATTTGCTCTTGTACTAAACAAAGCGCAGACGTTAATGATGCACATTTACCAGAGCTGACATATTCCAATTAATAAATTCAAAATAAAGAGATATTTTTCTACCTTTTGTGCATTTTTTTTTCAGCTGCAATTGCTCCAGCCACTTTCTTCTGGTTTCTTCGTGTCTTCTGCTAACTCTCCATCATCTTCTGTCCATTTGTCCTTTCTTCTCTCTTCTAGTTTTTTTCCATTCTCTCTCTACATCTGCTTTAACATACTAATCTTTCTCCTTTTGCTCTTTCCTCATTCCTATTTCATCCACTCAAATTTTACCCCTCCATCCTCAATCCCCACTTACTCTCCCAATACCCGGCCAATTGTAGATTTTTTATCCCTCCCACACAAAATATTTTTCCCTTCTCCATTTTACTCTTCCAGCCCCATCCCATTCTAATCCTCCCCCAACATCAGCTCCCTTCTAGTTCCAGCCTCACCCAGCATCCATTCCCTTCTAGTCCCTGCATCATCCCATTTGCAGTCCTAGCCACCCATCAGCCCATTTCCAGCCCTAGCAACCCCCCAACCCAATACCAGTCCTAGCCCCCCCATCAACCTACTTCCAGTCCTAACCCCATTTTCAGTTTAAGCCCCCCCTATAACCCATTACCAGTCCTAACCCCCCATCAGCCCACTTCCAGTCCTAACCCCATCAACCCATTTCCAGTCATCCCCCCATAGCCCAGTGCCAGCCCTCACCCCCGCCCCCCTCAGCCCACAGCTTATTACCAGTCCTAACCCCATCAGCCCACCTCAAGTCCTAACCCCTCCCCATCAGCCCATTTCCTGTCCTAGCCCCCCATAGCCCATTATCAGTCCTATCCCCCCATAGCCCATTACCAGTCCTAACCCCCCCATCAGCCCACAGCCCATTACCAGTCCTAACCCCATCAGCCCACCTCCAGTCTTAAGCCCCCCAGCCCATTTCCAGTCCTAGCCCCCCCCCCATAGCCCATTACCAGACAGCACCCATCAGCCCACAGCTCATTACCAGTCTTAACCCCCCCATAGCCCATTACCAGTTCTAACCCCCCCAACAGCCCACAGCCCATTACCAGTCCTAACCCCATCAGCCCACCTCCAGTCTTAACCCCCCCAGCCCATTTCCACTCCTAGCCCCCCATAGCCAATTACCAGTCAAACCCCCCCCCCCCCCCAATCGGATCACTTAAAATTAAATTTAAAAAAAAATGCTGGCTGCTACCGCTGCTGCTGCCGCCGCGGCAGCAACAGAATGGACTGTCCCGCGGGGCCCCCTCTGCCCGGCTGAATCAATCCCTCCCTCCCTCCACGATGGCTGAGCCCCTCCGTGCCGGCTTTGAGAGTCGCAAAGGGAGAGTGTCTCCCTCGCGTCTCTGTTAAGCCCGCAGGGGCTGATGGGAAATTTCCCATCTGCCCCTGCAGGCTTAACAGAGACGCGAGGGAGACACTCTCCCTTCGCGACTCTCAAAGCCGGCACGGAGGGGCTCAGCCGTCATAGAGGGAGGGAGGGATTCAGCCGGGCAGAGGGGGCCCCGCGGGACAGTCCATTCTGCTGCGGCGGCAGCGGTAGCAGCCAGCGTTTTTTTTTTTAATTTAATTTTGAAAAAAGCAGAATGTTCTTTGCGCGGGGCCCCCTGAAACGCGGGGCCCTGTGCAAAAAACATTCTTGCTCAATGGACGGGCCGGCCCTGTTTCTAGTTAGAAATAAGAGTCTCGAGACCTATTGGAATCAATATGATTTTTGACACATTTCGCTGTGTCACTTGTGGTTAATAAAAAAAATGAGAAAGACAATCTTAATTCAGCTTGTCTGGGGTATTTTCATATTACTGTAAATTCAAATCACTTCAGCTGTGACAATATATGGTTAAATAGAATTTGAATATTGTACTAGCATTTGGCCAATTGTTTCCTCTCTCCTCCATATTAGGATTTATTTCTTACAGTTACGCCATAAACAGAGCAGCGTGGTTGCACTGGTATTTATTACAAGCCACGTGTGTTTTCTTTCTTTTCCTTTTCCCGTTCTCTTCAATTACTTCTTATGATTTTTTTAGTGATTGTTTCTGAAGAGACAAAAGCATAGCCCCACCCCCCCAGCAGCTTACTAGAATATTATGCATTATATCTGTAGTTATAGATGGATAGTATAAGTTGTATTAGTAATATTGAGCCCGATTTTCGAAGGTCTTTACACGGGTAATTTCTGTATAAGTGCCTAACGTGCCCAGATGCTATCCGCATAACATCGGGGCATGTTAGGGTCGTTCTGGGATAGAGTGGGGGCAGAGGAAGGGGCTACACGGGTAGCAGTGATTTCACTGCCACGGAAGTTAAAATCTGGCTTAAAGGGGTCGGTGGGCAGGCCATGGCGAATGGCCTGTCCAACTCAATATCGGGCCCATTATGAATTATGTTCACAGGCAAGTGTAGGCTGTGAATTTGACTAAGAGCAGATACTACCCTTTAAGGAGGAAGCAGGTTATCTTAGCCAGGAATGTGAGGCATTTGTTGCTCATTTGCTCAGAATAGGAAACAGAGAGTCTGTGAAGGTGTCATTGTGGAATTTATGCAGGTTAATTACTAGTCTGAGAATGATCAAGATTGATACAGGACAAAAAAATCTTGCAGTTTGTGAGCAGGAGTTGGAGTGGCCTAGTGGTTGGAGCAAGTTACCTCAGGCCAGAAGGGCAGGTGTTCAAATACCACTAGAGAACAGCAACCTTGAGCCAGAAGGACTGGAGTTTGTAGTCCCACAAGTGGTCTTGGGCAAGCCACTTAACCCTCCATTGCCCATGTTCCCTGTAAATAGTTATTTCCAAGTTATAATACCTTGTTCAATGTAATTTGAGTTTGTTCAATGTAAACCACCTTGATATCATGAAAGGCAGTATACAGGGTGGCCCAAAAACAATGATTACATCTCATAAATTAAACACTTGAATAGTTTACTTATTTACCTTTTTTAGCTGAATAACGTCTTTATTTTGACAGTTTCCGGTCGCCATCTTTATTTATTAAATGTGTCAATCATTTACATCTGTCTTTTTGAATTTTTAAATAACTTATATGCTACGAGATGTTCTCTTTTTTTTTTTGGGCCACTCTCTATAAGAAATGTTAAATAAAATAAATAAATATTTCTGTTTATGTTAATTTATGCAAAATCTGAAAGTAGCTTTGGTAGTCTTGAAGGACTACCAAAAAGGACTGCTACTGCAGGAAGGAAATCTGTGCTCATAAGTATTTACCTTCTGGGAAATTCTCTAAATCTTGGGTAAAAAGGAATTCTTTGAGTTAAAGCTGATAAATCTGTATATTTTTGAATCTAGTGTTTTTATTAAGTTAGTCAGGGCTTAGAAGCACCAGAAAGCTTTTAATTTTAATCAAATCACAGTATAGCTTAGCATAGAAGGAAGAATAGAGTAAATATTCTATTACTAGAAATAAATCTTTTTTTTCTAGAGAGCTTTCATTTAAACTCAATCAGGGCTTAGTACCACCAAAGAGCTTTGAATTTAAATCAAATCAGAGTACAGCTTAGCACAGAAGGAAGAAAAGAGTGAATATTCTTTGACTAGAAAGACAGAAATTGTTTTTAGAGACCTTTACAAAGAGGCTTTCCAGTTGAGAGGCAAGAGAAATTTAAATTGTTTTAAAATTTAAAGCTAAGTAAGAGATCAAAGGGGTAGTTTGAAAGGCTCCTTTTATCAAACCAATGGCTGTTTGGATCACCAAGGAAATTGTTAAGAGATTACCTTAGAAGTGCAAGTCAGGACACTGTGTAGCGAGCCAGCTTTTACTAAGGGGTATGTTTACTAAGCAGTCTTAACGTGCGCCCGGCGATAGTGTGCTGGCTGCCATAAAAGGAGTGGGCATTTCGATCTTAACGTAGCAAAACGGGATTATCATGCGCTAACGTGCACTGAGCACATTATCGGGCGAAATGCCGCTAAGCACGTTAACGAGCGGTAATCTTAAGTAGGCGCGCAGACATGCAAACACAGAAATAGAGCTGTAGCACAATGGTTAATACTCTGACTGATGGTACAGGGGTCATGAGTTTAATCCCCCCGTGTGCCTAATGCATATGGCTGGCTGAGGCGTTACGTGTAAGTATTGTTTTTTGAGGCATGTTATTTCTATTTCAATTAGTGCTGCCAGCAAACACACCCTCACGTGCTGTAACCTAAGGTGCCACATAAGGCACTCTATAGGGCACATTATAAGGCGCTTCATAGGACGCTTATAAGGCACCTTATAAGGCACTGTATAGGACACCTTATAAGGCACTTTATAGGACACCATATAAGGCACCTTAGAAGGCACCTTATGGGGCGCCCTATGAAGGACCTTATGGCAACAGGACTCTGAGGGTGTTTTTGCTGGCAGCACTAATGTACATTAAAAATCAACAATGCCTCAGACAGCCCTATCAAATAACCCCACTGTGGGATCAAACCCATGACCTCTGACTCCACAGGCAGTGATGTAACCAGTGGGCTATAGCTGTATGGCTACAACCAAACCCCTGGCTGGCTACAGAGGGACTGCAGGTCACCACACAAACTGCTGTGGTTACCAGGATAGGGTTAACCCACCCGTACCCATGATGCACTGCACATGAATATCAGCAGTCTACAGATGATCACAGGATGGGGTATGCACCCCCACAGCACCTCGGCCAGGTAGGGGGAACTGACCGTGTGCACCCCCACAGCACCTCGGCCTGGTAGGGGGTACTGACCGTGTGTGTTACTGGCACAGAGTAGCTAAAGACCGTCACATTGTGCGGGTACTGTGCTCACCCTGAGGGTGAGGTGGGGCGCCCAGCACCTGGTCCACAGCAACGGTCATGGCTGACATATGCCATGCTGCAGGTCCCCATCAGTGCTACTGTGTGTGATAGGTAGTTCCTGCAGACACACCTAGGATACATCTGTGTCCATCTGTATTTCTCAGTCAGGTCTAACCCTTATGGGCTATGATGCACTCAGAATAGTGCATATCCTGTGTTGGTGCCATGGTTACATGATATTTTTGGGGGGGGGGGGGTGTTTGGACCCATAGGCAGATTATGTACCACCACCCAACCCACCTTCTGGGCTGAGGGTGGGAAACAGGATCTCCCACCAACAGATCCACATTCTACCTCCCTACAATGGTGGCAGTAGAGGGGACTATCAACCCCAGTCCTGTTAAGGAATAGACACCCTACAGGGCAGTCAATGCAGATCTGTACACATCCATAAAGCAATAGCAGACAGACATCAGGCCTGGAAACGCTCAGCAGCTCCCCACCATTATCTGACATTCTCCAGCAGCAGGCCTCCAGCCACTGCACCCTGCAAGGTGTTCCAGCAAGACACATACTAGCTGTAGACAGCCTGCTAGCTAGTCCATAGTGCAAGTTACTGGAGGAGATGCATACACAACAAGCAGATAAATCAGTGATTAGGTCCCAAAAGAGAACCCATACATATTACATGAGAAAAAATACTATAGAGCACTATGGGGGAACCTTGCTATGCCGTGGTCACTGCTCAGTCAGGGTGAGAGTGACCTCCCAGCCGGACATGCTGTGGCCACCTTGTCCATGCAAGTGGTGGCTGGGCACTACAATGTCCGAGCCATTGCCCTATGCCCTGTCCAGAGGCATCCAGGCCAGACCACCCTATCCAGGCTATTCCTACAGTACCTTGCTCCTCATTATGCACATTGGCGGGCCAATACTGGCAAAAGTGCTAGCAGTATGGGCTGTGGAGGGTATTTGCAGCCACCACACACTGGATAGACAGACACATACTCCCCACACCTATGCCAGCATTGTGCAACTATAGAGCTGTTTGCCAGCACTGGCCACCGCACCAGTCCTGGGCACAGTGCAGGCATGGCTGTGGTACGCAATACTGTTGGGGGACACTCCCCAGGGTGGTAAACACTGTCGGACACAGACCTGTAGCACACTCCACAGACATCAGAAGGGTTGCTATGATGCAGCTCAATCAGAAAATTGTACTTAACTTCAGAATTGCTATCTGCCAGTCATCATAGCAGCCTTTTGATAGATGTGTACCATATTCCCAGGTTTAGGGTGGCATTGCTAAGGTATTCAAGTGCTAGTATTGGGGGATGCACGCAGGGCCCAACATCCTGTCTCTCCAGGAGGCATTGGATAATGGAGCCTGTGGGTGTGGGTGTGTCTCCCCCAGTTGGCCGCTCGTTTAGGGGAGAGGTTCCCAACTCCAGTCCTGGTGGGCCATTACTGTTCGGGTTTTCATGCTGTCCCTCATGAATATGCATGAGATACATCTGCATACCATGGAGGCAGCACATAGACATTCAGCACAGGCGTCTTTATTATAGGCAGCATGGAACCTGAATGGTGTTTGGCCCTCCAGGACTGCATTTGGGAAACTCTGCTCTAGGTATTGCACATGTCTATGGTGTCTGTGCTCTGTAGGGTAAAATGTAGGTGTTTTGGGCATGTTTACGTCATCTGCAATAAAGGTTCTGTCTGTATTAGCATGTTTTAGTAGTGGGTAAAATATGGGGACTGGGTTGGCAGGAACCACAGCTGGGGCTTAAACCCATGACCTTCTGAACACACTGGCTGTGTGCACTGCTCCACCGTGTTGCCACAGAGACAGTGCATTCCCTGGTGATACCATGATTGTTTGTCAGACAGAGCCTGTCTGTTGCAGTGCACGGCACCCACCTGAACAGGGCTAGGCCACGGTCTGCTGTGGTCAGCAGCCACTGCCCCCTCCACCACCAGTACCCCTCTGCCACCAGGCTGACATGCCCTTCTGCTGGTGGTGCGCAGTCTCAGGCCATCCTGTGTGCCAGTAGGTGGCTGCCTATGGTGGTGGGTTCTGGGGTAGGGGGTGCCTGCATAGATGTCCACGCTTCCACCCAGTACCGCCTGCCAATATTCTGTGCCCTTGGGGGTACCTGCTAGGTACTAACCCTGTGACACTGTGGGATGTACACTCGCGCCCATGTTGGGCCCACAACAGTTGCTGTCTGGCTGCACTACTGTTTCAGCATTCCTATGGGCCACCTAGGCATCACCCTAGTCCACACTGTGGCCCAGCTGCACCACAGCATGTGCCGCCTGCAGTCCTCTGTTTCCCTTTTTCCAGCATCTGTCCAGTTGCCCGTTCCAACATGCCCACTCTGCTGTTGTGGAAGATGTGCACGCCATAGGAACCCTGGCCAATGGAGTCAGAAACCCTGCTCAGCGCAATTTCACTGTGGGCTCATTCACCTTGTATGGGGACGGAGCATAGACCCTTCCAAACTTCATATCTTTTTTTTGGAGGTTTCTTGGGATGTGTTTTTTGATGTTTCCCAGTGATATCACTATTTCCCAATTTGGTTATGTTTTTTTTACATTTTCTTCTGTTCATTTTCAATGTTTATTTGCCCTTTTGTTCCGTGCACATGTATCACACTTATCACTTTTTGTAGGTTTCCCTGGTTTTGCTGTACATTGCTGACACAAATGGTTTCTTTTCCCTTTAAATCGTTTCTAACGCCAGGTTTTCACTGGCGTTAGTTTTGAGCCTCGGATTTCACAACGTTAGTGTGCAAAGAGCCTCTCCCCTCCCACTCTCCGCCCATTGACCCTCTCTCTCCGCCCCTGTGGAGCCTTCCTCCGCCCCTGGGGAGCTTTCCTCCGCCCTCCGGGAGCCTTTCTCCACCTTCAGTGCTCATCTGCGCCGCTGCACGCGTTATCACACACTAAGGTACCTTATCGCCTGGTAACGCGCCTTCATCGGGCGATAATGTACCTTATTGCGCGATAACGTGGCAGAGCGCACATTAAGACGGTTTAGTAAACATACCCCTAAGTGTTCTTTCACTCCCACCCACTCCAGGCATAATCTTAGCTTTATAGGCTCTTAAACCAATTATAAAGGAAGAGGTGATCAAATTCGCCTTCAGGTCCAGTTGGTTATCCTCACCAAGAAAAGATTAATTAAGGCCCTGCAATTAATAAATCTTAAAATGAATAAAATCCCTTAAACGTATTAGGTATATTTGTATCAGTACAAGTATCCCTAAAAACTTTAATTAAGTAAATGACTTAAATAGATAAACAAAACCTTAAAACTATGATGCAGACAACAGTCCAGCAGTGAGATGAGGCTATCCAGCCTTTTGCATTGTGTGTCACATATACGATTTTCTCCCAGTTGGTGAGGGGTCTTATGTGTGTACTAGGTGCAAGGAATTCTTTGCCATCAGGGAACAATCTGATCCTTGGAGGCTAGAGTAGCAGACTTGGAGAACCTAAAGAAGACAGATATCGACAAGACCTACAGGGACGTAGTGCTGGCAGCCTCTCAGTTGCCATAGAGGAGAGAGGTCACATGAAAGGAGAACATCATCTTGGTGTGGCAGGAAGTGATCCTCCAGCTAGGACCTGTCCTCCAGGAGATGTAAAACCCTTTCTCACCAAAGAGGTTTCTCCAAGGTCATGTGCCTATGAGGGAAGGGTTAGGATGGCAGTTATAATTGCCAGTTCAGTCATTAGACATGTAGATAGCTGGGTAGCTGGCAGATATGAGGATCGCTTGGTAACATGTCTGCCTAGCGGCAAAGGTAGCAGACCTCAAACACAATCTAGACAAAGTTTTAGATAGTGCTATTTTTGTACATGTGGGAGGGAGGTTCAGGAGGCCAAATTTAGGCTTTTAGGTAGGAAGTTGAAATCCAGAACATCCAGGGTAGTATTCTCTGAAATGCTTCCCATTCCACGGGCAGGACCCCAAGGGCAAGCAGAGCTCTGGAGTCTCAATGCATAGATGAGATGATGGTGCAAGGAAGAAAGTTTTGAATTCATTAAGAACTGGGCAACATTATGGGGAATGGAGAGGCTTTTTTGAAAGAATTGGCTCCACCTTAACTGAGATGGAACCAGGCTGCTGGCATTTACCTTTAAAAAGGAGATAGAGAAGTTTTAAAACTAGATAATAGGGGAAAGCCTGCAGTCACCCAAGAGTGCATGGTTCGGAAGGAAGTATCATTGAAGGATACCAACAAAAATAAGACGTTAGAGCATCTCATCAGAGAGATTCCAATAAAGATAAAAGTAATCCAGATGTTCTTAAGTACAGAAGAGACAGAGCTGAAAGATTCCAAATTACCCCTACCAACTGATAACCAGATTACTATGAATAAAATACAATCTCTAAACTGCCTGTATGCAAATACTAGAACCCTAAAAAATAAGATGCCAGAGTTAGTATATATAGCACTAAATGAAAGGTTAGGTATGATTTGCATCTCGGAGACCAGGTGGAAGGAGGACAACCAATAGGACACCGATACCTGGATACAAACTATATTGCAATAATAGGTTAGATTGAATTGGTGGAGGGTTTGCGCTCTATGTTAGAGAGGGCATTGAGTCATATAGGATTAAAGTTTTGCAGGAAACAAAATACACTGTAGAATCTCTATGGATAGAAATCCCATTTAAAAAGGGGAAGATGATGGCAGTGGGGGTGTACTACCAACTGCCTGGTCAAAATGAACAGATGGATGATGAAATGCTAAAAGAAATCAACAAAGCTAACAAAAGTTACAAAGTAGTAATAATGCATGGTTTCATATACCCTGGTATTGACTGGTTCAGTGTCACAGCAGGACATGCTAGAAAAATAAAGTTTCTAAATGAAATAAATGACTGCTTCTTAGAGTACCTGGTTCATGAACCTACAAGAGGGGAAGCTATTTTTGACTTAGTCCTTAGTGAAAAATAGGATCTAGTGAAAGAGATAACAGTGTCGGGACCATTTGGCAATAATGATCATAGCATGATTGCATTTGATTTAATAAATGGAAGAAGGACGGCAAAGAAATCCACAGCACTACCTTTTAACTTTGAAAAGGAAGAGTATGATAAAATGAGGAAACAGTTGAGAAAAAACTAAAAAGAGCAGCTGCCAAAGTTGCAAGCATGGCCACATACACTCCCTGTTCCATTTTCATAATAGTGAAGACAAGAAAACTACTTAAGACTGTCAGAAAAGCTATTATCACCAAACATCGAACTTCAAAGAGGTACAAGGGCATCTCCAAAGATCTTAGGATTCTTATGTCAACAGTGCGCAATGTTATTAAGAAGTTTTCTGCTCATGGAACTGTCAATAACCTCCAAGGACGTGGTAGGAAGAGGAAAAGTAAGCCAAGAAGTCTTTAAGAGTTAGCATGAACTGTTGGAAACACACCATGTTCAACACCCAAAGAGATTAAGACTGACCTGGAGCAATCTAGAGTGTTGGTTTCAACCCATACCATATTCTGCACACAAAACAAAGGACTTCATGGGCAAAGACAGACATAAAAAGGCATGCCTGATCTTTTTTCAATGCAGACCAATGATACATGTACAGGTAAAGAAATGAACCTTATAAGGAAAAAAATATCCTTCCTACAGTTACAATGTTGTGAGGCAGTTTTGCTGTCTCTGGAACTGAAGGACTCAAGCGTATTAAAGGAATCATGAAATCAGAGGACTACCAAGGTATTTTGAAGTGAAATGTACTACCTAGCATCAGAAAGCTAGGTCTGGGTTGACGGTCATAGGTCCTCTAACAGGACAAAGACCCAAAACATACATTCAAACATACAAAACAATGGCTAAAAAGAAATTAATGGACTATTTTAAACTGGCCAGCAATGAGTACTGATCTCAATCCAATCAAGAACCTTGGGAAAGAGCTGAAATCTGCCATTGGTAAATGGAATCCTGGAAACATTCATGAGCTGGAACAAATCACAGTTGAAGAGTGAGAGAAACTACCAGCAGACAGATGTACAAAACTTAAAGATAGCTACAATAAATGTTTGGAAGCTGTCATCACTGGCAAGGGTTGTGCAACTAAATATTAATGAAGGGTGCCATTAATTATATCCTGGTCATATTTTTTTCCAGAAATTACTATATCTAAGTTGCACAGCTATTTTTTTCAACTATCTGGTTTTTTTACTGTATACCTTTGCACATACTATTAAAATATTATGAAGACATAGTTGGAGTATTTCCAGTTATTTCTCAAGATATTGTACACAATATGCCTAAAATGCCAATAATGTTGACCACAACTGTACAGATCAACAGCATTCCTTCCAAAAACTTTCAAGTTGTTTACAGGAATTACTGTAAATGAAATTTACTCCTATTTGAAAATAAATGGTCTATTTCCAACAGAACAGAAGGAAACTTGTAAAATCTCACATGGTACAAAGGACCAGCTACTGATTGACAATATGGTTCTGAAAAGTTTAAAAAGAAGGAAAACAAATTTATTTATAGAAACATAGAAACATGACGGTAGAAAAAGACCACATGGCCTATACCTTTAGAGATCCTCTATGCTTGTCCCATGCTTTTTTGAATTCAGATACTATCCTCGTTTCTACCACCTCCACTGGGAGACAATTCCACTCATCTACTGCTCTTTCCATAAAGAAATATTTCCTCATATTACTCCTGAATCTATCCCCTTTCTCCTTCATCCTATGTCCCCTCATAGCAGAGCTTGCTTTTAATCAAAGGAGACTTTCTTCCTGTTCATTTATGCCATGGAAGTATTTAAACATCTCTATCATATCTCTTCTATCCCACCTTTCCTCTAAAGTATACTTTCAGCCTGTCCTCATATTCTTTATAATGAAGACCACTAACCATTTTAGTAGCCACCCTCTGCACTGACTTGAACCTGTTTATATAAACATAGAAACAGAATATGGTTAGATTGACTACAAAAAGCATTTGACTTGCTTCCACACTGTCAGATTACGAAATGCTTTGAAATGTTTCTCATAAGTAAAGATATTTGGTGATTTGGGGAAGTATCAATGGCTAGATGGAGGACAAATCTTGTTGCAAATTCTTAAGAATTAGGAGATGTTAAAATTAAGCGAGAAATTTTCAAAGATAAGTCATTATCACCTTTATTAGTCATTTTGGCAATGATTCCACTAACAATTATTCTAAATAAAACAAGTTGTGGTTACCAACTTTCTAAGCAAAGTTTAAAAAATAATTATTTAATATACTAGAGCCTAGCTCCCCATGCAGAACCAAACAACCATTCACTGAGGGAGGGGGGAGAGATCTCAGGGGTCGGGGCTTGTAATGGGGGTTAGGGGGAGGGGCAGGAGGTGGCACATTGAGAAAGGCTCACCTGTTTTTGCTGGTACCTCGAGCATCGAAGTCTGTTGGTGGTGCTGTGGTGGTGTGGAGGCTGACAGATTTTGTCGGCTTTCTTGCAGTCAGTTTTACCTCTCTGGGTTTGTGCTGCGGTTTGGTCCTTTGATTTGTGTAGTGTCCTTGTGATTGTGGTCAGGGCACAGGGCAAGCTCTGGTTCTTAGTGCGAGACCCAGAGGGGTGCATGATACGGGTTGAAACCACCACTCTAAATTTCTCCAGGTCAGTCTTAATCTCTTTGGGTGTTGTACATGGTGTGCCATCATGGGTGTGCCATCACGGGTCCGGTGCAGTGGCTGTCTTTGGTCGCGCGATGAGTCCTTCACCTTGGAGGTTGGGGAACCTTTTCCTTTGCAAATTAGCCAGCTCCTTTGATTGAGGAGGGGGCAATAGTGAATGGGTCTGGGTCAGCGCCTTGGAAAGTAGGGCAGGTTAGTGGGGCTAGAGGAGCAGGGCTTTGTGCCTGTCAGAGGGCAGTGTGGGTTCTGATCATGTTCCAATGGAGCAGCTTGTTATGGGGCAGTCTGGGCCAGAGTTATGGTCTGACTTCCTCAACAGTGGCTATGAGCATTTGTCTGTCTGCAGCAGGGAGCAGCATTCCAGTCCCAGGAGTTGTTGCAGATCTGAGCCTGCTCCAGCATGTCCAGGTCAGTATCCTGCAGTTGAGGGCTCTGCTTTTTGGTTAAATGCTGCTACTAGTTGGTGGTTATCAGACTGTGAAATGTGACAAGATTTTCATACGGATTTCAAGGGTACAGATGTTTTTGATAAATTTGTGGAGGGTGGTGAGTCACATGTGCCAGGAGAAGCACTTGCACCAGTCAGGCAACATGGGTGTGGTTCAGGTGTGGGATACCTCTGACCTTTGGGATTCGTCCAATTCTTCGGCTGACTATGAGTCTGTGGTGAAGCTCAGTGGCTTACAGCCATTGGGTTCACAAGTGCCAGTTTCTAGTGACTCTGGTAAAGGTTGCATTAGTGGTTCTGCTTAGGTGGCTCATAGTGGGCATACATTGAGTGTTATAGCTCCATTGAATTGCTATGTTTCTCAGAGGTTATGGGCTAAAGTGTTGCAGGGCAACATATTTGCTCTTGTGGCTCGTGATAATGAGGTTGGTGATTAAAAAAGGGAGAGAGTGGTAACGATGATGGTAAGAAGGGGTGTCCCAAGGTCCCCAAGACAATTAATAGCTGGTTACTAGCTTTTCATTTTTTTTCATCCATTTTGGGTGGGGCTAAGCTGGCTCTTTATACAGATTTGTTTCAATATTCAGATGTGATTTTTAAAGCACATAGGACTTCTGGGTGGTTGGGCTTTGCTCAATGATGATGAATAGTTTAGGAAGAGTTTAGCCAAGGACAAATCTGATACTTGGGGCTTTTGGGACATTGATATCTGGTTGGTGCAGATAACTACTGGTCGGTTCAATTTTGGGAGGGGTGGGGCAGTTTAGCCTCCTGGGCTTGTCACTGGAGTTTCATGTGAGGGCATGGCTCAGTCTGGGAGCGGTGGTAACTGTCGGGGTAAGTGGGGTTCCTGGGGTTTCTTTGGCACTGGAGTTGTTTTTCCCCCTGCTGGTGGGTTTTGGGCCCCTGGGTTGGAGAATGTCTCTTTCCAATTCAACATAGGCTATTGCGAGTAGCCTGTCTGTAGGTTTGAGCATAGGTGTTCGATGTGTGGTGGTGCACAGCCAATCTTTTGCTGTTTCTCATGTGGTAGAGAACCTCCAAGTATTGGACAGACTAGGGTGGCAGTTCCTTCCTCAGCAGTGGTCCCTGGATAGGGCGCCATATTTCATTAATTTGGAGGCAGTGGAGTATTGGCTGTGTGGTTACCCTGATCTGATTGCAGCTCATCTTTTAAGGGAGGGTTTCCAGTGGGGGGGTTGTTCTTAATTTTTGCAGGCCATCTTTGCATCACCAGTCTTGTAATGCCCTGCCTGCCCAACAGTTGTAAAGGATTGTCATGGAGAAGCTTCAGAAGGAGTTGGAGCTTGACAGGATGACTGAATCATTTGATCATCGTCTTTTGCCGAATTTGGTAGTGTCTCCTTAGGGTGTTGTGCCAAAGAAGGATCTTGTAAAATATTGGCTAATTCACAGTTTGTCTTATCCAGCAGAGAGTAATGTGAATGATTTTATTTATCCAGCTCTTTGCTTAGTACAATATACTTCATTTGATTTGACTGTGTGGCTGTTGCAGAGAGCAGGACATGGTGCTTTGATGGCCAAGACAGATGTAGAATAGGCCTTCTGTTTGTTTCCAAATTCATCCTTGCTGTTTTTCTTTTTTGGGGGGGGGGGGGGGAGGAAATACTATGAGGCCAATTCCATGCTGTATGTGCCTGGCCAGGCCAGGCATTCAGAATCAGAATGGCCAGGAGTTGCACCCGATTCTGATCCTGCAGGAGCTTGAAGTCCCGTGGGATCAGAAACGGATGCAAACAGCCTGGACACGCAGGCGAGGTCCCGATTCTGGGCTCCCGGACATCCGGCACACTATCTGGCTAACTCAGCCAGGCTCCTGCGTGGTGTTGCAGTGGCATGGCGTTCTGTTGCCATGCCACTGTTCTCCATGCAGGAGCCGCAATCACCGGTCACCCGTCAGACCCCTTTTCCCCACAGTCCGACCCCTGATTGGGCCTTCCATGGCCAGGATCAAGCTGCAGAGAATCCCCTGCAATCTCTCACCTTTCCTCCATGCCCCAGTGCTACATCCTCCAATGTCCAGGAGGGCCTATTCCACCTGTGAGATGGAATAAATCCCCCATCTATTCTGGTAGACCCGGATGTGCAGGGCTGTGACTGGAATCGGTCCTGTACATCTGGATTGTGCGCCCCGCTCTCATTACCCCACTCTCCTCCCCATCGCTGCCCCTGCAAGTGTGCTTTATCCTGGCGCCATCGCAGGCTGGGAAAAGGTGGGATGATGGGGCTACTGGGACAATGGACATTGTGGGCTAAGGATGTCCCGCTTTAATGACAGTTGATACAATTGCTGTGAATATGTTTCTATTGACAAATGTAAGGTTGTTGGAATCAAAGCTGTGACCATATTTTTGCCAAGTGTTGGGCGTCAGTTGATTTTTTTTGGCTTGGTTTGGATGTTGCGAATGGTTGTGGCAGTGTTAGTGCCAATGTACATAGATGACTTAAAATTATTTGGAAAAAACCCTGAAATTGATTCATTATTGACATTTGTCCTCATCTATAGGAATGGAATTTGGTTTTGATAAATGTGCAACACTGGCAATCAAAGGTGGAAAAAATCATAGAAAATAATGGAATCAAATTGATAAATGGAAATACCATTAAGCAACTCAATCCAGATGAAGGATACAAGTAGGACTGATGGAAACTTCAGATTTGCTACATAAGCAAATCAAGAAGAACATTAGTTCTAATTAAGGAATTCAGAAAATTCTAAAATCTAAACTCAATGGTGGAAATGTTATTAAGGCGATAAATACGGTACCTGGCAGTACCTGGCAGTGTCGCTAGGCTCATGTAAACCCGCTTTGCAAGTCACATCACTGGCTTCCTATCAGTTTCTGCATCCACTCCAAATTTATCCTACTGACCTATAAGGGCATTCATTCTGCGGATCCTCACTACCTTTCCTCTCTTATCTCACTTTACACCCATCTCGGGAACTCCGATCCTCTGGCAGATCCCTTTTATCTGTACCCTTCTCTGATACTGCCAACTTCGGACTTCATTCATTCCATCCTGCTGCTCCATATGCCTGGAACAAACTTTCTGAGTCTAGGCATCAGGCACATTCTCTAACCCAGGGGTGTCCAAACCTGTCCTGGAGGGCCGGAATCCTGGCAGGTTTTTGGGATAGCCCTAATGAATATGCATGAGATATATATGCATTAGAGATATCCTGCCAACCTGACTGGTTTGTGGCCCTCCAGGGCTGGATTTGGAGACCCCTGCCTTACACCTCTGTCATTTAAGATCGTGAGTGGGCAAGGTACAGATGTCCTAGACATCGAAAAGGTATATAGAATGTGTCACATTCCTCCTCGATTCTCACCACCACCAAAAAGGTGGCTAATAGACAATTTTTAGGTGGTGGTGAGAAGTGAGGAGGACTGTGACAAATTCTATCTAACCTTTTTGATGTCTTGGACATCTGCACCTTGTCCACTCACGATCTCAAATGACATAGGTGTAAGGCAGGGGTCTCCAAATCCAGCCCTGGAGGGCCACAAACCAGTCAGGTTGGCAGGATATCTCTAATGCATATATATCTCATGCATATTCATTAGGGCTATCCCAAAAACCTGCCAGGATTCCGGCCCTCCAGGACAGGTTTCGACACCCCTGCTCTAACCCTATTGAAATCCAGGCTAAAACCCCACCACTTTGAAATCACTTTTGGAGTCTGATGCTCCTCACTATCTTGTCCACGGCAGGATTAATTGACTGGACCCAAGCTGAATTGGATAATCTTGATTGGAAAACAAAAAAATTAATGACAATGCACTATGCTCTAAATCCTAGGGGTGATGTTAATAGCTTGTATTTACATTGTAAGAAAGGTGGTAGAGGCCTTCTACAAATTAAGCAAACTGTTGAGGAAGAAAAATGTGGTCTAAATGATTATCTTACAAAAAGTAAAGAAGCACTGCTTGTGGAAATTTGCAAAGAACAGCTCCTTAAAACAACAAAAACACAAATAGAATACAGGAAAGAAATAAACCAGAATTGAATTGGCCACTTGGAAAGTGAAGCCAGTGCATGGTCAATATATTAGAAATATTGAAGGAAAGGTGACTGAGATCCTAATGTGGAAATGGTTAACATCTGGAGCACTGAAAAAAGAAACAGAAGGCTTGAAAATGGCAGCCCAAGAACAGAAATTATAAATTAATGCCATCAAAACTTGAATTCAATATATTTCAGATGACAGCCAATGCCGATTGTGTAAATCCAAGGATGAAACTGTGGATCAAATAATTAGCAGCTGTAGCTAAATTGCACAGACTGACTACAAATGCATGATAGAGTGGCAAAGATCATCCCCCTGGAATATGTGTAAAAAAATATGGTATTCCTGCTGAAAAAACGTCTGTGAACATGCAGCAGAGAAGATTGTAGAAAATGAATTAGTCAAAATGCTGTGGAAGTTCCAAATACAAACAGACAGGAATTTAGGACAAGATAGATCTGATATTACTGTTATGCAAAAGTAAAACGTATGCTTTATAGATATAGCAATCCCAGGTGACATACAAATTGAAGACAAAGAATTTAAAAAATTGACAAAATATAGAGACCTTCTGAATGAAAGTGAAAAGATCTAGAAGACAAAAATCTACTGTAATACCAGTGTTGGAGCTCTCAGGGCTATACCTTAGGGACTCCCTAAATATTTACATATTTTGGACCTACCGAGGGATACACATGTATAATAATATTTCTATACTGATATTATCTTCTTTGTAACAACTACTGTTATTTCTGTTATAAAGTCAATGTTTATCTTCTTTCAAATGCAGATTAAGAACGTTGAATCAATGAGAAAGGAGAACAAGACCTCAGTTACAGAATTCATTCTCCTGGGATTCTCTGACCATCCTCAGCTGCAGCTCCCTATTTCTGTATCGGTTTTCCTGATCTTCCTGATCTCTGTGCTGGGAAACTTTATGTTTTTAATGTTAGTGTGTGCTGACCGTCACCTGCAAAAACCCATGTACTTCTTCCTCAGTAACTTGTCCTTGTTAGACATCTGTAATAACTCTGTCATTCTCTCTACATTACTGAAAAGTCTATTGACAGGGAAGATGTCCATTTCTTTCTCTGCATGTATAGCACAGTTCTACATTTTCTTGGCACTCACAGCTACAGAAATCTTACTTCTTGCTGCCATGGCCTATGATCGCTATGTTGCAATCTGCAATCCTTTCCGTTATGTGCTCATCATGAACAGGAGAACCTGTGTCCTTCTGGCATCTGCTTCATGGATACTTGGCTTTGTTGAAATTGTACCTCAAACTGTGATGACATCTCAGTTCTCTTTCTGTAAAGGGAATGAGATTAATCATTTTTTCTGTGATACTACAGCACTAATGAAAGTCTCCTGCAGTGATTTGTTCACCTTTGAAATTCTAACATTAATAGAAGGGGTGTTTGTGGCAGTTACTCCCTTTGGATTGATTCTGACATCCTATATTTATATCATCTCCAGCATCTTGAAAATGTGTTCTGCAAAGGGGAGGAGGAAAGCCTTCTCCACTTGCTCCTCCCATCTCACCATTGTTGTTCTATTTTATGGGACTATAATTTGTGTGTACATGAGACCTCCTTCAATGTATTCACCAAAGCAGGACAAACTGTTTTCCCTGCTGTACACAGCTTTGATTCCAATGTTAAACCCCATTATTTATAGCTTAAGAAACAAAGAAGTGAAAAAAGCACTGACTAAACTAAGCAAAGAGCTTCAGGCCTGATTTTCAAAGCCCTAGGCAGGTGCTACACGTGTAAAGGCCAGTTTTGTCCATGTAAAACTGCCATAACCATGTAAATCAGATATTCAACAAGGTGGCTTGAATTGGTGAGGCCCAGCGACCCGCACAGCGCCAAACTCTGAGGCTCAGGATCGGAATGGGGGCATGTTGCTGTGAAACCCACGTAGTGGATTTCTGAAAGTCATGTGTGCCGACATTGGATGTCACTAACCGCATAAGCCTAAGCGACGTTTCCCTGTGCATTTGACAGCTGATGGTGAGTGGCAAACCCGTATAGTGACATTACAGTGCATAATAGAGTGAGGGGAGTGTGTGCAGGCCTGCACCCAAACTGTGCAGAGGTAAAGCATCGCTGGACCAACAGAGAAGTCATGTGGGCCATGAATATGGTGTTCCAGAGGTGGAGATGTGCCTGCAGGCTATAGCCCAGCACCTGAGATGTAGGTACTGTGCCCCATGTGTACACAGGCCCAGGGTGAGCTACCTGTAATTGACAGAGGAGAAGGTCTACCAGAGATACAGACTGGATGAGGTAATGATAACTGAGTTGTGCAGCACTCAGTGTAGACCCGGAGCCTTCCACATCCAGAAGCCAGGCCCTGCCAGTGGCTATGATGGTGACCACTGCCCTGGGATATCTGACAACTGGCAGCTTCCAAAATATGATAGAGGCAACTGTCAGAATTGTGCAGTCCATCACCAGTCACTTTATAAGTACCTTCACCAGGGCCCTGCTGCGGAGGATGTGCCACCTCATAGCCTGCCCCCCCAACAGAGCAGATGTGGCAGTAGACCATGCAGGAATTCTACAATGTCTCTGGATTTCCATCAGTGCTTGGAAGTATAGACTACACCCACATTGCACTGCAGGCACCATGACTGGAGTAGAGGGCATACCAGAACAGGCATGGTTACATATCAATGAATATGCAGGTCATTGTGGATGCCAATATGACCTTCACTGATATATGTGCTCGCTATCCGGGGTCCTGCCATAATGGGACAGGCGCAGTTAGGGGTCAGCTCAGAGATGTGTGACTGCTAGGTGAGTTTGCACATGTGTGAGCCCCAGGACAGGCCCAGAACAGATGGTTGCTGTAGTATGATACTAATGCAAATAAATGGGGATATATGTGTTATGTACATATGGCAACACATGATGGTCACTGTATGCACATGCGCTGCCTTTCCACAGATCCATGCATACACGGGCCATGATGCACATCGTGGAGACAATCAGGAGAAACCCTTGGCTGAAAGCATGCAGCATGCACCAACATGTGACATGTGGAATTGCATGGGCTGGTGCCATATAGTGCAGCCACATGGCAGCAGCATGTGTAGGGCACAGCTATGTCTACCCCCATACAAGCCAGCAGACCCCCTCCAACCACATCTCCTTGCCATGCCCCTGCCCCTCCCTTCCAACAGGCCAGCCCATTTCACCATCCCCCATTGCCCATTCCAAATGCCTGACTGCCACACAAGCCATAAGTTGGTGTTCTCTCACTGCCACAGCGTCGCTGACCGTTAGATATTGCACCCGACCCTGCTAGTAGACGGTATGTTGTATGCTGTCCATAGACTGTAACCAATGCATATCCCATGCTCATGTGCACATCTCACATTGCCCCCACAGATGACAATGGATGTCCCCCGAGGACCTGGCTGCTGACCCCTGTGTACAACCCCATGAGCCATCAGGAAGAGCAGTACAATGCTCCCATCAGAAGACTCAGGCAATTGTGGTGTGACCAATAGGGTGCTGAAGAGCTGCTTCTGGTGCCTCAACAGGAGTGGTGGGGAACAATGCTTTAGCTTGGAGCATGTATGGCAGATATTTGCATCGTGCTGCATACTCCACAACCTTGCACAGATGTGTGGATTCGGACCAAGAGCCAGCAGTTGTGGAGGAGTGGGAGTCTACAGAGGCAGCAAATGGTGATGGGGCAAAGGTCAGGAGCCAGAAGCAGCCTTGGGCACTGGTCCACCATTCGCGGCTGTTATGTGACAGTTTCTGAGGTGACTGACCCACACCAGCACCTGGATAGGATACAAACAATCACCAATAAAGTGCCCAATGCTATGCTACATGTGCAGAGTGATTATTTATTCCCCCTCCCACATATGTCCCCTGCCCCTGGACTCCCCACAAGCCATGGACACTTGCTAACATAGATCAGGGTTACCAAGTGGCTGTGCTGGTGTGCTGACAGCCCCAGCATCTACCCCCTGCACCTGCATGAGGCCAAACTGTGCAGGGAACCAGCAATCATTGTCTGGTGCCATCTCCCTCATCAGATGCAGGTGCTCCTCCAGATGGTGCTCCATGAGAGTCGGTGTTCCTGCCATGCCTCAAACTCTGCCTCCCTCATCTGTGTGGCTGCCTGCAGTTTCTGCCAGATACCATTCAGCTTGGACCATATGCCCTCGGTGCTGACCACCAGGCGTGCACCCTCTTGCAGTAGTTCCTGGTCCAGATCAGTGCCTCCTGCATCCACAGGGTTATCCAGGATGGCTAATTGTAGCTCAGCTAGTGGGGCATCATCTGTCTCCAGCTTCCCAGCACTGGCAGACAGTCTGGCCTGCTCCCTTGCCCTGGGTGGTGCATCAGCCTGCTCCCCAACCCTGTATGGGGTACACAGATCTGCTCCTCTGCCCTGGGTGGTGCACTAGACTGAACCTCCACCCTGGAAGGCACCTTGACCCCTATGGCTGTGCTGCATCTTGGCTGCACACTGGCATCACCCATGATGAGTGGTGAGGATGCCCCTGATGCATCAGTTCCATGCTGTGAGGGTAGGATCCCTGAGAGGTCTGTGGGAGAGAAAAGGTGGCAGAGATTAGTTACATGTGTTGCCAGGTTGGCTTATGGGGTGCCACCAGGCCCACTACAGAACTAGCAGGTGGATTCACGATACACACCCTCTCCAACCCAGGCAGCACCCACGTTCCAACAGACAGACAGGCAGAACCATGTTAGGGACACAAAGCCTGCAACCCCTGAGATGGAGACCTCCTCCACGAACTGCAGCACCTGTTCCTCCAGAGGGCTGAATCTTCGCTGCTGTGCAGGTGGCAGCCTGCTGTTGCGGCTCCTCTTTTCCTTCATAGCCTGCTGTATCATCCGCAACATTTTGTTGATATCCTCCATATCCCTGTTGTGGTGGTGAACGACGTTGATCTCCTGAAAATGTTACGCCATGATGTCAGCTGTAAACTGTCATCCTCTGCTGCAAAGAGGGAAGCGTTCTGCTCTAGAATGAGCTGCAGGGCCATAGTGTCTCGGAAGGTGTGAAGTTTGCCTTCTGGGTTTGCTTTGACCCTCTTGGCACTATGTCTGCCATTGTGTAGCTCTGACACTATGGCGGTGTTAGGCTACCCACATAGGTCCTTTAACACATATGTGGTTATGACATGCAGCCACACCATGCCACATTTCTGGTACCCGCATAGGTTCCTGTGGGCCAATGGTACAAAATCTGTGTGACAGCTAGCTGCTGTAGGATGCTATAGCTGCACACCACTGTGCAACAGCAACATATGTGTGCATGGACATCCAGACAGTGATATCCAGATAGGACAGATAGCACAATATGCGGGCATGGCCACCACAGCACGTAGACAGGCACACGGTGTCATTCTGACTATGTGCCTCCATAGTATGTAGTGCCACTGTGCCACACCCATTGAGTATGTAGTGCCACTGTGCCACACCCATTCTGACCGCTGCCTGTTCTGTGCAGGTATGGCACAAGTGCTACTGGCAGCAACTGCACTGCGTGGGTTTGACACAGAGGCACTACTCACACTAGACGGTAACTGCAGCTGCATTGCATGGGCATGGCACAAAGGCATACTTGTGCTAGGTTGTAGCTGCAGCTTCACTGCGCAAGTATGGGCACTACCCATGCAGAGCAGAGACCATCACCAATCTGTGCGTGTTGTGCCTCAGTGCCATAGCAGTGCACACATATGTGACCCACAGAGCACATACCCCATACACACAACCTCCAGACCCCCTCCCATGGTACCCTACAATACCCACGCAGACATGCTGCTCTGTCCCCACAAAATGGACAGCACATCGTGAATGCAAACTGGGAACAGTTTATTTGTAAACCTGTCACAAATATAACAATGGTAGCAATAGCAGTATAGAACCAACAGCGGTAAAAAAGATGGTCCACCCCATTACTGCCCATTTCAGGGCAATCCCTGGTATGGGGATGGCCTATGGTGCAGGGGGCCCTGCTTGTGTCCTGTCACTGCAGCAGTGAGGGCATCCAGGTGCATGTCAATGGTCTGTGCTGCGGTCTGCATGTCCTGCTTGAGGAGCTGCAGCTCCGTCACCAGGGCAGCCAGATCCCAGTCACCAGATGGACAAGAGAGTGGTGGTGCAGAGGGGCCTGGTGTGGCACAGCCCTGGTATGCCAATGGATGCTGGGGTAGCAGTGGGTGCCCATGACTGCAGAAGGTGGACCACTGCTCTGCTGCCTGTTGCGCTCAGTCTGTGCCAAGCCATATGGCAAGCACATGGCCCCCTGGTAGGGATGTGGGTGGGCATGGCTGCAGGCTGTGTGGCACAGCTGAGAAGTTCAGCTCCTCCTCTGGCCCCCCTGCTGGGTGCCTGATGGCTGTGCTTGGAGGGTGGTGCCTGCATCCCCTCTGCTAACCCCTCTGATCCCTCCTCCTCCTCCTCAGACTCCCCACCATGCCCCTGGACTTCTGATCTCTCCCCCTCCTCAGACTTCACACCCTACCACTGGATCTCTGATCCCTACTGCTCCTCAGACTCCCAATCCTATCCATAGCACTCTGATCCCTCCTCCTCCTCAGACTCCCCATCCCGCTGCTATGCCATGGCCCACTCACTGGCCTCCCTCTCCATGGCGCTGTCCTATAATGCAGTGTTGCTGGACTCCTCCTCCCCATCACTGATGGAGGTACTGCTGGGCTCTGCAACTCGGGTAGGGCGTGCCTACGCTGTACTACTGATCCTAGGTGGTGCCCATTATAGGGCAGCAGTGTCAGGGGCCTCCCTGGAACTGGTTGTGTGGGAAGAGGGAGGGGGGTTAATGGTCCACATAGGTGTGGCCTTAGGGTGGGACTGGGGAACCTCCAGGGGTCCCACACATGCATTTTGCAACTCACCTTTTGGTCACCGGGGTGTGCCACCCCACAGTGCACACTGCACACCTTTGCCCACCTCCAGCCAGCTCTGTTATCACTCTCATATGCCCAGCTGTAGCTTGCTGGCTCCATCTTGGCGATAGGAACCCACAGGGGGTGATCCGGGAAACTACAGATCTGTGAGCCTGATGTCAGTATCGGGAAAAATGGTGGAAACCATCATAAAGAACAAAATTACTGAACATGTAGATAGTCATAGCTTAACGAGATGTATTAAACAAACAAATATAAGGCTTCTTCAGAGTGAATTACAACATAACATACTATAACACTCAACTTCACCCATATATTTTAATATAACCAGATTTTCAATCCTATTAACTTGCTGGTGGTCTCAGATAAACGGCAAACTTTAACACTTTCTTTTGGGTAAACAGCTTCTCCCAATCCAGTGTGCGTTTAACATCAATGACCCTTAGCAAGCATATTTTAGATACGGCTTGAATATTGCTTCTTTATCTTTATCTTTCTTTTTTTATTTTTGTATACGAGTAGACTTTCATCATACCCGATCTTTTATATAAAAATGGCTTTCACCATTCTACTTAACTTTTGTAGAATGGCGTCGGCTACTGCCCCTTCTTCATATGACAACAGCAAAAGAATGATGGGGAATGGTGAAAGCCATTTTTATATAAAAGATTGGGTATGATGAAAGTCTACTCGTATACAAAAATAAAAAAAGAAAGATAAAGATAAAGAAGCAATATTCAAGCTGTATCTAAAATATGCTTGCTAAGGGTCATTGATGTTAAACACACACTGGATTGGGAGAAGCTGTTTACCCAAAAGAAAGTGTTAAAGTTTGCCGTTTATCTGAGACCACCAGCAAGGTAATAGGATTGAAAATCTGGTTATATTAAAATATATGGGTGAAGTTGAGTGTTATAATAGCTTAACAAGAGACAGCCAACATGGCTTTAGCCAAGGAAAGTCTTGTCTTACTAATCTGTTATGTTTTTTTGAATGTGTGAATAAACAGGTAGGCAATGGTGGGTCAGTTGATATAGCGTATCTGGACTTTCAGAAAGCCATTGACAAGGCCCCTCATGAGAGACTTTGGCAAAATTAAAAAGTCATGGGATAGGAGGCAGTGTACTATTGTGGAGGCAGTGTACTATTATAAGATAGAAAGCAGAGGGTAGGGATAAATAGCCAATTTTTCCAATGGAGAAAGGTGAATAGTGGAGTACCCCAGGGATTTGTGCTGGATCTGCTGCTTTTTAACATATTCATAAATACCCTGGAAATGGGAATAATGAGTGAGGTTATCAGATTTGCAGATGACACAAAACTATTCAAAGTTGTTTAAACCCAAGAGGATTGTGGAAAATTGCAAGAGGATCTTCATAAATTGGAAGACTGGGCATCCAAATGGCAGATGAAATTTAATGTGGACAAGTGCAAAGTTATGCACCTAGGAAAGAAAAACCCAAACTATGGTTACACGGTGCAAGGTTCCACATTAGGAACCACAACCCAGAAAAAAGATTTAGGTGTCATCATGGATAATATGTTAAAGCCCTCAGCCCAGTGTGCAGCGGTGGCCAAGAGAGCGAATAAAATGTTAGGTATCATAATGAAAGGAATGGAGAATAAATCAAAGGATATTATAATGTCTCTGTATTGTTCCATGGTGCAACCACACCTTGAATATTGTGTGCAATTCTGGTTGCCATATCTTAAAAAGTATATAACGTTATTAGAAAAGGTACAGAGAAGAGCCACCAAAATGGTAAAGGGGATGTTCGGATACCCCTATGAAGAGAGGCTAAAAAGGTTAGGTCTCCTCAACCTGGAAAAGAGACAGCTGAGGGGAGATATGATAGAGGTGTATACATTAATGGATGGAGTGGAATGGGTAAACGTAGATCAATTGTTTACACAATCAAAATATAGAAAGACTAAGGGGCATGCAATGAAGCTACAGGGTAACCTATTTAAGACTAACTCAATATGTTAGTGTAGCCGGGTTTAAAAAAGGTCTGGACAAGTTCCTGGAGGAAAGGTCCATAAACCACTATTAAAGTGTACCCTGAATATCCACTGCTTGCCCCAATACAAGCATTGTGGAACCTGTGTCTTTTGGGGAAACTGCTAGGTACTTGTGACCTAGATTGGCCACTGTTGAAAACAGGATACTGGGCTTCATGGACCTTGGTCTGACCAAATATGGCATATCTTATGTTCTTATGTTCTTATGTTCAGTGTGGACAGGTGCACAATGTATATCTGGGGCCATCGCTGATGATGTGTGTCCCTGTACTGCTCATCCATACTGTGCCCCAACCATGTGTGTGCATGCCTGCACATATTGGGTGCTGACTGGTGCACACATGGGATAGTGGCACCAGGGTATGGCACAACTGGCCCAAGCACATTCCCATCATTGCATGCAGAGAGTCCACCACCAGCTTGGCTGACTGAAGCTTCCCAGCAGCCATGGTTGCTAACCCCTGCATCTGCTGGGATACACTTTGTACCCCACTGTTCTTCCTTGACTGCCAGCTGCTTCCTGAGCACTGCATCTGATTCGGTGCTTCCAGCACAGTGTCCAATAGTGGCACTTCAGGGCCTCCAGGGTGTATCACACGCCATATTATCTGTGGGAGAGAAGGGGAGGGGACAAACATGGGCTCAGTTGGGTGCTTGCATATTGCCTGTTGTGTATACCTGTATCCTTCCTCAGCACACCCATGGGTAGCAGTTGTGGGGTGCATGTGATGGTATACCTCTGGCCTCTGCCACCAGATTCCTACCCACCGCTCCCCTGGACCATTGACACATGCTCCGTGCTACCACCAACAGTGCCATCTGGGCCACTGATTCAATTATGTCAACCTTCTGGTCCATTCAGCCACCTCTGCAGTCTTCCCCCCTTCCCTTGCTCCCATCTGTTGCATGCCGGCTTGCCTTGGAACCATAGTACATGGTTGTGGGCCATGCATGGCCTCGGCTGTTTGCACGTGTCATGTCAGGGGGCATCCACTGCCTCAGGGGCCATATCACTGCATGGTTTGTTAGACACCATGCGGGACAGGGTGTCATGGTTTGTGCATGCTTACCATGACACATCTGTCAGGTTTTGTGACATCACATCATTGACATGCTGCCACAGCCAGACAGAGAGTGACAGGCAGTGGTGGCAGATCTGCTTGCAGAGACAGATGGAAAGCACATATGTGGATTCTGCCACTGGCCCCCTCAGGCACCTTGGCCAGGGTTGCAGGGACTGGGGGATGGGACAGGGTATCTGCACTGGCCAGCGGGGTCCCCTGGGGAGGGCAGCCCGACCACAGCTCCCCATGCACCAGGCATTGTCATTGCAGTGTGTTCCCTGTGGTGTTGCTGCCAACCACCACCAGGGAGTACAGTGGCCTGGATATGCCTCCTGCTGCGAACAGCCGTGGATGGCACCTGTACCAATGCAGGTACAATCCCTCCCTGACACCTCTTCTGCAAACATTGGGGCTGCCACCAGCATGTGGCTTGGCACCACTGCCCTGTCTCCCTGTGTAGACACACAGCTGTGCCTTTCAGGATATGTATGACCTAGCATGGTGCTCAGAACCTCCCCCCTCCCCCCCATCCATTCAGACCTCTTACCTGTGAGGTGAAGTTGGATGGCCCTCTATATGGTCATGGCCAGCCACAGGTTTGACCTCCATCCCCCCCTGGAGTTTAGCACCCCCTCATACTGCAGCAAGGATCAGGCAAGGGTCTCAGACTCATTGGGGCTAAAGTTTACTGTCCTCCTTGCCACCATGCTACTGGTGTCTACCCACCCAGCCACAGGGAGCTCTTGAAGAGGCAGCCCACGGGGCCTGCGTGATGGTGTCGACAATGCACGGGTATGCCAAATGAGCAATACACGAGTTCATGCATACTTGTCATCCTGCTTCTCTGGCCACTGGTTTAAACATATACATGGGACCCTGCGCCTACCCATTTATGCCATGCTGATTGCTTGCCACTGTGCTCGAATTGTGCTGCATTTTTGATGCTTGGCCATTTTGGAGGCGCATGACTCATGATTCAAGCACTTTTCTTGAGCGTGTATCTTTTTTCAGGAATGGCATGCCTTGGCGTCTTATTGAAAATCAGGCCCTTTCAGTTTAAATTTAAAACTCAGCAGAGAGCTTTTAGTTTAAATTTAAAAGCCAGCAGAGGGCTTTTAGCTTAAATTCAGAATCCAGCAGAGAGCTTTTACGTTAAGATTAAAACTCATCAAAGAGCTTTCAGTTTAAATTTAAAACCTAGCTTCCAGTTTAAATTCAGAACTCAGCAGAGAGCTTTCAGTTTAAATTAAGAACCCAATAGGGAGCTTTCAGTTTACGTTTAAAACCCAGCAGAGCATTTTTAGTTTAAATTTAATACTCAGTCAGGGCCTAGTATCAGTAAAGAGCTTTTATTTTAAATTTTAGAACTCAGCAGAGAGCTTGTATTTTACATTCAAATTCAACAGAGAGCTGCTAGTTTAAGGTTAAAACTCAGTCAGGGCCTAGTATCAGCCAGAGAGCTTTAATTTAAATCAAATCAGAGTATAGCTTAGCATAAAAGGAAAAATAGGGTCAATATTCTTTGGGCAGAAATGAAGAAGTTGTACCTAGGGTCCTTTACAAAGAGGCCTTCTAGATCGGGGGCAAGAGACCTGTGAAATTGTTTTAAGTAGGTGTTAAAGCCAAGTGACAGATCAAAGGGGCAATTTGAAAGGTTCCCTATATCAAAGCAAGGTCTGTGTGAATCACCCAGGATGTGTGTAGAAAGCCAGCATTTACTAAGTGTTAGTTCCCTCTCATCCACCCCAGGCATAGTTTTAGCTTTATAGAGTCTTAGACCTATTAAAGGTGGAGGGGTATTCAAATCACTGTCAGATTCAGCTGGTTATCCTTACCAGGAATAGATGAACTAAGGCCCTGAAATCAATTAATCTTGAGGTGAACTAAGTCCCTTAAACTTATTTGGCATAGTTGCATTAGTACAAGTATCCCTAGTAACTTCAAACAACTTAAATAGTTAAACAAAACTTTAAAACTATGATGCAGACAACAGTCCAGCAGCGAGATGGGGCAATCCAGTCTTTTGCACTGAGTGTCACATATACGATTTTCTCCCAGTTGGTAAGGGGTCTTATGTGTGCACTAGGTGCAAGAAGCTCTTTGTCCTCAGGGAACAAGTGCAATCACCGGAGGCTAGAGTAGAAGGCTTGGAGGACATAAGGAAGTCAAAGAGGTACATAGACGAGACCTACAGGAACATAGTATTGAAGCTCCACCTCTCAGTTGCCATGGAGGAGAGAAACCATGTGAAAGGAGAGCATCGCCTTGGTGAGGCAGGAAGTGATCCTGTAGCTAGGACCTGTCCACCAGGAGATATAAAACACTCTCTCACTGAGGAAGTTTCTCCAGGGCCATGTGTCCATGCGGGGAGGATTAGGATGGCTGTTATAGTAGGTGATTTGATCATTAGACATGTAGATAGCTGAGGAGCTAGTGGATGTGAGGATCGCCTGGTAACATGCCTGCCTGGTGTGAAGGTAGCGGACCTCATGCATCACCTAGACATGGTTTTAGATAGTGCTGGGGAGGAGTCTGCTGTCTTAGTACATGTTGGTACCAATGACATAGGAAAATGTGGGAGGTAGGTTCTGGAAGCCAAATTTAGGCTTTTAGGTAGGAAGTTGAAATCCAGAACTTCAAGGGTAGCATTCTCTGAAATGCTTCCTGTGCAACGCCCAGGATACAAAAGGCAGGCGGAGCACAGGCATCTCAATGCAGGAATGAGACAACGAGGCAAAGAAGAGGGGTTTGGATTTGTTAGGAACTGGGCAACATTCTGGAGAAGGGAGGGTATCTTCTAAAAGGATGGGTTCTATATTAACAGGGATGGAGCCAGGCTGCTGGCATTATCATAGAAAAAGGAGATAGAACAGCTTTAAACCCACATAAGAAATACAACGAAGAAAATATACTTTAAACTCAAAGTTTTAAAACAATTACGCCCACTAGTCCACCTTCAAGACTTCCTGAGTATCATTCAAGCCATTATCACACCACATTTTGACTTTGCCAACCTCTCTCTACTAGGCAGAACTAACCAAAACATCAAAAGGCTCCAACTGGCCCAAAATGCTGCAGCCAGAACCATAATGAAGATACACCCTTTTGAGCACATATCACCCTATCTAGCCAAACTACACTGGCTCCCTATTCAATGTAGAATAAACTATAAGTTAATAATAACCACCTTTAAAGCATTAAATAACACTGCCCCAGCTACCCTAAATAAACTACTTACTAAAGACACAGCCCAACCCACACATAGAAGAGGCAATGCCAATAAAATAAGGATTCCAAAAGAATTCACAAAGACCAAAAAAAACAACCAATAAAAAAGCATTCTCACATGCAGCCCCTATACTCTGGAACTCACTACCTGATGAAATCAGAGCCTTAACCAACCTTAAAGACCTACGTAAAACCTTAAAAACTTACCTCTTTATCTCCCACTACGGTCCACTGGCAAATTCCCAACACCAAAATGAAAAGGGATAACTATATAACACATTGAAACTAACACCACAATGTCTCATGATATTATGACCATTACACTGTCTACGATGCTTATACATATCTACCTTTACTGTTGAACTCACTTTTACTAACTGTACATAGTTAATTGTACATAGTTCTCCAAAGTTTAAAAGTTTAAAAGTTCAGTGGTTAATGTACATAATTTATGCAATGTTCAATGTAAAAACAGAAATGTTATCCTGTTTCCTTGACTGTTATATGTAAACCGCACCTGATCACTGGAAAGTTGCGGTATATAAAAGCTTGTTAAATAAATAAATAAAATAATAGGGGAAAGCCGACTCTCGCCCAAGAGTACATGGTTCAGAAGAATGTATCCTTGAAGGATACTAGCAAAAGAAGGAAGTTAAGACATCCTAACAGAGAGGTTCAAATAAAGATAAAAATAACCTGGGTGCCCTTAAATACAGAGTTGAAAGATTCCAATTTACCCCTATCAACTGATAACCAGATTAATATGCATGAAATACAACTGCTAGAATGCCTGTATGTAAATGCTAGAAGTCTAAAAAATAAGATGGAAGAGTTAGAATATATAACTTGAAATGAGAGGTTAGATATGATTGGTATCTCAGAGATCTGGTGGAAGGAGGGCAACCAGTGGGACACTGCGATACCTGGATACAAACTATATTGCAATGATAGTGTATATCAAATTGGTGTAGGGGTTGTGCTCTATGTTAGAGAGGACATTGAGTCAGCTAGGATTCAGGTTTTGCAGGAAACAAAATACGCTGCAGAATCTCTATGGATAGAAATTCCATGTAAAAAGGGGAAGGTGATGGCATGAGGGTGAACTACTGAACGACTGGCCAGAATGAACAGATGGATGATGAAATGCTGAAAGAAATTAGGGAAGCTAACAAAAGTTACAACACGGTAATAATGGGTGATTTCAATTACCTGGGTATTGACTGGGTCTGCTAGGGAGATGGAGTTTCTTGCTGAAATAAATGACTGCCTCTTGGAGCAGCTGGTTCATGAACTGACAAGAGGGGAAGCTATTTTGGACCTAGTCCTTAGTGGCACGCAGCATCTGGTGCAAGAGATAAGGTTGTTGGGGCCGCTTGGCAATAGTGATCATAGCTTGATTATATTTGATTTAATAAATGAAAGAAGGATGGCAAGGATATTTACAATACTATCATTTAACTTTCAAAAGAGAGACTTTGATAAAATGAGGAAAATAGTTAAGAAAAGAATAAAAGGAACAGATGCAAAAGTTAAAGATTTACATAAAGCACGGGCATTGTTAAAATGTACTATCTTGGAAGACCAGAACAGATGCATTCCATTCTTTGAGAAAAGTGGAAGGCAACAAAAACTATCAGAATGATTTAAAGGAGAGATCAGAGAAGCTGTTGTTGCCAAAAAAGCAACTTTCAGGAAATAGAAAAAGGAGGCAAATGATGAAAATGGGAAACAACATAAGCATTGGCAAGATAGATGCAAGGCATTGATAAGGCAGGTAAAAAGAGAATTTGAAAAAAAGCTAGCCATGGAAGCAAAAATGCATAATAAAACCTTTTTCAAGTACATTTGTAGCAAAGTTTCCAGAGTTTCCAGTGGAGGAGGTGTGCTACTTTGTTGTGCCTTTCTGTAAAGAAATTATTATCCATGATGACACCTTGATCCTTTTCCTGGATGGTGATTCCTAATGTGGAACTAGGAGACATGCAATGAAGCACATTTAAGGCTAATCAGAGAAAATACTTTTTTCACTCAATATTTAATCAAACTCTGGAATGTGTTGCCAGACAATATAGTAAAGTCCATAAACCTTTATTAAAGTAGAATGGGAAAATCCACTGTTTTTCCCGAGTATAAGCAGCATGGAATCTATCTTTTGGGAAGCCAACAGTTACTTGTGATTTGGATGCCACTGTTGGAAACAGGATAATGGGCTTGATGGACCTTTGATCTGACCAATTATGGCATATCTTAAGTTCTTCTATCACTAATAGCTATAGTCTCTTGGCATATAGCCAGAACAACTTCTGCTTCTTTTGAGTAATGCTGGAAACATTTGGAAATGCCCATATCTTCTGTCCAAGAAAAAGTTCTTTAGACTTCCAAAATGATATGATCATATCTTCCTCAAAGATAATAGATACAAGGAGAGTTGTCCTATGAACATCTATACCAGATAAGTCCAATAAAATAGAAATATCAATATTTTTATCTTTAAACTCCGACTGAGAACTCGCAAGAAGAAAATACAACTTGCTAATAGATGCTGTATTTTCTGATGATAAACCAAAATTTTCTATTAAATATCTCTTGAAAAGATGTACTGTAATGGTGTCATACCAAGGACTCTGGAAACATTTAACAAACATAAATTTAAATATCTGAGTTGGTTTTCCATCTCTTTGCATTTTTAGTGCATGATCATTCTATATTTAACAATACATCAATAACCTTCTTAGATTCATAAATAAATTTCTGCAACTTCCCAACTTTGTCATGACATTTTTTAGAAAGCTCTTCATGTTTCTGAGCAAGCATTCACCACAGCCTACAACATAAAATTGATATCAAGAGAATATTTACGAAAGAGTATAATTTTAACAACTTTTCCCATATGGAGTGGAGAGTTATCTACTGTTTACCTTGCCCAGCAGATGTTCCAGCTGCTCCTAAACACTCCTCAAGGGTACCAACTTGGAGGGTCTTCTTCGATGGTTTAATCTGGAGTTCCAACATCTGTGGCATTAATTCTGAATTTGAGATGACCATCCCTCTAGGTGTCACACCAACGTTCTCCACTGACCTCTCCTCTAAACTCTCTCCTTGCTGAATTAGGCATAAGGACATACTTTCAGCAGTGGCAATGCCTGGGGGACTCATATTTAAATACCTACTACTATTTCCTGCTCCACTGGGATCTCCAGACTTGCAAGTATGCACTTGTCACAGCTTGTTGACGTCATCTGGGCGCTTATAAAAGATTTGTTCCACTGTGGAGAACAGGGATTCAGATTTAAATACCTGTGAGTGTGTGTTACATGCAGCTTGTTGATATCTTCTGGTGGCTTATAAAAGCATTCCCCACCATGGAGAGAACAGGGACTCAGATTTAAATACCTGCTGCTTTTTTCTGCTCCATCAGGATCTCCAGACCTGTGATTGTGCGCTTGGCACAACTTCTTTGACATTATCTGGGGGCCTATAAAAGCTTTGCCCCACCATGGGATGTGGCTATGGGTGCATGCTTATGGGCACATGTCAAAAGGGATATGACTTAAAGGGGCAGGCTTTGCCCCTTTGAGGCCCCTTTGGAGCATCTGAGGAGTTAAAGCCGAAGATCATTGTTCCTGTTAAGGGAAAAAGGTAGGGCTGGAAGTAGATGGCCTTTTCACTTTATGCTCCAACTATATGGAACTCTCTCCCAGGTTACATATGAATTAAAGACACACTCCTTGACTTTCATAAGAAGCTTAAAACCCATCTCTTTCTAGAATATTTTGGATCTGACTCCTAACACAAAGCTGTAAAGGCTCTTTCTGGCTCCTATTCGTTATACCTCCATGTTAAACAAACAAGAGCCCAATGTAATCACCATGTCTTAGTATGTAAAAAGTCTAATTTAAATCAAACACTCATTTCATGTAAAGTTTGTTTAAATTTATTTGTTAAATTAAGTTGTTAGCTGAATTAACTTACATTTCTTGGTACACTGAGTTCAGTTATATGTACACCGCCTTGGCTCTTATATAAAGCGGTATAAAAGAATTGTTAAATAATAATTGCAAGGCCTTTCTTCCATGCAGTGATCTCACATTCTCTGGTATTCCAAAGTGGTCACCCAAGTATTAGCTTGATCTGAACCTGCTTGGCTTGAGAGATCAGCTCAGAGCTGGTTCATTTCAGTCAGAGTTAAATAAAAATTGTGTTCTACATCTGTATTTTCGTAAGGAAAATGAGGGGCCCTGTTTTCTAAAGGAAAAATGCTTAGCAAACAGGGCCCAAAATGTTCTGTGGGCAATCTATCCAGGTTTTTCTTGATGTTTCTAAATCTACCCAAATGCAAAGGAAGGTACCTTTAGAGCTAAGATCTTGGCTTTAGATGCTACTTTTTTTCTTAAATATCCATGTAAGTGGATATTTAATTTTTGATTCCAACCAATTGGAGAACTTCATTTGGGGAAAAATTCTTAGATGAATATTTTTCTTTATTTCTTATTTTCAAAGTGGTTTACTTGAGTGGGCCACAATCATTTCTGTTAGGAGATCCCAATTACCTTTGTTTATGTATTTATAAATTATAATTAGCTTTGTTTTTGTTTTTCTCATATATCTCTGGCCTCCACGATGTGGGCTTGAACACTTATTATTCTTTGTGAATAATATGTACAGTACACATTTTCAGAAATAAAAAAATGATAAAAAAAGAGCGTCAATGCCTGACTCCCCAGCATAGCTGATTCTGTACCTTCGACTACAGCAGCTGGGGATTCACCCAGTATGACTTTCTTCCCAGAGGGCTGTGAAGGTCCATCCAAATGCTACTGAGTCAACCCGGTCTAGAGTCAGCAGAAGATTTTACCGCAACCTTCCCTTTCTTCCTGATAGCCATGAAATTCATCAAGGTGACAAATTTACAGACCAATGCAGAAAACTAGCATGGCCTTTATGCACAGATAATGCAGAATTTAGGCACAATTACCACCATAGTCAAATGCAGAAAAGAGACGGATGCGCATGTAAACAGCAAAGGAAAAGCTATCGCATGCATAAAGCCGCGAATATTTAAATTATAGACAAATGAGCTGCACTTATTAAAATGACATGCTAATATTGTTTGCACCCAATGTAGAGAAACTCATAGAGGATTTTGTAACCAGTCTTAGCGCCAATATCTCTATGCCTGGTCTTGAGGAGGCTTAGACATCTAGCGCATGCCCCCGACACTATTTTGATGACATTGGGCGCTTTCCCTAATGCCTGGATCATCTGAGGGGAAATATCTAGGCATTGGGGAAAGCCACGATGCCATCAAAATACTGTAGGAGGGCCAGCCGCCCCGACAGAAAGCAAGGCCCCGATCCCCCACCCACTCAACCCAAAATAACCCTGGTGGCCCAGCAGCCCTGAACCTCCCACCCCCTCCCGGTACCTTTACAAAGGAGTGGGAGCACTGCCCATGAGCTCGTGCTGTTGCACCACCATCTTGAAAAATGGCAACACGTGGCCTAGTGTGATGCATCCTGGCACCTTATACAGCAGTCTGAACCCACTTTGTGCATCTCAGGATGCACAGTTTGAGGCCAGGCACCGCCATTTTCAAGATGGTGCTGCAGGAGCGGGAGTGTGTGGACAGCACCCCACTCCTTTGTAAGGGTACCAGGAGAGGGCTGGGTGTTTAGGGCCACTGGGCCACCAGGGTTATTTTTGGTTGGTTGAGTGGAGGTATCAGGGCCACTGGGCCACCAAGGATTTGCTTTCTGCTGGAGCACCAGTCCCCCGACAATATTTTGACAGCATCGGGGGCTTTTGATGCTTGGATCATCTGAGGGGAAGTTTAACACTTCCCTTCAGATGATCTAAGCATTGGGAAAAGCCCCCGATGCTATCAAAATACTGTTGGGGCATATATGCAAATTAGCCAGGCAGTGCCACTATTTCTCTGGAAGAGCATGCCAATCTTGAGCCAACTTCTGTGTGCATGTGTTTGGCTTGCTCTCCCAGTTTAATGCTGCCATTTGCGCCACAGTTTAATGCATGGCTAATTTGCATATGTGTTCCTTTCTGCATGCCAGCAGTGAAGTCATGTGCTGTTGGTGCACTGCAGAGAGGTGTACAGAGTTGATAGCGCGTGACTTCAGTGCCGGCTTTCTGCATTGGCCTGTCAGAGTGCAGATAAGTAAACAATAAGCAGCATACCACTATCTTGACTCCTTCCTGAAATGTTTGCTATTGTAATGCAAACATGTCAATAAACTGAAATCCAAAATAACTATTCTGTAGTTTCTGTATCGGGGTTTGCAAAACATCCAATCAATTGTTCTTTCCTTGTATGTTTGCAATGCTGATTTAACTTTTATATTGAACTTATTCTTGTTTAGTCTAAAACATTTCGCCCATCTTGATCATTACAAAACAACACTTTCGTCCCCCTGACTTCTCAACTCATAGAATTGGGCTCCTCTTTGACTTTCTTTCTCTTCTCATGTCCACATTACTGACAAGAAATTCTGGGTCCAATTTTCAAAGGCATTTACATGGATAACTTCCTTAGTGCCCTTCGAAAATCCTGAATAAGTCCCTAACGCGCCCAGATGGTATTCGCTTATCATCGGGGGCATTCCAGGGTTGAGCAGAGGTGGGCCATGGCGTTACCCATGTAGCACCAATTTTCAATGCTACATGGTTAGCGCTCTGTGCCTTTAAGATAGGCATGGGAAAACCTCGCCTAATAAGGATATTGTACATGTGGTGGGGATGTTTATGTCCCAAAAATGTTCCAGACCGCATTCTGAAACATTGCTGACATGCATGTCCACAGTGCTAGCACAGGGATCTCAGAAGATGCCCAGAAGGGGCGGAATGGGGACATGGTCAGCTGCAGAGACTTAGAAAACATATTCAGGAGAGGCCCATGTACATATTAAGCATTTCCAGGACATGTCCAAGTTATTCCTGATGAAACATGGAATAAGGCCAGGACTTAGAAAAAATTCTGCTTTTTTCTGTAATGCAGCCTATATTGAAGAATAGCTATGACAAGTTTGTTTTGAACTGGTGTGACTGCAGTGTGGAAAAACACAAGATGAGGTTTTAAGGTATAGAGGGCAGAGGTGAGGGAATATTATAAGATCTAAAAACATTAATAAACACCCTTAGTGTTTATTCAGGCTATGCACTAATGTGCTGTTTGTGCTAAAGGAACCAATCTATGGGACCCTAACAATTTCCATGTTCTGAAAAATGGGTCTGTTGATGCAGGGGTAGTATGGGTGTGAGCAGGGAAAGGATTCTTGTTTGGGTGAGAAATGGAGATCATAAGTCCTGGTACCCCATACTATTACGTCATACTGTTATGTCATAGCTGTTATGTATAGGTTCAGGACATCTTTTTGGCAGAATCATGTTTTTGTGACAGAAAGTGAGTGTGTGTGTGTGTGTATGATTTGAGGTGTACATGGGGGGATCTGGTGTGCTCATCTGCAATTCAGGAGGACCATGAAAGCCTGGCCAGTACCTGGACTGTATGGATGATCGCAGCATCACCAGGTGACAGTGTGATTGGGCAGTCAAACTCAGATAGGGTTCGTTATAACTAAATGTTAAAACATATCCCTATCAATAATAAGGGACCCTCAGAAAAAGGGCATTCAACAGTGAAAACAGCACTAATGCATACCCATATTGCACATTTTGTGGGACCAATGGCATTGCTCTTGAGTATGTATCAGTGTTGTTTGTACTGCTAAATGCTCTTATTCAGAGGTCCCTTATTATTTGACAGGGATATGTTTTGATATTTAGCCATAGGGAATTTATGCTGATTTCTTCTGGATTATTTTACATAGGATACTTTAATAAGATCATATATTGTTGATAGTGTGATATGGCAGCCATGCATCTGCTGTGTCTGGCACTGGGAGACATGACTGATGTAGTGCCAACATCCCACAGATTGTCCCATGTGGCCCACATCCCTACCCAGGCCAGGATCAATGAGAGCTGTGAGAGTGGTGATATATCTGGGGGTCTGGTTACTTGGTGTGATAGCAGAGGGATCTCCTTTCCCATGCCCACACAGCCCTGACCAGGGGAGCAGTGCCACAAAGCTGACAGTGGGAAGGCAGACAGGGTTTCCCCACAGATAGCAGATGTATACAGACCGACATATGCCACAATGGGACAGGTGTAGCTCCTGTGCAAAATGTCACTACCCAGATAAGGTGGGCCTCAGATGCCATAGCCAGAAGACCCTGCTACCACTACTAGTACTACTACTGATCTTTTGTATAGCATTACAAGGCATATGCAGCACTGCACAGACACACATAAGAGATGGTCCCTGCTCAGCGGAGCTTACAATCTAGTCTAGACAGACAACACTGCAGCTGTGGACAGACCCGGGGATCTGGAATAGGGTTCAAAGGGGGCCTATTTTTGATTTAGACGTGTCCGCGGGCCAGACGTGCATGTTATGGAATCACGCTCCACATGCATAAACTTCCAGAATCCTTATTCATTCTTTCATTCTCTACCACCTATACCACTGTAACCTGCTTTTTGTGGGGCTTATGATTTCCCTGCATTACAATCTGTAAAAATTCCAACTAATCTACCACTGGCACCATTATATCATATCTCTCCTCAGATCATTACATTGGTTTCTGACCCATTTCCACATAAACTTTAAGAGCCTGATATTGAATTGATCCGTCTATATGCCTCTACAGCACATAGCCATGCCTGCCAACCCATAACCCTGGATATTCAATGCCATGGCGATGGCATTGAATATCCGGGGTCGCTCTCCATGCCCTGGAGCCGCCGGTTAGCTTCCTCAGGTAAAACTAGGCCAGTTCTTTTTACGCCTAGTTTTACCCACTGATTGCTAACTGGATACCAGTGCAATATCGCCGTTACATGGCTAGCAACAGTCTCCGCCTCTGATCCACCCCAAAATGCCCCCAACATGCTCCGTTGCTAACCACATAGCATCGGGGCATGTAGCAGGGTTAGAAGGGGATAGTCCATGGAACTAACCGTGCAAGTGCCATTGAATATCGTAATTTAAGGCATTTACATGGTTTACTGGGCTGTAAAACATGTAAATGTGTTTCAAATATCAGGCCCTAATCTTCTTATATCTGCCTTTAATTGCTTTAATCCTACTGTCTTCTAAAGAGGTTCAAGAGGTCAAAAAACTGCTTTTTCTCTAAAGCCTTGGTCATATTGGGTCAGACCAAGGATGCATCAAGCCCGGTATCCTGTTCCAATAGAGGCCAATCCAGATTAGAAGTATTGGCGGGATCCCAAAAAGTAGACAGATTATATGCTGCTTTCTCCCAGATCCTCTTCAATAATAGTTTATGGAACTTGTCCAAACCTCCAGGAACTTGTCCAAACCTATTTTAAACCTAACTACACTAACATCTTTTATTACATTGTCCTGCAACAAATTCCAGAGCTTAATTATGTGTTAAGTGAACAAAATACTGTACTTTCTCCATGTAGTTTTAAAGTACTACTTTGTAGTTTTTGAAGAGTGAACAGCCTACTCACATTTACTCATTCCACTCCACTCATTATTTTATAGATCTCTAAAATATCTCCCCTCAGCTGTGTCTTTTCCAAGCTCAAAAACTCTAACTTTTTAAGCCTTTCCTCATAGAGGTTTCCTTCCATTCCCTTTATCATATCAGTTGTCCCTCTTTGTATCTTTTCCAAATCCACTATATATTTTTTTGACCAGAAGAACACACAATTCTCAACTGTGGTCACCTCATGGAGTAATGCAGAGGCAATATTGATCACAGCATGATCACATTTGATCTAATAAATGGATTAACTTTCAAAAGGGAGACTATGATAAAATGAGGAAAATAGTTAAGAAAAAACTAAAAGGAGCAGTTGCATAGGTCAAAGAATTACATCAAGCATAGGTGTTGTTTAAAAATACTATCTTGAAAGCCTAGACCAGTCGTATTCCATGCTTTAAGAAAAGTGGAAGGAAGCCCAAAAAACTGCCAGCATGGTTTAAATCTGAGGTCAGAGAGGCTATTGTTGCCAAAAAAGCATCTTTCAGGAAAAGGAAAAAGGAGCCAATTGATGAAAACTGGAAACAACATAAGCACTGACAAGTTAGATGCAAGGCATTGATAAGGCAGGCAAAGAGAGAATTTGAGAAGAAGCATGCTGCGTAAGCAAAAACGCGTAATAAAGACTTTTTCAAGTACATTCATTGCAAAAAAAACTCTGAAGGAGTTAGTTGGACCATTAGATGATAGAGGGGTAAAAGGGAAACTAAGATGGGACAAGGCCATAGTGGAGAGACTGAATGAATTCTTTGCTTCAGTCTTTTTTATTTATTATTACATTCTCTTTACTTAGAAAGATGTAGGGATGTTACTGCAGAAGAACTGAAAGAAATATTGATAAACCGGGAAGATGTATTAAAACTATTTGATAAAGTAAAGAGTAGCAAATCACCTGGACCAGATGATATACATCCAAGGGTGTTGAAAGAACTGAAATATGAAATTTCAGATCTACTATTAGTAATCTGTGAACTATGACTAAAATAATCTATAATACCTGAAGATTGGAGGATGGCCAATGTAACGCCAATTTTTAAAAGAGTTCCAGGGATGATCCAGGAAACTATAGACCAGTGAGCCTGACGTCAGTACCAGGAAAATGGTAGAAACCAGTACAAAGAACAAAATTACTGAACATGTAGATAGTCATGGCTTAATGGGAGACAGTAAACATGGCTTTAGCCAAGGAAAGTCTTGTCTTTCTAATCTGTTATGTTTTTTTGAAGGTGCAAATAAAGAAGTAGAAAAAGGTGTGTTGGTTGATATAGTGTATCTGGATTTTCAGAAAGCCTTTGACAAGGTCCCTCAGGAGAGACTCTTCACAAAATTAAAAAATCATGGGATAGGGGGCAGTGTACTATTGTGGATCAGGAAATGGTTAAAAGATAATAGGGCTAAATGGCCAATTTTCGCAATGGAGAAAGGTGAATAGTGGAGTCTGCTGGGTTCACTGATTTCTAACATATTTGTAAATGACCTGGAAATGGGAATAACGAGTGAGGTAATCAAATTTGCAGATGACACAAAATTATTCAAAGTTGATAAAACACATGAGGATTGTGAAAAATTGCAAGAGGACCTTGATAAACTGGAAGACTGGGCATCCAAATGGCAGATGAAATTTAATGTGGACAAGTGCAAAGTTATGTACCTGGGAAAGAACAACCCAAACTATGGTCACACAGTGCAAGGTTCCACATTAGGAACCACCACCTAGGAAAAAGATTAAGGCATCATCGTGGAAAACATGTTGAAACCTTCCGCCCAGTGTGCCATGGTGGCCAAGAGAGCAAATAGAATGCTAGGAATCATAAGGAAAGGAATGGAGAATAAAACAAAGGATATTATAATACTCTGTATCGTTCCATTGTGCACTGCACCTTGAATAATGTGTGCAGTTCTGGTCGCCATATCTTAAAAAGGATATAGCATTATTAGAAAAGGTATGGAGAAGAGCCAGCAAAATTGTAAAGGGGATGGAAGGATACCCCTATGAAGAGAGGCTAAAAAGGTTAGGGTTCTTCAACCTGGAAAAGAGATGGCTGTGGGGAGATATGATAGATGTCTATAAATTAATGAATTGAGTGGAACGGGTAAACGTAAATTGATTGTTTATGCCATCAAAATATAGAGAGACTAGGGGACATGCAATGAAGTTACAGGGTAAACTATTTCAGACAAATAAGAGAAAAGATTTTTTCACTCAACGTGTAATCAAACTCTGGAATTTGTTACCGGAGGATGTACTAAAAGCTGTTAGTGTAGCTGGGTTTAAAAATGTTTTGACAAGTTCCTGAAGGAAAGGTCCATAAACCATTATTAAAGGGGACCCGGAATATCCACTGCTTGCCCCAATGAAAGCATTGAGGAACCTGTGTCTTTTGGGGAAACTGCTAGGTACTTGTTACCTAGATTGGCCACTGTTGGAAACAGGATACTGGGCTAGATGGACCTTGGTCTGACCCATTATGGCATATCTTATGTTCTTATACACTTTGTTTTCTTCTCAGTTCCTTTCTTTATAATTCCTAGCATTCTATTAGCTTTTTGGCTACTGCTGCACACTGAGCAGAGGATTTCCAGGTATTATCCATCATAATTGAGGCCTCATTCTGATGTACTGCTCACAGTGGCAAGCTAATGATGGATCAATAAGGTCCATTAGCAAGAAGTATGTTTTGTTTTGTTTTTTCTATACAGGCACCTGAACAGTCTCTGTTCTGGCAGTGAATTGTAAAAATGTTGATTCAACGCCAGCCTAAATAACTAGTTATCTCTGGAAGGCGGAAAGTGGCAAAAGGTGAAATGAGCTCAACATAATTATAACTATCAGCAGAACCATACACCCAAAGTGCTAATAAGGAATTTGGAACTAAGTTATCAAGTCTAAGATTATCAATACTAATTTATTATAAGTCATATTTAAAAACAAACATAATTATTTGTCCTCTGAGTTCCTGTAAGGATGATTCTCCCATGTTCCATTGATGAGGTCTCAGAGGCATGTACTTCCTTTTTAATAAGGCAGATTTATAGTCTGAATCTATGAGGAAAAACAACTGCCTGTCCAATACATACAGACAGTAAGTCAGCCACAGAACTAAACTATTTTATTGTTTTTATTAGCTATAACTGTCTATGGGGTGTAGAAAAGATTGCATTGCATACAATATAGTGGGGAATTTATTGCAGTGACTAGGAAGGAGCACTGTTTGTTAGCTGTAAGCTACGAGAGACCAGGCTGCTCTTTGTCCTAGTAAGAACAGGTCTGTATTATAGACTTATAATTATTACTGTATTTGTTATATTATGCATTTCTGATGCACTATATACTATTCTTTTCATTGGGCAATCTGCTTTAATGTCAATGCTAAGTCCAGTCAAAAAAAAAGCATATGCAATTGCCTTATACTGAGGCTGATTCACAAAAATGTAACCCATGCTGCCATTTAACTTTGGTTAATATCTGCTATTTTCAAAGAGGCTGATTCATTAAAACATGATAGCCTGTGTTACCATTAACATTGATTGCCAAAGACCTCTTATTTTCAGTGAGGCTGATTCACTACAGACCATGCAGTAACCCACATTCATGCGCGCGCAAATTATCACACTTTAGTGAAGCAGCCTCATGATGTCTTTCTATGAGCGGGAACACCGGCCCAACTGCTTAAGCTCAAGGTCATATCAAAATGCTAGATCGGACTAAGTCACTAGAATTAAGATAATGATATACATTCAGTCTGTGTGAAAATGACCTTTATTTTGGGTTGATGTAAAGAAACGTGAAGCTCAATTCCCCTAGGGGCACATCCGGGCCGTCTGGATGCCCTCGTGCAGGACCGGCCCTTAGGACCTGATTCTGCACTGCAGGAGCCAGACATTTCCGCGGGTGCAGGATCGGGAATGAGTTAAATGTTAGTGACGAGAACAGTATCGTGCTCTGAAGCTGGAAAAGAGTGGCAAGTGAAATTCATAGACTTACTGAACTAGTGGACAGTGTTAAACCATTAATTTGAGAAATAAAGAAGATGTGCTTAAGTATAAGATCAGGAAGTTTCTAGAAAAATATGGAGACAAGCATTCCAAATACTTCAGTTTTTATATGGAAAAAGAATAGCTGTGACTTGCGAAGAAGAGAGTGTGAAGAGATGGTTCGGTGACAGTGTGTGGTGTGACAGGAGGAGGAGTAAAATAACCCTTAAATACCTGGCTAGTATCGGGGTACATAAGCAGGGGTACGGAACGCTTCTTTGTGAAACTGTGGGGAATATATGCATCGGGGGCTGCCAGGCAAGACAGAAATTGTTAATGCTTACAAGATAAAGCAAATTCCTAAGTAAGAAACATATAAAAC
Source organism: Ichthyophis bannanicus (assembly GCA_033557465.1). Lineage (NCBI taxonomy): Eukaryota > Metazoa > Chordata > Amphibia > Gymnophiona > Ichthyophiidae > Ichthyophis > Ichthyophis bannanicus. Next base: position 763,864,737 of record CM066033.1, read on the forward strand.
CCCGATGTTCAAAGATAGATCTCCAGAGAGCAGCCAGTACCTGCTATCCAGATAAATGATGCTGGCTACATCTTTCTGATGATTTTCAGCTGTGCTATCCAGACAGTGCTTCTGAAAATCACAATGACCACCCTGGCACTTTCCATAGAGTGCCAAAGGTAGAAGGTAGACACAACATGGGCAATCCATGGAGATAGCTGGAAAAACTATGCAGATAACTTGGAACAGAATGAAATGCTGTCCTAAGTTATCCGGATACTCTGTCTGCATGGTGGACTGAATATCTATCCAAATAACTCTGGTTCGGACCGTACAATACATACGTTCAACACCAGCCACTCTCCAGTTAGCTGCATGCAATATATTTAATTTATTTAACCATTAAGGCCGGCAGTGAAAAATAGTCATAAACCATGATGCTAAATATTTATCCCTTAGCGTGTATGTGATCTATAGGTAATATAAACATGTATATCTTATATATAAATAGCAAAGTAAATGTTAAATGTTACCAATTAAATGTTTAAAAAAATTCAATTTTATATTTACTAAACTTTTACAAAATAACAATATAAGGAAATAACAATCATAATTACAAAAGTTTACTATTACAGGAAAAAGAATCAGAAATGGAAATGGAAAATTTTCAAACAAAAATGTGATCCTGAAGAAATCATATAGACCTCCATTCCATCACATCTTATTGGAGAGAGAGAGAGCAGAATATCTAAAAAAAGAAAACAAATTAGGAAATGAGGAAAATTCCCTCGATATATAGTATCCCCATAAACAGCAATTCTCCCCTATCTTGATCCACATCAAATTGAAATTATAACTACATCTTATTCAACTGAAGTTATCTCCATGCGCTGTATCAGTGCTTCTAGTTGTTTAAGGTTTATTCATGTATCCACTAGGAAATCTTCTAAAAGAACATCATTTCAAGAGCTAAAATTATTGATTTTAACTTCAAAAATTCCCCACAGAAGCGTTTCTTTTATGCTTTTCTTTTTCTTTTCTTTTCTCGCATAAAAGAAAAGTTTCTGGTGGCTCACGCCTTCTCCACTGAAAAATAAAAACTTTCTGGAGGCTTATACCATTATTGGCAACAGCAAGTAGTGGATTAAATTTGGAAATAGATTATAAAGTTATTTTTATAACGAAGTATATGACGGCAGATAAAGACCAGCATGGTCCATCTAGTCTGCCCAGCAAGGCGGAAAGAGTAGGTGCACCTGCCGCTCCGTGCAGGTCACCCCTCCCTTTGCCTTTGTTTAGGGGTGTACCCACCGCTCCGTGTAGATCACCCATATTTATTGAGATATATGAGGTAGTTATGTTTGTTTTGATTTTATCCTGTTGCTATAAAGGGATCCACTGTGTTTGCCCCATACCATTTTTAATTCTGTCACTGTATTTGCACCCACCACTTCCATCGGAAGGACATTCCAAGCATCCACTACCCTTTCAGTGAAAAGGTATTTCCTGACATTGCCTTTTGGTTTACCCCCTTGCAGCTTTATGTTATGTCCTCTAGTTTTACAGCTTCCTCGTCTTTGGAAGAGGTTTGTTTGTTCATTAATACTCTGAATTATGTGTGTGGGGGAGGGGACGACATGGGAGGTCAGGGAACTCCCCTTGACGGCTAACTAGCTGAGATTTTATTTTTGAAAGGGGTGGTGGGGGGGAGGGGGAGCTGAGGCCCCCTTTCTTTCAATTCTGTACCGGGGGAAGGAGGGAGCTTATCCGACTAGCTAGCCAGAACTCTTTTTCAGTCGAGGACTGTACCGATCCCCGCTGAGCATCCTAGAAGCTGTCCAGGAGGGATCAATGCTGCAGAGGGCACCCATTTGTATTTTTTATATTTTCAGTGCCATGGATCATAGCACTGCAGCAACAACAATATTTATTTATTTAACAAATTTTGATATACCATTTTTCTATAAGTCAAACCAGTTTACATGGAACTGAGTGGATACAATGAACAATTTAACATTATGAACATTTTGCAGTGAACATTAGAATATTTTGGAGAGAACGAAGAACAGTGAATATCTTTTAAGGAGTTCAAGAAGTTAGAGATTATACATTTGGAAAAAGTATATACAATGTGGAGTAAGCAAATAGGGAGCGTGAGAGGTGTAGGGTTGTGGGAGTTTTTATGGGGGTGGTGTGGGGGATGTAACCGGGTAGACAGACCCGGCGCTTACCCCTGCTGCATACAACATTACTTCCCCCCCCTCCACCCTTTTCACCACCCTTCCACAACTTCCCCTTCCCAGAGATTACACCAATAGCCAAGTGTGGTGATAAACTGGTCACAGCTTTATTTCAATAACATCCAAAACAATAACCAAAACAATTGTTTCAACAATCGTCTCCCCCCCCGCAACGGAGCGATGCATCACCAGCCATGCTACTAGCAAAGCGACCTCGCCTCCGCTGCAGCCATGGTCACACCCCCGGCAACGTTCCGACCACCCCTATCCGACTTCGCCATATTACTAGCAAAAGTCTTCCAGGGGTAGTCCGGGTCGAGGGCACCCCGCCCCCGTCCCGAGTCGCCTAAGGCTCCGGACCCCGGAAACCTCCGGGATCCCGCCTGAACCCCCCCCAGCTGCGACACCCCAACACCCGCCTTGTAACAGAAAGGCTGGGTGGGCCGCCGAGCCTCCCGCCAAACTGCCTGTGCTCTGGCAAGCAACGCGCACGCCAGAGCACATGGCAGGCTGAACCCTGATTGGCTCCACTCACTCAGCGCCTGAGCGGAGCCAATCAATTTAAACCCCGCGCCGCGGGCACGGGCTCAACGAGGCGCCCGATCCTTCACTCTCCCCCCCCTCCCCCCGTTCACAGGCAGGGTCCCGCGCCGGGCAGAGCACCCGGTTACGAGCAGGCGCCGGGACCCTGCCCGCGCCTTTAATCTTAGGTTTATTTGTATGTGATCATACTGTTCTGTAATTGGTTGGTATCTGTTGCCAAAGTGTTCCTGGAAGAGAGGAGTCTTTAGCTTTTTACAAAAGTCTGTGGTTGATGTGATGCTTCATATTGAGGGGGGTAGAGAACTCCAGAGCGTGGGGGGCATATAGCGTGAATGCTCTTAGTCGTGTGGTTTGTTTCCTTTTGCGAGTCTGCGGTGGGAGACTGAGGAGGTTTTGAGTGCTCTTTTGTCTTGTTCTATCAAAGTTTGACACATGAATTAAAGTTTGAAGGTGCTCTGAAAATTGTTTGCCTAGGGTTTTGTGGATGATGGTTAGGACTTTATATTGTATTCTTGAGCTGATGGGGAACCAGTGGAGGAGTTTGAGGATGGGAGTTATGTGGGTTTGCTTTGAGGCTTGGAAGATGGTTCGAGCTACAGTATTCTGGGTGAGCTGTAATGGGAGGAGTACATACTTAGGTAGGCCTTGGTAAACAGAGTTACAGAAGTCAAATAGAGGAGTGATGGTGGCTTGGCAGTCTGAGAGGAATATTTCAGTGGATAGGAGGGAGGCGTAGGTTTCGGAGAGTTTTGAGCTTGTAGTACACAGCTTTTGTGGTATTTTGAATTTGGACCTTGAAGGTCAGATGCTGGTCAAGTATAATTCCAAGATATTTTATCTGGGAGTTGACCTGAATATCGCTGCTGTCAATTCTGATGGCAGCAGGAGTCGGGGGGGGGGGGGGGGTTAAAGTTGGGATCCTTAGTGATGTGAAGCAGTTCTGTTTTATTGAGCTTGATGGATAGATTATGAAGGTGGAGCCATTTGATGTCTTCAGTTTAGCAATTTGAGAGAATGGAGTAATCAAGGGCAGAAGTGTGGAATGGGGGGGAGAAGCACTATACCGATTGCAGCATGGGGAGGCCTGAGCACTGGCTGGGAAGAGCTCATGTTATTAGGTCTTCCAGCATATAATACCACCTTTGAGGTAGCATTATCGGCCGTCATTACTGAGCCCAATTTTGGCAGCCACTGTGCAAAATCTTTTTCATGTGGTGACTGCTAACCATGGCCATACCCATTCCCCATTCCGATTCCAACCTGATTTCACCCCTAGGGAGTTGCTCCATGGGAAAATCAGATACTGCAGGAAATTCCCTGCGATATCTGATTTTTTCACAGGTTTGCTGCTACCCAAGTGCTAATACTGGATTAACGCCCCGTGGTTGCAGCTAATGCACTTTAGTAGACATACCCCTTAAATTCTTTCCATTGAACCCTTTCGTATTTTGTTTTGCTTTCTGGGAATTTTTTTGACAGATTTAAGTATAATTGTTATTCACTTTTACACATTTGGTTGCACAACTAAGTTCACTGTACCACATATTCACCATTTCACAAGTTCCATTTTTCTGCAATATAATCTGTTCTTGTCCACTTAATCATATTATATGTTTTATATTTTATATTTTTATTTTTATGACTACTTCACTTGGTATGTATGTTTTTATTTTCAAATTGATTAAAATTGTTTATTTTTTATTCATTTATACATGAATGCAATTCTCTGTATATGTTTATTTTGAAACTGATAGGGGCGTGACTTGGCTATCCGGACGGCCCCAAGCAAGACGGGCCCATTTGGGCTTGATTCTGGATCGCGGGAATGTTCCTGTGGTAACCAAAATCGGGCCTGAGGATGGCCTGGTGTGCCCCTGCTACCCCTACTCCCATGATTTCAACCCCTCTTTTCCCCGCCACCTGACCATGGCTGGCCTGCTATGGCCTGGATTGGGCGGTGGGGACCCCCGCACCTGGCCCCTACCCTGGGGGGAAGGATCCCCAGGCCCGCTGCTTTCGTGCTGCTTAATCTACCTTTGAGGTGGAATAAGCTGCACATCTCCACAGGCCCGGCAGGATGTACAGGGCCGTGACCTGAATTGGCCCTGTATGTCCTGCTGGGCTAGCCCACCCCCACTCTGCCCTGATCCTGCCCCCTCCCACCTCCTGCCAGCTCTCCCTTCCTGATGCTCAGGATTTACAGGGGGAGCCGGAGGAGGAAACAGGCCCAGATGGCTTGCGGGGCTGCACGTCCTGCTGGGACATGCAGCCCCGCAATCGACGTCCCCGAATCGGACCCTTTTTGTTTTATTAAAGTTGCCCCTGATACAGGCATCCACTGCTGAAACACGGTTTTGTTGGGCATAATAACATCTGTTCAGATTTGTTTGTTTCCCTTGCTGTCTCTTTTGTTTGTGCTTGTGCTTTTTATGGGGGTGCCCCTTTTGTTTTTAAATCTTTTGTTGCCACTGCATACTGGTCAGAGAGTTTCAAGTTATTATCCATGATGACCTCTAAATCCTTTTCCTGGATTAAGGTTCCTAATGTGAAATCTTGCATCGTGTTTACCATAGTTTGGGTTGTTCTTCCTTTGCACTTGTCCACATTAATTTTCATCTGCCATTTGGACACCCAGTCTTCCAATTTATCAAGGTTCACTTGCAATTTTTCATAATCCTTTTAGTTTTCTTTATCAGCCATGCAATCTAAGCTATTCTTATTGATACCCCAGTCTCCCATTCTCTGTTTTTGAGGTACTTCCCAAATGTCTTTGCCAGTGGTCTGGATGTTGGGCCTCTAGCCCCTAAACCAGCTTGATATGTCCTACAATCAGCCTGGTATACTTTGGTTATCATAGCACTTCTCCTTGTTTCTGTTCCCTGTGGGCTGATTTTCAAACTGGCTGATATTTAAACACCATGATGGTTATACACGTTCAGCACCGGCATCCAGATAGTTGCCAGTGCTGAATATCTGGATAAAGCAGCGAACGCTGGCCTTATCTGGATAGTGGTGATATTCAGGCACTAACTGGCTAGGCCTTTGTGAATAAAGTCATGACATCCTTTTCATAGTCCTAATTATATCCACAAAACATATCCAGATAGGTGCCTACATGTCTTTACAAAATACTAGTATAAGTGGCAAAAATCACATCTTAAATTCAGGCACAGATATTTACACCTGATCTATGGCAGCTGTAAAGGAACACATTTAAAGTTCATTAGTATGCAAATCAATGAAGGTATTTTGTAATCAATGGCTGCACTTCCAAACTACTCCCATGCCCTACCCAGTCCATGCCCCCGGCAATGCCTAAAGCAAAGACGTGCCTTCATGTCAAAGTGCATACATTTACACTACTCGGTATTTTATAAGAGATACATATGTGTCTTAATGACTTTATAAAATTACCTTCTTATAGAAAAGGCTCATACAATGACCTCCAGAGGCACACAAATGAAAAGATGGGTGCAAATATGTGCACCTACCTTTTCATTTGTAATGTGTAATAAAATGCGTGCATGCATTACACATTCATCCATGCTCCACCCTAGCTATACCCCGGGAAGGCTGACGTGCATATGCACTATATACCCCAGTGCAATTTTATAACAACCATTTTCACAAAAGTGCATGCGATAAAAGATTCTGTATACTTTTCACTTGAGATTTTTGTAGGGAGTCAAAATAATGTCCATACAGTTGTAAATATCCCAAGCATGTGCTATTTTACTCTCCCAAGTTAAAAACACACCCAGGAAAACACTTTTAATGAAGCTGGAAGTTTCCAAGTATTCTCTCTCTGTACAGGCACCTAACAGGCCCTGCCCTGGGATACAATGTCCAGTCTTAATAACTTCATCTCTCAATGCCAACAAACAGCACAAGGGAAAATGATCCTTACATAGCTTTCACTACTAGCAGGATCAAGGGCAACAGAACTCTAATAAAGAATTTTAGAACTATGCTATCATCTAGCATTATCAACAAAATATTAAAAATAATAATAGTAAATAAACAAAATTTGGGGTTCCATTCCCATCAGGGCCCATCCGGCCCATCCGGACATCCAAATTCTGGATGGGCCAGATTTGGACTCGATTCTGCACCTGCAGGAGCTCCCGCAGAAACAGAATTGGGTGCAAAGGGCCTGGATGGGTAGGACCTGCCCCGATTCCTTGCCACTGTACATATAAAACCCTGCTCTTTACAGAAGCCTATGAGCAGACAGACAACAGTCTCCACCCGAACAGTAATGCAACTACCTCCGCCAACTCAATACCCACTCACCCCAGCTAGACATACAAGTTGAACTCGGTACCCACTAATCCCAACTAGACATACCAGCTCATTGTATAACGTTGTTAAGTACCCTCATGTTAAATGTAACCCCAATCGTGTTGTCTAAATGTTGTTAAATACCCTCATGTTAAATGTAACCATCCAATTGTGATGTGACCACTTTGATTGAAGGATAAGGTGGTATACAAATCTGTCTAAATATACCTCCCATCCCGTCTAACCCAGCCGGAGTGCCTGCATAGAGCCCCAGTGCCGTGGCATCCCATTGCCATGACACCAGGACGTCATGCAGAAGTCCCACTGCCCCTTGCTGGATTAAATGTGCTGTTTCTTGCAACCTGATCCTCAGATGGGCCTGCCAAGAAATGAGGTTGGGCTGCAGGGAACCTCCTGCTGCCACTCACCTTGGTTGGGGGTCCTGCCGCTGCCGATTCTCCTCCTCGGGGGGACTTATTTCACTTCCGAGGTGGAATAAATCCCCCATCTAACTCTGGAATCCATCCCTCCTCCACCCCACCCACACTCCTCCTTCAGCCTTCCCCCTCCCTCCCCATCTAGACTCCCCACACATCTCCCCTCTATGTGCAGGAGCTTTGGGCACAGAATCTGGCCCACAGCGTTTAGCGGGACTGTATGTCCAAACCGGACATGCTTCCCCACTAAATGCTGAATGAAATGACCACCTTGATGTATGTATTTATTTTCACTAGAGAAACTGAATATTTAAAAGTACTGTATAGTGCCAAAGCTGGTACCAAAATTCAATCTCTTTGATTTTATCAGGGCAACCTAAGCAGGTGGCCCAGTCTAGCATATATTTATGTGTTGGAGTTTATTTTCACCTCCTGTATATACTGTATAAGGGAGAAATTGATTTATTTTCCTTTTTGTCTTCATAGTTTGCCAAAGTTAGGAGATCGTCACAAGATCAATTCTTTTTGTAGGCTTTGTGCATTTGGGCTGCAGCAATCCAAGGGAGCAATACAGCATAGGAGGTGAAGTACTTTTGTCCACTAAAGAAGAGCGGGACCTAGGCGTAGTTGTGTCCGATGATCTTAAAGTAGCTAAACAGGTAGAAAAGGTGACGGCAAAAAGCTAGAAGGATGCTTGGGTGATACGGAGTGGAATGGCTATCAGAAAAATGGTGGGGACAATGCCTTTGTATCTGTCTTTGGTGCGACCTCATTTGGAGTTGGGTGTGCAATTCTGGATACCGCACCTTCAACTGGATGTGAACTGTATGGCGACGGTGCAGAGGGTTGCTACTAAGATGATTAGTAGTCTTCATTATAAAGCATATGAGGACAGACTTAGGATCTTAATATGTACACCTTAGAGGAAAGGCGGGATAGAGGTGATATGATTGAGATGTTTAAATACCCTCCGTGGCATAAATGTTCAGGGAGAGAGCCTCTTTCAATTGAAAGCAAGTTCTGCGACGAGGGGACATGGGATGAGGGTGAAGGGAGATAGATTCAGGAGTGATATGCGGAAATATTTCTTTACGGAAAGAGTAGTGGATCCGTGGAATAGTCTCCAGTGGAGGTGGTAGAGATGAGGACAGTAACTGAATTCAAAAAAGCATGGGACCAACACAGAGGATGTCTAAAGGTAAAAAGTGGACTGTTGTAGTTGTTGTTATGGAAGGACAGACTAGATGGGCCTTGTGGTCTTTTTCTGTCATCATGTTTCTATGTTTCTAAAGTGCCTTAATTGGAAATATTGACATCATGATAAGATAGTGCCTGTAGGTTCTGCTGTTACACCCTTCTGCTTAAACATGTTCCTATAAAACAAGTTCAAGAGGTTTAAAGGATCATTCTGTCATTTGGTGCATTAGCTTCTGACTTTTATATCACAAAAATTTTAATATGGAAATGGGAGTATATGGACGGATTGCTGGACATACAGTACCTTCGCCATCCTGTATGTTCTAGACCACGTTTTGACAAGGGATGATAATAAGGAGTGTTCATTGCATGTTTCCCAATAAAATAAATTTAAAAAGGGGAAGGGAAGGGAAATGCTATTCGCAATAAGAAGTGGGGGGAAGGGTAGCTGCTGGCCACCTGATGCTGGCCACATTAGGGAGGAGTAAGAAAAAGGGAGAGGAGATATTAGACTATGGGATTGAGCCTTGAGTCACCTTGGGGAGGGAAGGGGGGTTGCAGAGCTGAAGATTCTGCTATCCTTTGACTGGCCCTGGCATCATGAAATGTGATATTTGGAATATGAAAATGGTTTGGTGGATTCTGGTTATATAAGTTGTTGCTAATCAGCCTTTTCTCATATAGTGTGAAGTAGAGGTGTACATGTCCAAAAGAAAACATTGGTTCAAATGCTCATTTCAAATGCTTTTCACAATTTTTGAGCATTTCTTCATGTTCATTTCACCAATTTATTCTTTGAATGTGCATTATGTAGGTTATTTTAGAAGACCTGTTCATGGTTGCATGTCTGAAAATGGGCATAGAGACATTCAAAACATGGAGACATCCCCCGGAGCCATTTTAGAAGCATCCTTAGTGAACATCCCCGGCTTGAGGACATCTAAGTCTGAACGCGGACATGGTGTAGACTTGTGTTTGGGATGTTCCTAGAACTTGGATGTCCTCACCTGATTTCAGTAATTTCCTGGTCGTCCCAAGCCAGGTCCAAGCTTATACCTTCTTCAGATATGAATAGACATTGGAAGAGAGCTAGTTTGGTCAGCCATCTAGAAGATGTGGAGAAGGAGGTATACTCGCATCCCTTTTCTTTTTCATGCCAATAATCACTGATGAGGACTGAGGGCTCTTGTGATCATTGTCCCATGTAATTGGACATCCCCTTAAGCTAGCATGCATGCATGGATATTCTTGCTTTCCTAAGGAGGATATCTATGTGGCCACGGCAGACAGACGACCATGTCAGAGACGTCTATGTTACTAAAATTGGATGGAGACATAGACGTTCCTGGCATTTCTCAGCACATTCTGTCCTGGACATCCCCGATTGGACATGGATTTCCTTTATAAAAAGTCACTTCACATGTGTTCTAAAACTTTACTAAGGATACATATCGATTCCACATGCATTAATTCCTATGTATACATGTATATGAGTGATTTGTGCACACTTGTACTTTTTAGGCACCCAAAGGAAACAAATGCATGCTGAAAAATATAACCCATAATGTGAAGTAGGAATGAAATATGTATTCACCCTTAGTCCTAAGAAACTGAAACATGTGTTCCTAAGTTTAGAATCCAGACTGATAAATCTGTTACATGAATAGGAAGAATTGGAACCAGGTATTAAAAGCAGCTTTGAAGAGGTGAGTATTTGGGCTGAATTTGAATCTGGCAAGAGAACGAGCCTGGCACAAGTATTCAGAAAGGTTAGCATGCCCTGATATCATATTTGCCTAGTCAATATTAGAGTAATTGAACTCACCCATCATCATTATCAACCAAATCTGTTAGCTTCACTAATTGTTGTTACTATCTCATCATCTGTCTGTTCATTCTGGTCAGTATACCCAACTGCTCTTTCCTTTTCCTTCCCCTTCTCACTTTGAATTTCTGCTCATAAAGATTCTATACTGCATTTTATTTCCTGAAGAACTTTTAGCCTGTTTGACTCAGTGCCTTCTTTAACATATAGAGGGCAATGGTATGAGGGGCACCCAAGCTAATACACCTTTTAATGCACATATTTCATACCTATTTTATAGAGTAAAGCACTTGCATATGCTATTGTATAAAATAGAAAGAAAGTAGTCAAAAATGCATGTTAAATCTAGTCATGAGCATTATTTATAAAATACAAGCTCAACTGTGTGGTCCTCCCTTGCTCTGTTCAAGCAAACACGTGCAGTGAAATCACACACCATTGGCCTTACATGCATATTTATAGAACAGCAATTGCCTAGAGTATGTGCATAAAGGCTCATAAACATGTGTGAAGCACTAAAAATCCAGGATTTACAAACACCTTTTCACTTCTCCTGATAAAATCACCCCCATAGTGCCATCCTGCCACTGTTTTTTATTCTAATTTCTTGAAATGTAAATTAATGATAACTTTGGAATGGAAAAACATAAATTTCAAACACATAAGTACATCAAATTAGAAGAAATCAACAAAACACTATTAGAAACTTATGAAATTTGACCACAATAGAGGGGAAATCTAAGAACAAAAAACATAGGTAGATGGATAAAAAGAAACCAATTAAAAGCAAAAAAGATAAGAAACATAAGAAATGCTATACTAGGTCCATTGATCCCAGAATCCTGTTTCCAACAGTGGCCAATCCAGTTTGCTAGTATCTGTCAGATTCCTAAAAGGTAGAGATTCCATGCTATTTATTTCAGGGGTAAGCATTGCATTTCCTCAGTCTACTTTAATAATAGTTTAATAATAGTTTATGGACTTTTCCTCCAGGAACTTGTCCAAATATCTTAAACCCAGCTATACTAGCAGCTTTTATTACATCCTCCAGCAACTTCAAAGTTCAATTACTGTACTTATTGAGTGAAAAAGTATTTTCTCCAACTAGTCTCAAATGTGTTACATTGTAGCTTCATTGCATGTCCCCAAGTTTTTCTAAATTTTGAAGGGATAAATAACCAGTCTATGTTTACCCATTCCACTCCATTGATTATTTTACAGTTCTCTATCATATCTCTCCTCAGCTGTATCTTTTTCAAGCTGAAGAGCCCTAAGCTAAGTTCTAAATTCAGACCTGCTCCAGGCACCTGAAAGTGTTCCTTTTGGCTGAAACAAATTCTGAGGGTATAGAGAAGGCAGCACTCCTTCATCCCCAATACTCAGCACAATTGCTGAGTATTGGGAATTTGAACCAAGGCCACCCTGTTCTTAGCCCACTACTCTAACCATTAGGTTATCCTAGACATCCAACTTCTGAAATATGGTTCTGGGGATGTCTATGTAGATGCCCCACAGATGTCCATATCGGGCTCATCCACATTTGTGAAATTGTGTCTGTACCTGGATGTGCCTGAATTTTTTTTCAGATGTTTTGATTAGATGTTCCAGATTGCATTTGAACATCCCTTCTAAAATTCCCCTCCATGTGAATAACTTTGCACTTGTCCACATTAATATGATATAGAGATCATATAAGTTTAGTGATCCTGGCAACTTAATTGCAAGCATCTTCAGCATCCAGATAGCTGTTAAACTTTCCAGTGCCAACCTGCTTTTCCAGATACAGTGAGTCAATTGCAGTCAGTGTTACAGCCAGTAAGTGGGGAGGGCAAACTCCCTTTTATATGTCATAAAACAACTTAAAAGTGTTACACATAAGATTCCCTAAGGACCAAATATCCTTTAATTGCCATAATTTCCATTTTTATTGCAGTTCTCGTATGTATTTTAAAGTGGGGGTTATTCCATCCTGTTGTTTTGAGAGAGGCAGAATCTTCTGGTTGCAACCAAAGATGTTGCTTCTGCAAAGCTGTCTGGGTTGTAGTAATAACTGACAAGTTCTTATGGTCAGCAGGGAACAACATACCCAGGATCAAGTAAATGAGTACTGAAGCAACCAGATCCTGTTTCCTTTGCAATCAGATAGGATTATTTACCCATTACCTTCCATATGAATATCCACCCCTTCCAACCCCAGGTGTGCTAGATAATTACGATGGTGCCAGTATGGCTAGATAAAGGAGAAAGGGTGATACTAGATGAGCCCAATAAATTTTAAAAAGAAGGAATGGGGCATAAGAGATTCAATGAGTGAGATAGAACTTTTGGAAATGAAAAAGGCAGAAATAAGACAACAATGTACAATTCAGTAGCACAAGTAGTGTTGTCATCGATAGGTAATAGCAGTGGATATGAAACATCTCCTGGTCACTTGGCTTTTCATCTGTTGAGTACAGTATCGGTGGTAAGATATATGTGTTGGAATGGTTATACAGACCTGAGCACTGTTAGAATGAACCATGGCATTTCCATATTTATCCCTTGAGGCTGACAAACAAATCTGTCATGTTAGTTTCATTATATTGCAGCTGCCTACCATAGACCACCATTTCCATGCCATCACTACTTTTGATCTTCCCTGTATGATCTCTATGGGGTTTGTTTACTTAGCTGCGGTAGTGGCTTCTGTGCAATATCGGAGATGCAGCCCCATTGAATGGTGTCCCATCGTCATGGCACCAGGATGCCATGCATTAACTGTGCTCACTCCTGGTCCCAGAATAGCTTGCTTTCCTCACCACCTGACCCCTGAACGGACCTGCTGAGGCCGGGGTTGGGCTGTGGGGAATTTCCGGTGCCTTTCCTACCTTTGGGGGGGTGGGGGGGGGTCCATCGCTGCAGACTGCACTCAGGGTGACTTATTCCATCCCTAAGTTGGAATGAGTCACCAGTCCATTTTATCCAGCCCAGACATACAGGGCCGTGATCAGTCCTGTACTTCTGGGGTCTGGGTCCTGCCTCCGGCTTTCCCTTTCTCCTCCCCCTGCCCGACCCCTCCTGCCCCCGTCCAGAACTCCCCGCACAGTGATGAAATTCTAAAAGGCATGGGATAGACACAGAAGATCACTGCCTAGCAACAGAATGGAATCAAAACAAACAAAATTAATTTCTATTATAAATGGAGAGTGGTAACCTGCCTGGAGCAGCACATACAACTCTATAATGCTGGCACATTACTGGGCAGACTAGATGGACTATGCTGGTCTTTATCTGCCATCACTTGCTAGGTTACTATGTTAAGGATCTTGGTAGTGTGTTCAGAAAGAAGGGATGCATTTTGCTGATATTATAGAGAAAGAAATGACAGGTTTTAGTTATCAACTGGGTGTGTGCAGAGAAATAGAGAAAAGAGTTAAAGACAACCCTCAAGGTTGCAAGCTGAGGAAACAGGGGGATGGCAGTGTTATCCATAAAAAGAGAGAAAGGAGGAAGGGGGGCGTGCATTTATGGGAAAAAATAAGGAACTCCATCATGGTCATGTTCAGTTTCATATGGCGGTGGGACATTCAGGTAGCAACATTAGATAAGCAAGCTAAGATAAGGGCTGGGATTCATGGAGTAGCTTCAGGTGCAGGAGTAGCCTGGTAGTTAGAGCACTGGCTTAGTAAGCAAGAGACCATTCCTTGTAGCCTTGGGCAAGTCACTTAACCTTCCATTGCCTTGGAAGAAAGGCTTGGCAATCTACTTCCAGGCATACTACACTGGCTTCCCATAAATAGTAGAATATCATACAAAATACTCTTAACCACATTTAAACTTATCAACGGCATATCACCCTCACATCTAACCACTCTACTACATGCTCCAAAAGAACATAGAACCCGCAGACAAAACGCAACCCACTCACTAGACATAAAAAATCAATTCGAAAAACAAAAAAAAACCACAAGCTCAAGAGCATTCTCATATGCAGCCCCACCCCTATGGAATAAACTCCCACTAAGCCTCCGCAAAATAAAGGATCTCAAGACATTCCGGAAAGAACTAAAAACATATCTGTTTAAAGAACACTTTATAAATCCTAATGAACCCCCCTCATCCCCCTCACCACACTCCATAAAAATCCTCCCTAACCACAGATCAAAAAAGCCTCAAACCTCAACACACTTAGGAAAAAAACAACCCTTAAAAACCCACAATTAATAATTGACTAATGTAAATATTTGACTGATGTAAATAGTTAAAGCAGTTGTATAATTACATGTTCCATGTTATTGTTCATGAAAAGTTAATGTACATAGTTTGAAGAAAATACGATGTTCCATGTAAAACCATGTTCATTATGTTAATTGTAAACCGTTCATTATGTTAATTGTAAACCGCCTTTGATCTTGGGAAAAAGCGGTATTGAAGAAAAGCATAAATAAATAAATAAATAAAATAAAAATACTGCCAAGAAAACCCAAGAGCAGCTAGGTCACCAGGAATCAGCACTGATTTGAAGGCACACATTGAATTTCCAGGTGCAGAGAGGCAAATTTGAGAATCATCATTTTAAAGATGGTACTGAAAACCATGGGAAGAAATTAGGGCACCAAGTGAGTGCATATAGAGAGAAAAGAAAAGGACCCAAGACAGAGCCCTGAGGTACACTGCCTAAAAGTGGGATAGCAGTGGAGGAAGATCCACCAGAAAATACACTAAAAGCATGATGGAAGAGATAAAAATAAAACAAAAACAAAATAGAGACTCAAAATACAAGCAAGAACAAAAGCAAATCCAAGCAAAAAAATTCAAAAGCAGCAGATACTGTAGGTCAAAAAGAATGAGGATCAAATAAAAGCCTTGGATTTGGCCAGGAAGAAGTCACTGGAGACTTTGGGAAGGACTATTTCTGTATAATGTAGAGAACAAAAGCCAGATTACAATGGATCCACAAAGGCTTGAGAGGAAAAGAAAGTGGCAGTGAACCACTAGTTTGGATGTGAAAGGGAAAGGGGAGATGGGCCGATAACACAGGTACACTAAAAAAAATTTTTTTTAAACTGCCTCTAATGTTTCGATTGATTTTTACGTTTTTTGGTGCGCTGAATCCAAATCTGGTAACCAATTTGCTCCATCACGTACAGATTTTTTGCTACATTGGGTTAGCAGTTTGAGGTGAACGTTTCAGATTGAGTGTGATCGAGATAAAAGTTTCTTGGATGAATTCTTTATACCAATTGTTTAGTAGTTATTCAAATAAGAATAAAGAAAATTGTAACAAGGCAGCACATAAGAATAGAGTAATGTCAACAAAACACACTGTGATGGTAGCAAAATTGTCTGCACTTAAAACAGCCACATAGATGTGCACAAACATTGAGCATATAAGAGCGAGGTTAGACACAAAGCAAAGCAAAGAAATGTGCAAAAAATGTTGTACAGGTATGTATGTAAGAATAGAAAACGCAAACCGCACCATTGCAATACATGAAGACAAACACCCGATGGTGTGAAAATAAAATTCTAATAAATGAGATCTGACACTGTGGTAATAACTAGCAAATTTTTATTTCAAAGTTTAGTAAAAACACGATATTTGTCAACACAGTTTAGATTTTAAAGTCATTCTTGGGTCAATCAATCTCCTGGTGGGCCCGTTTCTTTCCCCCGAATGCTTCTCTTGGTGCGCTGCTTGGCGTATTTTTCATCTGGGGTTTCCCGCAGCAGCAACCAGCAGAAATCAGCCATCATAGTGGTGTTCCATCTTCCTTGGTACCTTCTCTCTGCGTCCTTGATGTCCTGGTGAAACCTTTCACCTTGTTCTTCACTGTACGCCCCCAAGTTTTCGGGAAAGTAGTTCACATGGGAGTGCAAGAAATGGACTTTCAGGCTCATGTTACAGCCTTGTTCTTTGAAGGCATTGAGCATCCTGGCAACAATATCCTTATAGTTCTCATCCCACCTGTTCCCCAAGAATTTGAGAACAACATCCTTGAAGGAATCCCAGGCTTCTTTTTCCTTCTCAGACATCGTTTCAGCGAATGCTCCATCTGAAATGAGTTTCCTTATATCAGGGCCAACAAACACTCCTTCCTTTAGCTTTGCTTCAGAAAGTCGGGGGAACTTTGAGCAAAAGTACCGAAAGCACTCACCATCTTTTGGAAGGGACTTGATGAATTGCTTAATGAGACCCAACTTAATGTGGAGAGGTGGTAATAGAATTTTATCACGAGGTACCAAGCTCTCATGAAGAACATTTTTCTCACGGGTCTCAAATACTCCCAAATTGGCCAGTCTTTTTTCCCCCAGTGTAGGTCGCGGGCCCGGCTATCCCACAAGCAAAGGAAGCAGGGATATTTGGTGAAACCAGATTGCTGCCCTAATAGCATGGATAGAATTTTAAAGTCTCCACAAATCATCCACTTATGCTCATCATAACGAATCTTCTGAAGAATCAGGGCCAAATTCTCGTATTTTTCTTGGAGAATAACAGAGTGAGCAATAGGAACTGAAGCGAATGTGTTGCCATTATGAAGAAGAACACCTTTTATGCTGTCTTTTGACCAATCAATGAACAGCCGCCATTCAGCAGGATCATACTTGAGTTTAAAACTTTTCCATCACTCCGTATATATCGTTGCAAAATACCAAATCTTCCTCTTTGCTGAAATACTTCAAAAATTGTGTCTCGCGGTTGCGGTACCAATAAAAAGTTGTTCCTGGTGACAATAGATTTTTCTGTTTAAGCCGAGAACCTAGCAGTTGGGCAGCATCTTTTGGGAGTCCTAAATCTCGGACTAAATCATTCAATTCAGCTTGAGAGAAAAGTTCAGGTTTCGGATCTGGTTCAGTTTCAAACTCGGAAGTACTGGACTCATCGGGAAAAGCCATCTGATGAGTCTCATCATGATCAGAACCGTCCACACAAATATGATCCAAAGATTTTGGTGGTTCAGGCACAGGTACTTCGTTGCTATGAGGCATAGGCCTAATTGCTGAGGGAAGGTGTTGGGGGTAACTTATTACGTTCTTATTTTTTAAGTTGTATCCCTTCACAATGCAAGAGCAAAAATAGCAGTCACTGCTGTGGTCTCTTTGTTCACGCGCCACATCATAGGTATTCCGAAACGAAATGCTTCTTTTTACCTTTCATCCATAAGCGTAGATCATCCTGACATGTCTTGCCCATTTGTGAGGAGCCCACGGTTTGTCTTGATCGCCTAACTTCAAACCGAAATAGGCGAAATATACTTTTTTAATAAATGCAGAAATGTTCCTCTGCCGCTTTTTCACGGTATATTCCCCACAAATAAAACAAAAATTGTCCGGAGAGTTGACGCAACCTCTGGCTCTGTGAGCCATCACAAATACACAGCACTGCAAACTACAACTGTAGTGAACCACTTCGGAATAAAGCTGGATTACGACTGAGCAAACAAAAGGTAATAATGAACTTGCAAGAAACTGAATTTGACAGGAACGTTCATGTCGCAACCACCGTGTTTGAGCGAGCGAACGAGGCGAGGCGAACAGGAAAGAACATGCGCCAGCGCGAGTACTGGATTTAGCCCCCCGCCTCCCAATCGTCCTGTTAATGTATAAAATGAATACAAAACACTCTAAAATATCATGAGGGAGTGTTTCTAGTTAGTTAACCATTACAACCTCTATTTTGGGCCAAGAAAATAAACTGAAGTCGGCTACAAAAGAAATTATGTGAACATTCCTTATGTGGGTAAGAAATCTAATTTTGCAAGAAAACGTGACGTGATGGAACATTTTGGCTATTTTTCCTGGATTCAGCACCCCAAAATCTATAGGAATCAGTTGCAAAACTGGAGGCAGTTTTTTGGTAGTGTACTTGTGTTATAATTGAAAGATCAGTGAGGGTCTAGTGAAGGTGTTTTTTTTTTTTTTTTTTTAGATTTATTATTTATAAATTATATATAATTTGCTACATCCAGCTAAAATAATATGAATGAAGGGAAAAACAATGGATTATAACATGACCAGCAAAACAAGCTAGAAAAACATCAAATAGCCTTAAACAAAAATCAAGATTCATGTCATCCATATCATTTAGTCCCCTATACAATAGGAAATAGTAGGGGCGTATTAGGTAACATATGCAAAATCAGCACCTCAGTAATTATAAAGTAGACGAAACAGGTAAAGACTTAAGTGTCAGCCATATGGGATGTCTTGGAAACGTCTACCACAATTTCCTCCCTAGCCATTAAGAACTCATTGAGCTGTCTAGGTTCAAAGAAAACATAACTTTTTTGCTTATAAACCACATAACATTTGGCAGGAAATTTCAGAAGAAAAGTTGCACCCAGAGCTAAAACTCTGGGGCGAAAAGCCAAAAGACTTTTCCTTCTCATCTGCGTAACTCGTGAAAGATCAGGAAAAACTCAGACTTTAGAACCTAGAAATTCTACATTGATATTCTTAAAATACAATCGAAGTATAAAAAATAGTGAAGGTTTTTTGAGGGGAACTATAACCACAGCAAGATTGAAGGCTTCATGAACAGTGGCAGTGGAAAGTGAGTGGTTGAGAGAAGGGAGAGATAGAGCTCAGTAGCTGGGTGAGAATGGGATCAGAGGAGCAGGTAGTGAGGTTAGAGGAGGAGAGAAGATGTGAAGCTTCCTCCTCAGTGATTTTAGAAAAGGAAGAAAAGGTGACAGAGGTTGAAGAAGGATTTGATAGTGAAGAGAGGGAGGAAGAAATGAAGGTGGCCCTGTGGAGACCTCAAGACTAATCTTGTGAACCTTCTCATTGAAGTAGTCAGTCAAAGTTTGGGAAGGAAGGGTAAGGGTGGAAAAACTTTAAGGAGATAGTTGAGCATTGCAAAGAGATGGTGAGGGTTAGAGGCAAGAGATTTAGTCAGTTGGACATAGTACTCTTGCTTGGCAAGTGCTATGGCAGACTGGAAAGAATTTAGCATAAATTTGAAATGTAGGAAAACAACATGGATATAGGATTTAAGCCAAAGGTGCTCAGCAGAGTGGTGCAGGAATGTAGGTAGTGGATTTTTAGAGGTCAGCCAAGACTGAGGTACAGTATGCCTCATAGGGCATGGAATGGAAATAGTGAAACATCCAAAAAGGAGGAGAGTATAGTGTTATAGGAAGATACCCCTTGTCAACAGACTCAGATGGCATAGTGGAAGAGAGGGGAGATAAGACAGGAATGGAGAGAATAGAGGGGTTAATAACCTGAAGATTCCTAAATATGTGATGGAGATAGAATGAGCAGTTGGAGAAGATAAAGTTAAGGAGTGGCTATGCTGGTGATTAGGGACAGTCTAACACAGCCTCCTAGACAATTCTCACATTTTTTTTTATCATTTAGTCTTATCTTCTCTTGGTAATGTAATGCCCTCTTTCTAGGGCTTCCTGCTACCATGAACAAAGCCCTCCAGATTTTATAAAATCAAAGCATAAGGATCATGTAACTTCTTTGTTACATTGACTGCCTATTACTGTGAGGTATAAATTCAAAATACTGTTAATAATATTTGAACATTGGTAATGATGACATTTTTGTCTTTGTCTGTTTGTATTTATAGGCATCATCTGGTCAAAACCTTGAAATTGCAGGACCAGAATTTACTTGAGGTTTCTTCACTGTTAGTGGCCACTTGCAAACATGTCTGCTCAATTATTGGTCTGCAGTTATGGGATCAGCTGCTGAAAGGGTTTCATGCTGTGATGGATTTGACAGACTTCTCTAATGGATTCAAAACATGATTGTAAGGATTCTTTAAAATTACTACTACTATTACTACAACTGAACATTTGTATGGGCTACAAGACTTACGCAGCACTGCACAAACACATGTAAGAGACAGTCCCCGCTCATCAGAGCTTACGATCTAGTCAAGACAGACAACACAGAAGCTGTAGACATGGGATACATCTAGGGGGAATGGTAAGGAAACACAAAGGGGATCAGGTGAGTCAAGATCCAAAAGCAGCAGTGAACTGTTCCCTCTAAGCTGTGCGCGTGTGCGCGTGCACACACCTCGCCGAGCGAGCGCACATACTTTACAACAGAGCGCACAAAAATTACGGCTCTGATTCTGATAGAAAACAACACAGACGTCTTAAAATTTAAAAGTTTTATGATTGTAATTACTAGAAATTTTCCGCTTCATTTAGTAATCGTCTATTTTCATTTAATTTTGATTAAAATCAATGTGGTGTACATACTGTATTCTGACGTGTAGTCAAATTTTAAAGTATATAACTCCGAGTGTCATTATGTGGTGCACAAAAATTTAACCTTCCTTCAAAAGCTGCACACAGCTGATATTTTATGCGCACACAGCCTACAGAAAATTAGAGGGAACATTGCAGCAGTGAAGAGGTGAGTTTTTAGCCTGGATTTGAAAAGGATCAGAAAACATACTTGAAATACAGACTCAGGTAGTATGTTCCAGGCAAGCAATTTGCCAGAAGAGCGGAGTTCCTGAGGAGGAGTGTAGGGAGAGATAAAAGAGGAGCTGCAGAATAAATGCACTTATAGGTCAGCAGGAGAAGTTTGAACTGGATGTGGAAATGGTTAGGGAGCCAATGAAGTGACTTGAGAAGAGGGGTAATATGTATGAACGTGATGAGGCTGGCGGAAGATTAGTTGTGCAGCAGAGTGTTGAACAGATTGAAGGGGACAGAGATGATTCAGAGGGAGACCAACAAGGAGTATGTTACAATAGTCAGGATGAGAGGTGACTAAAGAGTGTCTTAATAATGTGTTCAGAATGGAATGGGCAGATTTTGTTGATGTTATAGAGAAAGACATGGCAGGTCTTAGCTATCAGATGGATGTTTGTGGAGAAGGAGAGAGGAGTCAAAGATAACCCCAAGGTTGTGAATCAAGGAAACAGGGAGGAGTAGAGTTATCCACAGACTGAGAAAGGAGGAAGAGGAGAGGAGTTTTTAGGGGGAAAAATAAGAAGCTCAGTTTTGGCCATGTTCAATTTCAAGTGGCGGTGAGACATCCAAGCAGCAATGTCAGAAAGGCAGGCAGAGATCCGAGCCTGGATTGCCAGAGAGATTTCAGGTGTAGAGAGGTAGATCTGTAAGTCATCAGCATAAAGATGAAAGCCATGGGAAGAGATGAGTGCACCCAGGGACTGGGTATAGAGAGAGAAAAAGAGTGGACCCAAGACAGATCCTTGGGGTACACCAACTGAGAACAGGATAGCAGCAGAGAATGATCCACCAGAACAAATACTGAAAGAGCAATGGGAAAGATAAGAAGAGAACCAGGATAGTACAGAGCTCTTAAAACCAAGCGAGGACAAGGTATCAAGGAGAAGATTGTGGTCAACAGTGTCAAAAGCAGCAGAAAGTCAAGAAGGATGAGGATTGAGTAAAGGCCCTTGGATTTTGCCAGGAACAGGTCACTGAAGACTTTGACAAGAGCCATTTCAGTAGAATTTAAAGGACAAAAGCCAGATTGTAAAAGATCTAGGAGGGCTTGAGAGGAGAGAAAGTCAAGGCAATGGCAGTAAACCGCACATTCAAGTAATTTAGAAACAAAGGATGCAGGTATATTGCTGTTGATCTCTTTAAATTTTATTTCCTAAGGATCATATTTCAATTTTGTATTTATTGTGGTGTTTGTGTTCTATGTTTTATTTGTATTTTATTATTCATGTTTGCAGTACGTCATCATCCAGAATTTAATGATGGATGGCGTATAAATGTTAATAAATCAAATTATTATTACTACTACTACTGATCATTTGAATAGCACTGCAAGACATATGCAGTGCTGTACAGACACATGTATAAGATGATCCTTCTTCATCAGAGCTTACAGACAACACAGCAGCTGGGGATGGGGATATATCTAGGGGAATGGAAAGGAAACACATAGGCCACTAAGCTGATCAGGATCCAAAAGAGGCCTCAAAGAGGTGAGTTTTCAGCCTGGATTTGAAAAGGGCCAGAGATGAAGCCTAAAGTACAGACTCAGGTAGTTTGTTCCACGCATAAGGAGCAGTAAGGTAGAAGGGTCGAAGTCTGGAGTTGGCAGTAGAAGGGCACATACGTATAGAAGCAATCTGCCAGAATGGAGTTTCCGAGGAGGACTGTAGGGAAATATTTATTTATTTATTTATGTGCACTTATATACCGCCTTTCCTAGATCAAAACGGTTTACAGAAAACTCAAAAATTGAATTATAACGTATATGCATTACAAGGAACGTTGAACATATGGGTATATAAAAGATATAAAAGAAGAATGGTAGTGAGGAGCAGCAGAATGAGTACACTAATAGGTCAGTAGTAGATGTTTGAACTGGATATGGAAATGGATAGGAAAACAATGAAATGACTTGAGAAGAGGGGTTTTATGAGCATATTAAGGATGGCAGAAGATGAGATGCGTACCTGAGTTTTGAACAGATTGAAGGGGGGAGAGATGATTCAGAGGGAGAACAGCAAGAAGGAGGTTGCAATAGTCTAAACGGGAGATGACTGAAGAGTGGATAAGGGTCTTAGTAGTTTCTTCATTAAGGAAGGGGTGAATTTGCTGATATTATAGAGAAGAGACAGTTTTAGCTGTCAGTTGGATGTAGGTAGAGAAGAGGAGGGAGGAGTCAAAGATGGACCTAAGGTTGCTAGTTGAGGAAACAAGGAGGAGTAGAGCATTATCCACAGAGACTGAGAAAGGAGGAATGGGGGAGATTGGTTTAGGAGAAAAATAAGAAGTTAGGTTTTGGACAAGTTCAATTTCAAATGCCATTGAAACATACAGACAGCAATGTCAGGCAGGCAGAGATCTGGGCCTAGATTGGCAGAGAGATTGCAGGTGTATAGAGGTAGATCTGAGAGTCATCAGCATAAAGATGGTACTGATGAGAGGAGATGAGTGCACAAAGGGATTGGTTATATAGAGAGAAAAGGAGTGGACCCAAGACAGACCCTTGGGGTATACCAACTGAGAGCGGGATAATAGAGGAGGAGGATCATAAGAACATAAGATATGCCATACTGGGTCACGCCAAGGTCCATCAAGTCCAGTATCCTGTTTCCAACAGTGGCCAATCTAGGTCATAAGTACCTAGCAGTTTCCCTAAAAGACACAGGTTCCGCAATGCTTGTACTGGGTCAAGCAGTGGATATTCTACGTCCCCTTTAATAATGGTTTATGGACCTTTCCTCCAGGAACTTGTTCAAACCTTTTTTAAACCCAGCTACACTAACAGCTTTTACTACATCCTCCGGTAACAAATTCCAGAGTTTGATTACACGTTGAGTGAAAAAATATTTTCTCTTATTAGTTTAAAGTTTACCCTGTAGCTTCATTGCATGTCCTCTAGTCTTTCTACATTCTGATGACATAAACAATTGATCTATGTTTACGTGTTCCACTCCATTGATTAATTTATAGACCTCTATCATATCTCCCCTCAGCCGTCTCTTTTCCAGGTTGAAGAGCCCTGACCTTTTTAGCCTCTCTTCATAGGGATATCTTTACATCCCCTTTACCATTTTGGTGGCTCTTCGCTGTACCTTTTCTAATAACGCTATATCCTTTTTAAGATATGGCGTCCAGAATTGCACACAATATTCAAGGTGTGGTCACACCATGGAATGATACAGAGGCATTATAATATCCTTTGTTTTATTTTCCATTCCTTTACTTATAATACCTAGGATTCTATTTGCTCTCTTGGCCATCACTGCACACTGGGCGGAGGATTTTAACATGTTATCCACGATGACGCCTAAATCATTTTCCTGGCTGGTGTTTGCTAATGTGCAACCTTGCACCGTGTAACCATATTCTGGATTGTTCTTTCCTAGGTGCATAACTTTGCACTTGTCATCTGCCATTTGGATGTCCAGTCTTCAAATTTATCAAGATCCTCTTGCAATTTTCCAGAATCCTCATGGGTTTTAACAACTTTAAATAGTTTTGTGCCATCTGCATATTTGATAACCCCACTCGTTATTCCCTTTTCCAGGTCATTTATGAATATGTCAAAAAGCAGCAGACCCAGCACAGATCTCTGGGGTACTCCACTATTCAACTTTCTCCATTGGGAAAATTGGCCATTTAGCCCTACCCTCTGCTTTCTGTCAGTTCCTGATCCACAATAGTATACTGCCTCTTATCCCATGACTTTTTAGTTTTGCAAAAGTATCTGATGAGGGACCTTGTCAAAGGCTTTCTGAAAGTCCAGTTACACTATATCAACCAACTTACCTTAGTCTATCTGTTTATTCACACCTTCAAGAAAACATAACAGATTAGTAAGACAAGATCTTACTTGTTTAAAGCCATGTTGGCCATCCCCCATTAAGCCATGACTATCTACATCTTCAGTAATTTTGTTCTTTATGATGGTTTCTACCATTTTTCCCGGTACTGACGTCAGGCTCACCAGTCTGTTGTTTCCCGGATCACGCCTGGAACCCTTTTTAAAAATAGGTGTTACAGAAGATTTTAATGATAGTTCACAGATTACTAATAAGCACGTCTGCAATCTCATATTTCAGTTCTTTCAACACTCTTGAATGTATACCATCCAGTCCAGATGATTTGCAACTCTTCAGTTTATCAAATAGTTGTAATACAGCTTGCCAGTATATCAATATTTCTTTCAATTCTTCCACAGTATCACCTTTAAATACCATTTCAGTCATGGGTAACATCCCTACATCTTCCTCAGTAAAGACCGAAGCAAAGAATTCATTCAGTCTCTCCACTATGGCCTTGTCCATACTTAGTGCCCCTTTTACCCCTCCATCATCTAATGGTCCAACTCACTCTCTCACAGGTGTTTTTGCTATGAATGTACTTGAAAAGTCTCTATTACACGTTTTTGCTTCCACAGCAAGCTTCTTCTTAAATTCTCTCTTTGCCTGCCTTATCAATGCCTTGCATTTAAACTTGCTAGGGCTAGTGCTGTTTCCAGCTTTTGTCATTTGGCTCTTTTTTTTCTATTTCCTGAAACATGCTTTTTTTGCAACAATAGCCTCTCTGACCTCACCTTTAAATGATGCTGGCAGTTTTTTGGACTTCCTTCCACTTTTCTTAAAGCATGGAATACAACTGGTCTGGGCTTCCAAACTAGTATTTTGAAACAACACACAAGCTTGATGTAAGTCTTTAACCTTTGCAACTGCTCCTTTTAGTTTTTTCTTAACTAGTTTCCTTGTTTTATTATAGTTTCCCTTTCGAAAGTTAAAAGGTAGTACTGTAGATTTCCTTACCATCCCTCCTCCATTGATTAAATCAAATACAATCATGCTATGATCACTGTTGCCAAGTGCCCCAACACTCTTTATTTATTTTATTTAATGTTTTTCTATACCGCACTATTCGGCATCAGCGCGGTTTACAAAGAACAAGTTTGAACAATGTGGAACAGCCATACACTGAACTTACATAAAACAGGGAAATTAAACAAGGATAACAGGTAAACTTTATACATAATAAATAAAAGGGGAATTTAAACATGGCTAGCAGGTGAATTTTATACAATATATACAAAAGGGGTTTGCATCATAGTTGAGTTTATGATACATGCCCTAAAGGGGCTGGTTGGATGAGGTGGAGAGTTATCACAGGAGATTGGTTAGGTGAAGTTGGATTGAGAGACTGGATTGAGAGACTCTTATCTCTTGCACCAGATCTAGTGTTCCACTGAGGACTAGGTCCAGAATGGCTTCCCCTCTGGTTGGTTCCTGAACCAGCTGCTCCAAGAAGCGGTCATTTATTTTATCTAGAAACTTTGTCTCCCTAAAAAGTCCTGCCGTGATACTGACCCAGTCAATTACAGGGTAATAGAAATCGCTCATTATTATTACTGTGCTGTAACTTTTGTTAGCTTCCATGATTTCTTGAGTATTTCATCATCCATATGTTCATTCTGGCCAGGCGGTTGATAGTACACTCCCACTGCCATCCATAGAGATTCTACAGCAAATTTTGTTTCCTGCAAAACTTTAATCCTTTGTGACTCAATGCCCTCTCTATCAGAGAGTGCAACCCCTCCACCAATTTAATCAGCTCTATCATTGCAATATAGTTTGTACCCAGGTATCACTGGTTGTACTCCTTCCACCATATCTCTGAGATACCAATCATATCTAACCTCTCATTTAATGCTATATATTCTAACTCTCCCATCTTATTTTTTAGACTTCTAGCATTTGCATACAAGCTTTTTAGAGACTGTATTTTATTCATATTAATCTGGCTGTCGGTAGGCAGGGATAATTTGGAATCTTTAAGCTCTGTTTGCTCCATACTCAAGGGCATTTGAACTACTTTTGTCTTTATTGGAACCTCTCTGCTGATATACCCTAACTTCATTCTTTTGGTAGTATCCTTCAAGGATACATTGTTCCGAACCATGCCCTCTTAAGCGACTGTCGACTCCATCTCCTTTTTAAAGGTTAATGCCAGCAGCCTGGTTCTATCCCGGTTAAGATGAAGTCCATCCCTTTGGAAGAGCCCCTCCTTTCCCCAGAATGTTCCCCAGTTCCTAATAAATCCAAAACCCTCATCCTTGCACCATTGTCTCATCCATGCATTGAGACTCTAGAGAATGCTACCCTGGAAGTTCTGGATTTCAACTTCCTACTTAAAAACCTAAATGTAGCCTCCAGAACCTCCCTACCACATTTTCTTATGTCATTGGTACCAACATATACCAAGACAGCAGACTCCTGCCCAGCAGTATCTAAGACCTTGTCTAGGTTTCGCGTGAAGTCTGCCACATTCACACCAGGCAGGCATGTTGTCAGGTGATTCTCATGTCCACCAGCCACCCAGCTATCTACATGTCTAATGATCGAATCACCAGCTATAACGGCTGTCCTAACCCTTCCATCATGGGCACATGACCCTGGAGAAACTTCCTCGGTATGAGAGGGTTTTACATCACCTGGAGAACAGGTCCTAGCTATAGGAGCACTTCCTGCCACACCATGGTAATGTTCTCCTGTCACGTGACCTCTCTCCTCCATGACAACAGGGATGCTGCCAGACTAGACGTGGGATTTAGGACTATATCCCTGTAGGTCTCGTCTATGTACCTCTCTGTCTTCCTTATATACTCCAAGTCTGCTACTCTAGCCTCCAGAGATCGGACTCATTACCATAGAGCAAAGAGCTCCTTGCACCCAGTGCACATGTAAGACCCCTCACCAACTGGGAGAAAATCATATATGTGACACTCAATAAAAATACTGGAAAGCCCCCATCCTGCTACTGGACTGCTGTCTGCATTTTAGTTTTAAGGTTGTGTTTAGCTATTTAAGTTCTTTACTTACTAAGGGTTGCTAGGGATACTTATTCAGTACTAATAAAACTATACCTAACACATTTAATGTACTTTATTCACCTGATGCTTAATTAATCTCAGGTCCTTTATGTATGCCTGATGAGGACAAACAGCTTCACCTGAGAGTGAATATGTCACCTGCTTTCTTTTAAAAGGTTTAAGCACCTATAAAGATCCGGCCGCGACTTTAAATGCGGCCGGGCACAGGCGGGCGCTGGCGGGCCGAGGGTTAACCTCGGGGGGGGGGCGGGCGGCGCGGCAGGCTACAAAAAGGCCGGCAGAGCCGTTGCTCGCCCTCTTGACCCCCCCCCCGCACGGCCGAACAGGAGACGATCACGATCCGATCTGATCAACGTGGAGAGCCGCCGCAGCAATCCCGACGATCAACACATGGAGAGCCGCACAGCGATCCATAGCATCTCACCCCTGTCATGGACACGTGGAGAGCTGCCGCAGTGATCCACAACATCCAGCGAGGTGCAGAGGCGCGGGGGGCTGGTGGAGCACGAGCCAAGAAGCAGCGTGCGAACGGAGGCAGGATCAGTGAGACACATCGGATTGGCCAAGGGATTGTAGCGAGGCAGGAGGGAGGGAGGGAGGGAGGGAGGGGGGGAGGTGGGGGATCGAACAGTAGCCCAATAGATGGCAGGGCAGAGTTGTGGAAGAAGGGATCCGAAGTATAGAGGTTACACAGAGCGGACTTCGCAAGAGCAGAGGTGGGGGTCAGACCGTAGCACGTAGCACGGGGCTACGACTGCATGGAGGGGCCCCGATGGCATGGCAGAGTAACAGGGCAGGCTGCAGAAACCCATGCTACAAATAGCAAAGGAGAAAGAAGGGAGTGACAAGGTGGTCCCGGTCGGACGCCTGGTTTCCCCCGACGTTCCTGGACCCTGACGGGGGGGGGGGGAAAGGGTGAATGCAATGGGACACTGAAAGGGTTGGTGAAGGCAACGGGAACTCATCAGCCTTTGCAGGAAAAGCATGGTGCGGGCTACGGTGGATAGAGCACCAATATGGAAGCAAATAATAATAATAATTTTATCTGGAGACTAACGCTGGAACGCAATGGGGTTTCTTTAACCCATCGGGGCTCGTGCATGCTTTCCTGCTTGGTCTTATATAAATCTTTTTAGGATGTGATGTTCCTTACCACATGCTATGGCTGCCATTTAGTGGCCTAAAATAGGTACTAAGCGGACAAAATTGTGATGAGGGTGAAGTGGATATTGATGGAGTATTAGGCTCACATGTACCTTTCCTCAGACACACGTGGTCCCAGGGGTTTACACGGAGGACAAAAAAAATAATAATAATAAAATATATGTATATACAGGAAGAAATATATATTGGCATATACATAAATATATTTATAGGGATGTATAGTAAAAAAAAAAAAAAAAACGTATAGCTGCTCATATATGCATATATATGTCCATAAAAGCAGATGGTGGGAAGAAAAGGTAAGAGCGATGGTGACACGTCAACTTTCTGTGTTCTACCGGTACAGCTTTAATGTGCATGCCTATCCCTTCCTGTCCCTCCCATAGTATTGTGTGCAGGCAGGTCAACATGCCGCGAAGGGCAGCGAAGGGCGGAGACCGGAGCCAGGGGAGACATCACGGCCTGGAAGGCGCAAGCCGGGGTCAGAACGCCGTGGGGAGAATGACACGCGGTGCTGCGAAACGGGCACCTGCAAAAGAGACCAAAAGAAAAGCCAGTGGCGGAGACGGTTCGCGCAGGAGCCGCGCAGCTAAGAATTCGCGATTAGACACTACGCAACCGCAGGGACAATCGGCATCAAATCCGGAGCTGGAGGAGCTGCCGGGGCTCATATGTGAACAGGTAGATCAGCACGGCTTGAGCGCTTTCAAGCAATGGCTGGAAGCAGCTAGCGGGCGGCAAGGCGAACCACAGTCCGCGGCCGACAGCGCGCCAAGCATCACCTCGTCAGGTGGTGGCAACACACCTCACCCCAGCCCAACACCATGTGACAGCGTACCCAGCACCAGCACTGCAAATGGAGGCGGGGCACCGCTCAACTCAGCGGTCCAAGGTAAGCCCGCGGACAACAGAGTGGCATTGGCAGGATTGTCCTCCTCGTCATCGGAGGAAACAGGCTCGGATGACGAGGGAGGCATTTCACTGGCAAGCGCCATGCACACCATATTGAAAGCCTGTAAAAAGAAAAATAGTAGACCACACAATGAGGGACGGTTAGCAAGGGTGTGGGACGGGCAGAGTGCGACATGCACACAAACAACTGACAACGGGAAATCCGTGCCCTCCGGGTCGGCGCCAACAGCTACGCTAATGAGCCCAGTGGCGGTTAGCGGAGACCCGCGTTGCGGGGTTAGCTCTCTAGCCAGCGCGGTGCCCAGAAAACTAAAAAAAAAGAATTTGGCGTAGGGAGTATATTGATATATTTTCGCTACTGATCAGGGATCAGGATGGCACAATAATAGAGGGCAAGGAAAAGGACAATAAGGGGGAGAGGAAGCCAAAAATTGTGAAATCCATAAGTAATTGGGTTTCGGATTTCCATATTTTTATGAGCGTGGTCCTTGAGCGTGAGCCGGAACTGAGCCAGTATCTAATTAAATACTTGGATGCGATAACACAGGCACACAAGCGGCTAGGGGGTTGGGCTTGGCTGAACTACGATGTCAAGTTCAGGCAAAGCCTAGCTGAAGACCCAACCATGACCTGGCAGCACAGGATCGTGGATCTCTGGATAGAGGAGATGTCACCCAACAGACCGTACTGTCAGGAAGGGTCCTTTCAGTCCTTTCCGGCGCCACAGTGGCGGCCAGCCCCCCAGACGAACGGGCGTAAGGCATGCCGCCAATTCAATGCGGGGAGCTGCACATGGCGGCCTTGCAAATTTCGGCATGCCTGTTCTAACTGCGGGGGGAAATCATCCAATCACTGCCTGCCGCACCGGCAGAGACAACAAATCCTTTCGTCCGGGGCAACTACGAGGAGGCGATGGCCATGGCCCCAACCCCCATCAGGCTTGATCGCATGCGACCTTGGCTACGCGCATACCCGTGCCAGACGATGCTCTCAGTATCGAGAGCAGCTTCAAATACGGCTTCAGGATCCCGGTTGCCACCAACCCAATGGTGCAAGGAATATGCAATGCCCCATCAGTTAATAAGTTCAATAAGGTAGTACAAAAAAAATTGCTAAAGGAAAAAGAGCTAGGGAGGGTGGCAGGCCCATTTAAGACCCCACCCCTTGAGAAATTGGTGCTGTCCCCGCTGGGGATCGTGCCTAAGAAGGAGCCAGGCAAATTCCGCCTGATACACAACTTATCATACCCCGAGGGGGGCTCAGTGAACGATCAAATCGATCCGGCGCTATGCTCGGTGAGATATTCAACGATCGACCACGCTATAGATATCATAAAGAAACGGGGCCATCAGGCGAACCTGGCAAAGGCGGATATCGAGTCAGCCTTTCGACTCCTTCCGGTCCACCCTGAGTCCTTTGTTCTGCTGGGTTTCACGTTCAATGACGATTATTACTTTGATAAATGTTTGCCCATGGGTTGCTCGATATCGTGCGCATATTTCAAGCAATTCAGCACATTCATACACTGGGTGGTAGCGGATATCGCAGGGTCAGGTGCGCTGGTGCACTACCTGGACGATTTCCTCTTTATTGGAAGTGACCGGCAGGACTGCCAAAGAGTACTCGGGGTCTTCGAGCGAGTAGCCGAGAGCTTCGGCATACCGCTGGCCTGCGACAAGACCTGTGGGCCCGTGGAGACCATCACCTTCCTAGGCATTGAGCTAGATGTAGCAAAGCAGCAATCACGCCTCCCCGACGACAAAATAAATAAATTGAGAACCGCCATTCAGGATATACAGGCCCGCAAAAAAACGACCTTGGAGCAATTCCAGTCGATGCTGGGCCTGTTATGTTTCGCATGCAGGATCATGCCCATGGGGCGGGTCTTCTGCCGTCGCATGGCAATGGCGACGAAAGGGATTCGGAGGAAACACCATAAGATCAGGATCACGAAAGGCATCAAGGAGGATCTGTACATGTGGGAATTCTTTTTGAAATCCTTCAATGGGCTGACTTTCTGGCAAGAACTGCCCGTGTCGAACGAGGACATTGACCTGTTCACCGATGCCGCCGGTAGTGCGGGATTTGGGATTTACTTTAAAGGAGCGTGGTGTGCAGAGGAGTGGCCCCCCAAATGGCACACGGTAGGTGTGACCAAGGATATCACATTCCTCGAGCTCTTTCCCATAGCCGTGGCATTAGCCATATGGGCCCCGCAGCTCCGCGATAAGGCAATCACGTTTCACTCCGACAACATGGCAGTGGTGTATGCTTTGAATGGAATGCGTGCACATACTCAAGGGGTGATAGCGCTCCTGAGGAATATAGTACTGGCATGCCTAACACACAATATAACTATCAGGGCGAAGCACATACCAGGTACTTGCAATAACCTTGCCGATGCTCTCTCTCGTTCTAAGATCTCCCTCTTAAGATCCCTTGCGCCCAACGCCAAAGCAGCCAAGACAGCTGTCCCGGATCAGGCATGGGATCTTGGTCCACCGAAGTATGGGAGCTGGTGCTGGGCTCACTATCCGAGAGGACCAGGAGAAGATACATCACGGCCTGGGAGAAGTTCCGGGCTTTCTGCGTGCTGAACAAGATTCCAGAAGTCTGCCCTACCACAGGAACCATTCTACGATGGATCCTGCAGCAGAGGAACATGGGTATAACAAAATCAGTGGTGCAAGCGCAATTGGCTGCGATTGCTTTCTTTAAAAAGGCGATGGAGATGGGCGGAGCCTGATGTCCAACGGGGTAGACGCCTTGTGCTGAAGCTCCCGAGAGGCCTACACAGAATCCTGACTGAACTCCTGCAAAACTTCACTATTTTGCTTTAAAATCGCCGGGGCGCATCGGAGGGATGGCGGGACCTAAACCACAGCGCCTAGATTTCGGCTCCCCCACTTCGTCGCACGGCAAACGCTCCAAAACGGAACTGCCTTCCCCGCATAAGATGGCGCCGCTCTGTGAGAGCCCTGAAATGCAGCGGGTGATACTCGAGGAGATTCGTGGTGTAAAGGAACTGGTACAATCCAACGGAGAAGCGATCCGCGCCATGCGTGAGGACCTTACCATGATGCAGGAAAGGCTCGAGGGCCTCTCGTTGCGCCAAGACAAAATGGCGGAGACTCTTGAATCGCACGCGGTGCGAATGGGGAAGATCGATAAAGCTGAACGCCAGATTTTGCTCCTTCAAAAGGAACTTGAAGATAGCAATAATAGAGCTCGTCGCAATAACATTCGACTCATTGGAGCTCCAGAGGGCGTAGAAGCAGGAGATCTGCGGGAATATCTGGGCAATATTCTCCCCTCTCTATTGAAGACGACGTTTCTTAAGGACCTGGAGATAGACCGGGCACATCGTGTCCCCACTAATATGGCGCTCAACCGGACGACTCCCAGGCCCATCATTTTTCGGCTACTGCGCTATCAACAAGCTGAGCAAATTCTGGCTGCTGCCCGGGCTAATCATCACCTCGAGATAGATGGGCATAAAGTGTCTTTCTTCCCTGATCTCTCTAAGCCCACGATGGACCGCCGAAAGAAGCTTCTTGCTTATCGCCCTCGCCTTCAGCAACTGCAGGCCCGATTTGGTCTCCTGTATCCGGCAAAGCTACGCGTTACGCTGCATAACCATACCAGGACCTTCGAGGATCCTGACCTCCTCGCTGCATTTTTGGACTCTAAAGAAGCTGAACTGATGCGTTGATGTTACCATCAAGCTGTGTTGCTGTTCAAAGCTCTCTTAAATCTCTACCTCATTGGGGCCTATCGCAGTGATTTCGCTGCGGACGCGGTTGGACTGCTCTCCTGACCTACTTCTTTGAACCGCCATCCTGCTTCTCTGCACCCTTCGGTGGCTCCCGGGACTTGTTCCTGCTGCAGGGAGTATGGCCAGTATCGGGCCTTCTCTGGGGCTTCCCCCCGCAGACTCATGGTCGCCAGTAATAGTTGGGGTTTTGCTTCTTCTCTAGTGCACTTCGGTGCCTGTCTCTTTTTTTTTTTGGGGTTATTTATGCTTTCTACCAAAAGTTTATTATTTCATGTCGTGTGTACAGTCATTTGCTACCCATATGCATAGTTTAGGGAATAATGTGCAACTTCAAGTTCTCTCAGAATTTTGTATATTACTAGATGGCTTTCTGTAAGCTCTTATCATTGAATGTCAAAGGTATCAATAGTCCAATCAAAAGGAAGAAAATTCTTAGCTATTTGAATACGGAGCATGCTGATTTAGTACTGCTTCAAGAAACGCATTTAAATGCTAAAGAAACACTAAAGCTTAATGTCAAGCCTTATGCTGTTGTGGCGTATTCTCCCGCTGTTGCTAAACGCTGTGGTGTTGCCATACTTGTTAAGAAATCCCTGCAGGCCACCGTGCTAGATATTAGCTCAGATAATGAGGGTAGATGGGCTCGCGCTCATCTCAAAGTGGGGGATCTAGAATTTACGTGTATTTGTATTTATGCTCCAAATGTTGACAATCCTGGTTTTTTTGCTAAAATTGCACAAGCTGCGCAAGCCTCCGCTCATACCCCACTAATACTGGGAGGAGACTTTAATCAGGTCCTCGACCCTTTGGTGGATCGGCAGCCGCCTAGAACCTGTGGTCCACCCAAGAGTCTCTCCATACTTACAGCTATGATCGCTGATTTGGCTTTGGTGGACATATGGAGGTTATTGAATCCTTCTGATTTGGATTTTACTTTTTTCTCCGCTCCTCACCAATCACAATCCCGAATAGATTTTTTTCTTTTATCTAAAACATTGGTATCGCAGATTGGTATGGCTAAGATTCACCCCTTGCACATTTCAGACCATGCTGCCATATCTTTTACGATACACACTGCTGCGCAAAATGCAAGTCCCCGAGCATGGTCTTTTGATAGGTCTCTCCTAGACCAACAGGATTTTCAAACTGTAATACGGGCTGCCATACAAGATTACTTTCATTTTAACTCTCCCCTTGACACAACGAACTGGGCCTGGTGGGAGGGTTTTAAGGCGTCTATTCGAGCCACGGTGACTAGTTATCAAATCCGTCTTGGGAAACAAAGAAGGCAACAATTGGTGATCCTTGAACAACAGATACAGGCTGGTGAACGTATTCTTACGTCCCGAACAGACCCATGTGTTCTGCTTCGTTTGCAACGTCTCCGTTTTCAGTACAACAAGATTTTGCATAATGCCGCTGTTAGAAATATAGCATCCCAGCAGGGATTGTATTACCGGGAAAATAATCGCGCTGGTAAACTACTAGCTAATGCTTTGAAGGGGAAAAAAGAAGCCAAACGGGTAGCAGCTCTCCGAAGCCCATCTGGGAATGGCCTTGTCACAAAAGATCATGAGATTTTAGAGCTTTTTCGCGATTTTTATGCTAGCTTGTATAAATCTGAATGTGAGTTTGTTCCTGAACATTTCGACCGCTTGTTAGCTGGTGTACAGCGTCCTACTCTCTCGGCTGAGGAATGCACGGCCCTTGATCATTCGTTTACTCTTGTGGAAATACAGGATGCAATTAAAAGATGTGCCTCCGGCCGTGCTGCGGGTCCAGACAGCCTTCCGGCTGAGTTCTTCAAAACTTTCAGCTCTGATCTGGCCCCGTTTTTGCAGCAATACTTTACTACCCTAGTAGCCGACGGATCCTCCCTTGGTTCCTTTTCAGAGGCCAACATAGTGGTCTTTGAGAAGGAGGGGAGAGACCCACACCTGACAGCCAATTACCGACCCATCTCCCTGCTTAACGCAGATTATAAAATCTTCGCCACTATTCTTTCTACTCGGCTCTCTCACAAAATGACCACTTTAATACATCCAGATCAATGTGGATTTATTCCCGGCAGATCAACTGCTGATAATGCCAGGACTCTTTGTCATGTACTAACTAATATGGCCTCCCACGATCGTCCATTGGTTGGCCTTTCCCTAGATGCCGAAAAAGCCTTTGACCGGCTAGAATGGCCATTCCTATTTGCGACCCTCCGTTGGTTTGGTTTCGGCGATAATTTTCTCCGTTGCCTTCAAGTGCTATACTCTCAACCAACTGCTAGTGTCTGTGCCAACACATTGAAGTCCCAGCCATTTTTATTGCAAAGAGGCACCCGTCAGGGGTGCCCACTTTCCCCTTACTTTTTGATCTTGCGTTAGAACCCCTAATCCTGTTAATCCGTCAGTCTCCACATATCCACGGCGCTCCCTTTCCCCGTCGGGATATAAAAGTCTCAGCGTATGCAGATGATCTTATGCTTTTTGTTTCCTTAGACTCCGTATCTGTTGTTCTGGATCTAATTGACCGCTATTCTCAACTTTCAGGTTACAAAATTAATTGGACCAAATCAGTCGCCTTTCCCCTAAACCACCAGGTTCACCAAGCAGACTTGCAAACCTTTCCTTTTGTATGGCAGCCCCGTATGGTAAAATATTTAGGGGTACATTACTGTTATCCTCTCGAAGAAACCGTCGCTTTTAATGTCAAAAATTTAATCACCAAGGTCCGTGAGCTCACCCAACGTTGGTCTCCACTTACTCTTACGTGGTGGGGCCGTATGGATACCATAAAGATGATGATTGTTCCCAAGGTTAATTATGTCTTAGAAATGTTACCGTGCCTTCTCCCTCGACACACCTACAAAGATATCGAGGGCCTGTTGATCAGATTTTTGTGGCAGAACAAACCGCCTAGAATAGCGAAACATAAACTTCAGTCAGATAAGGAACATGGTGGGATAAGATTTCCTGATTTTTTCAACTATCACCTCTCTTTTCTTCTCAAACAGGGTGCCCGTTGGTTGGACGCTTCTTTCCCGTCCAGACCAATATGGTTAGATATAGAAGAAGACCTCTGTAAGCCCATTCCACTTAGCTATCTCCCTGGAATGACTTTCCCACTGGATGCCCACTATCCACCAATGCTCCTGGATACACTTCGCTCCTTCAATGTTCTCATCAGCTCCCTAGATTCCCTAGCTTGCCAACTAGATAGGCTTCCAATTTGGCATAATGCTCGATTCCAAATTCAACATAAGCCGGTGGCCTGGAGTCCCTGGTATTCCAGAGGCATCTGGACTCCCAATCAACTGTTTCACAATGCTCGCTGGAAGTCCATTAATGAGCTCCATTGTGAGTTTGGCCTTCCTTCTAAATACTATTTTCAACTGCTTCAGTTGCAGCACTGTCTCAAGAGTGCTGGGGTTTTTCCCCCACTAACTCCTCATGACCAAGGGATAACTGAGGTGGTCTCCTTTATTGGGGCTCAGTCCGGTGTTGCTTCCACCTTTTATAAAACTCTTTGTGCTCCTCAGAATGCTGTCCCCCCTTCTGCACAGCAGACTTGGGAGCGAGAATTGGTGGTAACTCTAACCCCTGAACATTGGAACCTCTTCTGGAGCAAAGTGGTTCGTGTTTCCCGCTCGGCTTCCTTAACCCAGACGCTTTTCTTCTTTGCCCATCGCTGTTTCTATACCCCTGATAGACTGGCCAAATGGACTTCCACTCTGAGTAATCAATGTTGGACTTGCCATGCAGCTACAGGCACCCTCACTCATGTCATGTACGAATGCCCCGCACTACAACACTACTGGAGCCGGGTCTGGGGTCGTATTCAATCTATCTTACACTTTACTGAACCACTCTCCTGGAAAATAGTGGGACTCCGTTCTGCAGCGGGCATCCCCTCTCTCCCGAAGTCTGCTTACTTCCTCCTTGACTTTCTAATGGGTATTGCCATATCGTTAATCATGAAATATTGGAAAAATAGCTCTTCACTGAGTCCTCTAGAATGGTGGAATTGTGTCTGTCTATATAGTAAGTTTGAACAAATTCCTCGTAGGGCTACCCCTTCCCTTCAGGCCCGCTACCAGGTGTCTAAATGGAAATTACTCACAGATTTCGTGCAGTCGGCCAAATGCTCGCACTTGACTGTCTAGTTATATCTCTCTCTCGATCCATAGTATATCATGACTGTTATGTTTATGTTATAACATAATTGCGATGGACCCATGCCTGGGTTAATATCTTTTCTTTTCTTTTTTTTTATTATCTAGAGAAGAAGCACAGGGGGGGAGGGTTGATGGGGTTATTTTCCGGTTTATTCCATTTTATTTTGATGCAATCATCCTTGTTTTATTACTGTGTGTATTGTTATTGTTATAAAATGAAAATAAAAGTTTAAAAAAAAAAAAAAAAGGCGATGGGCGGGAATAGCCTTAGAGCAGACTTTGCGATCACAAGGGTAATGAAGGGCTGGACAAGCGAACAGCCCCGCAGAAGGGAACTAAGGCGCCCTATAACACACGCAATATTGCATAAGTTGATGGAAGTCGCAGACCGAATATGTTTCGACGATTTCGAGACGCGCCTGTTCCGATGTGCCTTCTCATGGGCATTCTTCGGAGCCTTCCGGGTGGGCGAGCTAGTCGCCTCAGCGTGTAAGGCCAACGCAAACGGGGGTATTAAGGAACGAGATATCAGTCTAACCAACGGTATGCTCTCGCTACATTTGCAGAAATCCAAGACCGACACGGAGGGGAGGGGTACCACGATAAGGCTAGCCCAGCTACCAGGGGATCCATCCTGTCCAGTAAAAACCTTTACTGACTATCAGCAAATTCGGCCGAAGGGGTCGGATCACTGGTTAGTGCACTCAAATGGTGCCCCCCTATCGCGCTTCCAATTTTCCAAGGTCCTGAAGCAGGCCCTAGAGATCATAGGCCTGGAATCGTGCTTCTACGGCACGCATTCCTTCCGGATCGGCGCCGCTTCAACGGCGGCCAGCCTGGGGATGACCAAGGAGCCGATTAAGTGCATCGGTAGATGGCGCTCTGATAGGTATAAGTTATACGTACGCCAGCTCTAACAGCACGGGCAAGAATTGCAGGGGCGAGAACGCGCAAAAAAAAAAAAAAAAAAAGAGGGGAGAATTTGAATTAATTATAAAGTGTGAGCTTAAAGCAGTGTACGATACAGCAGATGTCTTTGTGCGATACAGCAGATGTGTTTGTCTTATTAGTTTCAAGTTGCATTTTCCTGCGGTGCAGTGGCTAATTGACGAACTCAGTTTAACATGCTCAATTTATCTCAACAACGATGTATGTAGGTGACAGACCCGGACGGGAAGCGTGGATATGCGGCCATTCCTTCGTGCATTGGGCGGAGAAGAGAGCAAGCATCAGACCACAGGGCCACAATTTGGGCCTCCCCACAGATAAAGTGACAGTGAGGTGGATGGGCCGCCGGGGCATGGTGTGGGACCAGTTGATGCCATTCCTCTCGCGGGTAAGAACAGCAGGGGAATGTCCTTGGGTGATAATCATCCACCTCGGCGGTAATGACCTGACAAGTACGCACAGTGTCGAGCTAACGAGAAAGATGCAAAGGGACATGCAGACACTAGCGACTACTTTTCCGGGTACATTAATGGTTTGGTCGCACATCATACCCCGGAGGGTCTGGAGGGGCGCATGGTCGCATCAGGCAGTCGAGCGTACAAGGAAGAAAGTGAATAGGTGGATGATGTGATTTATGGACACAATCGGGGGCATAGCATTGTTCATGACCTCATAGAAGAGAGGTGCCCCGGCTTGTACCGTACAGACGGCATGCATCTATCCGAAATTGGGATGGATGTATACCTATGTGCGATACAAGACGTGATAGAGCGTCTATGGCAGAAAAGAGTGTTGGCCACAGCTGCAGGAGGGGACCCAGAGCGGAGTGGGGATCCCCCCGGCGAGCGAGGAATCGACGCCGGGAGGGATTGGCAGGAGAGATAGGGACCCCTCCTCTCGAGAGAGCGCACAGCCCAGACATGATAAGGGGGAGTGGAACATAGAGGATGTCTCCGTAAACGGGACACTGAGTGGAAGCAGGAACAGTGTCTACAGGGCCTCCCGATGCTTTCACGGCGGGAGAAATGAGTAGAGAGATTCACAACGTAGCCATGCTCAAGCCTTTGACGGGACTTGGGCAGAGGCGGATAGGGACACGGTAGCAAGAGAGACAGAGCCCAGAACAGGGCCTGGTAGCGAAAACATCCCCGTGAAGATATCATACTTGTAAGTAACGACGGCAGTGGGGAAAAGGCTTGGACGGCCGCTTTCCAGAGATCCCTGCCAGGCGACAAGAACCTAATCAAACTGGGCTGTGCCTCTGGAGAAAGGCTAAAAGAAAACGTAATTTAAGGTCATTTACCTGTCATTCACTGTAAAATGGTTGTATATTATGGATAAATGTTTTGTAAATAATAACGTAATAGGATCATGCTGTGGCCAACAGTTTCGTGTACTGTAATTTCCAAGAATATGTTGTTAACCAAATAAAAATAATCAGTGCTTTGTCGCTAATTCCGCGTGAGTGCAGTTATTCGGATTGGGGGGAGGGGGAGGGGGGAGGGGGGAGGGAGGCAGGGCGGGGTAGGGACCCGAGGCTTTCATGCTGGTCGCCTGGCTGAGCTACGATCCCAGGAGTGGGTGAGTGTTGGGGAGGGAGGGAGGGAAAGAAGACCTATGAAAAGGTGGCTACTACAGAGTACCCTGTCCTGTGCTTCTAAGGTAATCTGTGACCGATTTTCAGTGGGAGTACCACAACCCTTGCTTGGATAGAGGGAGTCCTGGGATCTAAATTTAACCAGAAATCTCACTTCTGTGTTTTACATTTAAACTGAAAGCT
Organism: Ichthyophis bannanicus; assembly: GCA_033557465.1. Classification (NCBI taxonomy): domain Eukaryota; kingdom Metazoa; phylum Chordata; class Amphibia; order Gymnophiona; family Ichthyophiidae; genus Ichthyophis; species Ichthyophis bannanicus. The sequence continues at coordinate 763,905,284 of CM066033.1, forward strand.
CTTTGCTGCTATTAGGCCCTGACGGATATAAGAAATACACTGGGTTCACAGATTAATCAGCTTTAATCCAAAGAATTCATTTTTCCCCAAGATTTAGAAAAATTCCAGAAGTAAATACTTACAATTGCAGATCTCTCTCCAGAAGTAGCAGTCCCCTTTGGTCGTCCTTCAAGAACAAACACTGAAATAGCGGTGGGAAAGATAAGTTATAAGATAAGTTATAAGTTAAAAGATAAGTTATAAGATAAGTTAAAAGATAAGTTAAAAGATAAGTTATAAGATAAGTTATAAGTTATCCAAGTTGTATTTCCTTGTTCTCTGTAAAACTAACGTTTGTTCATTATGTTTCACTGTTCCATGTAAACCGCGCTGATACTAAATAGTGCGGTATATAAGAAACTAAAATAAATAAAATAAAATAAATAAAATAAAAAGAGAACCAGGATAGCAAAACACCCTTAAAACCAAGCGAGGACAGGGTATTGAGGGGAAGATGGTGGTCAACATTGTCAAAAACAGCAGAAACGTCAAGAAGGATGAGGATCGAGTAAAAGCCTTTGGATTTTTCAAGGAACAGGTCTCTGGAGATTTTGGAAAGAACCATTTCATTAGAATGTAAAGGATGAAAGCTAGATTGCCATGGATCCAGAAGGACTTGGGAGGAGAGAAAGTCAAGACAGCAGCAATGAATCATTTAAGTAGTTTAGAAATAAAGGAGGGAGATAGGTCAATAATTAGAAGGAGAGGTAGGGTCTAGTGCAGGTTTTGTGAGGATAGGTGTAGTCGATAGGTGCAATCAATAGGTTGAGAATATAAGAGATAGAAGGAATGGCAGTGGAGGCGATAAGGGTTAGGAAATGGGTAGGAATAGGATCAGAGGAGCAGGTAGTGAGTTTGGAGGAGGAAAGATATGTGGTTTCCTTCTCAGCGATCTTAGAAAAGGAAGAAAGTGTGGAAGAGGTTGAGGGGAAGAGTTGGGAGTGAAGAGGGGGAAGAGGTGTTGGAGCAGGCCTTGTGTAGAATTCCAATGTTATCTTGTGGACTTTGTCATGGAGCTTTAAAGCATAATGGTCAGAGTAGTTATCATCATAAATGTTAAAATCCCCAAGAATAAGGGAGGGGGAAGATGAATCCAGAAAGAAGGAAAGACACGAGTCAAGTCTGTGAGAAAGGTAGAGGTGGATTTGTCAGGGGGTTGATAACAGCTATTCGGAGAGGTAATGGAGTAAAAAGGCAAATGAAATGGATTTCAAAGGAGGGAAAGGAGTGAGACTGGGGAAGAAGGGGGGATTGAAATTGGTAGTAATGAGAGAGTAGAAACCTAACACCACCACCAGCGCCAGTGGGACGAGGCATGTGGGAGAATTGGTAGCCGCCATAACAGAGGGCAGTGACTGAAGTCGTGTCTTCTGAGAGGAGCCAGTTCTCAATTAAAGCAAGAAAATGGATAGTATTAGAGATAAAGAGTTCATGAATAAAGGCAAGCTTATTTGAGATGGAGTGTGTGTTCCACAAGGCACATGAGAAAGAGAGAGAGGAGGGGGAATGAGAGAGATATGAATAAGATTTGAGAAGTTGCTTGAGATTCTGTCCTGGGAGTGTTCTAAAAGTTCAGGTGGGCCAGGGTTAGGATTGATATCTCCAGATGAGAGAAATAAAGGGGCAGAAGAGTATGGGACAGAGAGGAAGCAGCACAGCGGTAATGAGAGTAAGGTTCTTTCAGAGAGAGAGGTGATGGCTGTATGAGAGGAAGAAAATGGTGAAGCTCAAGAGTAGATGATAGGGTAGAGGACAAGATGGTGTGAGAAGTGAGGCTGATTAAGAGGGGATGACAAGGAAAGGGGCCTTAAAGTTGATGGTATGTTGAAATGTCTGCCTCTAGATCCACATAGCCTGAGAGAAAATTTAACTTTTCACTCCTTACCATTCCCTAGACATTCCCTAGTCCCCAACTGTTGTGTTGTCTATCTTGACTAGCTTGTAAGCTCTGATGAGCAGGGACCTTCTCTTACATGTCTCTGTGCAGTGCTGTGTATGCCTTGTAGTTTTATACAAATGATCAGTAGTAGTAGTAGTACAGAAGTATATAAGAACATAAGATATGTCATACTGGGTCAGACCAAGGTCCATCAAGTCCAGTATCCAGTTTCTAACAGTGGTCAATCCAGGTCACAAGTACCAGGCAGATTCCCAAAAGGCACACAGGTTCCACAGTGCTTGTCCTGGGGCAAGCAGTGAATTTCCCAGGTCCTCTTTAATAATGGTTTATTGACCTTTCCTCCAGGAACTTTTTGTTGACACTAAAAGACAAATAGTGCTGGCAGTGTCTCACTCATAGCCCTGTCTGTACATCTATTTCTTTACACCTTTTTGTCTTCAGCAAAGTAACATTTTGAAGCCATTATCTTTCTCTGAAAGCAGGAGAGAAAATTATATTGGATCGCTGGTGTTTTCAGTTTCCTGTTGATGTTCTGACATGATCTGTCTTGGAATGTGGAAGAAGTGAGGCAGGAATAGTCTTGTTTGATTGCTTGTCAAAAAGTTTCAACATGATTGGTCAAATAATTCCTGCTTCTTACTTCTCCCCCTCTCAAAAGGGCTTTGCAGTGTCAGGCCCTACAGACTACAATGGTGCCAAAAATGGGTTTGTATGAGGATTTGCTTCATTCTGATCCCACAGTCAGTCAGTCATAATCTTTTTGAAGGAACAGAAACCTAAAATGCTCTGATTTGTCATGTGTATTTTAAAATAAATGCACAGCCCCAGAAAACAGAATTTAAATCTTTTGCTTTTCTAAATTGATTTTACTCTTCTATAGCTTGACAGATTGGTCATTAGTAATGACAATTTTATTATATTTTCAAAAACAATGTGGTGATGCTATTCATTCAGATATATAAAAACAAGTCACCAAACAAATTGTACATGATACTTGTTATTAGAATAAGGGGCCCTTTACTAAAGTCCACTATGGTTTGGCACTTAATGTGCATTACCAGCATACATAAAAAACCTCCACCTTAGCTGTTGGGGACATGACCAATATGGTCCAGGCAGCTAACACGTGAGGGGCCACTCTGACATGCACTCAGGTTAGGTGGGTTCAATTAGCAATACAAATAGAGGTGTCAGGCGGAGCCAGCCTCAGAGTTGGTTCAATGTGTTAGTGCCCTAGCCCCCACCCATTCCCAGCTGTCAGAATCTTTTGTTCAGCTTTTAATATCCTGCGCTTTGCTTCCCCCAAGAAGCTGTCACACTAGGCAGCCACCTACTTTGCCTAATGGTTGGCTTGGTGCTGGTGTCAAGTGACCTCACCTTAACAGTCATGTTGCTGTTGAGGATGTGGCAAATGCCCTGATACTAGCCATAATGCACTTTCCCTGACTACAGTCCACTCATTCCCTGCCCCATCCTGTGATTGCCAGTTAAGGTACATTTTAGTATGTGGTTGTTGGCATGCTGCCACGTTAGTGTTTCTGACTGTCAGTTGCGGCACATTAAAACACACATTAACTGGCTAGCTAGCTTTAGCAAAAGGGCCCTAAGAAAGAATTCTAGAGCTAATTTAGGGAGTAAAACTCTTTAAGCTAGTCATTAATAAATTGAACAAATGAAACTCGACATGGGCATGTTTTGGCGTTCTACCTGTATGAGGGTGATCATCCCTGATGCAGACAGAACGCCAAAACATGGCATGTCGGGTTTTATTTGCTCAATGTGAATTTTTATTCCTAATCTATTTCAATAAGTTTTAATATTTTTTGGCATTTGGTTTTATTACATCCTATTTTAGTTTGCCATTTTCTGGGGTTTACTGTTATTGTCGTTTTCTTATTGGTAAACCTTCCCTTTTATTTTATTTCCCTTGATTGATAAATTCAGTCCCATGTACTTCTATAATCTACAAAGTGGTTATTGACTTCTACTTCAATGAAAAATCAGTACTGAATGTAGAAGAAAACTTCCAACCTGATTTCAGTAAGAAGAATTTTTAAAATATATATATATTTTTTTTTAAATTTAATTTCATAATAATGCAGACAGGGATTGTTCCACATAATTGACAAATAAGAATGAGTGGTTTATACAGAAGATCTTGATAAATGTTGTACTGATATTGACATTATTTGCTATGAAATAACAATTATTTTTTTTTTATAATGTATGTCTCCCCCTTCACATCCAAACAGATGGGAAAGGAGAACAAGACCTCAGTTACGCAATTCATTCTGCTGGGATTCTCCGATTATCCTCATCTGCAGCTCCTTATTTCGGTCACAGTTTTCCTGATCTTCCTGATCTCTGTGCTGGGAAACCTTACATTTTTATTGTTAGTGTGTGCCGACACTCGCCTGCAAAAACCCATGTACTTCTTCCTCAGTAACCTGTCCTTCTTAGACATCTGTAGCACTTCCATCAGCCTGTCTACACTGCTGTACAGCCTTATGACAGGGGAGACACTGATTTCATTTTCTGTGTGTATGTCACAGCTTTACTTTTTCTCATCTTTCACTGGTATAGAATTCTTCCTTCTTACCGCCATGGCCTATGATCGATATGCTGCAGTCTGCAATCCTTTGCATTATGTGATCGTCATGAACAGAAGAGCCTGTGCCCTCCTGGCATCTGCTTCTTGGATACTTGGCTTTGTAGAAACCATACCTCAAACCACTATGATAGCTCAGTTCTATTTCTGTAGAGGCAATGAGATTGATAATTTTTTCTGTGAACCTACAGCACTAATGAAACTCTCCTGTAGTGATCTGCTCAGCTTTGAAATTGTGGTGTTTACTGAAGGGGCTTTGCTATTATTTCCCCCCTTTGTATTAACTCTGACATCCTACGTCTTTATCATCTCCAGCATCCTGAAAATCCATTCTGCAAAGGGGAGGAGGAAAGCCTTCTCCACCTGCTCCTCCCACCTCACTGTTGTTATTCTAGTATATGGTACTATCATATGTGTGTATGTGAGACCACCTTCAATGTATTCAGCAAAGCAAGGCAAACTATTCTCCCTTTTAAACACAGCTCTGATTCCAATGTTAAACCCCATTATTTATAGTTTAAGAAACAAAGAAGTAAAACAAGCCCTGACTAAACTGATAGGTAGGAGTCACGGTATAAGTATCAGTTAACATTATATCTTATATTATAAATAATCTAGGGCCTGATATTCAAAAGGGTTTATCTGGTTAGTTGAGAGGGATATTCAGTGGCAGTAATGGGGCAGTGACACTGAATATCCTTTCAAACTATCCCGGCACTGTCCGGAGAGTGCAGGGGTGGTACGTGAGAAGGGCAAGCATTATCTGCCATTATCTGGCTAGGGGTGAATTTCAGACCACTAACCAGAGCAGTGGCTGCATAAAGTCCGGTCAGACATAAAGCTGTCCTAATCTTATGCAGTTCAGCTTTCTCAAGGGTGACTGAATATTGCCACTGTCCTGATAGCCATTCAGCACCAGAGGATATCCAGATTCTGGCTTTGAATATCCGCTTTCACTTTGCCCATGGCTTTAGAAACACAGACTACTGCAGGCTGAATATTGGGCCCGTATTTCTCGATATACAATAAAGAACTCTGTGCGAACCTTTATATATTTTCTACAAATATATTATCTATAAAAATTATTATGAAATTAATTAAGGCCTCGATAATCAGCGCCAGCAGCTAGGGCTGCTAATGGGGCTAGCCACCGGTACTGAACATTAGAAACATAGAAACATGAAGGCAGAAAAAGACCACATGGTCTATCTAGTCTGCCCTTCCATATTAACCACTACAACAGTCCCCTTTATTCCTTTAGAGAGCCTCTGTGTTTGTCACATGCTTTTTTTGAATTCAGATACTGTCCTCATCTCTACCACCTCCACTGGAAGACTATTCCACAAATCCACCACTCTTTCCGTAAAGACATATTTCCGTATATTACTCCTGAGTCTATCCCTTTTCACCCTCCTCCTATGTCCCCTCATAGCAGAGCTTGCTTTCCATCAAAAGAGACTCTCCTCCTGTGCATTTATGCCATGGAGGTATTTAAACATCTCGATCATATCTCCTTTGTCCTGCCTTTCCTCTAAAGTATTCATATTAAGATCCTTAAGTCTGTCCTCATATGCTTTATAACAAAGACCACTAACCATTTAAGTAGCCACCCTCTGTACTGAATCCATCCTGTTTATATCCTTTTGAAGGTGCGGTTTCTAGAATTGCACCCCCGGATATTTAATGCCAGGGTTATATCCATCCCCAGCATTGAATATCTGGGTTTGCTGCATAAGCCAATTGATAACCAGGCAGCAGACATATTGAGCCAGGCTAGGGTTTCCTGCACCTGGCTTTCGCTATGTATCGCTAACCAGGTAGCGGCTCAATATGGGCCCTGCCTGGTTAGCAATTGGTGACACCTCTACTCCATCCCAAAATGCCCCTGACATGGCCCGCTGCTAAGTGGTTAGAGCCATATGACCATTCCAGGTAGTTAAATAACCAAATGACCATATGACCATTCCAGGTAGTTAAATAAGATAACTTCCCGAAGTAGAATGAGCAACACAGTTTGAAGAAGGGTCAGGAGGAGCCATGACCTGAAACACAACTTTGGGTTACTGATTCATGATCTCTGGATCTCGAAGGGGTTGCCAAAAAAACACGTTTATTGAGAGAAACGTTTTGGCTGGAATTAAGGCACTTCTTAATGAAGACCAAGGATCTATGCGTTTAAAACAGACGGAACATACAAACAGCTAAGTGATTTCTCTGTTTGTTAGTTTGAGACTATACAGCGTGTAGTTTTACCGGTTGGTATTGAGGGTTTAAATAATACTCTCAATAATTTCATGTTGGGGTTGCGTCCCTAACCACAAAAAAACAAAAAAAGGAACATTACACCACGAGAGGGAAGCATTTGCGTTCCGACAAAAATTGTTCAATGTTTGTTTGTTTCCCTAAAGGGGTGGTGGAAGTGGTTAGAGCCGGCAGCTGCTGATATTCAGTAGCACTAACCGTGTTAATGCCACTGAACATCCCATTCACCGCGATTAATGCAGATAACAGCTCTACTAGCCATATTAAATACCAAGCCCTAAAATCATTTTTTGAAGTTTCCCCTAAGCTCAGAAATGTTTGTAGCATCATATATCATGCCTACGAAAAATGTACTTTGTTTTCATTTTCATATTTATATTAATAGTAACAATGGATGATGGGACTTGTTACTTGCCAATGACTTTGCACTGATAACTCACTAACAGGAGGACATCCAGGTAATCATAGATTGACTTGCCCAGGCATCTGGCTGCGTGGTAACACCATCATCCTGAAAAGATGGAAATCCTGGCCAACTTCATCAAGCTTTGTGTTGACCTTACAATCTTCATTGAGAACACTTGCCAAATTCATGTGATAAATTCTGTTATCTTGGAAGGATTGTTTCTAATTCTGTAGGCACTGACTGTGAGATTATAACAATGAAAAACTACTTATCAGCAGGACCAGCACAAGGAGATGAGGTGCCCTAGGTAAACTTCATCCTTTGCACCTCCACTCCCCCTGTGATACCCATTGCCACTACCGCTGCCACCTCTCTCCAGGACCTGAAGGGTGGCAATGGCCAGAAACTGCCCCGCGGAGCTTACCTTACAACTTCAGTGTCGTGGGGCTGTTTGTTTCCACCCCCTCAGACCATCTGGTGCTAACTTCTTGTTTGCAAACAGAAAGTCAGCATCGGGCATGGGAGGGGGAAGAAGCAAACAGCCCTGTGGCACTGAAATTGTATTCTGTTTGCGGCCATTGCTGCCACTGCAGGTCCCTAGAGGAGCAATAGCAGCTGCAATGGGCACCCCTGGAGGGACAGAGCTCTAGGCGACCACCTAGTTCACCTAATGGTAGCACCAGCCCTGCTTATCAGGTAGATGAGCTCAGCCTATTCCAAGATGACACTTGTTAAGGATTATGCTCTGTCATGTGAGGTGCTGTTGGTTACCTCTTCCATTATAAGATGTGCCTAGTATATTGTCCTCCTGGTGTATTGGATGCTAACTTATCTCTTTTGATTGAAGTGCTCACTGAAGGAATTCCTGGCTAGCAAACACAAATTATCTTTGGTGATTTTAATTTGCATGTTTGAAGAGCTCCATGTGCTCCATCTTGTGAGGCATTCCTAATTATCATGACATCATTAGACTATGTTCAGATAGTACAAGAGCCTACAAACCTATTTGGTGATTAGATATCTTTTGTTTTTAAATAAAAGGGTTTGTTTGATGCAAATACTATTCCACTAACATATAGTCCATTTCTACTCTAGTATAACTACTATTACTTATCATTTGTATAGTGCAACAAAGCATATGTAGCGCTGTACATATATACCACCAAGAGGCAGTCCCTGCTCAACAGATCTTATAATCTGTTCAAGTAAGACCACATGACAAACTGGGAACTAGGGCAAATGGTAAAGACATGCAGGAAGTGGAATTTTATTTATATTCTCTTATATACTGTGCTATTCTGCATCAGTGTGGTTTACATTGAACAAACTGAAATTACATTGAACAGGGCATTATAAACTTGGAGATAACTATTTTACAGGGAACATGGGCTATGGAGGGTTAAGTGGCTTGCCCAAGACCACAAGGAGCACCTGTGGGACTAGAAACCCCAGTCCTTCCGGCCCAAGGTTGCTGTCCTCTAGTGGGATTTGAACCCCTGATCTTCTGGCCTGAAGTACCTCGCCCCAACCACTAGGCCACTCCTCCACTCCTTCTGAGATGTCCATTTTAGAATGGACATCTCGGAAGAATCTGTGACATCCAGAGCACAAGGTCCAAAAATCCAGGTTAGTGGCAGCAGTGAAGGGAGGCACGTATAAATGCCATCTGAAATCAGTCAATCTCCACCATAAAAGATAAACGTCCCAGTAACCGTTTCTGGTGATGGACTCCACGCAAATAGCAAAACTGGATATGTTCATGCAGGGGCGGCCCAAGGGGGGTGCGAGGACATGTGCAGAAATTAATTGTGGGACATCATTTGCATAAGGAGTCTTCTTTGCATAAATATTTGCATGATATTAACATGCACCTTTAGTAAACATGCCTCTTAATGAGTGTCTGGATAAAAAAAGACTAACAGATTTCTACATTACTATATTGCAGTGACAACCGCCAGGCCCATTAGGAAGTACTATAAACACTGATCATTTAGAACCCATAGCAAATCCACCCTATCATAACAGCACTACCAGGACTCACAAAGCACCAAACCCTACCTATCAAAAGGCAACACTGCAGATATTAAACCAATACATTTTAGAGAATACCAATATATCTTACTGTGTGAAAGAGAACAAGTGGGACTGTCAAGCAGAAACTCCATGAGCAGAATACCTCAGCTTGGTTACACAGAACATAGACCATCACAACACAAAGAACAAGGGACCACAATTTAGAAATTGGAAGATAATAATTAAACTGGGAACCCCAAAAGCCAAACTTGGGATGTACAACACTGGAGAAATAAAACTATAAAGTAATTTCCTCTTGTACTAAACAAAAACGCAAAGATGTTAGTAATACACACTTCCCAGACCAGGCATATTCCAGTTAATAAATTCAAAATATAAAGTATTTTTCTACCTTCTGTTTGGGCATTTTATTTTTCAGTTGCAATTGCTCCAGTCACTTTCTTCTGGTTTCTTTGTGTCTTCTGTGAGCTGTCCATTTGTCCTTTCTTCTCTTTTAGATGTTTTCCATTCTCTCTATATATCTGCTTTAACATACTGATCATTTCCCTTTTGCTCTTTCCCCCGTTTCTTTCCTTATTCCTTTATCATCCACTCAAATTTCACCCTTCCATTCTCAATCCCCTCTTACACTCCCAATACCCGGCCCATCATAGACTTTTCTTCCACACAAAATGTCTTTTCCCCTCTCCATCCCTTCTAGTCCTCCCCCAAAATCAGCTCCCTTATAGTTCTAGACCCACCCAGCATCTGCTCCCTTCTAGGCCCATTCTCCCATGCCCCCACATCAGCCCATTTCCAGTCCTATTCTAGCCCATCGCCCAATTGCAGTCCAAGCTCCCCCATCAGCCCATTTCTAGTCCTATTCCAGCTCCTCATCAGCACATTTCCAGTCCTAGCCCCACATATGCTCTTTTCCAGTTCCATTCCAGCCCCCCATCAGCCAATTTCCAATCCTAGCCCCCTCGTCGGCCCATTTCCAGTACTATTCCAGCTTTTCATCAGCCCATTTCCCGTGCTAGCCCTCCCATCACAGCCCATTTCCAGTCCAAGTCCCCCCATCACAGCCTCTTTCCAGTCCTAGCCCCCCACCATCACAGCCTCTTTCCAGTCCTAGCCCCCCCACCACAGCATATTTCCAGTCCTAGCCCCCCCCACCATCACAGCCCATTTCCAGTCCAAGTCCCTCCCAAACATCACAGCCCATTTGCAGTCCTAGCCCCTCTAATCACAGCCTATTTCCAGTCCAAGTTCCGCACCATAGCCCATTTCCAGTCCAGGTCCCCCCCCCATCACAGCCCATTTCCAGTCCAAGTTCCCCCCCATAGCCCATTTCCAGTCCAGGTTTGCCCCTCATCACGGTCTATTTCCAGTCCAAGTCCCCCCCATAGCCCATTTCCAGTCCTAGCCCCCCCATCACAGCCCATCCAGTCCTTGGCCTCCCCCCCATGACCAGCCCCGCAGCTGTCTGAGGGGTTTCAGAGGGAGTTGTGGCCTTGCGCGGGCTTCCCTGGCTCTCTCTGAAGCCCCTCAGACAGCCACAGGGCTGGTCGTGGGGGGGAGGGGGGCAAGGACTGCATGGGCTGTGATGGGGGGGCTAGGACTGGAAATGGGCTGTGATGAGGGGGAACTTGGACTGGAAATGGGCTGTAAAGGGGGAAACCTGGACTGAAAATGGGCCATGGTGGGGGGGAACTTGGACTGGAAATGGGCTGTGATGAGGGGAGGGGGGAAACTTGGAAAAGGATCTTCATGCAGGCGGTTGTACAGAGGGAGCCAGGGCCTCGTGCGGGCTTCCTCGGCTCCCTCTGTACAACCACCAGTGTGAAGATCCTTTTCCATCACACTGGCAGCTGTTTGTGTGAAGCTGCGAATGCTGGGAAAGGTTAAAGGGCATTGCCTTTAACCCAGCAATCGCGGCTTCACACAAACAGCCACCAGTGTGAAGGAAAAGGATCTTCATGCTGGCGGTTGTACAGAGGGAGCCGAGGCCTTGTGCGGGCTTCCCCGGCTCCCTCTGAAGCCGTCCGGTGTGCCATAATGGTGTTCACATGGGGCCCCCTGAAGCGCGGGGCCCTGTACAAACAAAATTATCACACAATGGAAGGGCCGGCCCTGTGTTCATGGGTATAGGCTATTTCATAAATGTGGACGTCACCAGACTGAACAGCCACAGAACCGGGTACTTGGACATGCTGGCAAGGGGTATTTCAGAAGGACGATGAGTATGATATGAAACTTGCCCATCCCAGCTGGGCATTTCAGATAATCAGACGTATGGTGGCAGACCTGTAATATGTTTGCAGTATGTATATATGGCCAGGAAATATTAACTGCGGTGATGAAAGTGCATTTTGTTCTTCCCCTGGAAGCATTGCAGCCATGAATTGCACACTTGTTTTGTACTTTATTCATGGACATTTCCATGATTTGCACATCTGAATACCCATTTTCAGACATCAACTCATGAGTAGAGCTTCTAAAATGACCCCCATAGTTGGCAAAAGGAGAATAAGGGGATTGGGATCCAAGAGCATCCTTTAAAAGATCCTTGAAAAGGATCAGGGATGGAGCCTGATGCACTGACTTGGTTAATTGTTCCAGGCATTTGGGGCAGCAAGGTGAATTGAATGAAGTCTGGGTTGGCAGTAGAACAGAAGAGCCCAGATAAAAGGGATTTGCCTTAAGAGTGGAGTTCTCAAGGAGGAATGTAGGGAGAGATAAGAGAGGAATGGTAGTGAGGAGCTGTTGAATGAATGTGCTTATTTACTTAGCTGCATTTATATCCTGCTTTTCACCTGGTCAAAGTGGGGGATACATTTAACACAAGGGGATATGAGACACATATGCTAATACTTACAGGGAACATGGGCAATGGAGGGTTAAGTGGTTTGCCCAAGACCACAAGGAGTGCCTATGGGACTAGAGATCCCACTCCCTCTGGCCTGGGATTACTGTCCCCAAGTGAGACTTGAACCCCTGGCCCTCCAGCCTGAAGTACCTTGTCCTAACCACTAGACCACTCCTCCCTCTCTACTTTGGTGCCTACTTATAGGTCAGTAGGAGAAGTTTGAACTGGATGCAGAAACAGATAGGTAAACAATGAAATAACTTGAGAAGAGAGTTTATGTGAGCTCAGCAATACTTGTGGAAGATTAGCTGTGTGGCTGAGTTTTGAACAGAATGAAGGGGAGAGATGATTCAAGGGGAGATCCAGCAAGGAGCAGGTTGCAAAGTCTTTGCAGGAGGTGACTAGTGTGTTCAGAAAGGAAGGGACACATTTTACTGATGTTACAGAAAAAAGAAACAACAGGTTTAAGCTATCGATTAGGTGTGTACAGAGAAAGGGAGAGAGAAGAGTCAAATTTGACCCCAAAGTTGCAAGCTGAGAAAACAGAAAGAAGTATAGTGTCAGCCACAGAAAGAAAGGAGGAATTGGGGAGACAAAATCATAATTTAAACTTACAGTTCTACTTAGAATAGCTTCTTTGAGTACTTCTGCATAGCCTACATCAGCAGTTTGACTAAACCACCCTTCATATACAGTAGACAACTTCAGCATGGTGTGGATAGCACAACTCCAACAGATTAGTTATCAGAATATTGATGACACTTTCAGGTTTTGGAAAACAATGTAAGGAGAATGCTTGAGGCACCTTGATTTACCCCTGCATTGAGAGCACAAAAGAGGGATCTGCACCATATGGAGAGGGCATGCCTTCTTCATGTGCTGCAGATTTATTGGACACTCTGGATGAATATCCAGATCATGTTTTACATGCAAAAAGGTAATATTATGATAAACACTAATTGAAATCAATGTAAGAATGTAAGAAATGCCATACTGGGTCAGACCATATGCTCATTGAGCACCGTATCCTGTTTCCAACAGTGGCCAATCTAGGTTACAAGTATCTGTCAGATTCCCAAAAGGTAGGCAGATTCCATATTGGTAATTATCCTAGGAGTAAGCAGTGGATTTCCTCAGTCCACTTTAATGATAGTTTATGGACTTTTCCTCCAGGAATTTATCAAAACCTCTTTTGAGCTCAGCTACACTAACAGCTTTTACTACATTCTCTGACAATGAATTCCAGAGTTTGATTACTCCTTGAGTGAAAAAATATTTTCTCTGATTAGTCCTAAATGTGTTACATTGTAGCTCCATTGCATGCCCCCCTAGTCGTTCTACTTTTTGAAGGAGTAAACAACTGATGTGCTCATTCCACTCTATTCATTATTTTATAGACTTCAGCCATCCCTTTTCCAAGCTGAAGAGCTCTAACCTTTCAAGCCTTTCCTCGTAAGGGTATCCTTCTATCCCCTTTATCTTATGTTCTTATGTTCTTCTATCCCCTTTATCTTATGTTCTCATGTTCTTATCATTCTAGTTGCTCTTCTCTATATTTTTTCCAATTCCACTATATTATTTTTTAGATGTACACAATATTTGAGGTGCAGTTGCATCATGGAGCAATACAGAGGCATTATAATAGCCTTGGTTTTATTCTCCATTCTATTTGCTTTCTTGGCTACCACCTAGATCCTTTTCCTGGGTGGTGATTCCAAGTGTAGCCCCTTGGATCATGTAACTTATCATTTATATAGCGTCACTAGGCATACATAGCATTGTACAAATATACATAAAGGGGGATTTTTAGAAAGGACTCCAAGTGCGACTGGGACGTTGAAGCAAGAACGTCTGAAAAAAAGTAGGCATATCCAGTTGCAGACAATATTTCGCAAATGTTATCACGCCCGATATGGACATCGGCAGAAGTATCTATATAAAAATCCCAGGATAGCATTCCAGAACTTGGATATTTATGAATAACTTAATGGTTAAAATAGTTGGCTAATTACAGGGTAATCATGCTTCAAATCTCACTGCTAATATCACTGAAATTGTGCTGAATATTGGGGATGAAGGAGGTGGGGTTTTTTCTCTAGACCCTCTGGATGTTTTTCTGCCAGAAGGAACACTTTTTCAATGCTGGTTCATACCTGGAGCAGGTCTAAATTTAGACTGACTTCAGATGCCCAGGACATTTTTGAGATCAAAAGGGAATGTCCTGGTTCCTGGGGACAAACCAGCCATGCCTCCATCATGCCCAGGTTCAGACTTGCCTTTTCAGTTGGTGTACTTCAGGGCTCTGTCTTGAGACCTCTACTTTTCTCTCTCACACTCAGTCCCTTGGTGCACTTATTTCATCCCATGGTTTTCACTACCATCTTTATGCAGATGAATCACAGATCTATCTCTCTGTGCCTGAAATCTCTCCAGGAATCCAGTCCCAGATCTCTGCCTGCTTATCTGACATTGCTGCCTGGATGTCTCACTGCTGTCTGAAATTGAACATGGACAAAACTGAGCTCCTTATCTTTCCCCCTAAACCCTCCCCCTTCCTCCCTTCTCTATTTCTGTGGATGACACTACACTCCTCCCCGTTTCCTCAGCTTTCAACCTTGGGGGTCATCTTTGACTCTACTCTCTCTTTCTCTGGGCACATCCAACAAATGGCTAAAACCTGCTACTTCTTTCTCTTTAACAGAAAAATTAATCTCTTCCTCTCTACTCACACTACTAAGATCCTCATCCACTCACTAGTCACCTCCCGCCTTGACTATTATAACCTGTTCCTCATTGGTCTCCCTCTGAATCATCTCTCTCCCCTGCTGCATGGCTTATCTTCCACCAATGCTGCTATGCTCATGTAACTCTTTTTCTGAAATCACTTCTTTGGCTCCTTATCAGTTTCCACATTCAGTTCAAACTTCTCCTACTGACTTACAAGTGCATTCATTCTGTGGCTCCTCACTACCTTTCCTCTCTTATCTCAATCTATACCCCTCCTCAGGAGCTCCGCTTCTCTGGCAGATCCTTTTTATCTGTGCTCTTTTCGGTCTCTGACAACTCCAGACTTCGTTCATCCCATCTCGTTGCTTCATATGCCTGGAACAAACTAGCGGAGTTTGCACATCGGGCTCCTTCTCTAGCCCTTTTCAAATCCAGGCTAAAAACTTAACTCTTTGAAGTTGCTTTTAGATCCTAATGCTCCCCCCTCTCTTGTCCACTACTTATGTGTATCATACCATACTCTAGTTCCAAGTTTCACTAAGGCCGGCATTCCATCCCACGAATAGCGGGGTTAGATGCCCGGTTGGATGTCCAACCTGCACTCAGCCCCGGAATACGATTTCATCCCCAGCGCTCTCCACATGTACACAGCATTTGTGCGGGGAGTGCTGGATGGGGATGGAAGGGGGTAATGCTGGGGCAGAGCGGGGCAGTGCAGGGGAGGTCCCTGCTGCCAGGAGATACAGAGTCAATTCAGTTCATGCCTCTGTATGTTCCATGTGGTTACACCAAAACTGGTCTTATTTCAGAACGATGAAGTCAACAATAGGAACAAAAAAGATTGTTCATGTACTAATATGAGTGACTAAGAATCTTCTTCTCTTTATATAATTCAAAGAAATAAATTTTAAATGAAAGAGGTCTCAGACTTATTTGGCTCTGCCACAAAGACTTTTGTCCATTTTAAAGCAGATTGCCCATTAGCCTCAACGACCTCCAAAAACACAGTGAGGTTATAGCGCCCAGGTTAACTTGCTCAAAATTCAAAATTCAATAAAGAGCACTAAAGGCGGGGGGCGGAGCCAGCCACAGAGCAGAATGGACGTGTGAGTTTGAGCTCCCGTTGCCATACAAGAATCCTGATCTAATGCCTATGAAGATAGTTCCTATATGCTTACCCCTGGGTAAATACAGAACAATTGAAGATGTCAGCACTAAAACCTGCGCGATTAGATTTCCAGCAAAGTACCGGTTCAGCGCCAAAGCGATCGAAGCAAGAGGCCGGATCCCCACACAAAATGGCCACGGCTGAGAAGGAAGCAGCGGGAGAAGGTATTAAAGAGATTCTGGCCGAACTGAGGAGTGTGAAGGATTTGATACTCGCCAACACCAAATCTCTGGAAACTATACAGGAGGATTTGAATGAGGTAAAGGGCAAAGTACAAGACATGAATGGATGGTTAATTGTTACTGAAGGGTTAGTGCAAAAGCATGGCGCCATGTTAGAGTGCATGGGGTCTTTATCAAAGCGTGTCAAGAAGATTGAGAACCAGCTAGAGGATCAAATTAATCGAGCGAGGTGCAACAACGTTTGATTAGTAGGGGTCCCCGAAGGAGCTGAAGGGGCAGACATGATAGAATACCTGGAGAAGATGATTCCGGAACTCCTTCAGATCTCTTTTGTGAAGGTATTTGAATTGGAGCGGGCGCACCGTGTTCCTGTGCATAGGGCTGAGAATATCAAATACCCAAGGCCAATTGTGATGAAAGTACAGCGTTACCCACAAGCTCTGCAGATACTACAAGCTTCGAAGAGAGTGACATCTTTGATCATACAGGGGCAGAAGATTGCCTTTTTTCCTGACTTGAGCAAGCAAACAATGGACCGCAGGAGGGAATTGCTGGCGTGTAGACCACTTTTGCAAAAGCTGTAGGCAAGATATGGTCTGTATTACCCTAGTACAATGCGGGTAACGTTAAATAATGTCACAAGGAACTTTTTGGATGCTGGATCGCTGAAAGCATTTCTGCAGGAGAGTAGTGCTATGGAGACTTGAACACAAGTGTGACGATTAATGCTGAGAGGAGTCAGATTGATAAAATATACAAATGTTAGTTCAGAATAAGAGTGAAGTATATCCTATATGGGTGGGGTGAGCATGGCATATAAATTAGAGTGCAGCAGCATAGGAAAGAGTTTTATCGATTTCCCTCTCAATACAAGAACTGTAACGCTATAAAACTTTGTGCATTTTAGTGTTGCTATAGAATTGGAGTAGGGCATGGATGTGTTTAGTTCAAAATGGGAAATGGGATAAGACTGCATAAGGTTATATTAGGCAATGAATGATGTTGGTGGTAAAAGATTTTTTGCCAAGGAAGGGTGGTTTTCGCCAGGAGATGTTTAATTGTACAGTTTAAGTGTTCTTACTGGTCAATCCAATCCAATCATACACTGATGTTACAGAGATCCACTAAGGACAAGGATCATAGAATTATCATGCTTAGATTTATCCAAGTTAACAAATGCTGTGAATAGATTGGTATTGCTCACCCTGAATGTGAAGGGTGTCACAAACCCAGTTAAGCGCAAGAAAATTCTCACATATTGTCAACATAAGAGCGCTGACATAGTGTACTTACAAGAGACACACCTGACCGAAAAAGAGTCATGGAAGGTAGTCTCGAAATTCTATCAAGTAATAATTGCTGCACCTGCAGTAAACAGAAAAGGAGGAGTTCTGACATGAATGCGGAAGTCCCTGGCAGCAGTAGTTAAGGAAACGAAAGTAGATCCTGAGGGGAGGTGGGCCAGAGCTACTCTGGAAATTGCGCAGAGGGCTTACACACTAATGAACATATATGCCCCGAATACAGACGATTCTTCCTTTTACAAGACAATAGCTATGGAGCTAGTGGACATGCTACACACTGAGATAATACTGGGAGGGGACTTCAACCTGGTTCTAGATCCTCTGTTGGACAGGACTCCATACCGGCCAGTATACAAAGTTAAATCGTACGCAGTAATGCAGAGTATGATGAATGAACTGCAACTAATTGATGCATGGCGTCTCCTACATCCTGCAAAGAATTTGCATTTTACTCCCTCCCATACGATACTCAGACGAGAATTGACTACTTTCTAGTAACGAGTGGGTTAATTAAACAACTTGTTGCATCTGAAATTAATGCGGGGACAGTTTCGGATCACTCAGCAGTCTTCTTAGTTTTAGACATAGGAAAGAAACATCAGACGCCCCCTCGGTGGACATTCGATAAGTCCTTATTAGCTGATGCCGACTTTGTGGCCTGTATGAATAAAGAGATTGAGGCGTATGGAAAATTCAATGACCCATCAGAAACGTTGACATGGGCTTGGTGGGAAGGCTTTAAAGCGACGATTCGGGCGCACATACCAACATTCTCGATTCAAAAAAACAGAGCTAAAAAGAAAGAACAAGAAGAATTGGAGGAGCAGATAAAAGCAGGGGAGCGCCTGTTGACAAAGAGAGGTGATCCAATGATACTGTTAAGGCTTCAGAAATTGAGATGCAAATATAATAACATCCTCCATACACAGGCGCAATTTTGTGTTTGGATGCAGCAAAGCACTTACTATCATGAGAACAACCGGGCTGGATCGCTCCTTGCGAAACTATTGAAGGCAAAAAGAAATATGGCTCACATAACAGTGTTACGCAGTAAATATTGAGACGTTGTAAAGAGTTCTATGAAAAGCTGTATTGTACTGAAGTGGTCTGCAGTAGTACGGATTTCGGAGAATTTGTATCGGATATAATGGGTCCCAAGTTATCGGCAACTCAGGCACGGATGCTGGAACAATAAATTACCATAAAAGAGATACAAAAGGATATTGGTCAGCTGGCCAAGGGGAAGGCGTCAGGACCGGATGGAATCCCGCTAGAGTTTTATCCAGAAGTTGGAGCCTTCGCAGAGGCAACTATAGTTATCCACCCAAAACCGGGACGAGACCCACAGAGAGTTGAAAACTATACGCCTATTTCTTTGCTCAATGCAGATTACAAGATATACGCGAAGCTGTGGGCAAATCGTCTCAGTAAAGTCCTGAGTTCTTTGATACATACAGATCAATGCGGCTTTATGACCGGCAGGTCTACTACGGACAATGGAAGGTTACTTGCCCATGTCCTGCTTAAAGCGCAGAGGATTCCTGAGCCACTGATGGGGCTGTCATTGGATGCCGAAAAGGCCTTTGACAGATTGGAGTGGTCCTTCCTGTTTCAGGCCCTTAGATGGTTTGGAATTGAAGAAGTCTTCCTCAAGAGAATAGCACTCTTGCATTCTAATCCCATTGCTCAGATAGCAGCTAACTCCGGGGTGTCAGGGCCCTTCAAGCTTCAAAGAGGTACTAGGCAAGGATGCCATCTATTCCCACTACTCTTCAACTTAGCTCTGGAGCTGCTCATGATATCGATTAGACAACAAGAAAAGATTAGGGGAGTAACACTTGCGGATGGTCAATGCAAGTTGTCTGCATATGCTGACGATCTTATATTATTCTTGCAAACTACCTCCTTGCCTATGGCCATGAACATACTTGACAAATATTCTGCTGTGTCTGGTTATAAAGTCAATCTTGCCAAAACAACAATAATTCCTCTAAACGCCTGGGTGAAGGAAGACATGTTTACAAATTACCCATTTCAGTATGCGCAGTCGTCTTTTAAGTACTTAGGAGTCACTTATGGGCTTACAATGACGGAGACTGTGAGTCTGAATGTAGAAATCTGCAAAGAACTAGTGAGCGCTTGCGCCTCAAAATGGTCCCCCCTAAATTTAACCTGGTGGAGTAGACTGGAGACAATCAAAATGGTGTTGGTCCCCAAGCTTAGTTACATACTGAGTATGATTCCAGTAAATTTCCCACAAAGTTTTTATAAAAAATTAAACAGTATGATTGTATCATTTCTCTGGAATAAGAAAGTCCCTAGGATAGTGACGTGGAAGCTTAAATTGCCTAAATGGAAAGTGAGAGTACACTTTCCTGATGTTGAATGGCTGCATATGTCCTCATTGCTAAAACAAGTAGCACAATGGACGGTAGAAGGAGACTGTAAAGAATCTCCCAGGTGGCTGCTGGTAGAAAAAGCTATGAATGATCTTATGGAAATGAGTATGATGCTTGGAACTTCCAATTTACGGCAAAATGACGTTATCCTGGCAACTCAACAAGCATGTCGGCTAGTGACCTCGTGTATTGATGGGGGTGATGACTTTGCTTTGGAGACGCCGTTATGGCTGAATCGAAGATTTACAATAGGTGGTAAATTCATATTGTGGAAGAAATGGATGAATTGTGGTATCACTGTCCTAGGACATTTAATTCATGCGAACAAATTCAAAACTTTTGAAATGATTGAAAGTGAATTTGGTTTACCCAGTTCCTGCTATTTTCAGTGGTGTCAGCTCCGATACTGTCTGAGCAAAGCAGGGGTATCTTCATTGATTCTACGGCCAGGGTGGCCCCTACTCCAGAAATTTCGTGAAATACAATCTGGAACCAGAGTGATGTCGAAATTTCTGGAACTGCTCAGGACAGGGTCCAACAAACTATGTGATGGAGTACAATCAGCTTAGATAAGAGAAGCAGGAGATCACATACAACAGGAGCACTGGGACGCCTTCTGGTCCCTCACACGAATCACTAGAGCAGCATCCCTTACACAGTCGTTGTACTTTCTCGCGCATCGAGCATATCTGACTCCAGTGAGGATAATGAAATGGGCACCGCACGCTGGAAATAGATGCTGGTCCTGTAATACAGAAATTGGGACGCTGGATCATATGCTTTATTACTGCGAGTATCTTCAGAGATACTGGGAGTGTGTAATGAAATGAATATCAAGAATTCTAGGCATGACACTTCCCATCTCATATCAAATAATAATATATAAGTCTACGATGGAAGGCCTCATATTGAGAAAACAAGAGAGCCGATTACTAGATGTCTTGCTCAGTATAGCCATCAAGGTAATCTTAATTCACTGGAAGAACTTTGAGAAGGTACACAGTGACCACTGGTGGAATCTAGTGTGTCAACACAAGATTTATGAGGAACTGTATGTACTTAAAACTCCTAACTCTGACAAGCTGCTTAACAAATGGGAGGCTATGAACAAGTATATGGAGTTAAGCACGTACTAGCTGCATTCCCCTGAGCCAAGAAAAATGGGCCACCAACTAAGCGTCAGCCATACAATTTGAATGTGCTGATTATGCGACTTAACCAGTTAACTTAAAATAGTATTGATTACAATGAAAGGATGATAAGAAGATTGGATTGACGATAGCTAGTTTAATTAAATGTTTCTTTTTCTGTTTCTTACTTTTTCTTTCCTGTTAATGAAGTTTTGTAAGTGTTATGAAAGGACGTGATGTGAAGGATCTATGCTTTGTAAAATGTCTAAAAGATATTAAATAAAAAAAAAAAAAGAGCACTAAAGGCTTTACTTA
This sequence comes from Ichthyophis bannanicus, assembly GCA_033557465.1. Taxonomy (NCBI): domain Eukaryota; kingdom Metazoa; phylum Chordata; class Amphibia; order Gymnophiona; family Ichthyophiidae; genus Ichthyophis; species Ichthyophis bannanicus. Next base: position 763,926,606 of record CM066033.1, read on the forward strand.
TCTGATTCGCCTGAGATAACCCACTGGTATGGACTGTTAAAGGATCCCGATGCCCTTTCCAGGTACCAGTCATGCGTTTCACCGCTATGATTTCATCAGGGGATCACTCGATCTATCACGTCCAGTTTTCTTACCACTTTCATGCTCTAAAGAATCCATTTAGCTGCCCGCATTCCTCCGGTGATTATCTGCACTTTTTCCGGTTAATCTGCGCGGCGTTTTGCAATTCTCCACTTTTAATTTCATCTGGAATTTGGACATTCAGCCTTCCAATTTATCAAGGCCCTCTTGCAATTTTTCACAATCCTCGTCTTTTTAACAACTGAATAATTTTGTGTCATCTGCAAATTTAATCACCTCACTCATAATTCCTATTTCCAGGTCATTTATGAATTTGTTAAAAAGCAGTGGGCCCAGCGCAGCTCCATGGGGTACTCCACTATTCACCTGTCTCCATTAAGAAAATTGGCCATTTAGCCAGTTCCTAATCTACAAGAGTACACTGCCTCCTAAAACCATGACTTTTTACTTTAGCCAAGAGTCTCTCATGAGGGAGCTTGTCAAAGGCTTTCTGAAAATCCAGATACACTATGGGGGGTCATTTTGAATCACTTATTGCAGGTCTGGATGTCCAATCCAAGCTAAACACATGACCTGAGGTCTGCAAACAGAGATCCCCACATGTAGAGCTCTTTAAAGCATTTTATCATCCATCTGTTCATTTGTGGGCGGAAGGGGGCAGGCCGCAGGCAGAGTAAGGCCAGGCTGTGGGTGGCGCCATGACCGTAGACATACAGGGCCGATTCCAAGGTCATCCCTGTATGTCTGGGATCAGCCATTAGTACGAGGGACTTATTCCACCTCAGAGGGGGAATAAGATCTCCTAGTCGGAGCCTGATTGGGGATCCAAGCAGCAGACCAGAGGTGAGGGGGTGCAAGGTGGCATTTTGCCTGGTACTGATGTCAGGCTCACCGGTCTGAAGTTTCTTATCTCACCCCTGGAACTCTTTTTAAACCTTGGTATTACATTGGCCATTCTCCAATCTTCATGTAGTACAGATGATTTTTCATGTACCATAGATGATTTTAAGGATAGTTCACAGATTAAAAATAGTAGGTCTGAAATCTCATATTTCAATTCTCTAGCACCCCGGGATGTATACCATCCAGTCCAGGCGATTTGCTATTCTTTAGTTTATCAAATAGTTGTAATACATCTTCCCAGTTTTTAGAGATTTGTTTCAATTCTTCAAATATATCGCCTTTAAAGATTATTTCAGGCATGAATATCTTCTGTACATCTTCTTCAGTAAATACTGAAGCAAAGAATTCATTCAGTCTTTACACTATGGTTTTCTTCAGTAAATACCCCCTTTACCCCTCTATCTTCAATATGGTCCAAATGACTCTCACAGTTGTTTTGCTACAAATGTACTTGAAAAGGTTTTTTATTATACATTTTTGCTTCCAGGGCAAGCTCATTTTCAAATTCTCTCTTTGCCTCTATTATCAATGCCTTGCATCTAACTTTCCAGTACGTGTTTCCTGTTTTCATCATTTGGCTCCTTTTTCCATTTCCTGAAAGATGTTTTTTTGGCTATGACAGCATCTCTACCTCACCTTTAAACCATGCTGGCAGTCATTTGGCATTCCTTCCTCCTTTCTTAAGGTGTGGAATACATCTGGTCTGGGCTTCCAAGATGATATTTTTAAACAAAACACATACTTAATATAAACCTTTAACGTTTGCAGCTGCTCCTTTTAGCTTTTTCTTAACTATTTTCCTCATTGTATCATAGTCTCCCTTTTGAAAGTTACAGTGTAATACTGTGGATTTCTTTGTTGTCCTTCCTCCATTTATTTAAATCAAATGCAATCATGCAGTGATCACTATTGCCAAGTGACCCCAACACCTTTATCTCTTGAAACCGATCCTGTGTTGCCCTAATGACTAGGTCCAATATAGCGTCTCCTCTTGTCGGTTCAAGAACTAGCTGTTCCAAGAAGCAGTCATTTATTTCATCTAGAAACTTTATTTCTCTAGCATGTCCTGCTGTGACACTGACTCAGTCGATACCAGGATAATTGAAATCACCCATTATTACTGTGTTGTAACTTTTGTTTGCGTCCCTGATTTCTTTTAGAATTTTATCATCCATCTGTTCATTCTGGCTAGGCGGACGGTAGTATATCCTCACTGCCATTGCCTTCCCCTTTTTTTACAAGTAATGTTTAGCCATAGATATTCTACAGTTTAATTTGTTTTGCTGCAAAACTTTTATCTTGCTTGACTTAATGCCTTCTCTAACATAGAGCACAACCTCTTCACCAATTTGATCTACCCTATCATTGTGATATAGGGGTATGTTTGCTAAACCGTCTTAACGTGCGCCCAGCGATAGTGTGCAGGCTGCCATAAAAGCAGTGGGAGTTTCAGTCTTAAAGTAGCAAAATGGGATTATCACACGATAACGTGCGCTGCTAAGCACATTATCGGGTGAAGCGCTGCTAAGCGTGTTAACGCGCGGTAATCTTAAGTAGGTGCCCAGAGATGCAAACATAGAAACAGAGGTATAGCACAATGGTTAATGCACTGACTGATGATACAGGGGTCATGAGTTTGATCCTCCAGTGTGCCTAATGCATAAGGCTGGCTGAGGCATCAGCTTTGACATGTAAGTATTGTTTCCTGAGGTATTTTAATTATTGCTGTCAGCAAACACACCCTCACATGCCGTAACCTAAGGTGCCGCATAAGGCACCCTATAAGGCACTCCATAGGGCACACTATAAAGTGCACTGTCCGCCACAGCACCCTATAATGTCCCCTATAGGGCACCCTATAAGGCGCTCTATAGGGCACCTTATATGGACTGTAACCTAAGGTGCCTCAGAAGGCACTTTATAGGGTACCCTATAGCATGTCTTCTGAGGCACCTTATGGTTACAGTACTCTGAGGGTGGTTTTGCTGGCAGCACTAATGTACATTAAAAATAGACAATGCCTCAGACAGCCCTATCAAATAACCCCACTGTGGGTTTGAACCCATGACCTCTGGCTCCACAGGCACGGACATAACCAGTGGGCTACAGCTGCTAACAAACCCTTGGTTGGCTGCAGAAGGACTGCATGTCACCACAGACACAGCCTGTTGTGATCACCAGGATAGGGTTAATCCACCCGTACCCATGATGCACTGCACATGCAAATCAGAACTCTACAGATGATCACAAGATGGGGTATGCACCCCACAGCACCTCGGCCTGGTAGGGGGAACTGACCGTGTATGTTACTGGCACAGAGTAGCTACACACTGTCACATTGTGCAGGTATTGTGCTCACCCTGAGGGTGAGGTGGGGCACCCAGCACCAGGTCCACAGCACCTTCAATGGCAGAAATAGGCCATACTGCAGGTCCCCAGCAGTGCTAGTGTGTGAGATAGGTAGTTCCTGCAGACACGTCTTGGATACATCTGTATTTCTCAGTCAGGTTTAGCCCTTATGGACCCATAGGCGGATTATGTACCACCACCCAACCCCCCCCCCCCCCCTCTGGGGCTGAGGGTGGGAAACAGGGTCTCCCACCAACAGATCCACATTCAACCTCCCTGCAATTGTGGCAGTAGAGGGGACCATCAACCCCAGTCCTGCTGGGGAACAGACACCCTACAGGGCAGTCAATGCAGCTCTGTACACATCCATAAAGCAATAGCAAACAGACATTAGGCCTGGAAATGCTCAGCTGCGCCCCACCACTTTCTGATATTCTCCTGCAGCAAACCTCCAGCCGCTGCACCCTGCAAGGTGTTTCAGCAAGACACATACTAACTGCAGACAGTCTGCTAGCTAGTCCATAGTGCATGTTCCTGGAAGAGATACATACACACCAAGCAGATAAATCAATGATTGGGCCCCAAAAGAGAACCCATAAATATCACATGAGAGAAATACTATATAGCACTATGGTAGTACCTAGCCATGCCATGGTCACTGCACAGTCAGGGTGAGAGTGATCTCCCAGCAGGACATGCTGTGGCCACCCTGTCTGTGCAGGTGGTGGCCGGGCACTACAATGTCCCAGCCATTGCCCTATGCCCTGTGCAGATGCATCCTGGCCAGGCCACCCTGTCCGGGCTATACCCATGGTACCTTGCTCCTCATTATGCACATTGGCAGGCCAATACTGGCAACAGTGCTGTCAGTGTGGGCTGTGGAGGGTGTTTGCAGCCACCACACACTGGATAGACAGACACACACTCCCACACCTATGCCAGCATTGTACAACTATAGAGGTGTTTGGCAACCCTGGCCACTGCTCCAGTCCTGGGCACAGTGCAGGCATGGCTATGGTACGCAATATTGTTGGGGTCACTCCCCAGGGTGGTAAACACTGTCAGACACAAGACCCGTAGCACACTCCACAGACATCAGAAAGGTTGCCATGATGCAGCTCAATCAGAAAATTGTACTTAACTTCGGAATTGCTATCTGCCAGTATTTATCGCAACCTTTTGATAGCTCTGTACTGTATTCCCAGGTTTAGAGTGGCATTGCTAAGGTATGCAAGTGCTAGTATTAGGAGAGGCACGAAGGGTCCAATGTCCTGCCTCTCCTGGAAGCATTGGATAATGGAGCCTGTGGGTGAGGGTGTGTCTGCCCCTGTTGGCTGCTGCTTTACGGCAGAGGTTCCTAACTCCAGTCCTGGTGTGCCAAACACTGTTCGGGTTTTCATGCTGTCCCTCATGAATATGCATGAGATACATCTGCATACCATGCGGGCGGCGCATAGAAATGCAGCACAGGCATCTTTATTAGAGGCTGCATGGAACCTGAATGGTGTTTGACCCTCCAGGACTGCATTTGGGAGACTCTGCTCTAGGTAATGCGCCTGTTTATGGTGTCTGTGCTCTGTAGGGTAAAATGTAGGTGTTTTGGGCATGTTTACGTCATCTGCAATAAAGGCTCTGTCTGTATTAGCACGTTTTAGTAGTGGGTAAAATATGGGGACTGGGTTGGCCGGGACCACAGCTGGGACATGAACCTGTGACCTTCTGCCGCTGAACACACTGGTTGTGTGCACTGCACCACTGTGTTGCCACAGAGACAGTGCATTCCCTGGTGATACCATGACTGTTCGTCCGGCAGGGCCTGTCTGTTACAGTGCATGGCACCCACCTACACAGGGCTAGGCCATGGTCTGCTCTAGGCAGCTGCCACTGCCCCCCTTCACCACCAGTACCCCTCTGCCACCATGCTGACATGCCCTTCTGCTGGTGGTGCTGGTGGTGTGCAGTCTCAGGCCATCCAGTGTGCAGGTAGGCATCTGCCTATGGTGTGTATTCTGGGGTAGGGGTGCCTGCATAGACGTCCACGCTTCCCCCACCCCCAACACCACCTGCCAATGTTCTGTGTCCTTGGAGGTACCTGATGGGTACTATCCCCTGTGACACTGTGATAGACACACTTGTGCCCATGTTGGGCCCTCATCAGTTGCTGCCTGGCTGCTGTACAGTTTCAGCATTCCTAAGTGTCACCTAGGCATCTGCCTAGTCCGCACTGTGCCCCTGCTGCACCACAGCATGTGCCGCCTGCAGCCCTCTGTATCCCATTTTCAGGCATCTGTCCAGTTGGCCATTCCGACATGCCTGCCCTGCTGTTGCCGCACATGTGCACGCCATAGGAAACCTATCCGATGAAGAGGAAAACCCTGCACAGCGCAATTTCACTGTGGGCTCATTCACCTTGTATGGGACGGAGCATGGACCCTTCCAGAATTCATATCCTTTTTTTGGTGCTTTCTTGGGAGTGTTTTTTGATGTTTCCCATTGAGATCACTATTGCCCAGCTTGGTAATTTTATTTTTCCATTTTCTTCTGTTCATTTTCACTGTTTATTTGCCCTTTTGTTCCGTGCACATATATCACACTTATCACTTTTTTGTAGGTTTCCCTTGTTTTGCTGTACATTGCTGACAGAAATGGTTTCTCTTCCCTTTAAATCAGCTCTAACGCCATGGTTTCACTGGCGTTAGTTTTCAGCCTCGGATTTCACAGCGTTAGTGTGTGGGGAGCCTCTCCCCTCCCACTCTCTACCCATTGACCCCTTCTCTCCGCCTCTGGGGAGCCTTCCTCCGCCCTTTAGGAGCCTTTCTCCGCCTTCAGCGCTCGTTAGTGCTGCTGCGCGTGTTATCGCGTGATAAGGTACCCTATCGCGCGATAACATCACAGAGCGCACATTAAGACGGTTTAGTAAACATACCCCATAGTTTGTACCCAGGTATCACATTGTCCCATTGGTTGTCCTCCTTCCACCAGGTCTCTAAAATGCCAATTATATCTATCCTTTCATTTAGTATTACATATTCTAACTCTCTCGTCTTATTTTTAAGACATCTAGCATTTACATGCAGACATTTCAGAGACTATAATGTATTTTGTTTATATTAACAATCAGGTTAACAGTTGACAGGGACAATTTAGAATCTTTCAGCTCTGTATGCTTTGTACTTAAAGGCATCTAGGATACTTTTATAAGCAAAAGAAATTTGTGTTCAGGTCTCCTTGTGTCCTTGGGTAAGTCACTTTATCCTCCATTGCCTCAGAAGAAAAGGCTTGACAATCTACTTTCATTCATACCTTGCCAAGAAAACTCAGGGGCTGCTGGGTCAGCATTGATTTAATGGCACAAAAAATAAAAAGATAGTTTTTGCCTTTATTGAAACCTCTTTATTGGGATGCCCTAAGTTCCCTCTTTTGCTAGTATCCTTCAGGGGTACATCCTTCCGAACCTTGCGCTCTTGGGCAACTGTGGATTTTCCCCTATTATCTAGTTGAAAAGTTACTCTATCTCTTCTTTAGAGGTTAATGCTTCTGGTCGTCTATGGTTCTGTGGCTCTACTCATAACATCGGTTGCTCAGACTTGTGCTGCTCTAACAGGGACATCTGAGAGTATCCAGCTCTGGCTGACTCACTTTCCTGACTGCACACTGGTTGTCTTCCTGAAGCTATCAGTCCCCCTGTGTGTTGAATCTTTGGGTGATTTACCATGCCAGGGTCATGCAGATATTCTTCCAGACCCATCTTGCTACAGAATGGAGAGATCTGCAGGACTGTGAGGTGGGGGAGAGGGGAGGGTAGAGCAACTCCTCCTCCTCTAAAACCATCTTGCAAAAGCATCAAGGTTTGGCTGCTTCTCTGGTGTCCGGACAGCATATGCACATGCAGACATTCGGCAGAGGAGGGACCATGTAAAGGTCCCAATCTGCAGGTTTGTATCTGTTTCAAAACTGCCTGCATGTTTCATCACCATTTATCCGTATGGAGGTTCTACATGTGCACACCAGGTTGTGCATGTTTGCAGGTCTCCGCAACCATAGGAACATGCAAATACAGAGACATGCATGGGATTATTTTGGATGAAATGTGCATGTTCACAGACATGTGTGCAAAATCACCTTGCTGCATCACATGTTCCAGTCTGCATTTCTTTGAGGATGCCTGGACATGCTTTCCAAAATGATCCATGGTATGTCTATATCTATTATGAATGTCCTGTAATTTTGTGTATATCCCCAGGACTGTAAAAATGTACTTATGCTCATTTTTCATCACCTAATAGTGAATATACAATTTATAAATTAATTAAAATAAATAATCAAATGAACTCAACTGAAAAGAATTCTAAAACTTGGAAAAAGAAAGCTAGAAATCCAAAAACAAATCAAAAGGGTTTTTTTCCCTTGTTCACATCTCTAGTGTTTAGGTGCTTAGATACACTGCTTGCCTTATAGTCCTTCTCAGCAATCTCTATCACTGTAACTCCGTTGACCCGGAGGCCCACCTCGCCTCGCTTCGTCAGCCTTCCCCCCCCCCCCCACTCCTTCCTCCCCTCTCAATAACACAGAGAGACTAATCGTGGTACAACATTTTGGTCGCAGCTTTATTACACTTCTATTAACCGCCCAACATGGGCTAACATATTCAACATCTCCCCAACAATAACCCCCCACCCCAACACCGGAGAATTCCCCCTCCCACCATCTTAGTAGCAAGGCGGAGCATTCTCCTCACCCACCCCCGCCGCCTGCCTCGCCATGCTAGTAGCAAAGGCTGGCCCCCAACCCCTTGTACCGGGCCGAGACCCCCCACCGGGCTGTCTCGCCCCACCCCGGGAAGCACATCGCTCCCCCACTGGTCCCAAATCGGTTAAAGCCCCGCCGTCTTGGCGAGCGCGGGCTCTCTACCCCGCCTCCCCCAGCTGCAACAACCCTCCAACCTAACCCTTGGGAGGGCGGGCGGGAACGTGGCCGTCTGCCCGAGGAGCCGCGCCGAAAAGACTGGCCACGCGGCTCCTCGGCTCCCTTAGCCCCCCACCTCCCAGCGCTGGAACCAATAGGATCGCCGCACCGCCGTGCGGCGATCCGTCATCCAGGCTCCGCCCCCTTACCCCTAACACGTGCAGGAGGCCGAGGCCGGGCCCGGGCACGAGTTACTGTCGGCCGCGGGACCTGGCCCGCGGCCTCCTGCATTAACTCCATTGACCCGGAGGCCCACCTTGCCTCGCTTCGTCAGCCTTCCCCCCCCCCACTCCTTCCTCCCCTCTCAATAACACAGAGAGACTAATCGTGGTACAACATTTTGGTCGCAGCTTTATTACACTTCTATTCACCGCCCAACATGTGCTAACATATTCAACATCTCCCCAACAATAACCCCCCACCCCACCCCCGGAGAATGCCCCCTCCCGCCATCTTAGTAGCAAGGCGGAGCATTCTCCTCACCCCCCCCGCCGCCTGCCTCGCCATGCTAGTAGCAAAGGCTGGCCCCCAACCCCTTGTACCGGGCCGAGACCCCCCACCGGATGTCTCGCCCCACCCCGGGAAGCACATCGCTCCCCACTGGTCCCAAATTGGTTAAAGCCCCGCCGCCTTGGCGAGCGCGGGCTCTCTACCCCGCCACCGGTGCGAGGTAGCTCATCTAACCTCGCACCGCCCCACCCCAATAAAGCTGCGACCAGTGCACCTCTCCAGGACCTCCTGCCAATCATTTAGCAAAAGATCCTGACCAACAGGGGACAGATGCACACCATCAATACGGTACAACCCTGCACATTTCGGATCCGCCCAGGGGTGCTGCACCTGCCAGCCCCCCATCAACTGTACCCAACGGCCGATCTGCCGGTTGACCTTCGCCAGGCCTCGCGACCACCGCCGCTGAGACTGGCACGCCGGCCGAGGAATGATGTCTGACCATATGATCATCACTCCAGGCCAATCCTCCTGCAGCATGCAAATATCCCGCTGCACAGCTCAAATGAGCTGCCGGCATGTCCAATTAGTTAAGTCATTTCCGCCTAGATGCAGCAATACCACCACCGGGCGCTGCTGTCGCTCCGCTTGCTGCCGCAGACAAGGAAGTAGTTGCCACCAGCACATGCCACGCTCCCCCATCCATCGCAGCCGGACGTTGCGGGCAGCCAATCCCAGATGTGGACCCGGCGGGCGCAGCACGGCTCTCCGCTCTGCCCAGTAGACGAAAGAGTGCCCGAGAATCCACCAATCTTCGGTCAGGCCCCCTCTCACCTCTTCAGCCCAAGGAGGCCCCCCTGCAACAGGAAACACAGCATTAGCAACCCCCCCGCACCCCCACCACCCCCTCCCCGTCATACCCGGTCCAGGCGGACATAACTCTCATAAACCCCGGACCGCCACCTTCCAATCCTTTGAATCACCGCACCCTCCAGACCAGCCGCCGCCGCGCTGGTCGCCGCCCCAATCCTGAAGGAATGGGATGCATACTGCCGCTCAGCACACCCGAGCCGCCGCAGTGCCAAACGCAACACCGCCGTAAATTGAAATTGCGTGACAGGTGTTCCGTCCGCGTGGCAAAACAAGACACCTGCCCCACCCGGTCGCTGTCGCAAGTATGCCCGCAAATTCAGCACCGGGCAAGAACAAAGGCCTGGAATCGCTCTCAAGGACACCCAGCTACCAAGGCCGCACTGGTCCGTCTTAGAGTGCGCCAGAAAAATACACGCGGATGACTCCGTCAGCTCCACATGTTGGACCTCTAACCCACCCCGCACCCTCCGCCCCCGGGACTTCGGCACCAACTCACTCACACGAAACGCTCCGAAAAAGGCAATAACAAATAACGCCCGAAACAGTACTGCCTCAAACTCCGACGCCGCTACGGCTGGCAACACGCCCCATATCAGCACGAGCAGATCATGGGACACCGGGCGACGCCAATCCCGGCTAGGCGGCTGGTCCTTAGCCCACCCCGCTATAAGCCGCCGCACCAGAAAGGATGCGCACGGGCTACCCCTACCCGCTGCCTTACAAAAGAAGGAGAAACCCGCCAAAGACGCCTGTACCACTGCCCTAGACCACCCCTGCCCTTTAGCCCAAACTATAAATGCCCCCACCGTCCGGTCATCTACGCTGCCCCCCTTACAACCTCTCTGCCTGAGATATTGCCGCACCTTGCAATCCCCCCGCACGTACGATGTCCACGTACCTGGCGCTATAGAGGAGCGCAACATCGCTAACACTGCTGGATCCCAATCTGCCACAGGTGCTCCGGTACCACCGCCGACAAGGCATCCGCCTCCGGGGCCAAGGTCCGAAACTGCTCCCACTGGAAACGGGACAAAGCATCAGCAATAGCATTCTGCGTACCAGGTACGTGCCGCGTCCTGGCCGTGACATTCAACTGCAAACAGGAGAGCACGAACAACCGCATCAATGCCGCCACTCTAGGGCATTTCGGCGACTGCCTATTGATCACCTGCACCACCGCGGCATTGTCGCACCAAAACAAGACTTTTTTATCCCGTAACCTGTCAGGCCAAACCCAAAACGCCACCACTATAGGGAACAACTCCAAAAAAGTCACGTTACGCGTCAACCCCACCTCAATCCAGGACACCGGCCATGCCGCCACACACCACGCTCCCTGACAATACAAACCAAGCCCGAAACTCCCCGCCGCATCCAAAAATAACTGCAGGTCCACATTTGTCAGCTCAGATGCTTGGACCAACGCACTGCCATTGAATTCGGCGAGGAACGAATGCCACACCCGCAGATCCTCCCGCATATCCATCGTCACTCTGATGCGGTGATGCGGGCGGCGCACCCCTGCCATAGCCAGGGACAGCCTCCGCGCAAACGGCCTCCCCATGGGAATAACCCAACAGGCAAAATTCAGATGACCCACTAACGCCTGTAACTCTTTCAACGACACTTTCGTAGCAGACCCCACCGCCGCCACCAGCTCCCTCAATCGCTCAACCTTATCCTGCGGTAAGCACACTACGAAATCCACGGAATCAATTTCAATCCCCAGAAACGACAGGCACGTCACGGGCCCTAGGGTCTTACCCGCCGCCAGCGGAATCCCAAATTCCCTCGCCATCTCCTGAAACCGCCCCAGCAGGGACACGCAGCCCTCCGTCCGCGCCGACCCGACAAACAAGAAATCATCCAAGTAATGGACCAACGACTTACACCTGGAGTGCTGCACCAGGACCCAATGCAAGAAGGAACTGAAGGCCTCAAAATGAGAACATGAAATTGCACAACCCATCGGGAGACACTTATCGTAATAATACCGGCCGTCGAACTGAAAGCCCAGCAAAGGATAAGCCGACGGGTGTATAGGCAGTAACCTAAAGGCCAATTCGATGTCCACTTTTGCCAGCAACGTCCCCGGCCCACAAAGCCGCACCAACTGCAATGCCTCATCGAAGCAGGCATACCGCATCGAGCATAACTCCCGTGGTATATGGTCGTTCACGGAATTCCCCGGCGGAAAGGACAAGTTATGGATAAGCCGATAACTCCCACGCTCCTTCTTCGGAATCACTCCCAACGGTGATATTAGAAACGGCTCAAAGGGGGGGAGCCCAAATGGCCCCGCCACCCTCCCCAGAGCACATTCATTCTCAATCTTCCGCCGGGCAACCCCCTCCAAAAGGCGCACAGAGCTGGGATTGCTGGCCGCTAATGCTGCCACCTCCCCTTGAAATGGTATTCGAAACCCCTCCGTAAATCCCCACCACAACAGCCTCCCCGCCCTCCCGTGCCTATCCCGTATATAACGCTCTAGCCACGGTTTCATAGCCTTGACGTTTACGGGAGTAGGCGCCAACTCCCCGCACCCCGCATCACTTACTGCCCCCCGGCGCTCCCACCACCACCTTTCTACTGCACTTCGCCGCCGAGTGACCCGCGCCGCACAGTGAGCATGCGTGCCGGAACTTACAGTCCGGAAAAGGGCAGGAAGCTTTATTGTAGCGCCAGCATAAGTCCCCCCCCGGCACCCCCAAGGCCGACCCAGGCGCAGCCCCCGGCGTCCGAAAGGACCGGCCGCTAACCGCCGGCGCTTGACTCGTTGTCCTCGCCGTCGCCCCACCCCTGCCCCCTCTCTTGGCCGACATTTGCGTCAGCCATAAGTTGACATCCTTCATCCCCCAGGACAACTGCTTATTCTCCTCCATCAGATCCCTAAACTCCTCGTCATAATTAAGCCATGCCCAGCCTTCATGCACTTGTGAAGCTGCCAGGATGGCATCCACGTATGCCAACAACTCACCATACTGACTTGGTTCCGCATGCCCCTACACACTCGCTAGCCTTAGGAAAGCACGCGTCCAATTGAGCATATTGCGCGAGATCTTCTGCACTCTCCCCGCCTTCTCGTCCTCTTTACGCTTTTTCCTACTCTCCCCCGTGCGCTTCCTACCATCCAACAACCGGAAAACATCAATATATTTACGTTTCAGTATACGGCGCCGTAGTTTGCGTGGTACTCCCTCCCAAAGTTCCGCGCAACGCACCACAGTTGACGCCGACCCACCCCCAACACCCTTCCCCACCTGCGAGCCATCCGACGAATTCTCCGATGATGACAAGGACGACGAGGATGAGCTCTGCCTGCAGCGCCACCGATGCTTCCGTTTGGCTTTGGCCTTTCGACCGCCCTCAGCCATCTCACCCCCCACCGACCCGCCGCCTCCCACATTACCTGATTCGCTTGCACCCTCGGCTGTCGGTGCCACTGCCACTCGTTCACTCTGCTCCTGTGCTGCCACGACCTGACTGGCCCACACCGTGGTAAGGGCTGTCATCGGGCTGCTCCCCGCACGTCCTTCTGCCGCTACTCCGCTCGTCGGCACCTGTGATGGAAGAGAGGAAGAAACCGGAGGAGGACCCATCCCGTACAGACCCGCTCCCCAACCTAGCCCCCCTCCCTGCGGCCACGAGGAAGTAACCAGCCCCCCAGCCGCCCAGCTAGCCCCCCCCCAGGACGGCTGCACTCCCCGGCCAGGGAATCCCGCACCACTCCACTCACCCCAACCCTGCCCCCAGGGCCCCATACCAAGGGGCTGACCCCATCCTGGCAGCCAACCCGGCACCCCCTCCCCTTGTGCATACGGGCCACCCTGGCTTCCCGGAAACCAAGACACATATGGCCCTGCCCCACCCTGGGCCGAAGAGGCCCCCCCTGCACTGGAACCCACCCCCGGCAGCCCCTCCGCCGACCCCCCCCGCCCATTGCCCCCCCCGAGTGTAAGCCACCCCCCACCGCCCCCACATCAGCTGACTCCTGAGCCGCAATCCCCACTGGTGTCACACCTGCGGCTAGCCCCAAACTAGTAGCCCCCCCTGCAGGCCCCCCCCCGGCCCCTGCCCACCCCCCGTCCCCTCTCCCCTTGCCTGGATGCTCCCCCAGCCTTCCCCCGTGACTGCCCACCAGCCCTGGCCCCTTTGCTCCCCCCCGTCACCGGAGACCAGCCTCCTCGCCCCCCAGCCCGAGCTCCACTTCCCCTACCTGCCCGCTGCCACCGCAGCCCCCTGGAAGAACGTGCCATGCCCTACCAAGAGGAGGAGCCCACCGGGACTATCCCCTGCCCTGGCACAGATTGGGCTGCTTCCCGCTGAGCTCTAGTGACCCCCCCCCGCGGTGGTTTGGGCAGCGCAGCCGTGCTGCAGGCAGGCAGGCAGGCAGGCTGCAGTGGGATGCCGGCCACACGCCGATCGCCCCCCCCTCCCACCGCTGCTATCACCCCCCTCTGCACTGCTCCCACCCGCTCCAATGCACCCTCCCCCGCCGCCCACGCTCACCATTTCCAATTCGGCGTCTCCAGGTTCCAGGCCCAACGCCCGAGAAAAACTGAACGTGGCTGTCTGCCCGAGGAGCCGCGCCGAAAAGACTGGCCACGCGGCTCCTCGGCTCCCTTAGCCCCCCACCTCCCAGCGCTGGAGCCAATAGGATCGCCGCACCGCCGTGCGGCAATCCGTCATCAAGGCTCCGCCCCCTTACCCCTAACACGTGCAGGAGGCCGAGGCCGGGCCCGGGCACGAGTTACTGTCAGCCGCGGGACCTGGCCCGCGGCCTCCTGCATTTCTTATAGGATAAGGACAGACATATATAGCCTAATTTTATCCACAAAACATATCCATATAAGTGCCTACATGTCTTTATAAAATACTAGTATCAGAAGCAAAGACTGTACCTTAAATTCAGGTGCAAATATTTACACCTGCTCTATAGCAAGTGTAAAGGAACACATGTAAAGTTCATGAGTATGCAACTAGATTGAGACATTTCATACTCGTACTTGTGAATGACTCCTGAGTTCTACCCATTCCCCGCCCCGGCTACATCTACTGGCACATACTTTTGAGCCTGTCGGTATTTTATAAGAGGCATTATTTAACAAGCATAAACTTCTGCATGCGTGACTTTTAATGACTTTATAAAACTATCTCCTTATAGAACAGGCTCACACAAGAACCTCCTGAGGGACACAAAGGTAAAGGCAACTGCAAATATCTGATCAATTGCGGTTTACAATGAACAATATGAACAGTACAGAGTAGTACAATTCAGTTTACATGGAACAGTAACAACTATGTACAATAACGGTAATGGAACTTTGAGAACTATATACAAGGTGTTCTTGTGTTGCTGAGATGAATTGCTAGTAGGTTATTGATATAAAATCCATGCAAACATTACAATCCCATCCATGCTCTGCCCAAACTATACCCTAGGAAGGCGAATGTGCATGTGCACTGTATACTCCAGTGCAATTTTATAACAGCCGTTTTCCCAAAAGTGTGTGCGAGAAAATATTCTGCATATTTTGCACTTGAGATTTTTATAGGCGGTCAGAGGGAGGCAAAATAATGTCCAAACAGTTGAAAATATCCCATACATGTACTAGTTTACTCTCTCAACTTAAAAACACATCCAGGAAAACACTTTTATGTAGCTAGAAGTCTGCATGTATTTTACCTCTGTATAGGCACCTAACAGGCCCTACCCTGGGATGCAGTAACCAGCGTGAAAAACTATTCATTTCTCAATGCCAACAGACAGCATAAGGTAGAATGATCCCTACATAGCTTTCACTACTAGCAGGATCAACCATCTAAGGGGAAAGAAATTCTAATAAAGAATTTGAGAACTTTGCTATCATCTACTGTAGCATTTATCAGCACTAACATATTAAAAATTATACTTTGTGTTGCTGTAAGGATCATTCCCCCATGTTCCAGGATCAGGTCTCAGAGGCATTTACTGTCTTTATAAAAAGGACGTTTTCAATCTGACTGTTTGAGGAAAAGCAACCGTCTCTCCAATACCTAAAGACAGTAAGTCACTCTCAGAAATAAACTGTTATTATGCTTATTAAATATGTGTGTTTGGGCATATAGAAAAGATGGTGTTATGTACAATATGGTGGGGAATTTATTGCAGTGACTGGGAGGGAGCACTGTTCGTTAGCTGTATGATACAAGAGATCAGGCTGCTCTTTCCCTAGTGAGAGCAGGGAACGGGACAGGCCTGTATTTGAGACTTTTAATTATTACTGCATTTGTTATATTATGCGGTTCTGATATATTGATTTTTATGATGTATTCTACTATTTTTTAGCAGGTAATCTGCTTTGATGTCTCCATATGATCTTTTTAACATTAGGCTAGATTTTATTTGCCCTGTATTGAGGCTGATTTAAAAAAAGAAAGCAGGATAATCGATCTTGCTGTTAGCGTTGGTTAATATGTGCACTTACTGCTGTGGATCCCATCATTTTCATTGGGGCTGATTCATTACATGATGATAAAGCTGTGTTACCATAAACATAGGGTAACAAGCATTGATTGCCAAAGACCCCTTATTTCCAATGGGACTGATTCATTATAGACCATGTATTACCCCACATTAATGCTAGCACAGGTTATCACGCTTCAGTGAAGCAGCCTTATGATGTCTTTGAGAGAGAACGCCGGTCAGCTGCTTAAACTCAAGGTCTTGTTAATGTGCTAGATTGGATTAAGCCCTTAAACTTCTTCATAATATTAAGCTACTGATACATATTAAATCCATATGACAATAACCTTAATTTTTGGTTGAAAAAGAAACTGTGGGAAATAAGTTATCTGTGACTGACTACTACTACTACTACTACTATTATTATTAATCATTTACATAGCGCTAAAGGCATATACAGCGCTGTACAAACATATAAAGAAGACAGTCCCTGCTCGTAGAGCTTCCAATCTAGTCAAGACAGACAGAACAATACAAGACTGAAGCTGAAAAAGAGCTGCAGCTGAAATACATAGAATTACTGAACTAATGAATAGTTTTGAGCCTTTCATTTCTAAAAGAGCATGAAAGCTGTGTTCACGTGCAAGATAAATGAAGGAAGCCTAAAGGAAAATAAGTGGACAAGCACTGCAAATATTTCAGCTTTTATATGCAAACAGAACAAATGTGTATTGTCAAGAAGGATATGAAGAGATAGTTCAGCAGGAGTTTATGATGTTGTTGGATAATGCTTGGACACTTGATTTGTGCCAGGGTAGATAAGCTGGGATACAGAGCACTTTTTGGAGAATATTGCAGTGGGGCTGGGCTGGACACAGGACCTGCCCAATCATTAGGTAAGACTAGGCAGTTGCCGAGGGCAGCCGCATCTTAGCAAGGAGCAGCAGCAGTCAAAGCAAAACGACAGATACTGAGAGCCGGAAAAAGTCAGAGAAGCATCAGCACTTTCTTTACTTGCAGGAAGAGCGGGCACACACATACAGAATAAGCAAACTTTACTATTCAAACGCATGTGTCCAATTATGCATTTTTATGGGATTGTTATAAGAGAGGTAACATTTCAATAATTATGCTTGTTAATATTAATGACCAAAATCTTGAGAGTGCTGATTGTGAAATAAATCTATTCCGTGACAGCCTCTATCCAGAGAGTGCATCTCAATATACACATTTTATTTAGCCGCCAAAGACAGCATTTAAAATAGATGCAACTGTGGCAGCTGAATATTTGCCTCTAAGGGGTATGTTTACTAAGCAGTGGTAGCGGCTTCCGACTGATATCAGACTTTCAGATTGTCAGTTAGGCCCCCTAGCCCCCCTCATTCAAAAAATGACAGCCTGACTACCATATTTGTAACTCTTCAAAATGGTGAAAATGACTCGGTGCTGCACCCTAGCATCCTGATGTTAGGGAGCAGCATAGCAAGATTGGCACCATTTTTATAAGTCCAAGGGAAGAGGTCAGGAGCTGTCCTCCGAGCCCCTGGCCTCTTCGCCTGTATTAACAAAAACAACATTGATCTCACGATGCTGGGAGGCAGCACTTCTTCATTGTCACCATTTTGAAGAACTGCAAAGATGGGGGCAAGAGCTGAAAGGACCCAGGGTCAGGGGGGTGGGAGGGCCTGGGCCCAGAGAGCCCCAGTTTCCAACTGACTATCTAGCATTTCATGTTTTGAAGGGGAGGGGAGAAAGAGGGGGTCAGGGTCCTGACTACCTAGCCGGGCTGTCATTTTTTGAATGGGGGGGAGGGGTAAGGAGCATGACTGGATGGTTGGGAGTTCCTCTTGTGTCAGGGATGCACTGATACCCCCAGACAGTCCCCTAAGGGAATCAGGAGCTGTCTGGGGGGATCAGTGCTGAAGGAAGAGTCCAACATGTAGACATTGTGGGTGTCTTGAATCACTACATCCTCGGCAGTGGCAATGTTGACAGGTCAGGTGAGTGATTGGGCATTCTGAAGTGGAAATCCTGAATAGAGCTTCCAAAATGACCCCTATGCTTGCTATTGGCCAGTTACGTCTAAGGCTGCAGCCTGCCTTTCCGGGTTAGTATGTCTCAATTGAAAAGCTTGAACTTGTGCCATTTGAGCTGCCGCTTCTCGGTTAAGGTCCTTTATAGCAGTATGGCTTTATGTCTGTATTTCTTTCATGGATACAATTCATCCAACATGACAGAGTCAGGCTCTCATGGCTCCTGTCTAGCCGCTATTCACTTTGACGAAGGAGGGGAACTTGATAACTTGTGTCTGGAGGATGCCATCGGTTTAAGACACCAAACTTTAAAGCTGCAGTTTTCATTTTTGATCTACATACCAGTATTTTCAGGTTAATGATGTTGAGGTCTGGAGGAGCTTGCTGAAGATGTGTCTGCTTACATACACCCACCTCCTTGTCTGCAGGTTTGAAAATTCATGTCAGTAAGTAGATTGAACAGCTGGAATAGAAATAGGAGTAAACCAAAACTACCAAAAATTAGAGATGTGCACAAAAAAAATGTGTGGTTCATTCTTGGATCATTGTTAGATGATTTTCAGACATGTTTAATTTTGTTTCATAATTTAATGCATGCAAAATCTGATCGGCATACAACATTTTTTTAATCCACATAAATCTACTTTACAAGCATTAATTTGGAGATTTTATTGCATGAAGTTTATTTATTTTTTATTTTATTTATTTATTGTTCTTATATACCGCACTCTTAAAAATCAGCGCGGTTTACATAAAACGGATCTGTGCTGAACAGGATCCTATTAGGCTCTTACAAAGAACAGGAAGAAAACTTGGTTTCAACTGGGGGAACTATGTTGATTAAAGAGCCTGTTTGCTAAAGTGCAGTTTTTGCACGTACTGTGCATTAAGAGCAAAAACTAATGTACAGTGAGGGTAATCTTATAAGGTGTGCCTAGGTTAAAGCATGTTTCTATGCACATATTTTACACATATTTTATAAAGCCGAGTATGCGGATACTTTATTATAAAGGGGCATAACAGGTTGAAAATGCATTAGCAAATCTAAGGGGTATGTTTACTATTCAGGGGTAGCGGCTTCCGTGCAATATCAGAGCTGTTACCGCTGAATAGTAAACATACTCCTAAGTGTAAGCACATATCTAATGCACATCTGCCTATATTTTATAACATGCTAGTGTTCTTGGGCATGCCACCATGGTGTGCCCACATTCCACTCATGTTCCGCTCACAGGCTCACAGTGAAAGTATATGCGTCATTGGCCCTAATAATATATCTATTGAATAGCAACCAGCTAACGTATGCGTGTCATGGCTCATTGATATGTACAAGTCACTGAAGGGATGTTATTTATGCACATCGATGTTGTGCAGCTTTATGCAGCTCCTTATAAATTACTCCCCTATAGGTGCAAAGGCTGTGTGCTAACATTTAGGGGTATCATCAGCAAATGCCTGCATTAGTGCACAGGGCAGATAGTGCAGGAGCATCCTAATCACCTGATAACAGAATATATCCTCTGAGCACATACTCAACTGCTTTTCCTTCCAATGATAGGCCTCCCCTCCTGAAGTCTTTTATCTCTCCCTACACCCTTTCTTGGGAACTCCATTCTTCTGGCAAATTGCTTCTATCTGTGTCCTTCTAGTCTATTGCTAACTCCAGACTTCACTCCTTTCATCTTGTTGCTCCATATGCTTGGAACAAACTACCTGAGTCTGTACGTCTCTGATCCTTTTCAAATCCAGGCTGAAAACTCACCTCTTTGCTGCCACTTTTGGATCTTGACTCACCTGATCTCCTTTGTGTTTCCTTACCATTCCTCTAGATGTATCCCATGTCTACAGCTACTATGTTGTCTGTCTTGACTAGATTGTTAAGCTCTGATGAGCAAGGACTGGCTTTTACATGTGTCTGTGCAGTGTTGTATACGTTTTGTAGTGCTCTACAAATGTTCAGTAGTAGTAGTAGTACTACTGAAGTCAGATCCCAACCCCATGCTAGACACTAGCCCCCGATCACATACACACCCATAAACACATTTCCTTCAGATACCCTCCTCCTGATCACAGTCCTCTCCAAAAGCATCACCCAACCTTCCCCTCAGCCCTGACTCCTCCCGCCCTGGTGGTCTAGCAGATGGGACAAGTGTGATCATCTTTGCTCCTACCCATTGCCATCTGGGTTTGAAATGGCAGCTGTGATCTCTCGTGGTTGCCAAGTAAGGGCAGCAACCCCTATAAATGCTGGAGGGGGTGAGTCGGGGGCAAGAATTAGATGATGCTCTTGGAGAGATTAGGGAGTATGTGAAGTAGGATATGTGTGGGGGGGTATGTGTTTGGGCAGAGCAGGGTCTGGTATTGGAGGAGTTGGGTATGTGTGTGTGTGTGTGGGGGGGGGGGTAAGGCCAGGCATCAGAGGGGACTCTGACATTGGGGTAGTTGTGTTGCATCTCCCTGAATGAGCTTATTTTTGGGGGAGCAGCAGTGATGCTATCTGCCTTCTAGAGTGGTGTTAATTGCACCTGTGCTATCAGAAGTCTTGACAGTTGTCACATCAATGGGGGAAGAAGCAAACAGCCCCCCCCCCCCAGTGCCAAAGTTTTAAGGTAAGTGCTGTGGGGTTGTTTGCGGCCATTGCCATCGCTGCAGGTCCTGGAGAGGGGAGGTAGTGGCATCAGTGGACCCCCCCTGGACCAATAGTACTCTAGGAAGCTGCCTAGTTTGCCTAATGATCATGCCAGCCCTGTATAGAAGTATTTATTTATTTAACTGTTCTTATATACCACTTTTTGTCAGGTCAAAGAGGTGTACATATAATGAGGAGGTACATTGGTTACATAGAACATTAACATATATATATGGTTTTATGTCACATACACTGTGTGGAACATTAACATGTACATGTAGTTTTTAACTTATATACATTTGGAGGGGTTCATAATTGGTTGCTTACAACATTAACTTATTTACATTCGGCAGTGGTGGTAGGGGATAGGGGTGGCATAGCATTGAATAATTGTATAGGGGTGTTTAGTGTAAGAGGGGATAGATTGAGGGGGAGGATTTGTAGAGGGAGCTGTTATGTTCTGGGGCCGACATGTTTTTAGAAGGTGTGGAGTTCAGTAGTATTTTGGACTTTATCAGGGAGAATGTTCCAGATTGTTGGTGTGTAGAGTTCAAAAGATCTTGTGCATGCTTGCTGGTTGCTTTTTGTTTTTGCATGGGGGATGACTATTGTTTTTGGTGGATTGTCTTCTGGCTCTGATGGACTGAAAGGTCTGGAGTAAGGTTTGCAGGTGGGAGGAGGAGTGATCATGGATAGTCTTGTGAGTCAGTAGGAGGATCTTGTATTTGATTTGGCTGTTTAACAGAAGCCAGTGTAGCTGTCTCAGAATGGGCTTGATGTGATCGTGTTCTGATGCTCCTTGTAAGATGTGTGCTGTTGTATATAGAGCTGTTCATAGAAGTATCAGGATGGACTGTGGCAGGCCTTGGTAGATGGAGTTACAATAAGCAAGATATGGGAGAATTATTGCCTGAAGTGCTGATCGGAAATCAGATGAGTCCAGGTGTTGTAGGGTTCAGATCGTGTGGTAGATTGCTCTGATTGTGTTCTTCACTTGTGGTTTAAAGGAGAGGTATTGGTCTAGGCAAATTCCTACGTATTTCATTTCAGATTGGACTTTCATTTGGGTGTCATTTAGTGTAATGGAAAGTGAGAGTAAAAATGTACTGTCCTTGGTGATTAGTAGTGTTTCCATCTTCTTGCAGTTGATGGATAGGTGGTTTGCTGCGAGCCATTGGGAGACTTTGGTGAAGTTGAAGTTCTGTATTGAATGATGCATACAGCATGATGTCATCTGTGTGGTAGTGGATGTTGTATGACTTGATGATTGAGCACAGTGGTTGGAGGTATATATTGAAGTGGAGCAAGGATAGGGTGGAACCTTGTGGCATGCCTTGAGTTTGGAGGTAGGGGGTAGATGTGTCTATTTTTATTTGTTGTCGTCTGTTGGTTAAGTAGGATTGGAACCATTTCAATACTGTGTCTTGGATTCCAATGGCTTGTAGATGTTGTAGGAGTATGGTATGGTTGACAGTGTCAAATACAACTGAGATGTCCAAGAAGACCAGGATGTATCTTTATTGTGTGTTTTGGATTCCTTGTATGAGTGTGTTCATGAATGAGACCAGCAGTGTTTCCACTCGGTGGTGGGGTTGGAATCTGTGTTGCTGAGGGTTGTATGTTTTTGATGTGGTCTTGAAGCTGTTTTTGGATGGGTTTTTTTCTATGAACTTTGTCACAAAGAAAAGTCTGTATGATGCTGGATCCATGGGGCTGAGGTTCTTTATGGTGGGACATATGGAGAAGATCTTTAGGCTGTCAGGTATGTGTCCTTGTCATAGTGATATTTGGGTGATTATTGTGAGGATGGGGCTGAGCTCTGACTTGACTGTTTTTATCCAGCTTACTGGGCATGGATCAAGCAAGGATTTAGCTATGATGAGTGAGGGATGTGATAACAGATTCTATGCTGTCATTGCTAATGGAGTTGAAGGATGACCATGTGCTGGTGGGGAGGGACTTGAGACGGCAGGTGGGTGAGGAGTGGTGGCAGCTTGGGGTGGAGTTGTTAATAGTTAGCTAGCTGATGGTGGTATCTGGTGAGGTGTTGGGGGGGGGGGGAGCTTTGTGAGATGTTTTGATAGTGCCTTTAAGTCAGTACTGACTCCTGGTGACCCAACTGCCTCTGCCTCTGGGGTTTCTTGGCAATGTATCATCAGAAGTAGATTGCCAAGCCTTTTCTTCCAAGGCAATGGATGGTAAAGTGACTAGCCCAAGGTCAGTAGGAATCAAACCCTTGATCATCTGGGTACTAGGCAGTTGCTCTAACCACTAGGCTACTCCTCCACTCCATGAGCTGGTTTACTAGATTGCAAAGTTCCCTTAGTTGGTTGAGTGATCTACTGATTAGTTTGGTATGGTACATTTGTTAGGTGTGGTCAGTTGCAGCATGGTATTCATCTAGTACAGTGGTTCTCAGATCCTTTTGCTGCAAGGCCCACATTTAAAATTCAAACATTTTTGCGGCCCACGTGTTAAATAAAATTAATAAACTAATAAAGTGCTTTATATTTATACTATAAATATAACTTTATAAAGTATTATGTTATATTTTCCCCTAAATGTTTAACTGTGTATTGATTGGTACACAAAAGTTCTTTTCATTTACCTTTATTGTTAAAGATGGCACTGTTTATGGTTGGATAGCATGCGTATTCTGGCTGGAATTTGTGACAAACACACTCGAAGATCATCCTCCACATTCATTCTTGACCGATATTTGGTTTTCATGGCAGTCAATGCAGAAAATGAAATCTTGCATAAATAAGTTGTTGAAAAAGGTAGAAGAACTTTCATTGCCAGGGCTGACAACAATGAATATTCCAGCGAAACAGTACACCAAAAGGAAGAGATATCCACAGCGTGGTCGTTAAATTTGATTTGTAATGTGCGATCGCTAGACAGCTCCGCTAATTCTTCTTGTGCAGGACCGGTTAATTCAGAGAATGCACACTGAAAAGGATTACAAATCCATTCGTAAGCTTCAATGTCTTCATGCGTGAAGTATTTGTCGAAATATTCAGCAAGAGATGTCAGGTGCTCTTTGATTACACCAGTGACCTTTTTCAACATCTCGCCATTAACTTCATTGCTCTCTATAAATTGATAAAATAAGTCAAACATGTCTTGTGAATTGTTCTCGAGTTGCATGTGCCAAAGTCATAACTTCTTAAAGGCTGCAACTTTGTCGTATGTCTTGAGTATACTGGCATCTTTACCCTGCAGTGATATGTTCAAACTGTTCAAAAGGTTAAAAATGTCAGCAAGGTAGGATGGCAAGCCACTCAGTATCAGCGACCTTAGCTGCCAGGTCGAGATTGTGTTCGGTCAAAAACTGCAACAATTCTAAACGAAGCTCAAACACCCTTGCAAAAACTTTTCCTCTGGACAGCCAACACACAGCCGAGTGCAATAGGAGATGCCTGTGTTCTGCATCTGACTCAATATAAAGTTGAGCAAATAATTGTCTGTTCACTGTTCTAGTTCTAATGAAGTTTACAATCTGTACATAGTCTTCGAGTACAGATCCCAGAGTTTCATTCAACTTCTTTGAAGCCAATGCCTCATGATGGATCATGCAATGGGTGTCTACAATCTCAGGTGACACTTGCTTTATGCGAGTTACAACACCACTGTTGTGGCCAGTCATTGTGGCACCACCGTCGGTGCAAACACCGATGCAATTTGTCCACTGCAGTCCAAAAGTTGTGAAAAAATCATTTAAAACACAAAATATTTAATCGGTCGTCATTCTCGCTGGCAATGACTTGCAAAAAAGAAATTCCTCTTGTATACCATTTTGCCAACAATAGCGAACATAAACACATTTTAAAGGGAAAAAGATGCACTCTTTTATCACAATACACAATTATTTACCCCACCATGCACTGGAAAATAATGAAAGGCTTAGCATGCAAATACCTGTAAAACACTTCAATATTATTCATTGGGATTACCCAGATCGTGTTATATTATTCTGGAAAAATAACACCACCTCAAAGCTGGTGTTATTTTTCCTGGTTGGAAGCATTGTGCCATTCACATGCTTCTCAGTGCTCCTGGCTGCCATCTTAAAGGGGCCCACTGAACTTAGAAATGGCAAGATTCCCCCTACCCATCCCATATCAATCACCCAAAAGAGAACACAAGATTTATCTAATGCTGACTCCCACCCCAATGTCATGATTCTGAGCCACCAAGAATATCTCATAGAACCATTCTAAAAAAAACCCAAAAGCCACCCACCCCGTAAGCTCCCCAAGGCTATCTGAAGTGCTCAGTGGTTTTCCATAGGCCGAGGGTCAAGAACAAATTCCAGTCATTGCTGCCTCTGTTGGTTTTGCAATACGAGGAGTGGCCTAGTGGTTGGGGCAATGTACTTCAGACTGGAAGGTTGGGGGTTCAAATCCCACTAGAGGACAGCAACCTTGGGCTGGAAGGACTGGGGTTTCTAGTCCCACAGGTGCCCCTTGTGGTCTTGGGCAAGCCACTTAACCCTCCATGTTCCCTGTAAAATAGTTATCTCCAAGTTATAATGCCCTGTTCCATGTAAACTGCACTGATGTCAAATAGCATGGTATATAAGATAAATAAACCACTAAGGTTCAAACTGCCATATAAGAGAAACATTCCTTATATGGTGGTTTGAACCCCAGCAGTAGAACTGATAGACTACTTCAAGGGTTCAAGCACTGCCATTTTGAACCTGGTGCTGACAAGAGCAGGAATGACTGGGGATCGCAGAACAGGATGGCACTTGAGCACTTCAGGTAGGCCCAGGAAAACCTACATAATGGGTGAGGGATCTATTTTAGGGGGAAGGGGCTTTGGAATCTTTTTGGGGAAGTCAGGATTGTGACATGGGGGGTGTGGTTCAATGTTAGAAAACTATTGTGTCTTTGGAGGGATGGAGGGATTTAGGATTCTGGGAATTAGGGAGCTGGGGGGAGGGCTCACCTTTTTAAAATCACATCTGCCCCTTTAAAATTGCAGCCATGAGTATTGAGCCAACTGATAGTAGCCTAATGTTCCTTGTAAGGAAAAACAGCACCAACACTGATGTGGTGTTATTTTTCCCTGAAATTACACAGACTGAGAGATTAATTATGGGCTGCGTTATTCCAATACTGAGTTACTGCAGTTTAGTGACTCCTATGGTAAATTAAACTCTGGTAAAATCTAAGGGCCCGATATTCAAAGGCACTTACATGGTTTGCAGACCTCCAAACCATGCAAATGCTGCAAAGAGGGATATTCAGTGGTACTAACACAGTGCCTCTGAATATCCGTGGGTGCCACTGCTACAAGCCCTGATGATAACAGGATACCACAGGGGCATATCGGGGTGTTCCAGAGAGTAGCAGAAGCGGCACTGAGCATTAACCAGGCAAAGGAAATACTGAGCCACAGCCCGGTAAGTGATATGCAGTGAAAGCCAGGTGCAGAAAACCCTGGCCTAACTTGCTGCTCATCACCAACAAGGTAGCCGCTCAATATCACCGTTGCCCAGTTAGTAATCGACAAATGCAGCCAACATGGATATTCTATAACGGGGCTGGATATGATCCTGGCATTGAATATCTGAGTTTAATGTTCAGCGCTAACCACCGGCGCTAAATATCAGGCCCTAAGATTTTGTCACAACTTGGTAACTAGTTCCCTTAATCTCTTACAATAATGCAGATAGATAATGTGCCAGCCACATAATCGACAAGTTAGAATGAATGCATTATGCTGATTTTGATAATTATTTTTTGATATTGCTATTATCTGCTATGTAACAATAGTGATTTTTTGTTATAGTGTCTATATTTCTTTTCTTTCAAATCCGAACAGATTAAGAATATTGAATCAATGGGAAATGAAAACAAGACCTCGGTTACAAAATTCATTCTCATGGGATTTTCTGACCATCCTCACCTGCAGCTCCTTATTTCTTTCACAGTTTTCCTGATCTTCCTGAACTCTGTCCTGGGAAACTTTTTGTTTATAATGTTAGTGTGTGCTGACCCTCACCTGCAAAAACCCATGTACTTCTTCCTCGGTAACCTGTCCTTCTTGGACCTCTGTAACACCTCCGTCACCCTCTCTACACTACTACACAGCCTATTGACAAAAGAGACATGGATTTTTTTTTCGCAATGTATAACTCAACTCTACTTTTTCTTGCATCTAACAGTTACAGAATTCTTCCTTCTCACAGTCATGGCCTATGATCGGTATATTGCCATCTGCAACCCTTTACATTATGTGCTCATCATGAACAGGAGAACCTGTGTCCTTCTGGCATCTGCTTCATGGATACTTGGCTTTGTTGAATCAGTACCCCCAACAGTCATGACATCCCAGTTCTCTTTCTGTAGAAGTAATGAAATAAATCATTTTTTCTGTGATCCCAAAGCACTGATGAAACTTTCCTGCAGTGATCTGCTAAGCTTTGAAATTTTGACATTTATTGATGGGCTATTTGTGGCAGTGACGCCCTTTGGATTGACTCTGACATCCTATATTTATATCATCTCCAGCATCCTGAAAATCCACTCTGCAAAGGGGAGGAGGAAAGCCTTCTCCACCTGCTCCTCCCACCTCACCATTGTTATTCTATTCTATGGGACTCTAATATGCATGTACATGAGACCTCCTTCAATGTATTCACCAAAACAAGACAAACTATTCTCCTTGCTCTACACAGCTCTGATTCCACTGCTAAACCCCATAATTTATAGCTTAAGAAATGAAGACGTGAAAAAAGCCCTGACTAAACTCATTTGTATGAATCATGGTATAAGTAGCAGTTAACACTTTATTTTATGTGCTAAATAATGGGTGGACCTTTTCCTAAAGTGTGCTGTGGTTTTGCACTTAACATGTGAATAACATGAAACTTCACTTGCATTTAGTGCAAAATCACTGTGTTAACTATTCGGGGTGTGGACATCATATTCCCAGTAATTAATGCATGCCACCATACCCTAACACAGATGTACTGGATGTACTGAAGTGGGGGTAATTATACCCATACTAATTATAACTGTCAGCCAGTAGATGCTGACTGCAAGTCACTCACCTCGCCCACTCTCCTCCCCTAACCCACTCATTTACCACTTGAACCCGAGTCACAGTTAGCTTGGAAATTGACCCGGGCTGTCCCCGACCCCCCCCCCTCCACTAACGGTTATCATGGATCCCAGTGCGTGGTTACTGCTCACCTAAACCCATGTTAACTGCTTAGAGCACTTTAGTAAAACCCCCCATTAATATACAATAAAAAGAAACCTGTGTGAACTTTTATATATTCCATATCAAAATTATCATCGCTAATAATTAAAATTACATTTTGAAGTTTCTCCTATGATTTAAATTAATTGCAATACTATATATTATTCCCATATACGAGTAATGTCCTTTGTGACTATAGGCAGTATATCAAATAAAAACAAACTGCAGCTGTAAAGTTTTCAGTTTTATTTGCTATTAATAGTAAGATTGGAAGGTTGTTCAATTTGAGGTTTCAAGTTTCAATTGAATTTGATAGACTGCATATCAAGACAAAATATCTAGGCAGTGTACATATCTAAAAGTATACATCAGTACAATTTATAAAAAGCATAAATCATATATAGAAATAATAGGTAAAATAAGACAACAATCATTAAAAAGTGCACAGAATAACATAATAAAAAAACCACAATAACATAATACATATATGATCTTCGGTTGGTACCACCCCAACTCTCCTGGTCAGCCAAATGAAAGGAAAGGTGGCAGAAGTCAGTCATGAAAAAATGGTAAAGTAACAGATTTTTAAGGCAGTTTTAATTTAGCATAAAAAAATTTCTAACATAACTATCCTCTATTCTGCTACTCCAAAACATCCAAAATTAAATGAAACTCTGCTTGATTATATGTTTGTTATGATGTCTTCAACACAAAGCAGAAGAAAAGGACCCCAGCTTCATTTGTGAGGTTATTCATTCAAATGGGTTTTTATAGTCAAAGTCACAGACACTTAGGGGTATGTTTACTAAACTGCGCTACTGTGTGGGGCGCACTTTAGCGTGCGCTAAGGTACCTTAGCGCATGCTAATTATGTGTTTTTGGGCCCCGCACACGTGCATGCCGCACTAACGGACCCGCTCATGTGCGCGTCGCACAAATGAGCGATAGAGGCGTGGAAAGGCTCCCGGAGGGCGGAGGAAGGCTCCCCAGGGGCGGAGAGATGGGGTCAATGGGTGGAGAGTGGGAGGGGAGAGGCTCCCCGCACAGGAGCGGGGCTGAAATTCGATGAAAAAATACCGCGAGTGAAAACCTCGCGTTAGAGCCGATTTAAAGGGAAGAGAAACCATTTCTGTCAGCAATGTACAGCAAAACCAGGGAAACCTACAAAACGTGAGCAGTGTGATACATGTGCACAGAACAAAATAGCAAATAAAAATTGAAAATGACCACAACAAAATTCTAAAAAAATATAATACAGCTGGGCAACAGTGATAGTCATGGAAAACATCAAAAATCACTCCCAAGAAAGCCCCAAAAAAGAAATATGAATTTTAGAAGGGCCTACGCTCCGTCCCCATACAAGGTAAATGATCCCACAGTGAAATTGTGCAGAGCAGGGTTTATGTCTCCTTTGGGCAGGTTTCCTATCTCCAGGGACTGCACTGTCTCCGTGGCCACAGTGTGGTGCAGTGAACACAGACAATGTGTTCAGGAACTCAAAGATCACCAGTTCAAGTCCCAGCTGGGGCTCCTGCAAACCCAATCCCCATATTTTGCCCACCACTAAACCATGATAGTAAAGACCAACCTTTTTTGCAGATAACATAAGCATGGTCCAAACACCTCTATTTTACCCTACAGAGCACAGACAACAGAAACATGCGCATTACCTAGACCACAGTCCCCTCAATGCAGTCCCGGAGGGCCACATATCATTCAGCTGTGATGCTGTCTCCAATATAAGGCCATGTCAGCATGGTGGCGGAGGGGTACCGTTGGTGGAGGGGGCAGTGGCTGCTGCCCACAGCAGACTGTGGTCTAGCCCCCTTCACGTGGGTGCCGTGCACTCCAACAGACAGGCCCTGTCTGACAAACAGCCATGGACTCCCCAGGGAATGCACTGCTTTTGTGCTAAGACAGTGGTGCAGCAGACACAGCCAGTGCCTTTAGGACCAGAAGGTCACAGGTTCAAATCCCAGCTGGGGCTCCTGCCAACCCAGTCCCGTTACTTTACCCATGAAGAAAACATGGTAGTAAAGACTGAACCATTATTGCTGAGACCATTAGCATGGGTCAAAAACCTCTATTTTACCCTACACAGCACAAACACCATAACAATGTGCATTACCTATGGCAGAATCCCCCAAATGCAGTCCTGGAGGGCCAAACACCATTCAGGTTCCATGCTGCCTCTAATAAAGATGCCTGTGCTGCATATCTATGCACCACCCCCATGGTATGCAGATGTATCCCATGCATATTCATGAGGGACAGCATGAAAACCCGAACAGTGTTTGGCACACCAGGACTGGAGTTGGGAACCTCTGCCGTAAAGCAGCAGCCAACAGGGCCAGACACACCCACACCCACACCCACAGGCCCCATTGGCTAATGCCTCCTGGAGAGGCAGGACATTGGGCCCTGCGTGCATCTCCCAATACTAGCACTTGCATACCTTAGCAATGCCACCCTACACCTGGGTATACGGTACACACCTATCAAACGTTTCCTATGATTACTGGCAGATAGCAAGTCCTACGTTAAGCACAGTTTGCTCATTGAGCTCCATCATAACAATCTTTCTGATGTCTGCGGTGTGTGCTTCAGGTCTGGTCTCTGATAGTGTTTACCACCCTGGGGAGTGACCCCCAACAGTATTGCTTAGCATATCCATGCCTGTACTGTGCCCAGGACTGGTGTGGTTGGCAGGGCTGCTAAACTCCTCTATAGTAGCACAATGCTGGCATAGGTGTGGGAGTGTGTGTCTGTCTATACCAGGGGTGGGCAAACCTGGTCCTGGAGGGCTGCAGACCAGTCAGGTTTTCGGGATATCTCTAATAAATATGCATGAGATATATATGCATTAGAGATATCGTGCCAACCTGACTGGTTTGTGGCCCTCCAGGGCTGGATCTGGAGACCCCTGCCTTACACCTCTGTCATTTAAGATTGTGAGTGGACAAGGTGCAGATGTCCAAGACATCAAAAAGGTTAGATAGAATTTGTCACAGTCCTCCTCACTTCTCACCACCACCAAAAAATTGTCTATTAGACAACTTTTTGGTGGTGGTGAGAATCGAGGAGGAATGTGACACATTCTATATACCCTTTCGATGTCTAGGACATCTGTACCTTGCCCACTCACGATCTTAAATGACAGAGGTGTAAGGCAGGGGTCTCCAAATCCAGCCCTGGAGGGCCACAAACCAGTCAGGTTGGCAGGATATCTTTAATGCATATATATCTCATGCATGTTCATTAGGGATATCCCGAAAACCTGACTGGTCTGCAGCCCTCCAGGACCGGAGGTGCCCACCCCTGGTCTATACAGTGTGGTGGCTGCAAACACCTTCCACAGGCCACACTGCCAGCACTGTTGCCAGTATTGGCCTTCCGATGTGCATAATGAGGAGCAAGGTACCATGGGTATAGCCCGGACAGGGTGACCTGGCCAGGATGCATCTGCACAGGGCATAGGGCACTGGCTGGGACATTGTAGTGCCCAGCCACCACCTACACAGACAGGGTGACCTCAGTATGTCCTGCTGGGAGATCACTCTCACCCTGACTGTGCAGTAACAACAGCATGGCTAGGCACCCCCATAGTTCTATATAGTATTTCTCTCATGTGATATTTATGGGTTTCCTTTTGGGGCCCAGTCACTGATTTATCTGCTTGTTGTGTATGCTGACATCCTAGTTCTGGATGCATGCATTTCCACTGGGAACATGCACTATGGACTAGCTAGCAGACTGTTTGCAGCTGGTATGTGTCTTGATGGAGCGGCTTGCAGGTTGCAGCGGCTGAAGGATTGCTGCAGGAGAATATCAGATAGTGGTGGGGTGCAGCTTAGCATATCCAGGCCTAATGCCTATCTGCTATTGTGCTATGGATGTGTACAGAGCTGCATTGACTGCCCTGTAGGGTGTCTGTTCCCCAGCAGGACCAGGGTTGATGGTCCCCTCTACTGCCACCATTGCAGGGAGGTAGAATGTGGATCTGTTGATAGGAGACCCTGTTTGCCACCCTCAGCCCTGGAGGAGAAGGGTTGTGGTACATAGCCCACCTAGGGGGTCCATCGGGGCTACACCTGACTGAGACAGACAGAGATATCCAAAGTGTTTCTGCAGAAACTACCTATCTCACACATTAACACTGCTTTGGACCTCCAGCATGGCCTGTTTCTGCTATGGAAGGTGCTGTGGACCTGGTGCTGGGCGCCTCACCGCACCCTCAGGGTGAGCACAGTACCTGCACAATGTGACGGTGTGTAGCTACTCTGTGCCAGTAAAACACACGGTCAGTACCCCCTACCAGGCCGAGGTGCTGTGGGGGTGGACATGGTCAGTTCCCCCTACCAGGCCGAGGTGCTGTGGGGGTGCATACCCCATCTTGTGTTTATCTGTGGACAGCTGATTTGCATGTGCAGTGCATCATGGGTACGGGTGTGCTAACCCTATCCTGGTGACCACAGCAGACTGTCTTTGTGGTGACGTGCATTCACTCTGCAGCCAGCCAGGGGCTTGCTAGCAGCTGTGGAGATGTAGCCCAATGGTTACTTCACTGTCTGTGGAGCTAGAGGTTATGGGTTCAAACCCACAGTGGGGTTATTTGATAGGGCTGCCCAAAGCATTATCTATTTTTAATGTACATTATTGCTGCCAGCAAAACCACCCTCAGCGTACTGTACCCATAAGGTGCCTTTGAGGGTGCTTTATAGGGCGCCCTATAGGGCACCTTATGGTTACCGTCCATATAAGGTGCACTATACATTATCCAGTGATGCAACTTATAGGGTGCCCTATAGGGGACATTTTAGGGTGCTGTGGAGGACAGTGCACTTTAATATGTGCCCTCTGGGGTACCCTATGCGGCGCCTTATGCAGCACCTTATGTTACAATACTTTGAGGGTGTGTTTACTGGCAGAACTAATTAAAATAAAAATAAAATGCCCCCTACAGCAATAACAGGTAATGCCTCAGCCAGCCTTCTTCATTAGGCACAGTGGGGGATTGAACCCATGACTCCTGCATTATTGGTCAGTGTCTTAACCATTGTGCTGTGGTTCTGTTCCTGTGCTGACACATCAGCGCGCCTCCTTATGCCTCCCAATATTAAAATGCCACCTTATGCCGCCCAATATTACATTGTCTCCTAAAGCAATCTTCCCCATAATAGGTAATGCCTCAGCCAGCTTTATCCATTGGACACCTTGGGGGGATTGAACCCCTGATTCCTGCACCATTGGTCAGTGTCTTAACCATTGTGCTGTGGCTCTGTTCCTTTGCTTGCCCATCAGCGCGCCACTTATGCTTCCCACGCAGCTTTCTCATGCGCTAATGTGCGGGGCGCACATGGGCGCAGCGCACATTAGCGCATGTTTTTTTTTTCTGCTTGAAACGCCCACTCCTTATATGGCACCCGCACACTAGCGCGGCCCGCACATTACCGGGGTTTTAGTAAACATACCTCTTAATCTACCCCTTAAAATTCCATCATAGGTCCTTCCCTCCCCCCTTCCTTCAATTATGAACAATGGTTTGTGCAATTATGTATTTTATAGTTGTAAGTATGGTGTTTTAAGGTAGGTGAATAATGGAGTGGGTGTAACACAAGTGGTGGTTCACCTAAAGTTTGTGATTGGGTGAGAAATGAGAGTAGTACTGAATTTGACAGAAGATTTTTAATCATTGAATAAAGAAGCTGTGAAGCAACAGAATAGGATCATTTTATTGTTTGCAGTAATACTCCCTCTTGAATCATAGGCAAAGCACTGGGACTGCTGACTTATTATTTATTTCATAGATCTTTTGTATTGCTTTATTATTTCAATCAAAGCAGTTTATATTGTAACTTAAACTTGGTAATGTGGGACTTTGATAACTTGGATTCTTCTGATGCAATGGAGGGTTAAGTGACTTGTCCAAGGCCACAAGGAGAGCTAGTGGGAATTGAACTCTGCTATCTTGGTTTCTAAGCCAGTGCTCTAACCAATGTACCCTTGCACTGCTCATCTCGCTGTTCCCGCCCTCCCAGGAAGTGACGCGACCGCGGGCACGCGGTCATGCTCTCTCAGGCTCTGCTGTACCCTTGCACTGCTCATCTCGCTGTTCCCGCCCTCCCAGGAAGTGACGCGACTGCGGGCGCGCGGTCACGCTCTCTCAGGCTCTGCTGTACCCCTGCACTGCTCATCTCGCTGTTCCCGCCCTCCCAGGAAGTGACGTGACCGCGGGCGCACGGTCGCACTCTCTCAGGTAGCCCCTGCTATTTAATCTGCGTGCCGGCGGTGAACAAGTCTCCTGTTCTATTGTTTATCTGATGCTGCTGCTTTGGATGTGTGCCATACTGCCCATTGTGTCTCCCTTGTGTCTCTGCAGGCTCTGCTGTACCCTTGCACTGCTCATCTCGCTGTTCCCGCCCTCCCAGGAAGTGACGCGACCGCGACCGCGGGCGCGCGGTCACGCTCTCTCAGGTAGCCCTGGCTATTTAATCTGCGTGCCGGCGGCGAATGCCACTGCGGCGCGCGACAGGGGCACGCACCGAAGGAGCGCACCTAAGGAGCACGCCGCTCCTTGGGGCGTATCCTGCAGGGCGTTTCAGTCTATTCACTTTATTCTTCTTGGCATTCTTTGTCTTTCCCCTACAGGCTCCACTGCTTTCCCGCAAGACTTACTTGGCTTCCCTGTGTGGACCACCCCATTTCAGGTACGTTTGACTCCAGTTTCCCCATTGCTGTCCTTATCTTCTATGGCATTGCCTCTCATATCTCCCATTCCTGTGTTTTGGGGCAACCGCTCTGATCCTCCTTATCAGCGGCGCCTCCCCAGTTTTCATTATCGTTCCCCTTCTAATCTTCTCTCCTGTGTACCGCTACCATCCTCTGCCCATACACATTCTCTGACCCCCACTCCACCCCTTAAGCTCGCTTCTTTCCGCGTTGGTCTCCTCAGCTGCCGCTCCCTCCATTCTAAAATCCTGCTCATCTCTGACCTGATCTCCCACGAATCATTAGACATCCTCCTGCTTACTGAAACATGGCTGAAGGAGGGTGAAGACGCTCTTCTGGCCTGTTGTCTGCCCCCCGATTTCTCAGGCATCTCCCTCCCACGTATCGGCCGCGCAGGCGGTGGCGTAGCTGCTCTCCTTCGCTCCTCAATCTCCTTCACCACCGTCTCATCTCCCCTCCTGCGTTATCCCGAAGCTCTGCTCCTCCACCTCCATTTCACACCCCCCCCCTGCATCTTCTTCTCCTTTACTCCCCTCCTGCCTCTCGTCCTGATCTTTGGGATTCCCTCACATCTTCCATTACTGACCTGACCCTAGCCTTTCCACACCTGCTCATCGCAGGCGACTTCAACCTTCACCTCGATCCCCCCGTCTCTGCTAGGGACCGCTCTTTCAGCTCTCTGTTACACGACTTATCCTTCCAACAACTCGTCCCCTTCCCCACTCACTCTGCTGGGTATACCCTTGACTTGCTTCTTTCCCCTTTAGCTTCCCCCTACCTCCTTCAATCCTTCTCTGCTCTCCCCCTGCCCTGGACCGATCACTCTTGCGTTATTTTCCAATTCTTCCCCTCCTCCCCTCTCCTCCCAGTCTCTCCCTCTTCCCCTACTATCTCTCAGTCCGCTCCTTCATCCCTTTCTCGACGCATCACTCCTGAGACCCTCCAACAATTCCCTTCAGCAACTGTCTTACTTCCATCTGACTTCCCCCTTCTCTCCCCCTCTTCCCAAGCGTCCACATGGTTCTCTTCTCTTTCTGCTGCCCTCAATCACATTGCCCCTCTCCGTCCCCGGCCTCCTTCTCACCGTCCCTCTCAGCCATGGTTCCACCCTGGCCTGTTCCTGCTCCGTGCGCAACTCCGTCGGGCTGAACGATTATGGCATAAAGCCCCCTCTCCCTCCTCCCTCTCTCGTTTCAAGTCTGAGCACTCTTATTACAAGTCCCGCGTCCATCTAGCTAAACGGACTTACTTCACCACTGCTATATCCTCTGCTCCTAACCAGACCCATCATCTCTACTCTGTACTCCAATCCCTTACCTCCCTTACCTCCCTTCAATCCCGCACCACCCCTTTGCCCTCTGTCCCCTCCCCCACTCCCTCCGATCTTGCAGACTATTTCAGTACCAAAATATCTACCCTCCGACACTCCCTGCCCTACTGTCCTTCTCCCATATCAAGTCCTCCCCCCTGTTCTCCCCCTTGCTCCCCTCACCTGTCCCACGTCTGGCATTCCTTCCAACCACTCACTTCCTCTGAGCTCATTGCTATTATCACCTCCTCAAAAAAAACCTCCTGTGCTCTGGACCCCATCCCCACCCCCTGGCTTCTCACCCCCTCCCTAGCCCTTATCCCTCCTATCCTCTCTATGATTAACACCAGTCTATCCTCCGGTGTATTTCCCCAACCTTGGAAGCACGCTCTTGTCCGACCTATCCTTAAAAAGTCCTCTCTTGACCCCATGATTCCCGCGCACTACCGCCCAGTCTCTAACCTTCCCTTCTTATCTAAAGTCCTCAAAAAAGCTGTCTTCTCCCAACTTTCTGCCCATCTTGATTCTACTCACTTTCTCCACCCCGTCAATCTGGCTTCCGCCCCGGCCATAGCGTCGAAACTGTTCTCCTTGGTTTCCTGAATGAAATTCACACTGCTCACGACCGTGGTGATCTTTCGGTGGCAGTTTCTCTTGACCTCTCCACTGCCTTTGATCTTGTAGACCACTCCCTCCTCTTAGCCCGTCTTCACGAAGCGGGCCTCTGCAGCACCGTTCTTCACTGGTTTCACTCTTTTCTCTCCTCTAGGTCCTTCTCAGTTCTTTCTGCCTCTACCCCCCCAACCGTCTCTACACCTACTCCCCTGCTTTGTGGTGTCCCCCAGGGCTCTGTTCTGGCTCCCCTCCTCTTCAATGTTTTCCTTACCCCCCTTTCTCTACTGGTTCAACAGCACGGGATTTCTGCCTTCTACTACGCTGACGACCTCCTTCTTCTTTGCCATACCTCTCCCCTTTCCCCTGACCTCTCCCCACTGAACACCTGTCTCACAGCTGTAGCCCACTGGCTTACCACTCACTGCTTACATCTTAATCTTGCAAAGACTCTGGCCATCTGGTTCTCACGTGACGCTACCCCTCCCTTGGTTTCCCCCTCCTTTTCTGGCTCCCCCATTCCCTTAGTCTCCTCCTTCCGTTACTTGGGTGTCCTTTTTGACCCTGACCTCACCTTTCGGGATCACATTGCTCACATCTCTATGACCTCATTCTACTTTCTGCTATTCGTCCCTTTCTTTCAGATCCGTGCTATTCGTCCCTTTCTCTCTCCACAGGCTCTTTCTACCCTCCTTCTCTCCCTGGTTATATCTCGCATCGATTTTTGCAATTCCGTCATGTCTGGTCTCCCTGCCTCCCAACTACAACGCCTCCAACGCATCCAAAACACAGCTGCCCGGCTCATCTTTCATGCATCTATCCGTGATCATATCACTCCTCTCCTCATCCGTCTCCACTGGCTCCCTGTCAAGTTCCGCAGTCATTTCAAGATTCTGGTCCTTCTCCACCGTGTCCTCCACACCCACTCCCCTCAGTATCTAGCTGACCTGGTTCACTTCCATAACCCAACCCGTTTCCTACGCTCCTTTCACCTAAATCGTCTGCATCTCCCCTCACCCACTTGTGCTCGCCTCCAATCCACCCGTTCCTCTGCATTCTTCTTCCTTGCTCCTGCCCTGTGGAACTCTCTCCCCTCTTCTATCCGCCTCGAACAGGACCATACCACCTTTAAGACCCGCCTTAAAACTCACCTCTTTACCCTTGCCTTCGACCTTCCTGAACCTCCCACATGATTTGTCTTCCCCTCCCCCTCCCCTCACTTTCCTTTCTACTGTCCTGTTGTATGAATCTACCTAGTTTGCTTTCCTATCAATTGATGTAACTTCTTTTCCTTTCTCCTCTCACCTTTTGGTGACTGTTTTGATTTGAACTCTGTAAACCGCTATGATGTACATTGCGTTTAGCGGTATATTAAGTTAATAAACCATAAACCATAATCCTCCACTCCATGTGTCATTGTTTAAAGATAAGTGTATTTAAAGTTTAAAGTTAATAATTGAAGAACGGGAGGAGGAAAGGACCTATGATGGTATATAAAGGGGTAGATAAGTGGCTATGACTATTAAAGCCATCTGAATGAATAGCCCCACAGGTGAAGATGGGTCGTTTTCTTCTGCTTTGTGCTGAAAACATTATAACAAACACTAACTGAGCAGTGCTTTGTTTACTTTTGGATACAAAATGTCAGACATGTAAAGTGGCAGAGCATGCTATAAATTTACTCCACATGCAGCTGGGCAAGTTGATTCAAGGTATATTTTATGGTAGAAAGGTGCTACCAGCAAATTTTGTTGGGAAGAGTGTAAGACTCTAAATGGAACAAATGGAATGAGAAGAAAAAAGAATGGTAGTCTAAAATAGAAAACATGATGAGTCGGCATGAAAATTATAAATGCGTTCTTATACATTGCACAACTGGTAGCCAATGTTCAAATTTCAACAACAGAGTGACATGAGACATCTACAGGCTCCTCTGAGGTGGTAGGGTCTACGGGGGTGTTTTTGGAAGCCCTATTCATGCTCTGGGCATCTGAAAAGAGAGCTTTCTGGTTAAATTTAGAACCCAGCAGAGAGTTTCTAGTTTAAATTTCATAATAAGTCAGAGCCTAGCAGCAGCAAAGAGCTTTAATTTAAATCAAATCAGAATACAACTTAGCATAAAAGGCAAAACAGGGTCAGTATTCTTTGAGCAACAAATAAAGTCTTCTAGAAACCTTTCCAAAGAGGCCTTCTAACTAGGGGGCAAGAGAACTGTGAAACTTTTTCAATAGGTGTTAACGCCAGGTGGCGGGTCAAAAGGCCATTTTGAAAGACTCCTTCTATCCAAGCAAGGACTGTTAATCACCCAGGAAGTTGGTCACAGCTTACCTCAGCAGCACAGGCATAAATAGTTCAACCAGAGCTCTGTGATCCTCAGTCTTGAAGGACTAGAAAAGGGGACTGCTACTTCTGGAGAGAGATCTGCAATTGTGAGTATATACTTCTGGGAATTTTTCTGAAGGGACTTCTTTGGATTAAAGCTGATTAATCTGTGAACCCAGTGCATTTGATAAATCAGTCAGGGCCTTGTAGCAGCAGTTTAAGTTTAAATTAAAACACAGAAGAGAGCTTTCTGGTTAGATTTCATACCCAGCAGGGAGCTTGTAGTTTAAATTTAATACTCACTCAGGGCCTAGTATCAGCAAAGTACTTTTAGTTTAAATTTAAAACACAGAAGAGAGCTTTCTGGTTAAATTTAGAAACCAGCAGAGAGCTTTCTGGTTAAATTTAGAACCCAGCAGAGAGCTTCTAGTTTAAATTTAATACTCACTCAGGGCCTCGTATCAGCACAATACTTTTAGTTTAAATTTAAAACACAGAAGAGAGCTTTCTGGTTAAATTTAGAACCCAGCAGAGAGCTTCTAGTTTAAATTTAATAATGTCAGAGCCTAGCAGCAGCAAAGAGCTTTAATTTAAATCAAATCAGAATATAACGTAGCATAAAAGTCAAAACAGGGGTCAGTATTCTTTGAGCAACAAATAAAGTCTTCTAAAGACCTTTATAAAGAGGCCTTCTACCTAGGAGGCAAGAGACCTGTGAAACCTTTTCAATAGGTGTTACACCAGGTGGCAGGCCAAAAGGCCATTTTGAAAGACTCCTTCTATCCAAGCAAGGACTGTTAATCACCCAGGAAGCTGGTCACAGCTTACCTCAGAAGCACAGGACAGGGTACTGTGTAGCAGCCCTCTTTTAATAAGTGTTATTTCCCTCCCTCCCTCCCATCCCAACACCCACCCACCCCTGGGATAATTGTAGCTTTATAGGTCCTTACACATCTTAAAAGAAAAGAGGTGCTCTCAGGTGCAGCTCATTATCCAAATCAGTCATCAATCACTAAGGACCTGAGATTAATTAAGGTATAGTAAATGTTTTAGGTACAATTTTAAACTAGATAATAGGGGAAAGCCGACAGTCGCCCAAGAGCAGATGGTTCGGAAGAATATATCCTTGAAGGATACTACCAAAAGCAGAGAGGTTCCAAAAAAGAGTAAAGTAGCCCAAATGCCCTCCAGTATGGAGCAGACAGAGCTTAAAGATCCCAAATTACCCATGTCTACCAATAGCCAAATTAATATGAATAAAATACAGTCTCTAAAATGCTTGTATGCAAATGCTGGAAGTCTGAAAAATAAGATGGGAGAGTTAGAATATATAGCACTATATGAGAGGTTAGATGTGATTGGAATATCAGAGATATGGTGGAAGGAGAACAACCAGTGGGACACTGTGATACCTGGGTACAAACTATATCATAATGATAGGGCTGATAAAATTGGTGGAGGGGTTGCGCTCTATGTTAGAGAGGGCATTGAGTCAGAAAGTATTAAAGTTTTGCAGGAAACAAAATTTGCTGTAGAATCTCTATGGATTGAAATTCCATGCAAAAAGGGAAGGCGATGGCGGTGGGGGTGTACTATCGACCGCCTGGCCAGAATGAACAAATGGATGATGAAATGCTCAAAGAAATCATGGAAGCTAACAAAAGTTACAGCGCGGTAATAATAATGGGAGATTTCAATTACCCCGGCATCGACTGGGTCAGTGTCACGGCAGTACATGCTAGGGAGATAAAGTTCCTAAATAACATAAATGACTGCTTCTTGGAGCAGCTGGTCCATGAACCGACAAGAGGGGAAGCCATATTAGACCTAGTCCTTAGTGGAACACCAGATCTAGTGCAAGAGATAAGGGTGTTGGGGCCACTTGGCAATAGTGATCATGGCATGATCGCCTTTGATTTAATTAGTGGAGGAGGGAAAGAAAGGAAATCCACAGTACTACCTTTTAACTTTCGAAAGGGAGACTATGATAAAATGCAGAAAATAGTTAAGAAAAAACTAAAAGGAGCAGTTGCAAAGGTTAAAGACTTACATCAAGCTTGGGTGCTGTTGAAAAATACTATCTTGGAAGCCCAGACCAGCTGTATTCCATGCTTTAAGAAAAGTGGATGGAAGTCCAAAAAACTGCCAGCATGGTTTAAAGGTGAGGTCAGAGAGGCTGTTGATGTCAAGAAAGCATCTTTCAGGAAATGGAAAAAAGAGCCAAATGATGAAACCTGGAAACAGCACAAGCACTGGCAGGTCAAATGCAAGGCATTGATAAAGAAGGCAAAGAGAGAATTTGAGAAGAAGCTTGCTGCGGAAGCAAAAACGTGACATAAAGATTTTTTCAAGTACATTCGTAGCAAAAAACCTGTTAAAGGGGCACTAAGAGGCGACAAAGCGAAAGCGGAGAGACTGAATGAATTCTTTGCTTCGGTCTTTACTGAGGAAGATGTAGGGAGGTTACCCATGACTGAAGTGGTATTTAAAGGTGCGGAAGAATTGAAAGAAATATCGATACATCGGGAAGATGTATTACAACTATTAGATAAATAGAAGAGTAGCAAATCACCTGGGCCGGATGGTATACATCCAAGGGTGATGAAAGAACTGAAATATGAGATTGCAGACCTGCTATTAGTAATCTGTGAACTATCATTAAAATCATCTCTAATACCTGAAGATTGGCGGATCGCCAATGTAGCACCAATTTTTTTTTTTTTTTTAAACTTTTATTTTCATTTTGCAACAAACAAAAGAAATAACACACCAAAGGAGACAAAACAAGTATACAATAAGGAAAAGTAAACCCAATTACCCCCCACCCCCACGCTTCTTCTCTAGCTGATTATGTCAGCATGTGAGCGCTTCCAAACAACAGTAATTATACATCAAAACAATCAAAAGAGTATCTACGATACAGAATAATCATGGGACAAAGATATATACAAATTTAGACAGTCAGATGAGAGCATTTAGCAGAATGTACATAGTCATTGAGCATCTTCCATGTAGACCGATGATGAGGAGTCTGAATGGGGGAGGCAAACATACGAAGTATTTGTTCATATTTACTGTAGAGACAGACATGATTCCACCATTCATTGGGGCTCAGATGGGAGCTATTTTTCCAGTATTTCGTAATTAGGGAAATAGCAATGCCAAGCATAAAGTCCAAAAGGAAGTAAGCCGTTTTTGGAAGAGAGGGGATCCCCGCAGCTGAGCGAAGTCCCACTATCCTGCAAGAAAGGGGCTCTTGAAAGTGTAAAATAGACTGGATACGACCCCAGACCCGACGCCAGTAATACTGTAGTGCGGGACATTCATACATAACATGAGGTAGTGAACCAATGGCCGCATGACATGTCCAACAACTATTGCCCTGAGTAGTGTTCCATTTGGCTAATCTGTCAGGAGTGTAAAAACACCGGTGGGCTAGAAAGAAAAGTGTCTGAGTGAGTGAGGCGGATCGGGAGACCCGTGTCACTCTACTC
This sequence comes from Ichthyophis bannanicus, assembly GCA_033557465.1. Classification (NCBI taxonomy): domain Eukaryota; kingdom Metazoa; phylum Chordata; class Amphibia; order Gymnophiona; family Ichthyophiidae; genus Ichthyophis; species Ichthyophis bannanicus. The sequence continues at coordinate 763,969,018 of CM066033.1, forward strand.
CAGACAAGGCTCCATTGCTCCGGGGTTAAAGTCACATGCAATTCTCTCTCCCATGCTTTCTGCGCTATAGGGGTATCTCTAGTTATAGCATTACATAAGGTTTTGTAAAAATTGGATGCTACACCCGATGAACAACCGATAGATCGGATAGTCTCCGACCAACCTTGTGTAGGGGAGGCCGATGGCGGGAGCACCTTAGCACTCCGAAGGCAATGCTGAAGTTGCACCAACTGAAAGTAGTGTTTCGCTGGGAGACCAAATTCAATTTGCAATTCACTAAAAGTTTTCCAGCGACCTTCATGGAACAACTGACTAGGAATCCAAATGCCCCTAGGGTACCAGGGGCTCCACGCCATCGGCTTATTTTGTATTCGAAAACGAGCATTGTACCAAAGTGGGAGCTTGTCTAACGGACAGAGTCGGGAGTCTAAAGATTGCATAAGAGTATTAAAGGCACCTAAGGTGTCCAAAAGCATTGGTGGAGAGTGGGAGTCTGATGGGAAAGTCATACCAGGGAGAAAAGAAAGAGGAATCGGTTTGCAAAGGTCCTCTTCTATGTCTAGCCACACAGGTCTACTCGGTACTGGATCTTCCAGCCAACGAGCGCCTTGTTTGAGAAGAAAAGATTGATGATACTTCAGGAAATCAGGGAATCTGACACCCCCATTTTCCTTATCTGCTTGCAGCTTATGTTTCGCTATCCTAGGTGTCTTGTTTTGCCACAAGAGGGTCTAACACTTGATTAAAATCACCACCAAGTATTAATGGAGTATTGGCAGAGGCCTGTGCCAACTGCGCAATACTTGCATAGTAAGCAGGGTTGTCCACATTCGGGGCATAAATACAAATACACGTGAATTCACTATCTCCAACCTTAAGGTGCACACGGGCCCATCTACCCTCCTTGTCAGCGCTAGTATCAATTACAGTAGCTTGCAAAGATTTCTTAACCAGAATGGCTACCCCGCACCGTTTGGAAACGGCGGGAGAATAGGCAGCCACCATGTAAGGTTTAGCATTGAGTTTCAGCGTTTCAGCAGAGATTAAGTGCATTTCCTGAAGAAACGCTAAATCAGCATGCTCATGGCTAAGATAGCTAAGGATTTTCTTTCTTTTGATTGGACTATTAATACCTTTTACGTTGAGTGATAAGATTTTACATATGGCCATTCAGAAAAGTTAAAAATTCTGAGCATGATAGCGCACATAATTTCACAATGTCCCTCATAGTGACTGTAGCTGGCTGTACATATGGCATAAAAGAAAATAAGCTTAGATAATACAATGAAGCGCCCCACATTAAAAAAGAAAAACCGCTGCGCGGTAGAGAAGAAGCAGAACCCCAAAAATTACTGGCGACCATGTGTCTGCGGGGAGAAGCCCCAGAGAAGGCCGAAATTGAAATAACACATAACCTGTAGGACTGTGCGTGCTCCGAATCCGACCGAGGCACACATCATGGAGGGATAGGAGACCAAAAACAAAAAAGTCATAGAAAGAAAGAAAGAAAGTCCAGGTAGTCTCCGTGCTTGACTATGACCGCCGCATCGGGCCCTTCAAAATGGCGGACAGAGCCGGCAAATAAAAGTCCAAGTCTTTGGATTAGCGCATCTGCTCTGCTTCTTTGGAGTCTAAAAATGTTGATAGTAGGTCAGGATCTTCGAATGTCCTGGTTTCGTTGTGGAGAGTCACTCGGAGCTTCGCTGGATACAACAGGCCAAAGCGAGCCTGTAGTTGTTGAAGTCGAGGGCGAAAAGCAAGGAGTTTCTTCCGACGGTCAACGGTAGGCTTTGCCAAATCAGGGAAGAAGGAGACTTTGTGACCTTCAAATTCCAAATGATGGTTCGCCCGGGCAGCATTTAAAATTTGTTCCACTTGTTGATATCGTAGCAAGCGAAAGATAATAGGCCGGGGGGTCGTTCGGTTGAGCGCCATGTGGGTAGGAACACGGTGTGCACGATCGATTTCCAGTTCTCTATGAAAAGTGATCTTCAGCAAGGAGGGAAGAGTTTTGAGCAGAAATTCTCTCATATCTCCCGCTTCCACCCCCTCCGGTACTCCAATGAGCCTCACATTGTTGCGACGGGCTCGATTATTGCTATCTTCTAACTCCTTTTGAAGATTCTGTATCTGGCGCTCAGCCTTGTCCAGTGTGCCCAAGCGCACCGCGTGCGAGTCGAGGACCCCCGCCATATTGTCCTGCCGTAATGAGAGACTTTCAAGTCGGTCCTGGAGCACTCCAAAGTCTTCTCGCATGGCTCGAAGCGCTTCTCCATTGGACTGCACCAATTCCTTCACGCCGCGTATTTCCTCTAAAATCTCCAGGTGCATTTCGGGGTTTTCACGAAATGGAGCCATCTTCTGTGGGGAGGACACCTCTGTTTTGGAGCGTTTTCCGTGAGAAGAAGGAGACCCGAAGTCCAAGCGCGCTGGTTTATGGGCCGCCATCCCCCCCGATGTACCCCGGTCAGCCCGGAGCGAAATAATAAGTTTGTATAGGTATTAAGTCAGGATTCTAAGTAGGCCTCTCGGGAGCTTCAACGCGAAGCGTCTTACCCGCTGGACATCAGGCTCCGCCCCCCGTAGCACCAATTTTTAAAAAGGGTTCGAGGGGTGATTCGGGAAACTACAGAACAACCCAAACTATGGTTACATGATGCAAGGTTCCACATTAGGAACCACCACCCAGGAAAAAGATTTAGGCGTCATTGTGGATAACATGTTAAAACCCTCGGCCTAGTGTGCAGCGGCAGCCAAGAGAGCAAATAGAATGCTAGGTATCATAAGGAAAGGAATGGAATATGAATATTGTGTGCAGTTCTGGTCGCCGTATCTTAAAAAGGATATAGCGTTATTAGAAAAGGTTCAGAGAAGAGCCACCAAAATGGTAAAGGGGATGGAAGGATACTCCTATGAAGAAAGACTAAAAAGGTTAGGGCTCTTTAACCTGGAAAAGAGACGGCTGAGGGGAGATATGATAGAAGTCTATAAATTAATGAACGGAGTAGAACGGGTAAACGTAGATCGACTGTTTATGTTACAGAATATAGGAAGACTAGGGGACATGCAATGAAGCTACAGGGTAAACTATTTAAGACTAATAAAAGAAAATATTTTTTCACTCAACGTGTAATCAAACTCTGGAATTTGTTACCGGAGGATGTAGTAAAGGCTGTTAGTGTAGCTGGGTTTAAAAAATGTTTGGACAAGTTCCTGGAGGAAAGGTCCATAAACCATTAATAAGAAGGGACCCAGGATATCAATGCTTGAGCTAGTACAAGCATTGAAGAACCTGTGTCTTTTGGGGAAACTGCTAGGTACGTATGACCTAGATTGGCCACTGTTGGAAACAAGATACTGGGCTTGATGGACCTTGGTCTGACCCAGTATGGCATATCTTATGTTCTTATGTTCTAATTTTATTGGCATAAGTATCCATAGCAACCCTTAGTAAATAAAGAAAGCAAAGATCTAAACACAAGCTTAAAACTAAGATGCAGACAGCAGTCCAGCAGCAAAAAATGGGGGCTTTCCAGTCTATTGCATTGAGTGTTACATGTATGAATTTCTCCCAGTTGGTGAGAGGTCTTACGTGTGCACTAGGTGCAAGGAGCTCTTTAATCTCAGGGAACGAGTCTGTTCTCTAGAGGCTGGAGTAGCAGACTTGGAAGACATAAGAAAAACAGAGAGGTATATAGACGAGACCTACAGGGATATAGTCCTGAAGTCCCACCTCCAGTCTGGCAGCATCCCTGTTGCCATGGAGGAGAGAGGTCACGTGACAGGAGACCATCACCCTGGTGTGGCAGGAAGTGATCCTGTAACTAGGACCTGTTCTCCAGGAGAAGTAAAACCCTCTCGCACCGAGGAAGTTTCTCCAGGGCCATCTGCCCATGAGGAAAGGGTTAGGACATCCATTATAGTTGGTAACGTTCTCCGAAATGCTTCCCGTTCCACGCACAGGACCCAAAAGGCAGGCAGAGCTCCGGAGTCTCAATGCGTGGATGAGACAATGGTGCAAGGAAGAGAGTTTTGGATTTGTTAGGAACTGGGGAACATTATGGGGAAAGGAGGGGCTCTTCCGAAGGGATGGGAGTCACCTTAACCGGGATGGAACCAGGCTGCTGGCATTAACCTTTAAAAAGGAGATAGAGCAGCTTTTAAACTAGATAATAGGGGAAAGCCGACAGTCGCACAAGAGTGCATGGTTTGGAAGAATGTATCCTTGAATAATACTACCAAAAGCAGAGAGGTTCCAAGATAGGGTAAGGTAGCCCAAATGCCCTCGAGTATGGAGCAGACAGAGCTTAAAGATTCCAAATTACCCATGCCTACCAATAGCCTAATTAATATGAATAAAAAACAATCTCTAAAATGCTTGTATGCAAATGCTAGAAGTCTAAAAAATAAGATGGGAGAGTTAGAATATATAGCACTAAATGAGAGATTAGATATGATTGAAATCTCAGAGACATGGCAGAAGGAGGACATCAGTGGGACACTGTGTTACCCGGGTACAAACTATATCGTAATGATAGAGTTGATCAAATTGATGGAGGAGTTGCGCTCTATGTTAGAGAGGGCATTGAGTCAGAAAGGATTAAAGTTTTGCAGGAAACAAAATTTGCTGTAGAATCTCTATGGATCGAAATTCCATGTAAAAAGGGGAAGGCGATGGCAGTGGGGGTGTACTATCGACCGCCTGGCCAGAGTGAACAAATGGATGATGAAATGCACAAAGAAATCAAGGAAGCTAACAAAAGTTACAGCACAGTAATAATAATGGGTGATTTCAATTACCCCGGTATCGACTGGGTCAGTGTTACGGCAGGACATGCTAGGGAGATTAAGTTCCTAGATGAAATAAATGACTTCTTCTTGGAGCAGCTGATTCATGAACCGACCAGAGGGGAAGCCATATTGGACCTAGTCCTTAGTGGAACACCAGATCTGGTGCAAGAGATAAGGGTGTTGGGGTCACTTGGCAATAGTGATCATAGCATGATCGCTTTTGATTTAAATAGTGGAAGAGGGATAGTAAGGAAATCCACAGTACTACCTTTTAACTTTCAAAAGGGAGACTATGATAAAATGAGGAAAATAGTTAAGAAAAAAACTAAAAGGAGCAGTTGCAAAGGTTAAAGACTTACATCAAGCTTGGGTGTTGTTGAAAAATACTATCTTGATAGCCCAGACCAGCTGTATTCCATGCTTTAAGAAAAGTGGACAGAAGTCCAAAAACCTGCCAGCATGGTTTAAAGGTGAGGTCAGAGAGGCTGTTGCCAAAAAAGCATCTTTCAGGAAATGGAAAAAAGAGCCAAATGACGAGACCTGGAAACAGCACAAGCACTGGCAAGTTAAATGCAAGACATTGATAAGGCAGGCAAAGGGAGAATTTCAGAAGAAGCTCGCTGTGGAAGCAAAAATGCATAATAAAGACATTTTCAAGTACATTTGTAGCAAAAAAACTGTGAGAGTCAGTTGGTCCATTAGATGATAGAGGGTTAAAGGGGCACTAGGAGGCGACAAGGCGATAGCAAGGAGACTGAATGAATTCTTTGCTTCGGTATTTACTGAGGAAGATGTAGGGATGTTACCCATGACTGAAGTGGTATTTAAAGGTGCGGAAGAATTGAAAGAAATATCGATACATCAGGAAGATGTATTAGAACTATTAGACAAACTGAAGAGTATCAAATCACCTGGGCCGGATGATATACATCCAAGGGTGTTGAAAGAACTGAAATGTGAGATTGCAGACCTGCTATTAGTAATCTGTGAACTATCATTAAAATCATCTGCAATACCTGAAGACTGGAAGATGGCAAACGTAACACCAATTTTTAAAAAGGGTTCTAGGGGTGATCCGGGAAACTACAGACCGGTGAGCCTGACGTCAGTACCGGGAAAAATGGTAGAAACCATCATAAAGAACAAAATTGCTGAACATGTAGATAGTCATGGCTTAATGGGAGACAGCCAACCTAGTTTTAGACTAGGAAGATCTTGTCTTACTAATCTGTTATGTTTTTTTGAAGGTGTGAATAAACAGTTAGACAAAGGTGAGTCGGTTGATATAGTGTATTTGGACTTTCAGAAAGCTTTTGACAAGGTCCCTCATCAGAGACGTTTGGCAAAACTAAAGAGTCATGGGATAGGAGGCAGCATACTATTGTGGATCAGGGACTGGTTAAAAGATAGAAAGCAGAGGGTAGGGCTAATGACCAATTTTCCCAATGGAGAAAGGTAAATAGTGGTGTACCCCAGGGATCTGTCCTGGGTCCACTACTTTTTTACATATTCATAAATGACCTGTAAAAGGGAATAACAAGTGAGGATATCATATTTGCAGATGACACAAAACTATTTAAAGTTGTTAAAACCCAAGGGGATTGTGGAAAATTGGAAGAGGATCTTGATAAATTGGAAGCCTGGGCATCAAAATGGCAGATGAAATTTAATGTGGACAAGTGCAAAGCTATGCACCTAGGGAAGAATAACCCAAACTATGGTTACACGATGCAAGGTTCCACATTAGGAACCACCAACCAGGAAAAAGATTTAGGCGTCATTGTAGATAACATGTTAAAACCCTCAGTCCAGTGTGCAGCGGCGGCCAAGAGAGCAAATAGAATGCTAGGTGTTATAAGGAAAGGAATGGAAAATAAAACAAAGGATATTATAATGCCTCTGTATCGTTCCATGTTGAGACCGCACCTTGAATATTGTGTGCAATTCTGGTCACCGTATCTTAAAAAGTATATAGCGTTATTAGAAAAGGTTCAGAGAAGAGCCACCAAAATGGTAAAGGGAATGGAAGGATACCCCTATGATGAAAGGCTAAAAAGGTTAGGTTTCTTTAACCTGGAAAAGAGATGGCTGAGGGGAGATATGATAGAAGTCTATAAATTAATGAATGGAGTGGAACGGGTAAATGTAGATCAATTGTTTACATTATCAGAATATAGAACGACTATGGGACATGCAATTAAGCTACATGGTAAACTATTTAAGACTAATAAAAGAAAATATTTTTTCACTCAACTTGTAATCAAACTCTGGAATTTGTTACCGGAAGATGTAGTAAAGGCTGATAATGTAGCCGGGTTTAAAAAAGGTTTGGCCAAGTTCCTGGAGGAAAGGTCCATAAACCATTATTAAGAAGGGACCCAGGATATCAATGCTTGACCCAATACAAGCATTGTGGAACCTGTGTCTTTTGGGGAAACTGCTAGATAGTATGACCTAGATTGCCCACTGTTGGAAACAGGATACTGGGTTTGATGGACCTTGGTCTGACCCCATGTGGCATATCTTATGTTCTTATATTCTTATGAAAAACAGGTATAGAGACGTCCAAAGCACAATGCAGTGAAGGTGTAGCTGGGCGTTCCATGAACCTGGATGTCACTGCCTGATCTCAGTAATATCCTAGATGTTCAGAGTCACATCTGAGTTTAGACCTGCTCCAGGCATAAATAAGCATTGTAAAAGTGTTTCTTTTGGCTTAAAGATATTCAGTACAATCACAATGATAGCAGCAGTGGGCTTTAAATCCTGGTTTTCTTAGTCCTATCCTGCTGCTTTAACCATTAGGCTATTCCTAGATGTCCAAATTCTGAAATACTATTCTGTGGATGTCTATGTAGGTCCCCCCCCCCCCCCCCAAATATCTATATACGGCCTGTGCACATTTGTGAAATCATGTCTGCATTTGGACATGCCTGTTTGTTTGTTTTTTCCAGAGAAGCAGGGCTATATGAAGACAACTGAGGTGGAAGACTAGTGGAAGACTCAACAACCTTTGCTGTGCTCATGATAACTCATATCACAGTACTGGCTGAAAGTGAAGATGATATATTCAGCGTCTTCATCCACCCTATCAGCTCAGTTATACAAACACAAAATCCACTACCTCATATATGTTGATGACATCATGATATATGTATGTACCCATCAACACACTCAAACTTGACATCATGAACAGAAGGAACTGCTTCACAAACATCAGTACCTGGCTTACCACCCAGGACATGATTATAAACCTAAAAAAACTGAAGATGTATTTATCAACAGAGACAGCAGTTTTACCCCATCAGACTCCATAAACCTAAACGGAATCCAAATTTGAGTACAACAGGAGATACGATACCTGGGTGTTACCATTGACCAACACCTAACATTCTCCACCCACATCAGAAACATCATTAGGAGCATCTACTATTTATTTATTTATTTATTTAGTATACACTTATATACCGCTACTTCCAGCGATCAGTAGCGGTTTGATTACATATTTGGGGGTTGTCCAATCATGACAGAAAATGTTGGGGTATACACACATAGATTTGAGGGAAAGGCACAGCACACAGAAATAGGGTCTTAAGGATTAGAATTTACATATTTACATTTTTACAGAGCAAATTTCATGTTTCATTGGCTTTATCTTGTATCCCACTGAGATTTACATCTAATTGTAGTGACATTGGAATAGATGAGTCTTTAGTTTCTTCCTGAAAGCAATAATGTCTTTGATTGCTCGTAGCTCGTATGGTAGTTGGTTCCAGATGGTTGGGGCAGAGAATGAGAATGCTCTGCGGCTGGTACTGGCTTTTACAGATCTGATATTGGTTGGAACTTGTAGTGTGTCTGAGTTGATGGTTCTCCTGTCTCTGTTGGTTGGTTGCGTGCTGATAAGGGTGGATAGGAAGGAAGGGGCTTGGTTATGTATGAGTTTGAACGTGGTTATAAAAGTTTTATATTGTATCCTGGCAGCAATGGGTAGCCAATGTAGCTCGATCAATACAGGTGTAATGTGTTTAGCAATGCTTTTTCGCATGATGATCCTCGCCACCACATTTTGGGCCATTTGCAGGATATTTCGCGTTTTCTTTGGTAAACCCTGTAAGATGGCGTTACAGTAGTCTAAGTGTGGCATAATGAGTGCTTGGGCAACAGACCGAAAATCACAGGGTTCGATGATATTCCTCAGGGGTTGTAGCACTCTAAGGGGCATGTTTACTAAACATTCCTAACGTGCGGGGCCGCGCTAGTGTGCCTGTGCCATATAAGGAGTGGGCGGTTCAGGCAGAAAATAGAAAACAAACGGTAGTAAGCAACCGGACGTGTGCGCGTCGTGCTAATGTGCGGGGGTCGACATTAGCGCGTGGAAAGGCAAAGTGGCGCGCTGCTGAGTATACAAAACAACAGAGCCGTAGTACAACGGTGAAGACACTGACCAATGGTGCAGGGGCCATGGGTTCAATCCCCCAGTGTGCGCAATGACAAAGGTCAGCTGAGGCAGTAACTGTAATGATTAAAATTGTTTTAGGAGGCAAATTAATTTGGAACCGCATAAGGCGGCGCACAGTTATTTATGAGTGGCATAAGGCGGCGCACAGTGCTTTTTGGGCGGCATAAGGCGGCGCACAGTTAATATTTGGGCAGCAGAAGGCAGCGCACTGGTCCCCTTGGGCGGCAGAAGGCGGCGCGCTGATAGGCACAAGGTGGCGCGCTGATGCACAAGCATAGGAACAGAGCCACAGCACAATGGTTAAAACACTGACCAATGGTGCAGGGATCAGGGGTTCAACTCCTCACAATGCCCAGTGAAAAATGCCTGCTGAGGCAGTATGTATTATGTTGTGGAGTGCTGTAGGAGGCTGTATAAGTTTAATTTGTTATCACTACTAGCAAACGCACTCTCCCAGCATGTTAACATACGGCGGCCCATAAGGCACATGTTACAGTGCACTGTTCGCCAAGGCACCCTTGAATGTCCCCTATAGGGCAGCATGTATGTTGCGACACAGGATAATGTATAGTGCACCCTATAGGGATGGCAACCATAAGGTGGCCTACAGGGCGCCCTATGAAGCACCCTCAGAGGCACCTAATGGGTATAGTAAGCTGAGGGTGGTCTTGCCGGCATAGACATATGTACAGTAAATAAAAATAAAGCAGTGGACAGCCCTACCAAAGGGCCCCACTGTGGGTTTGAACCCATGCCCTCTGGCTGCACAGGCAGTGATATAACCATTGCGCTACAGCTCCATAGCTGTAAGCAGGCCCCTGGCTGGCTGCAGATAGCCTACACGTCACCTCACAGACAGTCTGCTGGTGTCAACAGGATAGGGTTAGGCCACCCGTACCCATGATGCACTGCACATGCAAATTAGCTGTCTGCAGATGGACACAAGATGGGGAATGCACCCCCACAGCACCTCGGCCCTGTTGGGGGAAGTGACCGGGTGCACCCACACAGCACCTTGGCCTAGTAGGGGGCACTGACCGGGTGTTTTACTGGCACAGAGTAGCCACACACCGTTACATCGTGCGGGTACTGTGCTCACCCTGAGTGTGCAATGAGGTGGCCAGGACCAGGTCAACAACACCTGCCATGGCTGATGGAGGCCAAGCGGGTGTTCCAAAGCAGTGTTATTGTGTAAGATAGCTAGTCTCTGCACAAACACCATGGATATCCCTGTCTGCCGCTATCTGGCACGCACCCCCCCCCCCCCCCCCACCGTGGCAAACATGGCCCCCATCAAGGGATCCACACTCTACCTCCCTGCAAAGGTGGCAGTAGAGGGCAACATCAACCTCAGTCCTGCTGAGGAACACCACCCCCCCCCCCCAGGCAGGCAGCTCCATAAACAGCCATAACACAATAGCAGACAGACATAAGCCCAGGGCATGGTAAGCTGCACTCCACCACCAGATATTCCCCTGCACCCTGCAAGACATTTACCAGCTACAAACAGTCTGCTGGTTAGTCCATAGTGCATGTTCCCAATGGAGATGCATGCACCCAGAACTGGGCTGTCTGCATACACAGCAAGCAGATAGATCAGTGACTGGGCCCCAAAGAGAAACCCATATCTATCACATGAGAGAACTACTATACAGCACTATATGGATGGGGGATGGGGGATGGGGGATGGGGGAGGGGGGGGCCTAGCCATGCTGTGGTCACTGCACAGTCAGGGTGAGCGTGATCCCCCAGAAGGACATGCTTTGGCCACCCTGTCTGTGTAGGTGGTGGCCAGACACTACAATATCCCAGCCAATGTCCCTGCCAGGGCCCTATGCCCAGTGCAGATGCATCCTGGCCACGCCACCCTGCCCTGGCTATACCCATGGTACCTTGCACCTCATTATGCACATTGGCTGGCCAATACTGGCAACAGTGCTGGCAGTGTGGGCTGTTGAAGGGGCTTGCAGCTAACACCCACTGTATAGACAGACACACACTTCCACACCTCTGCCATCATGGTGCTACGATTGAGGGGGTAAGTAGCCTTGCCCACCAAACCGGTCCTGAGCACGGCAAGGCATGGATATGGTACGCATTACAGCTGGTGGTCACTCCCCAGGGTGGTAAACACCGTCAGAGGCCAGGCCTGGAGCATGCCCCGCAAACACCTAACAGATTGTTTGGATGGGGTCAACTAGCAGTATGTACGTAACGTATGGATATCTGCCTGCCTGTGCTCCTAGCAAACGTCTCAGAGCTGTGTACCGTATACCTCAGGTGTAGGGTGACATTGGTAAGTTATGCAAGTGCTCGTTGTGGGTGCTGCATGCACGGTCCAATGTTCTGCCTTTCCAGGAGACATTGGCCAATGGGGCCTGTGGGTGTGGGTGTGTCTGCCCTTGATAGCTGCTGCTTTACGGCACAGATTCCCAACTCCAGTCCAGGTTTGCATCACACTGTTCGGGTTTTCCTGCTATCCCTCATGAATATGCATGGGCTACATCTACATGCCATGGGGGTGGTGCATAGATATACAGCACAGGCATTTGTATGAGTGTCAGCATGGAACCTGACTGGTGTGTGGCCCACCAGGACTGCATTTGGGTGATTCTGCTCTAGGTACTGCCCCTGTTCATGGTGTCTGTGCTCAGTGGGGTAAAAGATAGATGTCTTACCATTGCATATGTCCCCGCCATGAAAGGTGTGTCCTTACTATCACTGTTTAGTTGTGGGAAAAATATGTGGGCAGGATTGGCAGTAGCCCCAACTGGGCTTTGAACCTGTGACCTTCTGTTCTTGCATGCACTGTCTGTGTGCACTGCACCACTGTGTAGCCACAGATTGGTTGGATTCCCTGGACTGTCCATGACTGTGGATCCGGCAGGGCCTGTCTGTTGCAGTGGACTGTGCCAGCCTGCACATGGCTAGGCCTCTGTCTTCTGTGGTTAGCAGCCACTGCCCCCTGCACCACATGTACTTGTCCGCCAACATGCTGGCATGAACGTCTCTCAGAAAAAGCAGTTGGCCTGATTGCAATGTGGCAGTACGGGACTGCATTTGGGGGACTTGGCTGTAGGTAATGCCCATTGTTGTGATGTGTGTGCGGTGTTGGATAAAATATGGGTGTTTTCCCCATGCTTATGTTCCCTGCACTACAGGGGTGTCTGCGCTATCTTTATTTAGTGGTGGGTAAAATATAGGGACTGGGCTGGCAGGTGCCCCAGCTGGGTTTTGAACCTCTGCCCTCTGGTCCTAGAGGTAATGACTCTGTCCGCTGTACCACACTTTGGCCACAGAGACAGTGCAGCCCCTGGAGGCAGTAGGCCTGGCAGGATGGAGTCACAAACCCTGCTCTACACATTTTTACTGTGGGCATATGCACCCTGTCTGGTGACAAACGTGCACATAAACACCAGAAATGACCACGGGAAAATGGGGGACAACATATCACCACGCTGGGCGACAGTGGTATTAATGGGCAACCATAGCAAACACTCCGAGGAAAGCTCCAAAAACGGAGATGTTTTTCGGAAGAGTCTCCGCTCCGTAGACCCTTCCAATATTCATCTCTTTTTTCTGGAGCTTTTCTGGGTGTGTTTTGTATATTTGCCCATCACTATAACTGTTCCCCAGCTGGATTACTATTTATAATAGTTTTGTTGTGGTCATTTTCAGGTTCTATTTGCAATTTTGTTCTGTGCACATATATCACACTGCTCACGTCTTTTAGGTTTCCCCGGTGTTCCTGTACATTGCTGACGGAAATGGTTTCTCTTCCCTTTAAATGCCCTCTACCGCGAGGGTTTCACTCGCGCTAATATTTACATGGAAATTCGGGCCCGATACTGTGCGGGGAGCCTCTCCCCTCCCACTCTCCACCCATTGACCCCGTCCCTACGCCCCTCCGGAGCCTTCCTCCGCCCTCTTTTAGCCGTTCCACGCCTCTATCGGACATTTGCGGGCCCGCACTTGTACGGGGCCCGTTAGTGTGCCGCGTACCTGTGCGGGGGTGAAACGCACGTGTGCGGGGCGTTTAAACGCGTTTCTGCGCGTTTAAATGCTGCGTTGCCGTGCGCTATTTTGCGGCGCGCAGATTTGCGGACTTTAGTAAACATGCCCCTAAGTTTGTGGAAAATGGCCTTGTTGGTTTTTCGTAGGTGATTTTCCATCTTTAGTTTGCTGTCAAATGTGACTCCCAGATATTTGATCTCATTCTTTGTGTTGTACGTGTTGTTACACAGGGTGATTGTCGGAGGAGGTTCAAAGTTTGGTTTACTGGATATATACATCACCTCGGTTTTCTTATGGTTGATCGTCATGTTGTTTTGCTGTAACCATCTTAACATCTCGTTCAGGCATGTTTCAATCTGAGTATACTTAGGGTCGATGGTATCTAATTGTGTGTATAGCATAATATCATCGGCATACATGTGGTAGTTGATATTATGTTTTTTGAAGATGTCACAGAGGGGCTGCATGCAAATGTTGAAAAGTAGTGCCGATAGAGCTGATCCCTGAGGTATGCCTTGAGTTTGAGAGAATGCTTCTGCTTTTTTGCCATTGAATTGCACCTGTAGCATTCTGTTTGTTATGTAAGAGGAGAACCATTTTAGGGGGTTCAAGTTCAAGTTCAAGACCGTGCAAAACCTCAAGCCCCTCCTAATTCACCAAAACTTTTATATAGTTCTTTAAGCTATTATCCTACCACATCTGGACTGCTGTTACATCATCCTCCAAGGACTACCGAAGACAGCAATCCACCTGCTCCAACTATCCCTCAACACAGCAGCACACACTCTTTACAATGCACATACCACTGACACATAATTTCCCTGCTCAAACAGCTACACTGGCTGCCCATCATTGAACACACAAGATTCAAAACCATCCATACAATCTTCAAAGTTCTCAACAGTCTATCATCCACCCACCTCCAAACACTAATACATGAAACTAAGGACAACTGTACAAGGCAAACTGGATCCCAGAACACCCTACATACACCAGAACTCTTCACTAGATCCAATACTACCACATCTAAAAGAACCTTCTCATTATATGCACCTTCCCTCTGGAACTCAATCCCACAGAAGCTCCGGGCCACAAAGGACTTACTATCATTCATAAAGGCCCTAAAGACTTATCTATTCACAGCATGCTTCTCTGAAGACACAACGTAATACCACTGTACACCTACCTCTGTCCTCTGTCCTCTGTCCCCTTCTCCCTCCTCCTCCTAGTCCTCCTCCTCTCCTCAGTCCTTGCTCCCCTTTACTACGTTTTCTCCATTACAATGCATAACATTCTGTTAGATATAAACCATTTTTACCATAGGATAAAGCTGTATAGAAAAGTTGTTAAATAAATGATTTGAAACATTTGTTTCTCAGGATGAAGGAACATAGTCTTAAAATAGGGCTGCACCTTAATATAAAGAAGACAAAGATCCTGACAACTGGTAAAATCAATAAGTTCTTCATTGATGGAGAAGAAATTGAATAGTAGACAACTTTAACATCCTTTGATCAATAATCAATAAAGAAACAACAAGCAGTTAAGAAATCTGATGACGCATTGCTCTTGACAGAATGGCTATGAAGGACCTAGACAAGATCCTCAAGAGCAGAGATGTCTCTCTCCATACAAAGATTTGACTTGTCCAAGCCATGGTATTTTCAATAATGTTATATGGATACAAAGGTTTGACAGTGAAAAAGATAAACAGGAAGAAAATCAATACCTTTGAAGTATGGTGCTGGCGAAGACTGCTTTCCTTATCCCGCCAGTCCAGTTCAGACGTGTGGGTTATCTCCCTCCATCAGCAGCTGGAAACTGAGCATATCAGGTTTGTGATGTCACAGTAGAAGAGCTCCTTCAACTGACTCCAGAAACCAGTATCTCTGTCTCCAGCAGATGGTGAGGAGCTTCTGTGTAGTCTATACTCCACTGAAAGGACAAGAGAGAAAAGGAGACAAAAAAAAAAGATGAAAAGGAAAACATAAGCAGAGATAGGTTAATAGGGCTGGGAAGCTGACTGCTTGATTCTGTACACAGTTGGGGGAGCCAGGTGGCAGGGACTGCTCCCACTTCACCGAGGCCATTAGGTCAGTGAGATGACTGTCAGGGATCAAAAATCTTATGATCCAGGTCCCTTTCCCCCATATGGAAAGTCCTGCAATCCTTTGGCTAGGGCCCCTTGGTTTTCCCTCTATATGTAAGTTCAATTTGTGTAATCTGAAATGAAATGGAAGGAAGGATTTGTTTTTTGGGGGCACAGGTCGGTTATAGCCAGCAAAATCCAGGGCGTAAACCCAGTGGTTCCAAGTCCTTCCCCTTCCCGACCTATTTGATCCTGGTTTTGGCTTCTTCGAGTGGAAAAACAATTCAGAGGTGTTAAAAAAATAGGAATGTATCTTTCTTTGATGCAACCCTGCTACCTCTGTTTACCTTGGCATATGTCTCATTAAGTGGTGAGAAAGTCGGTAGGTCTGGGTTGGTTGACTGCTGTTCCTTGTGAGGGAAATGGGCCACAGAGCAGTGCAGTGTCATGGGCTGCCGCCTCCTTCAGTGGGAGGGCAATAGGATATATTGTGGGTGTCTTTGTACCTTCCTCTTTGGAGATAATTGAGGCTTTTGTGATGTGGCTGTTTTTGTGTAGGTGCTTCCAATTTGTTCCTTACCAGTTTGGAGGCTAACCCCATAGGCCTCCACTTTGGTTAAGTTGTAATTTGAGTGGTTTTCACAGTTGTTGTTTCACATTGGGTCCCTACACAAGCTGCAGTTCCGCTTTTACAATGGCAGCTTCAGCGGTGGTGGCTCCACTTGTCAGTTTTCATTATCAGTGCTATTTTTAATTTTTTGGGTAGGAGTGAGGTGCAAAAACTCCCCTATCCCGTGGACAAGTGCCTTTAAGGGTTTTTGGCTACTTTTGGCACAAAGAGCAACCATCTTTTTCTGACCTACCTAGCTTAACTCCTTGCAAGGTAGTGGCTGGGTTCTTGGAAGAGATGTCTGCTTGATAGTGCAAGTTCGGTACTGATTGCAGTCTTGGTCGCATCCCTCTCGGTAGGGGATGGGATCGGCAAGCTTGATTTCTCTTCACTTTCTGAGCAGCACTTTTCCAGTGGGAGCTTGGTATCTTTCAGATTGTGGTGCAGTCATGGCTTCCCTGTGCTGAAGTATGTGGGAGGCTGCCACTTCTTACATGCTTCAGAGTAGGTAAGAGCCTGGATAATTAAATATATGTTTTCAGAATAAGGTGATTTTCATGTGGTTACTCTTCTTAGGGGCATGTTTACTTAACTCCGAAATTGTGCGGGGCCCCGTTAGTGTGCCTTTGCCATATAAGGAGTGGGCGGTTCAGGCAGTAAAAAGAAAAAAAACTGGGAGGAAGCGATCGCACTTGTGCGCGGCGCGCTATTGTGCGCCGTGCACAATAGTGCGTGGGAAGGCTAAGTGGCGCCCTGATGAGCACACACAAAGGAGCAGAGCCATAGTACAATGGTTAAGACACTGACTGCTGGTGCAGGGGCCATGGGTTCAATCCCCCATTGTGCACAACAAAAAAGGCTGGCTGAGGCATTAACTTTAATGGGTAAAAGTGCTTTAGGAGGCATATTAATTTTGGGCGGCATAAGGCGGCGCACTGTTGGGCGGCATAAGGCGGTGCACTGTTAATCTTGGGCGGCATAAGGCGGTGCACTGTTGGGCGGCATAAGGCGGTGCACTGTTAATCTTGGGTGGCATAAGTCAGTGCACTGTTGGGCGGCATAAGGCGGTGCACTGTTAATCTTGGGCGGCATAAGGCGGTGCACTGTTGGGCGGCATAAAGCGGTGCACTGTTAAGTTTGGGTGGCATAAGGTGGTGCGCCGATATCCAAGTACAGGAACAGAGCCACAGCACAATGGTTAAGACACTGACCAATGGTGCAGGGATCAGGGGTTCAATCCCCCACAGTGCCCAATGAAGAAGTCTCACTGAGGCAGTATATATTATGGGGATGAGTGCTGTAGGGGGCAATTTATTTTTATTTCAGTTATCACTACTAGCAAACGCACTCACAAAGCGTGTTAACATAAGGTGGCCCATAAGGCACATGTTAAAGTTCACTGTCCGCCAAGGCACCCTAGAATGTCCCCTATAGGGCACCATATATGTTGCGTCACAGGATAATGTATAGTGCACCTTATATGGACGGCAACCATAAGGTGCCCTATAGGGCGCCCTATAAAGCACCCTCAGAGGCACCTTATGGGTACAGTACGCTGAGGGTGTTATTGCTGGCATCAACATATGTACATTAAATTTAAAAAATGCTTTGGACAACCCTATCAAATAACCCCACTGTGGGTTTGAACCCATGACCTCTGGCTTCACAAGCAGTGAAGTAACCATTGGGCTACAGCTGCCAGCAAACCCCTGATTGGCTGCAGAGAGCCTTCATGTCACCACACAGACAGTCTGCTGTGGTAACCAGGATAGGGTTAGGCCACCCGTACCCATGATGCACTGCACATGCAAATCAGCTGTCCACAGATGAACACAAGATGGGGAATGCACCCCAACAGCTCCCTCGCCTGGTAGGGGGAAGTGTCCGTGTGCACCCACACAGCACCTCGGCCTGGTAGGGGGTACTGACCGGGTGTTTTACTGGCACAGAGTAGCTACACACCATCACATTGTGCGGGTACTGTGCTCACCCTGAGGGTGCGATGAGGCACCCAGGACCAGGTCCACAACACCTTCCATAGCTGAAAGAGGCCATGCCAGAGCTCCAAAGCAGTATTAATCTGTGAGGTTAGGTAGTCTCTGCAGAAACACCTTGGGTGTCTCAGTCAGGGAAACCCCCATATGGACCCCTAGGTGGGCCATGTGCCACCATCTTCCCCCCACCTTGGCTGCAGGCAAAAAACAGGGTTTCCTATCAACAGATCCACATTTTACATCCCTGCAATGGTGGCAGTAGAGTGGACCATCAACCCCAGCCCTGCTGGGGAACAGACACTCTACAGGGCATCCAAAGCAGCTCTATACACATCCATAACACAATATCAGACAGACATTTGGCCTGGATATGCTAAGCTGCACCCCATCACTATCAGATATTCTGCTGCAGCAAGCCTTCAGCTGCTGCACCCTGCAAGGTGCTCCATCAGGACACATACCAGCTGAGAACAGTCTGCTAGTTAGTCCTGGTGGAAATGCATGCACACAGAACTGGGATGGCAGCACACACAAGCAGATATGTCAGTGACTGGGCCCCAAAAAGAAACCCATAAATATCACATGAGAAAAATACTATCTAGCACTATGGGGGTGCCTAGCCATGCTGTCGTCACTGCACAGTCAGGGTGGAGTGAAACCCCAGCAGCACATACAGAGGTCACCCTGTCTGTGTAGGTGGTGGCCGGCCACTACAATGTCCCTGCCAGTGCCCTATGCCCTGTGCAGATGCATCCTGGCCAGCCCACCCTGTCTGAGCTATACCCATGGTACCTTGCTGCTCATTATGCACATTGGCAGGCCAATACTGGCAACAGTGCTGGCAGTGTGGGCTGTGGAAGGTGTTTGCAGCCAACACACACTGTATAGACCAGGGGTGGGCACCTCCGGTCCTGGAGGGCTGCAGACCAGTCAGGTTTTCGGGATATCCCTAATGAACATGCATGAGATATATATGCATTAGAGATATCCTGCCAACCTGACTGGTTTGTGGCCCTCCAGGGCTGGATTTGGAGACCCCTGCCTTACACCTCTGTCATTTAAGATCGTGAGTGGGCAAGGTACAGATGTCCTAGACATCGAAAGGGTATATAGAATGTGTCACATTCCTCCTCAATTCTCACCACCACCAAAAAGTTGTCTAATAGAGGGGCTTATCAGCCTTGCCCACCACACCAGTCCTGGGCACAGTACACGCATGGATATGCTACGCAGTACTGTTGGGGGTCACTCCCCAGGGTGGTAAACACTGTCAGAGACCAGACCTGAAGCATGCACCGCAGACATCAGACAGATTGTTATGTTGGAGCTCAAAGAGCAAACTGTGCTTAACAGAGGAATGTCTATCTGCCAGTACTCATAGCAAACGTTTGAGAGCTGTGTACCATATACCCAGGTGTAGGGTGGCATTGCTAAGGTATGCAGGTGCTAGTATTGGGAGATGCACGCAGGGCCCAATGTCCTGCCTCTCCAGGAGGCATTGGCCAATGGGGCCTGTGGGTGTGGGTGTGTGTTTGCCCCTGTTGGCTGCTGCTTTACGGCAGAGGTTCCCAACTCCAGTCCTGGTGTGCCAAACACTGTTCTGGTTTTCATGCTGTCCCTCATGAATATGCATGAGCTACATCTACATGCCATGGGGGTGGTGCATAGCTATGCAGCACAGGCATTTGTATTAGAGGCAGCAGGGAACCTGAATGGTGTGTGGCCCTCCAGGACTGCATTTGGGAGACTCTGCTCTAGGTACTGCCCCTGTTCATGGTGTCTGTGCTCGGTGGGGTAAAAGATAGGCGTATTACCAATTCATATGTCCTCGGCACGAAGGGTGTGTCCTTACTATCACTGTTTAGTTGTGGGAAAAATATGTGGACAGGATTGGCAGTAGCCCCAGCTAGGCTTTGAACCTGTGATCTTCTATTCTTGCATACACTGTCTGTGTGCACTGCACCACTGTGTAGCCACAGATTGGCTGAATTCCCTGGGAAGTCCATGACTGTACATCCGACAGGGCCTGTCTGTTGCAGTGGACGGTGCCAGCCTGCACATGGCTAGGCCACTGTCTGCTGTGGCTAGCAGCCACTGCCCCCGCCACCACCTGTACCCTTCTGCCAACATGCTGGCATGTCCTTATCTTGGAAAAGCATGTGACCTGATTGAGTTGTGGCACTCCAGGACTGCATTTTGGGGACTCGGCTGTCGATAATGCCCATTGTTATGGTGTGTGTGCGGTGTTAGGTAAAATACAGGTGTTGGAACCATGCTTATGTTCTCTGCAATAACGGTGTGTCTTTACTATCTCTGTTTGGTGGTGGGTAAAATATAGGGACTGGGTTGGCAGGAGCCCCAGCTGGGATTTGAACCTGTGACCCTCTGGTCCTAGTGGTACTGGCTCTGTCTGCTGCACCACACTGTGGCCACAGAGACAGTGCAGTCCCTGGGGATGGGAAACCTGGCCGGCAGAATCCTAAACCCTGCTCTGCACATTTTTACTGTGGGCTCATTCACCTTGTCTGGAGGCAAACATGCAAATACACCCCGCAAATGACCGCGAAAAAAGGGGGAAAAAAGATAACCAAGCTGGGCAACAGTGATATTAATGGGCAACCATAAAAAACACTCCCAGGAAAGCTCCCAAAAAAGGAAATAATTTTTGGAAGAGTCTCCGCTCCGTAGACCCTTCCAAAAATCATTTCTTTTTTGGGGGGCTTTCCTGGGAGTGTTTTGTGTTGTTGCCCATTAATATCACTGTTGCCCAGCTGACTTATGCTTTTTAGTAATTTTGTTGTGGTCATTTTCTAGTTTTATTTGCACTTTTGTTCTGTGCACATGTATCACACTGCTCACGTTTTGCAGGTTTCCCCGGTTTTCCTGTACATTGCTGACGGAATTGGTTTCTCTTCCCTTTAAATGCACTCTACCGCGAGTGTTTCACTCGCGGTAGTTTTTGCTTGTAAATTCGGCCCCGCTGATGTGCGGGGAGCCTCTCCCCTCCCCTTCCCTGCCCATTAACCCCGTCTCTCCGCCCCTCGGGAGCCTTCCTCCGCCCTTTCCACGCCTCTATCGGACATTTGCGGGCCACGTACTTGTGCGTGCCCGTTAGTGCGGCGTGCAAGTGTGCGTGGGCCCGTTAGTGTGACACGCAAGTGTGCGGGGCACTTAAGAGCACTTAAGTGCATCATTGCCGTGCGCTATTGTGCGGTGCGCAATTGTGCGGTGTTTAGTAAACATACCCCTTAGTCTCCAGGATACTTGGGAGTGGTTTCAGTGGCCTGAATTTTTCTGGCAGTAGCATTTACCTTTGGTCACCATTTCAGCCCTTTGCTGCTAGGGGCAAGTTGGGATGATATTTTTCTTTGGTTCTAGTTTAGTGTGTTTTCTGCTCAAATTTAAAAAAGAAAAGTGCAGGGCTGCTGTGGTTTGATGCCTAACTGTCATCCCTGCAGTCAGTGGTTCCGGACCAATCTCCCCAGTGATTGTACTGGGTACAAAATCCCTAATATTGTTTTTTGTTTTTAAAAAAAATAATATATATATATATATATATATATAGGAGAACGAATACTGGAATTTCAGCTACAGCTTGGGGTTATTATATCTTATTCGCTGACACGGGGGGGGGCAGTGCTTTATGGGCTGGATGGCTGCTTCCAGGGCTTGCAGCTATCCAGAGCTGTATTTTAGAGATCATATCCCACAGGCTTTCACTTCTTCTATTTTCATGTTTTTGGTTTATTTATTTATTTATTTATTTAACATTTCTTATATACCGCACCATTGACATCAGCGCGGTTTACACGGAACAGAACATATACATACAGGATAACTGTAATGCATTTTACAAGTAACAGGGATTTGAGAACTTGGAAGAAACAAGGTAAACTATATATTTTTTATTTATTTTATTTTATTTGCAGTCTCTTTTATACCGCGCTATTCGACATCAGTGCGGTTTACAATGAACATAAGAGTTGCACATCTCAATTTCGTGATTTGTGCTTACAGTGAAACCATAAACCATATACAATAAACCATATACAATAAACTATATACATTAATCACAGTCGAAATTCTCTAGATCTGAACATGGCGTGACTATTTCTCTTGGGAAGGTTTATACTGGAAAATAACTTAAGAATAGGTAGTGCTTGAGACTTTTCCTGAATTGTGTTAGACTGGTTATGGCTCTCAATTCTGGTGGGAGGGCATTCCATGCTACTGGGGCATGAATGCTAAAGGCTCTTTTAGATGTTTCCTTAGTGTAACTGACTGTTTTTTTCGGGACGATTAAGGTATTTATTGCTGCTGATCTTCTGGCTCTGTTGAGGGTCTGGGTGTGGAGTAGGTTGGTGATGGTTGAGGGTGCTTGATTGTTTAAGGCTTTGAAAGTGGTGATTATGATCTTGTGTTGGATTCTTGCATTGGTTGGTAGCCAGTGGAGTCTTTTCAGGATTGGAGTTATGTGGTCTGCCTTTGATATTCCTTCAAGTACTCTGGTGGCGGTATTCATCGCCAATTGGAGAGGATTTAAAGTTGATTGAGGGAGACCGTATAGAATTGCATTTGCAAAATCGAGGTGTGGCATCACCAAGGATTGGTAGATGGTTCTGAAGTCTGTGGGTTACAGTAGAGGCCGTAAGTGGCGTAGTGTGCGTATCTTGTGATATATTAGTTTCGTTATATTTTTTATGTGAGAGACGCTGGTCAAGGGTGATGCCTAGGTATCGAAAAGTAGGTTTTACTGTCAATTCCTTGTCCTTTATCTTTAATGTAGTAGGGGGTGTGAAGTTTTGGTTCTTAGTGATAAACATAACATCGGTCTTACTGTGGTTGATTCTTAAGTTCTGTGTGAGGAGCCAG
Source organism: Ichthyophis bannanicus (assembly GCA_033557465.1). NCBI lineage: Eukaryota > Metazoa > Chordata > Amphibia > Gymnophiona > Ichthyophiidae > Ichthyophis > Ichthyophis bannanicus. The sequence goes on from CM066033.1 coordinate 763,991,850, forward strand.
TCTTCTACTGATTCGAAGCATTTTATCAGTGGCATAAAATCAGGATGGTTGATGGAGAACGGCATGTATAGGAGAATGTCGTCTGCATAGGCTAAACAGTTAATGTTAAAAGAACGGATGAGGTCACAGATAGGTTGCATGTAAATGTTAAACATTAATGCTGAAAGAGAGGAGCCTTGCGGTCCCCCTTGATCTTGCAGAAATGGGTCTGATGTTCTTTCGTCAATCCTTACCTGTTGCCGTCAGTTAGATAGATAGAATTTACACCAGTTCAGTGCGGAGCCATGTATTCCTTTTTCCTTGAGGCGATCGATAAGTATTTGATGACTTACTGAGTCGAACGCAGCCGAGATGTCCATGAATATAAAGATGAATCCTTGCCTGATAGTATCTATTCCAGTGATTAATGAATTGAATAGAGTGATGAGGAGGGTTTCTACTCCATGAGCTTCCCTAAAGCCATGTTGGGCCGGATCAAGCGGAGCTTCAGTGTCTATATGTTGTTGTATTTGACGTTGGACCACTTTTTCAATTATTTTGGCTAGCAGTGGGATGCTGGATATTGGCCTATACGATTCTACTCTTAGAGGTTGCGCTCCCCAGGGCTTGTTGGGGATGCTTAGTATGAATTTAGATGTCTGTATATCTTAGTACTATTTGGGTTGAGGATTTGGGGTTACAACCCTATCCTGGAGGTCTGCATAGATGTTGGATCAAAGATGTGAACTCCAAGTCCCAAAGGGGTTTTTTTTCTATCAATGAAGAAAGCAGGATTAGTCTCTTGTTGGTTCTTGATGGACTTTTAGGAGTATCTTGCATGGTGTAACTATGTTCAGGGACTCTGTTTATACTTCCTTATTGTTGGATACTTGTTAGAAATTTTGAGACTCATAGTCTGTTTCCTAGGTGATGTGTTCTTCAGACTTGCCTTAAGTGATGGTATGAGGTCTGGGGAGAGTGTACCCGGTTCTCGGGGTCTCTCAGCAGAAACTGGTCTCTTTCTGAGTGGTATTTCTCTCTCCATGAGGTTGTCTGGCCTCTCCATGTTTGTGTTTTTCTCTTAGAGGAGTCTCCTAGTGAGGTGCATGATGCTGCCGGGGCAGCACTGGTATAGTGTCAAGTTTCTCCTGGTTTTCAGCAGCCTACTGTCTATATCATAAGATAGATATATTTGTCATGCTTTCAGGTATTACAGCTGGGGTAGGCGGCTGCAGTTAACCTTGTGCTGCATAATGTTAAGGAATTAGCTCCTGGAATGAGTGTGATGAATGTTTTCTGGGGTGGTTTCCCTGAGTCCCTTTCATGGGTTACTTCAGTCTGACCTTGCTAAGTCCATTCCAAGATTTAGTTTTTCGGGACCTCTTAGGTTTACCATACAGGGTCCGGTCAGCCAGAGGGTAGGACTGAGTTCTTGCTGTGGAACCTAGTTTCCAAGAGACCAGTGGCCCCTTCCTCCTAGCAGCAGTCTCAGGTGGGGGGGGCATAGTCCTGCTGGGCAGGTGAACACTTTCTGGATAGGTCCTAAGGTTTCTTTTTCCTGGGTTTTCAGTTCTAAGCATCTGCTTCTGGCCTCTTGTTTAGCAGAGTACAGTGAAGGTTAAAAGAAAAAACAAACAAACAGTGGATAGATGTAGTGAAAGACTTAGGGGGATATTTGCTAAACCACAATAAAGTCACCGGCGGTAAGGGCAGCTCTAAAGTTCCCGAAGCCATATAAGGCTATGGGTGGGTGGGGGCAGTCCGGCATAAAGGGAGCTATGGGCCGTGTAATGCATGTAACAGAGTGCCCTGATCATTTAACTCTGGTTAACAGAACACTTGCTCCTTTACTGTGGTTTAGTAAACATCCCCCTTAATTTTAGGAGCTTGCAGTTCAATCATGGTCAGCAATTTCCCTTTCCTGTAGTGTTTTTAAAGGCTCACACAAAGAAAAAAAAAAGGAAGGGTGAAGGGAAATAAGGCATGGGCCTTTGCTCCCTGTTCCTGAGAGATGGCCTGAAGAACAAACCAGTCTGTGCTAGAGGAGATCAAACCTAAGCTTTCTTTAGAAGCTCAGATGACAAGATTTAGACTTGCATACTTTGGACACATCATGAGAAGAGAGAGATCACTAGCGAAAGACATCATGCTTGGTAAGGTTGAAGGTCAATGCAAAAGAGGAAGACAAGCAATGAGATAGATTGATATTATAACTTATAGCCAGCACCCACTCCCTAACCTTGAGGGTTTGGGGAGGGGTGTGCCTTGAGGTTAAGTTGTAGTTGTGAAGGTTGAATGACAAGGCAGGTATAAAGAATATTTTTTTACATAAGGATTTATTTCTCCCGCTCCGTGGTGGAATGGAACAGGCATAAAGGAATATACTTTTGTAGCCAAAACAAGAACAAAAGGAAAACAGGCTTTTTCCAACACTGTGTTCAAAACTGTGCTTTAACACAGGAGTTCACATTTCTGTCATGTGAGCTTTACTTTGAAATCACTTAAACAAAGAGCAAACAATAAAGTTCATGCACTGTAACGAAGTTATGCTTCAGCTTATTCTTATCTCTTCATAAGCTCTTCAGGTAAGGAACTTAAACAGCATACATTTCAGCATATTATAACGAATGACCACACAAGCTTTGCTTGACTATTCTTTGTCTATGAGACAGGTTGAGCAGTCCATTGGCTGATTCAAATCCACCATTGGTAAGGGATGAACCAATGGCACTTGGGCTTCTGGGCTCTGTACTGATTCAACTACTTTCTGCCCAGGAATAGTTCGTTTGGCTAGAAAAGCTTTAAACTCTTTCAGGAGTGCTTCAGCCTGCTTACTATATGGGCTAGGCGGGGAATTAACTCCTTCCTGGGGTGAGTGATAGCTTCTGGGTTTTTCTTCAGGTAAACAAACAATGCCGTCTCTCTTACTATGCTCATTCACAGCACTGGAGTTACCCCTCCCCCACTTGTCTCTGTCAGCAAGTGTTGGGTTAGTCAGTTCAATTACACATGAAGGGTTTCTAGATAGGCATTCAAACTTAGGACCTCCTAAAACCTTCTGGCATATATCTCTAGCAAATACATCTGCTATGTCCTTGTAGCTAGCTTGCTTGCTAACTCTGTCAGCAGTTTGGTGAGGAAAGCTGGGTTTATCTGAATGAGCTTCTGGTTGCAGCCAACTGCCTTCATAAAACCTGGGCTTGTCCTGGGTTTTAAAATAAGCATTCACACAGTCTGGCTTCTCATAAAAGCTGTTATCAGAATTAAAGACACCCTGTACCTTGTGTTGAGGAATGCCTGAAAGTTCTTTAGCAGTCTGCCATTCTTTCCACGGGTCAGCTCTCTGTTCCAAAAGCATAGGCTTTACCCCTGGGTCTCTCAGTGCCTCGCCCTTCTCTTGCTCCCAGAAGGTTCTTCCATGCACTGAGTCTCCCTGGTACCTGCTTCTTGGCTTTACAAGCGTTCTCCTGGAATTGCAGCTAGGGAGCGTTTCTCCTTCAAAGTCAAAGGCTCTGGCATCCAAGGCTACTCCCTGCCTTCCAGGTAGCTTCCTTTGTCTTTGCTCTGCTCCGTCTCTAAAGCACACATCTGCTTCGTCTGTGTCTTGTATTTCCTTCCTCCTCCTCGGTTGGTTCTGTCTTCCTTCTTCCTGTTTAACAAGCTGCCTCTGCTCTGGGGAACCCGCCTCCTGCTAGGGCGTGCCCAATCAGCAACTCTGCTTCTCCCCTCCCCCGAGGTGAGCTGTGTTAGCTGATTAGCCATGTGCATCTTGTGCTGAGAAGGGAAAATCTTGCATTTACCTGCAGTACCCGGACCTTCCACCGGGTCACCATCTGTTTCCATGGCTTCTGGCAATGCTGCAGCATCACAGATCCCCCCCCCCCTTAAGATATCATGGGCTGGTTTAGGAGAATCCGGACAGCACGTGATACATCCTATGAACTCTGGGTTAGAGGGTTGTACTGCATGTACTTGTTTCGGAGAGACTAATGTGGCTACCTGGGCCAAGGCTACCCTATCATGCCATGGCTTTAACACATTGATGTGGTAGACTTGCCTGCGACCCTTTTTATTCTCAACTAGATATGAGACGGGTCCTACGGGACGTACAATCCGACATGGGCCTTTCCAGTGGCTCTCGAATTTTGGTTCAGTCCCTGCCACCATTATTATAACCTTTTCTCCTATCATTAGTTGACGCTGTTTGGTATTCCTATCATAATAGGACTTTTGCTTGTGTTGACTACGCTGCAGGTTCTCTACTGCCACCTGTGAGGTTCGGCGTAGCCGCTTCTTAAGTCTCATAGGAAATCTGGAACTTCTACCTCCTGGGTGTCCGGTTCCACCCACTGTTCCTTCAGAATGTCAAGAATTCCGCTAGGAGACCTACCATACAACAACTCGTATGGCGCCGTTCCCAATGAGGCTTGTTTTCTTTCTCTACATGCGTAGAGAACAAAAGGGAGCATCATATCCCAATGGTCCATCTCACCCTCCAGACTTCTGCGTAGCATTCTCTTGAGCGTCTGGTTTTGTCTTTCGACTAGACCATTTGTCTGAGGGTGGTATGCCGCTGTCTTGATGTGCTGGATCCCAAAGGCATCCCAGACTTGCATGAGGTATTTCGAGAGGAAGTTGCTCCCCCTATCGGTGAGGACTTCCCTAGGGAAACCTACTTCGCAGAATAATTTAATAAGCTCATTAGCTATCACTTTTGCAGAAGTAGAGCGGAGTGGCATGGCCCACGGGAATCGTGTAGCGTGGTCCACTACCACTAGGATGTAACAAAACCCTCTAGGCGTTTTAATCAGCGGTCCCACTATATCTATCCCTATCCTCTGAAGTGAGTCTTTGATCACCGGAGATGGTATCATAGGGACATCCTTGGGATGGGTCGCGGAGACACGTTGGAAAGTGGGGCAAGCCTCGCAGAACCGGGTCGTTTCTTTAAAAACACCCGGCCAGTAGAACCTAGCTAAAATCTGGTCGAGGGTCCCTTGACTGCCCTTATGTCCCCCTACCGGGTGGTCATGTGCTAACTGTAGCACAATGTTTTTAAAAGTAGTCAGTACTGCTAACTGTTTTAGGCTGTCTCCTGTGAAAGGATTTCTACTCTCTCTATAGAGTATGCCTGACGTGAGGAGAAATCTAGGCAGTGTATCCCTAGGGTCCTGAGCCCACTTGAATGCATGTGTGAGAGCAGGGTCCGCCTGCTGCTCCTTTGGAAACGTGGGGAACTTACTCATCAGTTCCTCAGGTACCCATGGAAGCTCTTGCCCAGCCTGTACTTCGGCCTTATTTCTAGAGCGTTACTGTTTCTCCTTACGCTTTTCTGCCTTACCCCTCTTTACTTTGGGGTCAGGAGTGGTCACTAAGGCATCATCAGAGGGAAGGATTTCACCAGGATCCTCTGATGTAGTCTCTTGGCTTTCTAGGGCTGAGGTCTGGGCTCTCGTAGAGACCATTGCACCTTTCTCTTGCAATTCTCTTTTTATTTCCCTATAGAACTGAGGCCAGTTCCTGCCTAGAATAACCGCATGTGGGAGACGTGGGACAACTGCTAGCGGGATAGTTCTCTGGGCACCTAAGCCTGCTATGGGCAGATTGTACACAGGGTAGGAAGATGTTCCTCCATGAACACACCTGATCTTTACTGCATCTACAGGAGGGATTACTTCTGGGGCCTGTCGGGCTTCTATTGCTTTCCAGAACTCCTCAGAGATCATACTTAACTCTGCTCCTGAGTCCAGCAAAGCTTGCGTGGTAGTCCCTTGTACAGATACAGCCAGAAGAAATCCTGGTCTATCCTCCATATAGCTATCCACAATTAAAGCAGTTTTCACATGACAATACTTCTGTACATGCCCTACCTGTCCACATTTATAGCATTTCAACTTACATGCAACATTTTTCCTAAAAGGCATGCACATGCTCACTGGATCTTCCTGCACCCTCCGTGTCCTTTCTGATCCTCCTGTGCTCCACTCCTGGGAAGGGGTGCTACCTCTCTGGGCAGTCAACTCTGCCTCTACATACCTCTCAGAGAGAGCAACCGCTTCCTGGGGAGACTTGCAATTTTGCAGGATCAGGAAGGTGCGGATTTCTGATGGTAGAGCATCCATATATTGCTCCAAGACTAGCTCATCCAGAATGGAGTCCACTGATCTCCCTTCTGGAGTCAGCCACTTGTTAAGTAAACCCCGTATTCTGTGGCATAAGGACTTAGGGGTTTCGCTCTGTCTGAGTCTCACGCTCCTTAAGCGAGAGTGGTAGATCAGCGGAGTGAGACCCAGTCTCTCCCTTATCGCCCTTTTCAAGGCTTCATAACTACCAGCCAACTCAGCGGGCATGGCACGGTATGCTGCCATTGCTTCCCCAGTGAGTGACGCGGCTAGCCTTACGGCCCAGTGCTCTTTTGGCCATAAGCTGAGACGAGCTACCCTCTCAAAGCTTTCCAGGTAATCGTCTACATCGTCCTGACTGGTGAGTTGTCCGAAATTAAACAAAGTTCCTGTACTAACAGGCTGCACATTGTTATTCAAGAGAGAACCTGTATCAGGCGCTGGTACAGCGGCTCGCTTCCTCTCTTGCACGTACTCCTCCAACAGAGTCAGTAGGGATTGCTGCTGCTCTTTTAAGCTTGCAGTGGCCCTCTGCTGTGCCTCCAACGCGAGGTCAGCCTGACACTCTAGCTGCGTTGCCATCCAGGTAAATATCTCTTTAGGATCCATCGCCATCTTGGGAATCCTGTAATAGAAAGAGAACACAGACCCAAGTGCGGTATCCCAACACTAACTTCTCTGTGTTTCCTAAGAAAATTTTTTGTTCTTGCTTTCCCCAGTTACCACTAGGGACACCCTCGCCCTGGTATCCTTCACAACCCTGGGTGGATACCCTTTACCTGGCAGAGGTGTATCTCGAGCACGTCAGGATTGGCTCCTGTAGCCTTTTGCAGTCCTTCTCCCTCTGCTTGGCTCATCAGCTCTTCGGCCGGGCTCCAGTGGAAGAATTTCTCTGCCGCTCCTGCTGTGGCTCCTTTTGCGCCTGCGCCGAATCCTTAATACTACGCCACTTTATAGCCAGCACCCGCTCCCTAACCTTGAGGGTTTGGGGAGGGGTGTGCCTTGAGGTTAAGTTGTAGTTGTGAAGGTCGAATGACAAGGCAGGTATAAAGAATATTTTTTTACATAAGGATTTATTTCTCCCGCTCCGTGGTGGAATGGAACAGGCGTAAAGGAATATACTTTTGTAGCCAAAACAAGAACAAAAGGAAAACAGGCTTTTTCCAACACTGTGTTCAAAACTGTGCTTTAACACAGGAGTTCACATTCCTGTCATGTGAGCTTTACTTTGAAATCACTTAAACAAAGAGCAAACAATAAAGTTCATGTACTGTAACGAAGTTATGCTTCAGCTTATTCTTATCTCTTCATAAGCTCTTCAGGTAAGGAACTTAAACAGCATACATTTCAGCATATTATAACGAATGACCACACAAGCTTTGCTTGACTATTCTTTGTCTATGAGACAGGTTGAGCAGTCCATTGGCTGATTCAAATCCACCATTGGTAAGGGATGAACCAATGGCACTTGTGCTTCTGGGCTCTGTACTGATTCAACTACTTTCTGCCCAGGAATAGTTCGTTTGTCTAGAAAAGCTTTAAACTCTTTCAGGAGTGCTTCAGCCTGCTTACTATATGGGCTAGGCGGGGAATTAACTCCTTCCTGGGGTGAGTGATAGCTTCTGGGTTTTTCTTCAGGTAAACAAACAATGCCGTCTCTCTTACTATGCTCATTCACAGCACTGGAGATACCCCTCCCCCACTTGTCTCTGTCAGCAAGTGTTGGGTTAGTCAGTTCAATTGCACATGAAGGGTTTCTAGATAGGCATTCAAACTTAGGACCTCCTAAAACCTTCTGGCATATATCTCTAGCAAATACATCTGCTATGTCCTTGTAGCTAGCTTGCTTGCTAACTCTGTCAGCAGTTTGGTGAGGAAAGCTGGGTTTATCTGAATGAGCTTCTGGTTGCAGCCAACTGCCTTCATAAAACCTGGGCTTGTCCTGGGTTTTAAAATAAGCATTCACACAGTCTGGCTTCTCATAAAAGCTGTTATCAGAATTAAAGACACCCTGTACCTTGTGTTGAGGAATGCCTGAAAGTTCTTTAGCAGTCTGCCATTCTTTCCACGGGTCAGCTCTCTGTTCCAAAAGCATAGGCTTTACCCCTGGGTCTCTCAGTGCCTCGCCCTTCTCTTGCTCCCAGAAGGTTCTTCCATGCACTGAGTCTCCCTGGTACCTGCTTCTTGGCTTTACAAGCGTTCTCCTGGAATTGCAGCTGGGGAGCGTTTCTTCTTCAAAGTCAAAGGCTCTGGCATCCAAGGCTACTCCCTGCCTTCCAGGTAGCTTCCTTTGTCTTTGCTCTGCTCCATCTCTAAAGCACACATCTGCTTCGTCTGTGTCTTGTATTTCCTTCCTCCTCCTTGGTTGGTTCTGTCTTCCTTCTTCCTTCTTCCTGTTTAACAAGCTGCCTCTGCTCTGGGGAAACCGCCTCCTGCTAGGGCGTGCCCAATCAGCAACTCTGCTTCTCCCCTCCCCCGAGGTGAGCTATGTTAGCTGATTAGCCATGTGCATCTTGTGCTGAGAAGGGAAAATCTTGCATTTACCTGCAGTACCCGGACCTTCCACCGGGTCACCATCTGTTTCCATGGCTTTAGGCAATGCTGCAGCATCACAAACTGCAGGTATGGATGCCACTCTATCAACGATGAGCCGTCTGACTGAAGACCAAACACAATTTAGGATAACTATTCAGAGGGTCACCATGAGTTGACATTGACTCAATAGCACTTAACAACAATTTAGATGATACATGCTGAAAATCAGTGCTGAGCTCCAAACATTTTTCCTCACTCTAAATTCATTTGTGTTGCTATCCACTTCTTAGGATTCCAAATTTAGGAGTTTAGTGAACATGGGAGCATACATTTAGGCATTTATCCCTAATAAATTTTCCAAGAGACCAATTTAGGAGCCTATCTCTCAAAGTTAGAAGCCTCAACCATTTTGTCACAATACTTGGAAGCAAATATTTGGATGGCAACAGCCACTGCCAGGATATTTGTGCTTTGCAGCATTATCTATAGATATTCAGTGGTACTATACGGATAGTATCACTCAGTACCCTTCCAGATTGCCTCAACAATATTTAGATAGTGCTGGAGTCACCCAGAGTAGAACACGGGTGAAAGAAGACATTATCCATAGTGGTGAAATGTAGCTTGCTATTCAAATAACTATCCAGATAACCTTTCACTTTAAATTAAATGAAGGGGCAATGCTCTCAAATGAACCAAAAATCATTCATTTTCAAACAGAATGGAGTTGGTCCAGAGGGCACTACTAAAAATGGTTAGTAGTCTTTGGCACAAAGCATGAGGCGACATACTTAAAGATCTCAATATGTATACTATGGAAGAAAGCTGGGAGAGGGAGATATGATAGAGATATTTATTTAACTCTATGATGCAAATTCACAAGAGAAAGTCCTCTTTGAATTGAAAGGAAGCTTTGGAACAAGAGATCATAGGATAAAGTTGAAGGAAAACAGACTCAGGAGTAAACAAAATAAATATTTATTTACGGAAAGGGTAGTGGATGCCTGGAGCAGCCTCCCAGCAGAGGTGGTGATGAGGATGGTATCTTAATTTAAGAAATCATGGGACAAAGATGGAAGATCTCCAAGAGACAGGAAGGAATTGTAGGGCTTAGTAGTTGGTGTGAATGAGCTGAGTGGATAGGCTGTATAGTCTCTATCCGCTTTCAGGTTTTTTTTTATATTTTTAGGTAACATTATGGAGGGGCATTTTAGAAAGGACATCCAAGTGAAATCAGGGACATCCAGGGCAGAACTTAAAGAAAAATGCCATGAATGTCTATATCTCTGGCTGATTTCAGGAACATAGGCGTCCCTGACATAGGTATGCACATGGCCGGGAACATAGATGTTCCGATTAGGGATGCTTGGGTCAGGGATGTCTCTCTTAAGGAGAGCTAGTATAAGAGAATGTCCAGCAGCATAGTAAAGTGGTGTTTGTTGACATATGGTAAAATACAGGGTAGCAGCTCCTTCTTCACACCTTCAAGATGTTTGCCTGACAAAACAAACAAACACTTTTTGTCTTAAGGATACTTGTTCATGCCTAGAGCAGGTACAGTATAACTTTAGATGTGACATCAGGGCATTTCTGAGATCAGTCAGGGATGTTTGGGTTCTTAGAAATGCCCCAGACGTGCCTCCACCATGCTCCCATTCAGACTTGGATGTCCTAGTGCTGGGAATGTCACAGATCCAGCTTCTAAAATAGCACCAGGGATGTCTTCATGCTTTGGATGTCTCTATACCCATGTTCAGGTATCAAAATCATGTTTTCATTTATTTTAAAACATTTCTTAACCACCTTATGCACATGGCATTCAAAGTGGTGTTCAGCAGATAAAACACCAACACAATACTCCCCCACTGGCCCCTTCCAACAGACCCCCAAAGTACCACAAAATAAAAATAAAATTAAAAGCTAAAATAAAATACACAAGGAGACAATTGCTGCCAATCACTGTCCTGCTGCACCAACATCCCTCCTGCCATGCTATCCACTACCCACCAACCAACCCCATTAGCTGTTGGAAAGAGCAAAGTCTTGAGCTACTTCTGGAATGTTCACAGATCTGTCTCTATGTGCAAAGCAGACGGCAAAGCATTCCAAAGATTTGGGCCTGCCATGAAAAAAACCTGTGCTGCAGACAAACCTTGGTAAGTCCTGGGATGGTCAACAACTGCGCCCTTGTAGACTGGAGCGTCTGTCTGGGATGATACCATTGTAACAACGTCTGTAGATATCATGGCCATGAGCCCCATAACAGCTTGAAAACAAGCATCAGCACTTTGAAAATACACCTTTACCTAACCGGTAGCCAGTGCAACTAGCACAGAACCCCTGTGACCGAACCATACTTCCCTAAGCCCCATGGCAGTCTAGCGACTGCGTTCTAGACCATCTGCAAATTTCTCATCAGATAACTTGGCAGCCCAACATGTAGGACATTATAAGCTGGGATAATACCAAAGCCTGTACCAACATGCGCAAGACATTGTGAACTAAGAACCGCTGAAGCTGTTGCACAACTCACAGATGTCCATAGGCAGTCCAGTTGACCTGGAATACCTGCTGATGTAGATCTGTATCAACGAGGACCCCCAAGTATTGGATCTCCCATCTCCAGTCAAGGTGAATTTCTCCAATGTAAAGACCCACCTGCAGACTTGCATCCATCAGAACCCCACACAAGTATACCTCAGATTTGGTGACATTAAGAACCAAATGGTGCACCTGTAGCCATGTGGTAATATCGGCCAAACACTGATTGGCACATTGAAGTGCCGCAGCCTCTTCATCATCCACCACAATAATCAACTGAATTGGCATACAAAAATCCCAAGAATGGATAAGGATTCTAAAATAACCCCCTTAGTCTATAGGGCAAGAAAAGAGCAAATATTTTCAGTCTGATTAGTGTTTAGTTCAATAATCAGTTTGGCTAATTTTCATCTCTGAATCATTTGGATCATTTAGGTACATTGAAATCAGTGGGAAAAACAATTTTTCAAATGGTGTTATTTTCCATGTATTTTAATTAAGCTTGCTTAAAACTTCCTGGCAGACATTCGCCACAGAGGCAATACCACTCCAAGGAGTATGTTTATGAAAGGGCATTGAGGAAGAACATAAGATATGCCATACTGGGTCAGACCAAGGTCCATCAAGCCCAGTATCCTGTTTCCAACAGTGGCCAATCTAGGGCACAAGTACCTAGCAGTTCCCCAAAAGACACAGGTTCCGCAATGCTTGTATTGGGGTAAACAGTACATTTTCTCGGTCCACCTTAATGGTTTATGGATCTTTCCTCCAGAAACTTGTCCAAACCTTTTTTAAATCCAGCTACACTAACAGCTTTTACTGCATCCTCCAGTAATGCATTCCAAAGTTTGATTACAAGTTGAGTGAAAAAAGTATTTTCTCTTGTTAGTCTTAAATAGGTAACGCCACCCATGCCCTGTCCAGATTATACCCCCAGCTACGTCTACCAGTAAAGAACATGCCTTCCTTCCAAAGCACATACTTTTATGCCACTTAATATTTTGTAAGAAGTAATTTACATGCACATGTGGCCCACATCCATGCAGGAATGATTTCATAAAATTACCTCTCAAATAACTGGTAGAGTGGTAAACATAAGAACATAAGAAATGGCATACTAGGTCAGACCAAGGTCCATCAATCCCAGTATCCTGTTTCCAACAATGACAAATGCACACAGGTTTCACAATGCTTGTCCCAGGGCAAGCAGTGGATTTCCTGGGTCCTCTTTAATAATGATTTATATACCATTCCTCCAGGAGCTTGCCCAAACCTTTTTAAACCCAGCTACACTGACAGCTTTTAATACATACTCCGGTTACGAATTCCAGAGTGAAAAAATATTTTCTCTTATTAGTCTTAAATGAGTTACATTATAACTTCATTGTGTGTCCCCTAGTCTTTCTACTTTTCGATGACATAATCAATCTATCTAAATGTCCCCGTTCCACTCATTAATTTATAGACCTCTATCATATCTCCCCTCAGCCATCTATTTTCCATGTTGAAGAGCCCTAATCTTTTAAGCCTTTCCTCATAGGGGTATCCTTCCATCCCCTTTACCATTTTGGAAGCTCTTCACTGTTCTTTTTCTAATTCCGCTATATCCTTTTTAAGATATGGTGACCAAAATTGCACACAATATTCAAGGTGTGATTGCAACATGGAATGATACTGAGGCATTATAATATTCTTGGCTTTATTCTCCATTCCCTTCCTTGTGATTCCTAGCATTCTATTTGCCTTCTTGGCCGCCACTACACACTGGTGGAGGGTTTCAATGTGTTATCCATGAAGATGCCTAAATCTTTATCCTGGGTGGTGGTTCCTCATGTGGAACCTTGCATCATGTAATCATAATTTGGGTTGTTCTTTCTTAGGTGCATTACTTTGCAGTTATCCACCTTCAATTTCATCTGCCATTTGAATGTCCAGTCTTTCAATTTTTCTAGGTCCTCTTGCAATTTTTTACAATACTTTTGTGTTTTTACAACTTTGAATAGTTTTGTGTCATCTGTAAATTTGATCACTTCACTCATTATTCCCATTTCCAGGTCAATTATGAATATGTTAAAAAGCAGCGTACCTAGCACAGATCCCTGAGGTACTCCACTATTCACCTTTCTCCATTAAGAAAATTGGCCATTTAGCCCTACCTTCTGCTTTCTATCTTTTAACCAGTTCCTGATCCACAATAATGCACTACCTTCTATCCCATTACTTTTTTAATTTTGCCAAGAGTCTCTCATAAGGGACCTTGTCAAAGGCTTTCTGAAAATCCAGATATACTCTATCAACTGGCTTACCTTTTTCTACCTGTTTATTCACACCTTCAAAAAAACATAACAGATTTATGCTTATAATGGTTTCTATCATTTTGCCTGGTACCGATGTCAGGCTCACCGGTTTGTAATTTTCTGGATCACCCCAGGAACACTTTTTAAAAATTGGCGTTACATTGGCCATTCTCCAATCTTCAGGTACTACAGATGATTTTAATGATAATTCACAGATTACTAAAAGTAGGTCAGCAATCTCATTTTTCAATTCTTTTAACACCTTCAGATGTATACATCCGGTCCAGGTGATTTACTACTCTTCAGTTATCAAATACTTGTAACACATCTTCCCAGTTTATCAATATTTCTTTCAAGTCTTCCAATATATCACTTTCAAATACCATTTCAGGCATGGATATTAGAAAGATAACACATAAACACTGGGAGAGGTGTATATCAGCATTAGCATTGGGTACAACAGCCCAAAGAATCAGGAGAGCAAGAAATGCATATGCCTAGTAGTACAATACAAATGATAAGTATTGGTAGGTGGAAAATAGCACTAATACCAGCTGAAAGCCTCCAGGCACCAGCAAATAACCATAAAATCAATTTTCAGGCAGTGGCATTTTGTATAAAATGTAAATACACATGCATATGAGCTCCTGGCTCATCAGCAAGAGTATCTAAATTTTGTGTAAAATGTTTTGCACATCCCTGGCAGAATCCTGTAGGAAAAGGAATGCCCACTCACATTTGCTCCAGTGCTTCTATCTACAGTAGCAAAATAATACTCTCTGGACCCTCCAGACACTTGAGTGCATGGTTGTTTAGTGGTCTGGTACTCTCTCTCTCTCTCACTTAGCCAAGCTCTCTGGAATTAAAATGCCTTGCCAATCTTCATCCCCGATTTATTATATTGAGGACAATGATTAGCAAGGCATTTTGATTCCTAATAGCTTGGCTGGGTGAGAGAGAGAGAGTACTAGACCACTAAGCAACCATGTAGTCAGGTGTCTGGAGGGTGCAGGGAGGCTAATCACATTTTTTAAACTGCTAGACCTTCATGAGAATTGGCAGAAAAGGAGGAATATTTTACTCATCTCTTAGCCCAGAGAGAGGCTGGTGGGAAGGGGGATAGGGAGGACACTGACCCACCAGAGATTTGAAAACTTCTGAGGTAGGCCTTGGACACAAGTAGTATAATGGGTACACTGCTCGTTAAACTGATTGACAGGTGAGATAAGGATGACAGGAGCCAATCAGCGTTCACTTCCGGTGTATGTTCTGCCTTAGGCCATGCCCCCTCCCATAGAAGTGAATGGTGAGTTAGCCCTGCCCACTCCTGCCCCCAAACTGTTGACAGGTACCAATCAGCGTCCACTTCTGTTGTATGTTCCGCCTTAGGCCACATCCCATCCCATAGAAGTGAATGGTGAGTTAGCCCCACCCACTCCTGCCCCCAGGCGTGGCCACCACCCCCACTTGACACACCTCCACCCCGTCTCAAGGATGACATCATCCAATCAGCATCCACTTCCGGGTTTGTGCCATGCCCACGCCCCACCCCACAATATTGACATTAGCCAATCAGCACCCACTTCTGGGTTTGTGCCACACCCACAACCTCCCACCCTCAACCACGCCCATGCCTACATCATCGGAAATGACGTCACCGGAAACAGGATGTCATCAGAAATGGACTGTCGCTTTTTGCTGACATCACCAGAAACAGAGTGTCATCAGAAATGGACCATGTCCTTTTCCGATGACCTCAGCAGAAGCAGAGTGACTGACTCTGGAAATGTGTTTTGCTTCTGGTTAATGTTTACATCTGCAAAAAGCAGGAACCCTGGAAAACAAAAAATACTTTTCTATCTCCCACTGCCCCAGTTCTTTTTTCTCACAAAAGATTCTTAGCACAGCACAGGGCTTTTCACAGAGGCACAGACAGGGTAGAAGCTTTTCTTTACAAATATTAAACCTCAATTAACACATCTTTTGTTAGAGAAACCAGTGCTGTCCATGTGAAAGAATTTTGCTTTTAAGACCTCATGGTTAAACCTGAGTTCAAATCCCCCTAATACAGCTATTTTTTGGAGAGAAAGAGCTGAGTTCAAATCCCCCTAATACAGCTATTTTTTAGTGGCTTTGAAAAAAACAATATGGAGAGACAAGTCTGAACATGCCTCTCTAGGGTGTGGTAACATGTGATTGGTTGAAACAAGAGGTCTGTTCTGAGCATGCTCCAGGTGTTCTGAGCATGCTCCTGGTGTAAGGCTGTGTGTCCTGTGTAAGGGGAACATTTTACACAAAGATTCAAAAAGAAAAAATGGCTCTTTTTGGAACACCAAGCAGAATTTCCAGCAGGGCACACAACATTAATTACTTTCTTAAGGACCGTGATTCCGCTGCAGAGGGGTATCCACCGATTTAAAATCCATTTGAACTACTGAAGAGTCCAGCAGAGCCTGAACAAGAAATAACAGAGAATGTAGATTTTCCAGATGGTCAGATATTATTCGACTCTCAAGACCCCTGCGATTCCGACACCGAGATTGACTTAACATCTGACAACACAATGGATCCAGAGGATATAGAATTATATTACGCCACTGCAAATGTAGAAACAAACTGTTTATTGGAAGAACTAGGATCAGCAGAGGTAAGAGAAGGGTTTTTTTTTAATTTAATTAGAAAAGTGTTATAGAAGAGGTGGTTTACACTGACATTATTTTGTTTTTTTGTAGGGAAGTGATGAATCTCCACTTCTACAGGTGCTAGAGGACATACAAGCAACCAATCTACGCTGTTTGTGCTTTATGTGTACATATCAAAGGGAGGCATTTGATGTCATACCCAGCCAAAAGGACAACTCAAAAAAACCTGATGAAATAAACACATTTAAATCTGCTATACAAGCAACAGTGGGCTGTATTATCAGGAAATGCTGGCAGGGCGTTATACATAGAGACTGTGCAGCTTGTGTAATACATGCTCCAGGGCAAAGACATCACGATTGCCTAAGGTGGGGACACAAGGAAATACAACAGAAAATACATAAAACTTGTAACAGATTGTGTCTAGGACCTATTGTAAATGTTGCCATGATTGTTGGTCATAAAATGAAAGCAACTGCCCTAGTTTATGAAAATTTGAATTTTTTGTTTGAACTCATCAGAGATTTTAATACCAGTAGAAATCCAGGACAACAGCACAATATTTTGCTTAGATCTGTGGCAGACTGTGATATGAAGCTAGTAGAAGGTTTAATCTGTGACAGAGATTATAGATCATTCTTTAAAAAACACAAAGGGCATGTTTACTAAACATTCCTAATGTGCGGGGCCGCGGTAGTGTGCCTGTGCCATATAAGGAGTGGGCGGATCAGGCTGAAAAAAGGAAAAAACCGACCGTACGTGTGCGCGTCGCGCAAATGTGTGGGGCCCACATTAGCATGTGGGAAGGCTAAGTGGGGCGCCGCTGGGCACATAGAGGAACAGAGCCATAGCACAACGGTGAAGACATGAACCAATAGTGCAGGGGCCACAGGTTAGACTCCCCATTGTGCTCCACAAAAAAGGCCAGCTGAGGCATCAACTTTAATGGTTAAAAGTGGTTGAGGAGGCAAAATAATTTTGGGCGGCAGAAGGCGGTGCACTGTCATTTTGTGCGGCAGAAGGTGGCGCACTGTCATTTTGGGTGGCAGAAGGCGGCGCACTGTCATTTTGGGCAGCAGAAGGCGGCGCACTGTTAATTGTGGGCAGCAGGAGGCGGCGCACTGATGGGCATCAGGCTGCGTGCTGATGTGTGCGGAGGCATTCAAATAGTGGGCGGCAGAAGTGGCGCGCTGATGCTCATGCACAGGAACAGAGCCACAGCACAATGGTTTGGACACTGACCAATGGTGCAGGGAGCAGGGGTTCAAATCCATACAGTGCCCAGTAAACAAGGCTGGCTGAGGCATTTTATATTATTGGGATGAGTGCTGTAGGGGGCAAGTTAAGTTTATTTTAGTACTCACGACTAGCAGACGCACACGCAAAGCGTGTTAACATAAGGCGGCCCATACGGCACATGTTACAGCTCACTGTCCGCCAAGGCACCCTAGAATGTCCCCTAGCAGTGGTCCCCAACCCAGTCCTATGGGGCCCACCGGCCAGTCAGGTTTTCGGGATATCCCTAATGACTATGCATGAGATATATATGCATTAGAGATATCCTGCCAACCTGACTGGTTTGTGGCCCTCCAGGGCTGGATTTGGAGACCCCTGCCTTACACCTCTGTCAGTTAAGATTGTGAGTGGGCAAGGTGCAGATGTCCTAGACATCGAAAGGGTATATAGAATGTGTCACATTCCTCCTCGATTCTCACCACCACCAAAAAGTTGTCTAATAGACAATTTTTTGGTGGTGGTGAGAAGTGAGGAGGACTGTGACAAATTCTATCTAACCTTTTTGATGTCTTGGACATTTGCACCTTGCCCACTCACAATCTTAACTGACAGAGGTGTAAGGCAGGGGTCTCCAAATCCAGCCCTGGAGGGCCACAAACCAGTCAGGTTGGCAGGATATCTCTAATGCATATATATCTCATGCAAAGTCATTAGGGATATCCCGAAAACCTGACTGGCCGGTGGGCCCCATAGGACTGGGTTGGGGACCACTGGGTTAGGCCACCCGTACCCATGATGCACTGCACATGCAAATCAGCTGTCCAAAGATGCACACAAGATGGGGAATGCACCTCAACAGCTCCCCAGCCTGGCAGGAGGAAGTGTCCATGTGCACCCACACAGCACCCCGGCCTGGTAGGGTGTACTGAGCGGGTGTTCCACTGGCACAGAGTAGCTACACCCCGTCGCATTGTGCGGGTACTGTGCTCACCCTGAGGGTGCAATGAGGCGCCCAGGACCAGGTCCACAACACCCGCTATGGCTGAGAGAGACCATGTCAGAGCTCCAAAGCAGTGTTAATCTGTGAGATAGGTTGTTTCTGCAGAAACATCCTGGATATATCTGTCTGATCTCAATCAGGAGAACCCCCATGGACCCCTAGGTGGGCCATGCACCACCAACCCCCCCCCCCCTTGGCTGAGGGTGGCAAACAGGGTCACCTATCAATGGATCCACATTCTACCACCCCCCCCCCCCCCTTGCAATGCTGACAGTAGAGTGGACCATCAACCCCAGCCCTACTGGGAAACAGACACCCCACAGGGCAGTCACAGCAGCTCTATACACCCCCAGAACACAATATCAGACAGACATTAGGCCTGGATATGCTAAGCTGCACCCCACCGCTGTCAGATATTCTCCTGCAGCAAGCCATCAGCTGCTGCACCCTGCATGTCACCCCTTCAAGACACAGACCAGCTGAATACAGTCTGTTAGTTAGTCCTGGTGGAAATGCATGCACCCAGAACTGGGATGGCAGCACACACAAGCAGTTACATCAGTGACTGGGCCCCAAAAGGACACCCATATATATCACATGAGAGGAATAATATATAGCACTATGGGGGTGCCTAGCCATGCTGTGGTCACTGCACAGTCAGGGTGGAGTGATCCCCCAGCAGCACATACAGAGGTCACCCTGTCTGAGCTATACCCATGGTACCTTGCTGCTCATTATGCACATTGGCAGGCCAATACTGGCAACAGTGCTGGCAGTGTGGGCTGTGGAAGGTGTTTGCAGCCACCACACACTGTATAGACAGACACACACCCCCACGCCTATGCCAGCAATGTGCTACTATAGAGGAGGTTAGTAGCCCTGCCCACCACACCAGTCCTGGGCACGGTACAGCCATGGATATGGTACACAGTACTGCTGGGGGTCACTCCCTAGGGTGGTAAACACTGTCAGGGGCCAGACCTGGAGCACGCACCGCAGACATCAGACAGCTTGTTCTGATGGAGCTCAAGAAGCAAACAGTGCTGATCGTAGGACTGTCTATCTGCCGGTACCCACATCAAACGTTTGAGGGCTGTGTACCGTGTAACCAGGTATAGGGTGGCATTGCTAAGGTACGCAGGTGCTAGATCTGGGAGATGCACGCAGGGCCCAATGTCCTGCCTCTCCAGGAGGCATTGGCCAATGGGGCCTGTGGGTGTGGGTGTGGGTGTGTCTGGCCCTGTTTGCTGCTTTACGGCAGAGTTTCCCTACTCCAGTCCTGGTGTTCCAGACACTGTTCGGGTCTTCATGCTGTCCCCTATGAATATGCATGAGCTACATCTGCATACCATGGGGGTGGTGCAGACATATGCAGCACAGGCATCTTTCTTAGGGGAAGCATGGAACCTGAATGGTGTTTGTCCCTCCAGGACTGCATTTGGGAGACTCTGCTCTAGATAATGTGCCTGTTTATGGTGTCTGTGTTTGGTGTGGTAAAATATAGGCTTATTAACCATGCCTATGTTCTCAGCAATAAAGGTTTGTCCTTACTATCACGGTGTAGTTGTGGGAAAAATATGTGGACAGGGTTGGCAGTAGCTGCAGCTGGGATTTGAACCTGTGACCCTCTGGTCTTAGAGTTACTGGCTCTGTCTGCTGCACCACACTGTGGCCACAGAGGCAGTGCAGTCCCTGGAGATGGTAAACCTGGCAGGATGGGGTCGCAAACCCTGCTCTGCACATGTTTACTGTGGGCTCATTCACCTTGTCTGGTCACATACGTGCAGATAAACCCCGGAAATGACCACGAAAAACAGGGGCTATACTTTTAGCCAAGCTGGGCAACAGTGCTATTAATGGGCAACCATAGGGAACACTCCCAGGAAAGCTTCAAAGATGGCAATTAGTTTTGGTGGAGTCTCCGCTCCGTAGACCCTTCCAAAATTCGTTTATTTTTTCTGGAGCTTTCCTGGGTTTGGTTTTTATATTTGTCCATTACTATAACTGTTCCCCAGCTGAATTACTATTTTTAATATTTTTGTTGTGGTCATTTTCTATTTTTATTTTCACTTTTGTGCTGTGCACATGTATCACACTGCTTACGTTTTGCAGGTTTCCCCGGTTTTCCTGTACATTGCTGACGTAAATGGTTTCTCTTCCCTTTAACTGCCCTCTACCGCGAGTGTTTCACTTGCGATATTTTTTCGTTGTAAATTCAGGCCCGATAATGTGCGGGGAGCCTCTCCCCTCCCCTTCCCCGCCCATTGACCCCGTCTCTCCGCCCCTTGGGAGCCTTCCTCCGCCCTCCGTTAGCCGTTCCACGCCTCTATCGGACATCTGCGGGCCCGTACTTGTGCGGGGCCCGTTAGTGTGTTGTGCACATGCGCGGGGGTTCATCGCATGTGTGCGGGGCATTTAAGAGCGTTTAGAAGCGTTTAAGTGCCGCTTTTCCGTGCGCTATTGTGCGGCGTGCACTTTTGCGGTTTTTAGTAAACATCCCCCAAAGTTCTGTAAAAATTGACTTTTTATGAAAATGTATGTATTTCCAAAATCTATTAGCCGAACATACAGATGAACAAAAATTATATGTATGCCTTTATATTTTTTTTAAAACTTGTAATGCTCAAATGAATCATTTCACAAGATGAAAACATTTTATTTGAAATAAAACATTTTGAACCTACAGCTTTGTGTGTTTTAGGATTTCCTAGTTAATTAAACCTACAATGGGTTGCCTGGAAAAAATGGGACCTTGTGATTTAGGCCATATGATAAGAATGTGGAGAGCAGAGCTCTATTGTAGAACTAAAATCCACTTAAGGCGTCTGGGGATGGGGGAATGTGTATTAGCCACATACAAAATATATAGCATCTATTACAATGTACTGTCTGCGAAAAAAGAAATGGCATTGTGAATAAGCCAGGTCATATGATAAGATTACAAGATCCATAGATGTTTCAGTTAAAGAGTCTGGGGACTGTAAACCCCATCAAAAGAATTTCATTTAAAAAGGTGCAGTACATTTCAGCAGCTAGAAAAGATCACACAGTCTCTCTACAGCTTGTATCATCTGCAACTCTTCTTCTTCAGACATGGTGGGTAGATATGTGCCTTACGTTTTTAAAATATTGTTGGCTATGTAATGTTTCTGTCTCTTATGGCAAGGCCGCGGGCCCCCCCGGCGTGCGCGCGGCCGGCGTTAACCGGGGGGGTGGCTGGTCGCGCGACGCTGCGGGCTCGTTCGGGGGTTCGCGGGGGCGGGCCGGTGTTATCAGTGCTCTCATTGGCTCCTGCGGGGCACTGATGTGGCGGGAGCCAATGAGAGGAATGGGAGACAGGCGCGATGGGGGTGGGAGATGGGGGCCTCGTGGCTCCTCCAGCCTTTTCAGCTCGGCAGCCGGAGGGGTTAGAAGCGTCTGAAATTTTGCCGCAGGGCGTGGACCACATGGCGGGGTAAGGCGATTTAAGCGGCAAATTCAGGTTTGGGTGATTTCAGAGGGCCCATTTTTTATTGGTAGACGGGTAGAAAAAAAAAAAAAACTAATTTAATTTGTGGGTTCAAAATTGGATTTAGCAAGGGTGTAGCAGGGATGGGGCGACAGCTTAAGAAGGGGGCCAGAAGGGTGGCAGGTCGGGGGGCTCCTCAGGGGTGCAGGGCAGCACGTGGTGCAGAAGAGGGGGCCGGGTGTCCTCGGGTGGTCGGGGTGGCCAGTTGGGAGGGGTGGCTCGGGGGCGCAGTGCTGGACGGCGTAGGGCGCAAGTGCCCAGCTCAGCAGGGCACAAAGGTGCGGTCAACAATCCAACAGCACGGGGTAGAAATTCTAGAGGGGGCGTGGTGTCCATGGGGGTCCCCCGATGCCACTGAGCAGTGCGGGTGAGCTTCCCCAAATGGGCTCGTCCCTGGAGGCTGGGCGGGCAGCTCCATCAGTTTTGACCTCGGCTTCAGCAGGGCCAGACAGGGAGGCCCTAGGGCAAGGGCAGCCACGCATGCCATTAGGGGGCTCAGGTTTGAGGGAAGGTTCCTCAAGAGGCGTCCTCCCGGTAGCAGAGGGGATGAGCGCTAGCACTTGGGGGGGTTGGCGGGGTTACATGGGTGGGCCGGGGTTTCTTAGCGGGGGTGTTTTGCCTAGTTGGGAGCATTGGCAGAGTGGGGGGCAAGGCTCCTCGAGGGCGGACTGGCCGGGGGTCTGGCAGCAGCCTTGGCCCGCGGCGGGTGCCTCGGTGCCTTTTCCTTTTTTCTCTCCTCAGGTACCTCCCGGATGGCAGTTCTCAGGAACCCAGTGGCCTGGCATATCGCGGAGAGCGGAGGAGACACCACTTCCTCAAGAAACGGTAGAACTGGCAGAAGGCATGGTGAGCGAAGCCGCGGAATGGCATGGGGCCATTACAGTGTCGGCAGAGGCAGCTAGAACGGCAGGTGAGTCTACAGGGCAGGTTACGGAGGTGGTTGCGTCGACGGATGGTCCAGTGAGGGGTCCGGCCAAGAAAAAGCGGCGGCATTCACGCCGCTGGCGTCGGACATCGGGTTCTGGGTCATCTTCTTCGTCGGGATCTTCGTCACAGTCATCCCTGTCAGAGGATGGCAAGGGCGAGGTTGAGGGGGCGTCGGGGCCAGTGCCCACAGTAGCGGCTTTCTCTGAGCTTTGGGAAGGGGTCCCGAGAAAATTGAGGCGGAAGATACAGGAGCGCCGTTACGTGGACATCTTTCGGTTGCTTGAGGGGCGTAAGCATTCCGGGGACAGTAGGCGGAAGAGGAAAGCTGACGAAAAGGCAGGGAGGGTACGCCGCATCGCTCATAATGTGACGAACTGGATGCGTGCCATTTTGCGGCTAGCCAGTGTTTGGGGGCGTTTTCATCCGGAACAGTATGGGATGCTGCTAGCTTATGCGGACTCCATCCTGGAGGCCTCGCAATTGCACGATGGTTGGGCCTGGCTCAACTACGATGAAAAGTTACGTGATAAGATGGAGGAGAATTGGTCGCTTTCGTGGGGTACTCAGGATATTAATTTATGGCTCACTCAAATGTCGGTCAGAACTACTGGTGGGCCGGTGAGTGGGGCGAAAGGTGGGTTGGGCATCGCTTCCAGGGCGCTGTGGTCCTTTCGGGTGGGCGAGTTCACGACAGGGCAAAAAGCGGTGGGAGGGGGGGAGCAGGGGACGTGTGTTGGCGTTTCAACAAGTCCTCCTGCCCATTTACGGACTGTAAATTCCGGCATGCGTGTTCAGTTTATAATGGAGGGCATTCCGCCCTCAAATGTGTTAAGTGAAGTACGGGCGGAGCCGGCTTTCCCCCCTCAAAATAATGAGAGCTGGCAGGGATTAGCCCCGACTCCCTTTAGGCTCGAAGCGTTCCGGGAGTGTTTGCGGAGGTAACCCAGAAAAAAGGAGAGGGTTATTTTGGAGGGGGGTTTTCAGGACGATTTTCGGATTCCAACTTCTGGACGGGTGGCTGTGAGCGCAGTGCGGAATGCGCCTTCGGTGAGGCGGTTTGCCAGGGTCGTGAGGGACAAGTTAACAGCTGAGATTGCCTTGGGGAGGGTAGTGGGACCTTTTGAGCAGCCGCCTTTCGCTGACTTTGTAGTGTCCCCTTTGGAGATAATCCTGAAGAAGGAACCTGGAAAATTCCGGCTCATTCATAACCTGTCCTACCCCAGCGGGACTTCGGTTAATGACCTGATCTCCAAAAGTTTCTGCGAGGTACGGTATGCGTCTTTTGACTCCGCTGTCGATCTAGTCCGAAACTGTGGGAAGGCATGCTGGATGGCGAAGGCGGATATCGAATCTGCTTTTCATTTGTTACCAGTACACCCATCGGCTTTTCCGTTGTTAGGGTTTCGTTTTGAGGGCGGCTATTACTTTGACAGGTGTATGCCTATGGGGTGTTCCATCTCCTGTGCTCACTTTGAGCATTTTAGCACTTTCCTGCATTGGGCCTTGGTGAAACAGATTGGGTTTGACCAGGTGGTGCATTATCTTGACGACTTTCTGATGGTCGGGGCAGCCCAGACAGGGCAGTGTCAGGTGTTGTTCGACGGCTTTATCCAGCTGGCGCGGGAGTGGGGAGTCCCTTTGGCGGCAGGGAAAACCGAGGGTCCAACGACGCGGCTCACCTTTTTGGGCATAGAGCTGGATTCCGCGGAGATGGTCGCACGCCTGCCGAAGGTCAAGTTGCTAAAACTCCGGGTCTTGGTGGCGAATGTCTTGTGTTCCAAGCGGATGACATTGCGAGAGATGCAGTCTTTGATCGGGTCCCTGAACTTTGCTTGCAGGGTAATTCCGATGGGTTGCGTGTTCATGAGACGCCTAGCGGCAGCCACTGCAGGACTCTCTAAACCGCATCACCGGCTGCATGTGTCACAGAGTATCCGGGCCGATCTAGCAATTTGGGATGAATTCTTGCGGGATTTCAATGGCATTACGGTGCTCAGGGATAGGGAGATGTCCAATCCGGACTTACAATTGTTTACCGATGCGGCCGGAGGTTTGGGCCTCGGTGTTTACTTTAGTGGATCATGGTGTGCAGCGGAGTGGCCCAGTTCGTGGAAGGTATCGGGTCTCACTGCTAACATAACTTTTTTAGAGTTATTCCCTATACTTGTCGTCTTGGCTTTGTGGCCTGACAGGGTGCGCAATCGTCGGATCGCATGGTGGTGCGACAACGAGTCGGTGGTATCTGTGATAAATCATTACACGCCGCGCTCCCAGCCGGTGGTGGACCTGATGAGGCAGGTTGTGTTAGCTTGTTTGAGATTGAATACTGTGATAAGGGCTCGGCATATTCCGGGGTCTTCTAACAAAGTCGCTGATGCTCTTTCCCGTTTTAAGTGGGAGCTGTTCCGGAAGTTGGCGCCCGAGGCGGAAGAGGAGGGGCAGTTTGTCCCTGATCAATTATGGCAGATTGGCCTCCAGAGATGATTGAACTCTTCAAGAAGTCAGTGTTGGCCACTACGTGGACAGCTTACAAGTGGGGGTGCGACTTTGTGGTGGGTTTCCTGGAGGAGCATGGCTGGCGCGGTGGTCCGCCCCCTGATCACCTTACTGGTTTGTATGTATCGGCAGCAAAGGCTGACGGATTTTCTCGTGCTACGGTGAGTAGAAACCTGGCGGGGTTCGCTTTCTTTGCCAAGGCGGTGGGATGGGGGGCTATCGGGGGGGGCTTCCTGACGCGTAGACTCCTGCAGGGCTGGGGCCGAGCCTGTCCGTCTCCGAGGGATGGCCGACGGCCCATTACTTATGCTTTGCTTCATCGTTTGTGTGATGCATTGCCTCAGGTGGTTTCATCCGACTTTGAGGGCGTTATTTTTTGAGCTGTATTTTCTGTGGCCTTTTTCGGTGCATTCCGCGTGGGGGAATTGATTGCGGATTCACGGAGGGCGGCCGGAGTAGGTGGCCTGCAGGTCCAACATGTGAGATGGGGAGAGTGCGGGGTCAGTCTCTATTTAGCGCGTTCCAAAACGGACCAATTGGGGCGCGGTACGTGGGTGCGTTTACAGGCTATGGGGGGGCAGCCAGCTGCCCGGTGGAGCTGCTGAAGGCTTACTTGCAGGTGCGGCCTAGAGGGGGCAGGAATTTATTCATACATGCGGATAGCAGGGTCCTTACACGATTTCAATTCACGGCTGTATTGCGGCTAGCTTTACGGTGGCTCGGTGAGGACGCGGGGTCATTCGCGCCGCACTACTTTAGGATCGGGGCGGCGACGAGCGCGGTGGCCTTGGGATTCCCAGAGGAGGCAATTAGGCGCATTGGTAGATGGAAGTCGGGGGCTTGTCACAGATATGTGCGTTTGTAAAGGTGGTGAGGGGGCTGGCTAATTATGACTCTTTTTATTTTGCAGAACTTGTTACAGAATCTTTTCACTGCTGGGTGCTTGGCCACTCGTTTGTGTTTTGGGCCAGTCTGCGAGCAGCTACACGCCCGGTCGGGTGGAATTTGGGATTGGATGCATTCGGGATGACCGTCTCATGGCTGGGCGAGCGCGGACTGCGATGGATTCAGCTCTTGCCTTTGCTGCGGCACCATCATCGGATGAGAGGGGCGCCAGATTCTTTGTTGCTACATTTGGGCGGCAACGACCTGGTGTCCTGAACCTGCCGACAGTTGATTCGGACTGTGATTAAGGACTTGGGAACGATACGATACTGGGGGTATTTCTGTTTTGGTCAGATATCATTCTGAGGCCAGCTTGCAAGGGTCAGCGGCGGTGGTCGCGAGGGTTGACGAAGATTAATCGTCAAATTGGCAGATGGGTCGGGGAGCGGGGGGGGGGGTGTCAAATTTTGCACTCCTGGGTTGATGTGGAGTGTGCTGGCTTGTATAGGGCGGATGGAGTACATCTGTCTCCGGTGGGGATGGATTTGCTCCTTAATGATTGGCAAGAGGCCTTGGAAGATATGCTAAAGAATAGGGGCACTGGTCGCAGCTTGGTCGGGGGGGGGCGGCTCAGGTCGGGCAAGGCCTGAGCTGGTGGCGGGATCCCGGAGGTTTCCGGGGTCCGGAGCCGGAGCCAAGCAGTAGGGCGGGGGTGGGGTACCCCCAACCCGGACAGTCCCTCAGGCTTTTGCTAATAATATGGCGAAGTCGGAAGAGGGGGAGGCTAGGCAATTTGCCAGGGCCTGGACACGGCAGAAGCAGAAGCGGCGTCACTTTGCTACCCACATGACTGGTGAGAGTTCACTCTGCTGGGGGGGGGGGATAAAGTTATTGTTTGAATTGTTTATGGTTATTGTTAATCTTGTTATTGGGTCAATAAAGCTGCGACCAGTTGAATTCCCAAATAGGTGTTGTGTATTAATTGTTACCGAATGTCTTGGGGGAAGGGGGGGGCTGATAAGCGGAGGTGGCGGACCGGTCCGCCTTACCCATTTATGGCAAGACCGTGGGCCCCCCCGGCGTGCGTGTGGCCGGCATTAACAGGAGGGGGGCGGCCGGTCACGCGACGCTGCAGGCTCGTTTGGGGGTTTGTGGGGGCGGGCCGGCATTATCAGTGCTCTCATTGGCTCCCGCGGGGCACTGATGTGGCGGGAGCCAATGAGAGGAATGGGAGACAGGCGCGAGGGGGGTGGGAGATGGGGGCCTCGTGGCTCCTCCGGCCTTTTCAGCTCGGCAGCCGGAGGGGTTAGACGCCCCGCCCACCCGCCCCTTTTTTCGGGCATGTGTGCCGGTGGGGGGGGGGCCTTATTCTGGGATGTTGCAGCTGGGGGGGGTGGCGGGATCCCGGAGGTTTCCGGGGTCTGGAGCCGGAGCCAAGCAGTAGGGCGGGGGTGGAGTACACCCGACCCGGACAGTCCCTCAGGCTTTTGCTAATAATATGGCGAAGTCGGAAGAGGGGGAGGCTAGGCAATTTGCCGGGGCCTGGACACGGCGGAAGCATAAGCGGCGTCACTTTGCTACCCACATGGCTGGTGAGAGTTCGCTCTGCTGGGGGTGGGGGATAAAGTTATTGTTTGAATTGTTGATGGTTATTGTTAATCTTGTTATTGGGTCAATAAAGCTGCGACCAGTTGAATTCCCAAATAGGTGTTGTGTATTAATTGTTACCAAATGTCTTGGGGGAAGGGGGGGCTGATAAGCGGAGGTGGCAGACCGGTCCGCCTTACCCGGTTATGATTGTCTTTAAAAAATAGGAGCAGAAGCTGCGGGGCCCAAATAAACTCTCTCTTACAAAAAGAAGGCAGCAAAGAAAGTTAAAAGGTATGTCCAGTGGTTTTTAATTTTTCCAGAAGCTATGCTCTTTATAATGTGCCTCAACCTTTAATCTTTTTTATTTTAGACCAGGAAGCTGCTACAAAACAAGGTGACCAGCCTAATCAACAGACGGCACTTTACAGAAAGCCAAAAGACAAGCAGAATAGTTGAGTATTCCGGTTTTATCCCTCACCTAAATTTTAAGGCTGCTGTAAAAGAAAAAAAAAGTATTAGCCCCTATGTTTTCTTTTTCAGATGGAGAAAATGTTAGAAAACCAGCGGCTATGGGAGAGAAGTCTAACAGGAAAAGATCACACAGCGAACGTTTTTCTGAAAGTGAATCTACACACGCCGGTTCAGAATACGGCGAGCGTGGTGAAAACCGTGTCTCTGATCACAGTGTTTCAGAGGACAGAGCAAATAATCTGGCATTAGGCCCCGCTGAAGAATCAGAACCAGTTAGCTATGTTCAGTTTGTGAAAAGGTGGGATCATAAATTGGACAAGTTTAATGGTGTAATTTATTCAGAGGAATTTGGGTTTATTAATTTAGACAGGGTAACATCATTATCTGAGGCTCAATTCGCCATTCGGCAAGGTATCCAGCATATTCTGGATGAGGTTAGCAGCAGGGTTTCACCCGGGAGATTATGTACAGGTGCATCTACACTCATCTGTTTTTCACAATTCCTTGTATTCTAGAAAGTTAAACCCAGAAGCATTAGACGCTGACGATTTCTTAAATCAGATCGCTAAACTCCTTCAGAGTCACAGAGAAATCCAGGTTTGTGATATATTCCGTGTTGTTGTACTTGTCATAAGAAATCAGGGTGGGGGAGCTCGTAGGGTCTTAAAGACTATACCGTTTAGCCATATTATTCATAAGAATAGGATGTATTTGATAGACTTGAATAATACTGATAATAACCTGTGTTTTGCAGGTAGCCTCACAGCCCTCATGTCACAGGTAAAAATGGCAGATGTCGAATTGTTAGAAGGTGCTAAAAAACTACATAATGAATTGCGGTGGCCGGTACATAGAAAGGTCATGCTCGATGATGTAGCAATATTTGAACAGCATTTAAAGATAAACATGCGCATTGTGCTTTACACAAATTCATGGGTTTGTTTTAAGACATCAGACAGACCTGTGTTCCCTAAGACTGTGTTCTTGTTGCTACACGATGACCATTTCTATGGTATAACCGATGTCAAAAAATTCTATGGGGAGCGCAACTTCTGTAGTTACTGTCAGAAACCGTACAGTCACGATCATAATTGCACATTGTGGTGCCGTCTTTGTTTGACACTAACGTGTGCGAATAATGTTGGTGTACAACAGAGATGCCCTAATTGCAAACTCTTTTGTCGTTCTAAAGAGTGTTTAGATAGACACGCATATCTGGCTCTGAAAAAAGAAGTGGTGTGTCTATCTAAGATACTGTGCCAGAAATGTGAGTCTTATGTGGACAAGAAACATAAGTGCAAGGGCCGGCATTGTAAACTATGTCGTGAACCCCTAACCGGGGATGGCATCCACTTATGTTTTATGACCCCTATTGGTAAAACTGAAACATCTGAAAAGTATATTTTTTATGATTGTGAATGTATGCAAGAAACAGGCTGGCATGTCCCTAATTACATATATGCGACGGACTTAAATGATGAAAGAAACTGGGAATTCAAGGGTCTCGAATGTATTTCTGCCTTTATACAGATTTTTTGTGACAAAAAATGTAAAGGCTACACCTTCATAGCCCATAATTCCAAAGGTTATGATGGGTATTTTGTTCTTAAACAACTGCTTAAGGAAAAGATGAACACAGGGCTGCTGGTTCAAGGTGCTAAACTTTTACAAATTACCGTTGAACCTTTGACTATCCGTTTTATAAACTCTCTAAATTTCCTGCCTATGAAACTTAGCAAACTTCCGCAAGCCATGGGTTTTACAGACAGCAAGGGGTACTTTCCGCACTTTTTTAATACTCTGGAAAATCAAAATTATGTGGGCCCCATGCCAGGTGTTGAAAATTACGGTGTGGGTAACATGTTGCCTGAAGAAAAAGAGGAATTTTTACAATGGTACAAGACAATCAGCAAACTTTTAATTTGCAAAAAGAGCTGGCTTATTACTGCCAGCAGGATGTATCTATTTTGCAGCAGGTCTGTGTTCTCTACCGAGCTGAAATCATGAAAACGACAGAGAAAGAAGTGTTTGTAGATCAGGGCAACATCTCAGAAATTCAAACAAGGTGTTTAGACCCTTTCCAATATATAACCCTTGCATCTGTATGTATGGCTATGTTCAGATTAATGTTTTTAGAACCCAAGACTGTGGCACTCATTCCACCAGACAACTATCACTGGCAGACAAAGAGATATTCATCCCCATCTATTCAATGGCTGATGTATGTAGAGGCCAAAGAAAATATACAGATCACACATGCTCTGAAAGGTGGCGAAAAAAAGGTGGGGTCTTATTTTCTTGATGGCTATGCCGTGATTGATGGGGTAGAAACAGCTTTTGAATTTAATGGTTGTTTTCACCACGGCTGTTATAACGATAAAGACCAGAATCCTGTAGCAGCCACAACCTATGGTTTTCTTTATTACAAAACACAGCTAAAAGCTGCATTCCTGGAAAGCCGTGGGTTCAAGGTCATAAGTCTATGGGAGCACGAGTGGAAGCAGATGGTAAAAGAAAATAACGGGGGCTGTGCAGATTTCCTGGCTGACTCCGCATTACCGCAACCTCTGATTTCACGAGATGCCCTTTTTGGGCGTAGAACAAATGCCATTTGTCTGTACCACAAAACAAGACCTGGGGAAAAAATGCACTACTATGATTTTACCAGTCTATACCCTTTTGTCAATAAAACAAAGGAATATCCAATAGGACATCCACAAATCATTTATGACAAATTTGGTCCCCCTACAAAATACTTTGGTTTTATAAAAGCAAAAGTATATCCTCCACGAAAGCTCTTTTTCCCGGTGTTACCCATACGGTTGGCCGGCAAGCTTATGTTTCCACGGTGTTATACGTGTGCTGACACATGGCAACAGGAAATGTGTGCCCACACGGATGAGGAGAGAGCTTTTGTGGGGACTTGGTGCACGGTTGAGATGAATTTAGCCATTGCAAAAGGATATGCGGTTGTTGAAATCTATGAAATCTAGCATTTCGAGCAAAAATCTGAAAATCTCTTTTCCGAATACATCAAAATGCACCTCCGTCAAAAACAAGAGGCTTCTGGCTACCCTCAATGGTGCAATGATACTGAAAAACAAAATGTGTACATA
Source organism: Ichthyophis bannanicus (assembly GCA_033557465.1). Lineage (NCBI taxonomy): Eukaryota > Metazoa > Chordata > Amphibia > Gymnophiona > Ichthyophiidae > Ichthyophis > Ichthyophis bannanicus. Next base: position 764,023,195 of record CM066033.1, read on the forward strand.
GCTGATTTCTTTAGAAAAGAGGGAGTGTGTTTGCGTGCAGACCAGATTAATGTAAACCCTGCTAATCTTCAAATAGCAAAACTTTTCTTAAATTCCCTGTGGGGTAAATTTGGTCAAAGAACAAACCTGCCTACCACAAGCATTGTGAGAGAACCTGATGATCTCTTTAAATATCTGTTTTCTCCTGAATTTGAAGTTTCATCATGCAATTTTATTGATGATGAAACAGCCTGTGTGTCTTGGAGGCACTCAAAAGACCAGTGTATATTGTTGGGTAGCACCAACGTTTTCATTGCCTGTTTTACAATGGCTTATGCACGCCTGGAGTTGTACAATCTTCTAGATAGTTTGCAAGAGCACTGTCTGTACGATGATACAGATTCTGTGATATTTCTAAGTCTAGAGGGTGATTGGAACCCATCTTTGGATGATTATTTAGGTGAGCTCACAAGCGAGATACCCTCAGATGAACATATCACAGAGTTTGTATCAGCGGGGCCTAAAACATACGGCTACAAGCTGTCAAGCGGGAAGACCTGTATGAAAGTAAAAGGGATTATGTTAAACATAGAAAACTGCCAGAAAATCAATTTCACTAGTTTAAAAGGTCTAGTTTTGGACTACAAGCCTGGGGCAGCAGATTTATCCTAGAAAAAGATAGGAGTACAGCAACTGGTATTATAAGAAACAAAAAGGGTTGGACAATAGAGACTGGTGTGATTAAAAAAACACAAAAGGTTGTGTATGACAAAATCACCAATCCAATTTCTCCAGCCCTTGAATTGAAGAACCATTATGCAGCCCTGGAAGTGGAGGAGGTGAAAGCATCCCTGGAAAGGGAAGAACCAGAGTTCAAGTACCCCAAAGTTGCGGAATCAGTGACCAGAAGGAAACGAAGGGTAGTGGTGGTTGGAGACTCTCTTCTGAGGGGTACTGAGGCGTCCATCTGCTGACCAGACTTGATGTCCAGAGAGGTATGGGTATGCTGTCTGCCTGGTGCCAAAATCCAAGATGTTACGGAGAGTTTGCTGAGACTCATCAAGCCCACTGTTGCTAATCCATGTTGGAACAAATGATACTGCCAGGTATACCTCGGAACGTATCAAAAGTGACTTCATGGCTCTGGGACAGAGGGTGAAGCAGTTAGGTGCACAGATGGTGTTCTCTTCAATCCTCCCTGTTGAGGGTAAAGGCCAAGGCAGAGAGGCTCGCATCCTGGAGATGAATGCATGGCTGCGTGGATGGTGTCATCGAGAGCGTTTTGGTTTCCTAGACCATGGGATGCTGTTCCAAGGGTTGCAGAGCAGAGATGGCATCCATCTGTCCAAGAAAGGTCAACATATCTTTGGTAGTAGACTGGCTAATCTACTGAAGAGAGCTTTAAACTAGATTCGTTGGGGATGGGTGAAGAAAGCCCCCAGGTAAGTGAAAGCCCCCAGGTAGGTGATACATTAAATACCTTTATGGAAATGGGTAACAGGGGTAACATATGGAAAGCAGTGTGTATTAATGCCCGTAGCATGGGAAATAAGATCCCTGAAGTTGAAGCTTTGGTGGGAGTGGCTGACTTGGATTTAGTGGCAGTTACAGAAACATGGTTCACAGAAAACCATGACTGGGATGTAACTATACCTGGCTATACTTTATTCAGAAAGGACAGGGTAGGAAGAAGGTGAGGAGGAGTGGCACTATATGTAAAAACTACTATTAAAGCTTTGGAATTACAGAGCTTAAAAGGGAGAGAGGAGGCATTGTGGGTTAAACTAGAAAGAGGGAAAGAGAAATCTATTTGCATTGGTGTGATATACAGACCTCCCTCACAAAAGGAAGAGGTGGACAGAGAGTTAATTGAAGACATACGCAGCATTGCTAGGAAATGGGAAGTGCTACTGATAGGAGATTTCAATATGCTAGATGTTGATTGGCACATTCCTGCTGCAGTATCATCTAGAAGTAAGGAGATCCTGGATTCTCTACAGGGAGAACTATTCAGGCAATTGGTAACAGACCCCACACGTGAAGGGGCCATACTGGACTTGGTGCTTACCAATGGTGAAAGTGTTTCTGATGTTGTAGTGGGAGATCATTTTGCATCCAGTGATCACCAGATGGTGTGGTTCAGTATTAGGACTAGGGCTGTTAGAATCCATTCCAAGGTGAGGATCTTAGACTTTAGGAAGACTAACTTTGCGAAGATGGGCCAATACCTCAGGGAGTCGTTAGTGGGATGGGAACAGCTGGGGGATGTAGAAAAACAGTGGGCAAAACTGAAAGGGGGTATTTTAAAGGCAACCATCCTTTTTGTTAAAATGGTAAATAAAGGCAAAAGGAACAGGAGACCGCTATGGTTTTTGAAGGAAGTAGCTGAAAAAGTGAAGAAAAAGAGGGAGGCCTTCATGAAATACAAGAGATCACAGAAAGAGGAAGACAGGCATCTGTATTTGGAAAAACTTAGAGAAGCTAGCAAAGTAGTCAAGAAGGCAAAGATTCAAAAGGAGGAGGAAATAGCCAATGCAATAAAATGGGGGGATAAGACATTTTTCAGATATATTAGTGAGAAGAGGAAGGGCAAAAGTGGTATTGTCAGACTCAAGGGTGCAGGGGGGAAATATGTAGAAGCTGATAAGGATAAAGCGGAATTGCTTAACAAATATTTTTGTTCTACGTTCACAGATGCAGAACCAGGAGCAGGACCTCAGAAAACACCCACAAATAAGAACAGAAGCGAGGGACATCTTGAACAATTTTCAGAAGACTGTGTTCGTGAGAAACTAGCTCAACTTAAAGTAGACAAAGCGATGGGACCGGATGGGATACACCCGAGAATACTGAGGGAACTTGGGGACGTTCTAGCAACTCCACTGATTGACCTTTTCAATGCCTCGTTGGAGTCGGGAGTGGTGCCAAAGGACTGGAGAGAGGCTCATGTGGTGCCTTTACACAAAAGCGGAAGTAAGGATGTGGTTGAAAACTACAGGCCGGTTAGTTTAACTTCGGTGGTGAGTAAATTATTGGAAACGCTGCTGAAAGAGAAAATAGTGAGGTTTCTGGAGTCCAGCGGATTACAGGATCCGAGGCAGCATGGATTCACCAGAGGCAGTTCTTGTCAGACAAATCTGATTGATTTATTTGACTGGTGTGACGCAGTGGCAAGTCCAGAAGCCATGGAAACTGATACTGACCCTTTGGTTGGTTCAGGTATTGCAAGAAAAGGCAAGGTTTTCCATTCTCAGCATAACCTGCAGGCAACTAATCAGCTAACACAGCTCACCTCAGGGGAGGAGAGAACCAGAGATGCTGATTGGGCACGCCCTAGTAGGAGTCGGGCTTCCCAGAGCAGGGGCCCCTTGTTAAGCAGAGAGAAGGAAGACAGTAGTATGATGAGGATGAGAATGAGTGGAAGATGGGGAATGAGCAGTACAAATGGAATGAGAAGTGAAAGTGGATTGAGCCCACGAGTGAGAAGGCAAAGGACATTGGAAAGGCAAGAAGCTCTCTTGAATGCAGAATCCTTTGACCCTGCTAGAGAAATACTGCCCAGCTGCAATAGAAGGGAAACTGATTCAGAACCAGGATTAAAGCCTAGGTTTCTGGGAGACAGCGTTTACCCTTGGAGAAAAAGGCACGCTGGCAAGGCATTCTCTGACAAGCCTCATTTTAAGGTACCTGCTACATTCAATTCCTTTAACAAGTTTTATAAGCCAGAAAGAGTGAATCCTGATTTCAAAGCACAGGATAGTTTCAGGCAGTGTGAGAGACGTTGGCTACAGCCTGAAACCTCTTTAAATAAGCCTATCTTTTCTCAACAAACAGCTCCAGCTTTTAACAAGCAAGCTGACGGGAAGAATTCAGCTAAACTGTTTACAGGAGAATTAGGCCACAGTAATTCAGAAGGTCCTACCTTTGAAGCATTCTTTAAGAGCAGAGCTCGTGCAGAGGAACGTGTTGAACCAACACTTATAAACAGAGATAAGTGGGGGAGTGGTAACTCCACCACGGGCACAGAGTGTTTAAACAGGGACAGCATTGTTTGCTCTCCAGAACTGAATAATTACCTGCCTAAGCCAGGAGAATATCCTCCCAGTAGTCCTGCTAGAAGACAGGCAGAACTACTCCTCAATGAGTTCAAACAATTTCTAAATAGAAGAGCTGTTTCTGAACAGACTTCCATTCAAGCAGGAAATAATCCTGAGATAGGAATTCCCTTACCGGCTCCAGTTCCTATGATAGACGTTAACCAGCCGATGGACTGCTCAGTTGGGCTGATAGACAGAGCTGACAAGAGCCAAGCTTGAATGGTCATACCTGGTATTTTATTCTGATTGTTATGCTAACCAAATACCTGAGTGAAAAAGCTTATGAAATGCATAGTGTTTAAGCAACTGAAATGAAGAGCTTATGAAACACTAAAATAAGCTGGAATGTAACCTGATTGCAACAGATGAGCAGTATTATTTCTTACCTGTCTATTGCTGAATACGAGATAGAGAAGACACATGAGGTAATGTGCTTCTACGGTGAAGAACAGTTTAAAGCACAGTATTGAAAGACTGCATTTTTCGTTGTTCCTGATTTGGTTATTCTTCTCACCTGTTCCTGTCCACCAAGGAGTGGGGAAAATAAAATCCTTGTAAAAATAAATTTCTTGTTCCCGACTTTCATTGGCCCCCACAACTACAAAAAGGCCCATTCCTCCTTAACCCTCAAGGTTAGGGAGTGGGTGCAGGGTGACACTAGGTGACCAGGGAGTTGGACCGAGGGAGAGCTCTAGATGTGGTGTATTTAGATTTCAGTAAAGCCTTTGACACTGTTCCTCACAGGCGACTTATAAACAAACTGAGCACCCTAGGGATGGACCCTAAAGTTACTGCTTGGGTTAGAAATTGGTTGGGTGGGAGGCGAGAAAGAGTACAAGTAAATGGAGCTCACTCTGAGGAGAAGGATGTTACCAGTGGTGTGCCCCAGGGATCTGTCCTTGGTCCGATTCTTTTTAACATCTTTGTTAGTGATATAGCGGAAGGGCTGTTGGGTAAGGTTTGCCTCTTTGCGGATGATACCAAAATCTGCAATAGAGTAGACACCCAGGAAGGTGTAGATAACATGAGGAGGGATCTAGCTAAGCTTGAAGAATGGTCTAGAATTTGGCAGCTGGGATTTAATGTTAAAAAATGTAAGGTCATGCATTTGGGCTGCAGCAATCCAAGGGAGCAATACAGTATAGGAGGTGAAGTACTTTTGTCCACTAAAGAAGAGCGGGACCTAGGCGTGGTGGTGTCTGATGATCTTAAAGTAGCTAAAAAGGTAGAAAAGGCGACGGCAAAGGCTAGAAGGATGCTTGGGTGTATACGGAGAGGAATGGCTAGCAGAAAAAAGGAGGTGATAATGCCTCTGTATAAGTCTTTGGTGCGACCTCATTTGGAGTATGGTGTGCAATTCTGGAGACCGCACCTTCAAAAGGATGTGAACAGGATGGAGTCGGTGCAGAGGGTTGCTACTAAAATGATTAATGGGCTTCATTATAAAGCATATGAGGACTGACTTAAGGATCTTAATATGTACACCTTAGAGGAAAGGCGGGATAGAGGTGATATGATTGAGTTGTTTAAATACCTCCATGGCATAAATGTTTAGGGAGAGAGCCTCTTTCAATTGAAAGCAAGTTCTGCTACGAGGGGACATGGGATGAGGGTGAAGGGAGATAGATTCAGGAGTGATATGCGGAAATATTTCTTTACAGAAAGAGTAGTGGATCCATGGAATAGTCTCCCAGTGGAGGTGGTAGAGTTGAGGACAGTAACTGAATTCAAAAAAGCATGGGACCAACACAGAGGATCTCTAAAGGTAAAAAGTTTACTGTTGTAGTTGTTGTTATGGAAGGACAGACTAGATAGGCCATGTGGTCTTTTTCTGTCATCATGTTTCTATGTTTCTATAATTGAGAAGCAACTCTATGAGGGCTCTGTAGGGATAGCAGTTGTTGCTCTGGCTAATGAGTTGGTCCCCCAGGGTAACATCCAGCTGGCTAAACAGAGCTGCGATTGGGTAGTTCACCAGCGCTACTTTGGCTGCCTGATCGATGTTCGAGCCATCTTCTGCCACAATTTTACAGGTCAGGTGCAAAAGTGTACTATTTAAATCAATGTAGTCTTCACCATGACCTGCGATATAGAAGTCCAAAGGGGCTGTTTCTGACAAAGCCGATAATGGCAGAATTTCCACATAAATACTTTTTTCGATACTTGTTTGGGTCGGTGCTAGTTGAAACAGGTCCAGTTCCGATTTAACACACTCTTTAGAGCTGTGGTGTACAAAAGCCATGGTGCTTTTTAGAATATATCTCGCTGCCTAGAGCTAGTGCTTCTCTTCTTAGACCGGCGGTTAAGCTTCTGAGACCTGTCACCCATGGGTTTCTTTCTTTTAAAAGGCTTGGGCGGTCCTTGCGGTAACTCCCGAGACTCGGTTCTCTTTCTTTTTAACAGCTCTTCTAATCACAGCCAGTCCTGATCCTGCCTGTTCTGTAGACTGGTTCATTTTATTTAGAACAGCCATTGTGACATGACTCATGACATCCTTGGCTATGTTTTTTGCGGCGCCTTTCACATGTGGTTTAATAATTTCAAAACCCCTTCTCAAAAACAGCATAGCTTTTCTAAAGAGGCTGCGAAAAACACCACCTACACCGGCCCCATACATGACCGGTACTCCATGATATCCTGAAAGCCCATAGCCGGCTTGTGTTGTATAATAATGCCTGTATGCTTTGGGGTCTCCGTAGTCTTTAGCCACAACCATTTTAAAAAACAGTCACCCTCCGGGGGCGCAGATGAAGCTTAAGGATCACCTTCCCATAACGAAATGAGACGTGCCTGTCCTGATCCATCTTTATTTCAAATGTGATGGTAGCAATATGCTGTTTGTTCACAGGGACATAGTGCGGCTTATCATAAATTAACGTGATAAACTCATCCCTATCCCCCTTAGTTGGAACATAGCGCAGCAGTGGCACAAAATGGTCACCTACTAACTGGTGCTCTACAATATCTGTGCACAGGTAGAGGGTATTAAAACCGGCCGTGATATCCGCTGAAAAATGGGAACGCTGTGTATTAACATAAGCTTCTATTCCCATAAATGATTAGTGGTGCCACCGATTTATAGATGTTGCTAATGTCCTGATTCATGGATTCCACTAAACTCTGCATGGTTGCGTAATGTCTTTTCCTGACTATAAGGTGCTGTATATTTCCTGCTGCGGAAGCGACAACATACTTATGATCTTCCTTAATATTCTCCCAGGTGTTGGGGTATTGTATTTCCACAAGCCCTACTTCCCACTGTCCTTGTAAGTCCAAAGGCCTTGCTAGTTGTATGGTAAAATTAGAGCTGGTATTTTGGGAAAACACACCTGCTGAGGCATTGCTAGGCAGTGTGATATAAAAGCCACCATCATTCATTTTAAATTTTATCTTAATGCTGCTTCAAAAGAAAGAAATCAGATGTCTTGAATCTCTGATGCTTTAACCCAACTGTTAAATTTAACAGGCCATCCCTTCCATTTCACAAGGTAGAATCTGTTCCTGCCACATCCTTTTACCTTTAGAACCTTTTCGATTCGGTATATTCTGTCCTGTTGCGGTGTGACTTTTAGCAATTCTTCAGGATAAAAAGAACCTTGTATGGCTTCACCGTCATAATCCTGTATCTTGTATGTCGCTTTCTGGCCCCTGTTTAAAATGTCTGTTATTATAAATACCTCATCAGTCCATGTTTGCTCGTAACCTTTTTCAAATTTTCCTTTAGTTTTGGAAAGTCTTACATGATCTCCTTTCTTTAAGGGATTCTTGGTGTGCTTACGCTTGATGCTATCACCATAGACTCTTCCAGATCTGCAGAGAATTTGTGTGTGTCACATCTACAGGCCTCGTCTTTATTGTTCTGTGAAAACTATGATTATAGCTGTGCACAAAAGCCTGCAATACGTCTTGGTACCTAAAGGTGTTGTGTGTAGTAAAATAACGCCACATTTTGGATTTCAAAGTCCTGTTAAACCTTTCTACCACCGCTGCTTTAACATCGTTATTGGTTACAAAATGATGAACCCCTCTTTGTTTTAATAAATTCTTCAGGGACCTATTTAAAAATTCTTTACCCTTGTCTGTCTGTATTTTTTCAGGTATACGACCTAGACTAAATATTTTTTCAAAGGCTTTAGCAACTTCATGACCGGTTTTTTATTTTAAACTTGCAGCCCATGCATATTTTGACAGGATGTCTACCATTGTTAATATGTATTTGTAGCCATTGTTATAATGGGACAAGGCTGCCATATCAACTAAATCAGCCTGCCATTGTGCATCCACATCTGACACGATTGTCTTGTTTCTCTTAAAATGGACCCTAGCAGGTCTGTGTAAAGTATAAGCATCTTGTCCGGTAGCCCATCTAACTACATTGTTTCGGTTGACTGTTTTATCCTGCTTTTTAGCAGCTTGAAGTAGAGGATTTATGCCCCCAAAGCTCCCTGTTGCTTTGGGGTCATAGTAAATGCTCTTCAATAAGGTTTCCATCATGATTGTCGTGCTTTGACTATTCTTTTTATTTTGCCAACATCTTCAGAATGGATTTATTCTACAAACCCTATGTGTTTTAAAGTATAGCCTGTTCTTTCTACCAATCACATGTGCGGTCATACCCTAGAGCAGTGGTTCTCAACCTTTTTTGTACCGTGACCCCTTTTACCGTTGGTCAACTTGTGATGACCCCCAATGATAAAATCAAATGCGTCTCTCTTCCTTTACTGTTAACGCATTGTCGCTGTAATCATTTGTTGAATTATTAATATATTATAGGCCTTTGCAATATGTTTTTATTTATAAAACACTTATTTAAACCACAATAATTAATCACAAGTAACAATATTGATTTCAAAATTATGATGATTTTTGTAGTCAAATCACTCATATGAAATAACATTATTTTTTCTACCTTTGGTTGTCTGACCAATTTATTCTCTGATCATGCTGGTCCCGATCTGAGGCTTCTGCTTTCCTGTCTTCTCTTAGCTCTCTTTCTGTGGTCTATGGTCCATCTGCCATTTCTTATCTCTTCTTTCGTTTTCTTCACTTCTTTCCATCAGCCTATTTCCAGTCCCAGTAACCCTCCCCAGTATCAGCCCCTTTCCAGTCCTCACTCCCAGTACCTTCCAATGTCAACTTGCATTCCCATGACTGCCACTGGTGTCCATTCCCTTCCAGTCCCCCTCCTTCCCCACTGACCAGTCCCTTCTAGTACAAATACCATGGCAGCCCCTCTCAGATCCACTCCCTTCCAGTTCCATTCTCCCATCCCCTTGTATCAGCCCACTTGTAGCCTTAGCCCCCAGTTTTCTTCCAGGGCCAGCAGCTCTATCCTCCCCTCCCCACAATCAGGCCCATTCCCAGTCAAAGCCCCCCAATCAGCTCACTTCTAGTGCTAATCCCCCTCAACCCCAGTACCAGTGCTAGGCTCCCCTAATCAGCCCATACCAATCCTACCCCCCCATCAGCTCATTACCAGTCCTATCCTCCCCTAATCAGCTCCTGTCCAGTGCTGGTCCCCCCCTCAACCCCATTACCAGTGCCAGGCTCCCATAATCAGCCCATTTCCAGTCCTAACCTCACCGATCAGTTCATTTCCAATGCTAGACCCCCATCAGTCCATGACCAGTCCTACCCCCCCCCTTGATAAGTCCATTCCCAGTCCTAGCCTTCCCTAATCAACCCTTACCAGTCCTAGCCCCCCCCCCCTCTGCCCATTACCAGTGCTAGCTCCCTCATCAGCCCATTATAATCCTAACCTGCACTGTCTCTCGCCTCTGTCCAGCATTTATCCCGTCTGTCCAGTATGTCCCCCTGTCTCTCCCCTTTGTCCATTCCAGCCCCCGCCCTCCGGGGCAGCCCCATCCGTCCATCTGTCCATGTCAGCCCCCCTCCCTCCATCCCTCCATCCAAGTCAGCCCCCATCTTCCATCTGTCCCATGTCAGCCCTCCTCCCTCCATCCATCCATCCATATCAGCCCCCTTCCTCCCTCCCTCCCTCCATCCATGTCAGCCCCCATCCTTCCATCTGTCCATGTCCGCCCCCTCCATCCCTCCATGTCAGCCCCCATCCTTCCATCTGTCCATGTCAGCCCCTCTCTCCATCCATATGAGCCCCCTTCCTCCCTCCCTCCATCCATGTCAGCCCCCATCCTTCCATCTGTCCATGTCAGCCCTCCTCCCTCTATCCATCCATGGCAGCCCCCTCCCTCCATCCATATCAGCCCCCTTCCTCCCCGCCCTCCCTCCATCCATGTCAGCCCCCATCCTTCCATCTGTCCATGTCAGCCCTCCTCCCTCCCTCCATCCATCCATGTCAGCCCTCCTCCCTCCATCCATATCAGCCCCCTTTCTCCCTCCCTCCCTCCATCCATGTCAGCCCCCATCCGGCCATCTGTCCATGTCAGCCTCCTCCCTCCATCCATCCATCCATATCAGCCTCCTTCCTCCCTCCCTCCATCCATGTCAGCCCTCATACTTCCATATGTCCATGTCTCCCCCCCTACATGCCTCCATGTCAGCCGCCATCATTCCATCTGTCCATGTCAGCCCCCTCTCTCCATCCATATGAGCCCCCTTCCTCCCTCCCTCCATCCATGTCAGCCCCCATCCTTCCATCTGTCCATGTCAGCCCTCCTCCCTCCATCCATCCATGTCAGCCCCTCCCTCCATCCATATCAGCCCCCTTCTCCCTCCCTCCCTCCATCCATGTCAGCCCCCATCCTTCCATCTGTCCATGTCAGCCCTCCTCCCTCCATCCCATCCATGTCAGCCCCCCTCCCTCCATCCATATCAGCCCTTCCTCCCTCCCTCCCTCCATCCATGTCAGCCCCCATCCTTCCATCTGTCCATGTCAGCCCTCCTCCCTCCATCCATCCATCCATATCAGCCTCCTTCCTCCCCTCCCTCCATCCATGTCAGCCCCCATCCTTCCATCTGTCCATGTCAGCCCCCCTCCATCCCTCCATGTCAGCCCCCATCCTTCCATCTGTCCATGTCAGCCCCCTCCCTCCATCCATATCAGCCCCCTTCCTCCCTCCCTCCATCCATGTCAGCCCCCATCTTCCATCTGTCCATGTCAGCCCTCCTCCCTCCATCCCTCCATGTCAGCGCCCGTCGTTCCATGTCCATGTCAGCCCCCTCTGCCGATGTCAGCCCTTGCACCCTGCCCCCTCATTCCCCATGTCTGCCTCTCTTTTAATGCAGCCGCGGCTCCCTGCCTCTTAGGGAACCGCGGCTGTACCTGTAAAATCGTTGCGGAGCCCTTCCTGTCTCGACGGGCTCCGTGCAGCATTGTCCCGCCTCCAAAGGAAGTTGTTTGCCACTTCCTTTGGAGGCGGGACAATGCTGCGTCGAGACAGGAAGGGCTCCGCAACGATTTTACAGGTACAGCCGCGGTTCCCTATGAGGCAGGGAGCCGCGGCTGCAGAAGAAGGCAGTGAGTTTAAAGGAGTTTGCCGCTGCCGAGAAGCGGACTCGGCAGCGGCAGCAACTTGTGCGCGTTTTTTTAAAACTTGGTGGAGGCTAAGCGACCCCCGCCAAATCCTGTGGCGACCCCCGTGGGGGTCGCGACCCACAGGTTGAGAACCGCTGCCCTAGAGGCATGTTCAGACTTGTCTCTCCTTGAACCCCTGATAATTCATGTTCAGGCTCTGCAGGACTCTCCTGTAGTTCAAATGGATTTTCAATCGGTGGATACCCCTCTGCTGCAGCATCACGATCTTTATGAAAGTAATTAATGTTGTGTGCCCTGCTGGAAATTCTGCTTGGTGTTCCAAAAAGAGACATTTTTTTCTTTTTGAATCTCTGTGCTAAAATGTTCACCTACACAGGACACACAGCCTTACACCAGGAGCATGCTCAGAACACCTGGAGCATGCTCAGAACAGGCCTCTTGTTTCAACCAATCATGTGTTACCACACCCTAGAGAGGCATGTTCAGACTTGTCTCTCTGTATTGGTTTTTTCAAAGCCACTAAAAAATAGTTGTCATAGTGGGATTTGAACACAGCTCTCTCTCTCCAAAAAAATAGCTGCATTAGTAGTAGTAGGATTTGAACTCAGCTCTCTTTCTCTCTCTCTCTCTCTCTCTCTCTCTCTCTTTGTATTTCAGTCTGAACTACACTGTGTTTGCCAGAATACTTCTTTCTAACCATGTGGTCTTAAAAGCAAAATTCTATCACATGGACAGCACTGGTTTCTCTAACAAAAGATGTGCTAATTGCATTTGTAAAGAAAAGCTTCTACCCTGTCTGTGCCTCTGTGAAAAGCCTGTATACTTACCCCTGTGCTAAGAATCCGTTTTTGTGAGAAAAAAGAACTGGGGCAGTGGGAGAGAGAGAAAGCATTTTTTTGTTTTATTTTCTAGGGTTCCTGCTTTTTGCAGATGTAAACATTAACCAGAAGCAAAACACATTTCCGGAGTCAGTCACTCTGCTTCCGCTGATATCATCAGAAAAGCGACACAGCCCTTTTCTGATGACACCCTGTTTCCGGTGATGTCAGCAAAAAGCAACAGTCCATTTCTGATGACACCCTGTTTCCGGTGACGTCGGTGATGTAGGCAGGGGCGTGGTTGAGGGTGGGAGGCTGTGGGTGTGGCACAAACCCGGAAGTGGGTGCTGATTGGCTAATGCCAACATTGTGGGGCGGGGCATGGGTGTGGCACAAACCAGGAAGTGGGCACTAATTGGATGATGTCATCATTGGGGGTGGGGGCGGGGGCATGTCAAGGTGCGTGCTGTGGCCACACCTGGAGGCGGGAGTGGGCGGGCTAGATCACCATTCACTTCTATGGGAGGGGGGCATGGCCTAAGGCGGGACATACACCGGAAGTGAACACTGATTGGTTCCTGTCATCCTTATCTCACCTGTCAATCAGCTTATCTCACCTGTCAATCAGTTTGACGAGTAGTGTACCCATTATACTACTGACACATTCCAGGCACCACTAGAAAAATAATTATTTATTTAGACAGATTTGTATACCAGCTTATCCTTCAATCAAAGTGGTCACACCACAATTGGTAGATACATTTAACACAAGGGGATATGAGACAGATACGCTAATACTTACAGGGAACATGGGCTATGGAAGGTTAAGTGGCTTGCCCAAGACCACAAGGAGCACCTGTGGGACTAGAAACCCCAGTCCTTCTGGCCCAAGGTTGCTGTTCTCTAGTGGGATTTGAACCCTTGGCCTTCTGGCCTGAGGTACCTTGCCCCAGGTACCTTGCCCCAATTAAACCTCATTGAGCTGTAGCTATTTTTTGTGAAAAACAATATGCTAGTTTCCTCAAAATTCTACATCAATAAGTTGCTTTGCATTAATTTTCTTCCCACCATCTCATTAATGTTGAATTTATATAAACTTTTCTGCAAAATGGACTTCACTTTATAGCGAGGATGAAATCAAAATAAACACAACTATTTTTTTATACTTCAACAAATAAAGAAGGGTGACCTGCACAAAGCAGCAGGCACAACCCTAAACAAAGGCATATAGGGGGAGGGGGACTTGCACAGAGCACAGATCAATGATGATAGCATTTTAGGGCATTTTGCTCTTTTTTCATGTGAAACCACTTTTGCATATCAGCTTTATTGTTAGCTAAATTCGGCATTAATGAAAATACTTGCAAAAATATTTCAGAAAAAAGTTCAAATCTTATGATTATAGGTTTCTATGTAATTATAGTTTCATAAAAAATTGATATTAAACATTTTAGACTTTCTAACACACGACCTTTAAACATTTCATTGATAATCTGTTAGCTATTGTAAGGCCGCGGGGCAGGGTCCCCGGCAGCGGGTTGTAAACGGGCGCGGCCCGGTGCGGGGTCTCTGCGTGCGGCTGGCAGTGTCGACGGAGCAACGGGGGAGCATTTTTCAAACCCATTGGCTCTCCAGTGAGCGACAGCCTGGAGAGCCAATGGGTGGAAAGGAGGCCGGGGAAGCATGCAAGGTGCCTGTGGCCCCCGGTATTTTGGCGGTCGGGCGGCAGGCAGAGAAGAGGTGTCGTGCCTCTTGCTTCTGGCTTGGCTTCGCCTCTGGCTTGGGCTGGTCTCGACTGGTGGGATCGCGGTGGTGTTGGCGTCGGCTGACGGAGGCTTCATGGCAGGAGGTCCGGGCTGGTTTTGTCCGTCGCGTGGGCAGTGCCTTATGAGGATCTGCGATGGCTGCGAGGGCAGGCCTGCTCTTCAGCAGGCATCTCTGAAGGGCAAGTACCTGCTGGTTGGGGGGGCATATTTGCCAGAGAGTGTTGGAAAGGGGCTTAATTTGTACCGGGGAATGCCTGTTCGTCGTGGCCGACAGGGTAGGGGGAGGAGTACTGGCAGGGGAGTGAGAAGTGCGGGCAATAGGGAGGTGCCATCACCACCGGGGCCGGGAGCGGCCAACAGTGAACCGGGGGGGTCTGGTGGAGGCAGGGGGGTCAGGCTGGCCACAGGGCTTGAGGTGTGGGCGCAGCATGCACAGGGAGGTCTGGAAGAGGCAGAGGGAGGTCTCGAGCCTTTACTGGGGCAGGTAGAGGGAGACCCTCATGGAAGGGAGCTGGGGAGCAGGGAGTGGGTGTGACAGGGCCCCAGCCAAGGGAGTTGGGGTTTCCAGGGCATGAGGTGGAGCCCAGAGTTGCATCAGGCTGCACTGAGGCAAGGATTAGCCGAGGGACAGGCATGAATGGGGAAGATGGGGGGGGTGGGAGGCTCAGTGGGAGGTGTGGATGGGCAAGGTATGTGCGGGGTGGGGTTTTATGAGTGGGGTGGGGACGGGGAGGGGGCAAGTGGGTGGTGCCATGGCAGGGAACACAGGGTGGGGGGTCAGGGATTTCCCATCCCTGTGGGGCCGTCGGGTGGGCTGGGACCTTTAGGGACACCTGGGGCCCCTGCGGCCTGGGAGCAATGGGTTGGCGAAGGGCAAGGTTCATCCCGGGGGGAATGGTTGGGTGCTTGGCAACCTGTATGGCATACCCCTGTTCCCTCCCAGGTGTTTTCTTTTCTGCCTTCACAGGAGTCATTAACGCCTCAACCCGCAGGACTCGGAATGAGCGGACAGTGGGGGTCATGGAGCATGGACGTAGGGGCATCCGCAAGGCACCTTGGGAGGCCTGTGGCTAATAATGAGGAGGAAGGTGGGATCCAGCAGCAAGGTGCAGAGATCCTGGAGACAACGACTGGTCCACGGGTAGTGCAGGCCATGGACCTGGCGGCAGCAGGTGAGATATTGGTGCAGCAGGCTGCTGGGGCGGAATAGGTTATGCACAGGAAGGGGTGGGGTCCAAGGCGAAGAGGAAGAAGAAGCATTCTTGCAGGCGGCATCACAGGTCAGGGTCATCCTCTTCTTCCTCGTGCGACTCCTCGTCCTCCTCATCTGGGGCTGAGAGCTTGGGGGAGGGGCGGTCAGGGTGCAGCCCACAGGGGGAAAGGGCATGCCTATGTTGGTGTCCTTCTCTGAGCTATGGGAGGGGGTACCAAGGAATCTGCAGAGGAAAATAAGGAAGGGGAGGTACATAGACATTTTACGACTACTGGAGGGCAGGAAGCATTCAGGGGAGAGAAGGAAGAAGCGAAAGGAGGACGAGAAGGCGGGTCGGGTTAGGAAGGTTTCGCGGACAGTGGTGAATTGGACAAGAGCCTTCTTGCGGTTGGCGAGTATGTGGGGTTAGCGTTATCCTGAAGATTACGGCATGTTGTTGGCGTATGCGGACTCCATATTGGAGGTGGCTGAAATGCATGAGGGGTGGGCCTGGTTGAACTATGATGAAAAGTTTAGGGACAAAATGGAGGAGAGCAAGGTGCGCAGGACATTAATCTGTGGCTGACACAGATGTTGGCTAGGGCCGGTTCAGGTGGGGGCGGGGGCGGGGGTGCAAGGGGCGGGTTGACGAATGCGGCTGGGACTGGTCGTTCCTTTCGTGCAGTTGGGGCTGCAGCAGAGAGTGGGGGGAGGGAGTGCGGGGGATGTCTGTTGGCGTTTCAATAAGTCCTCGTGTCCGTTCCCTGAATGTAAGTTCTGACACGCCTGTCCGTTCCCTGACTGTAAGTTCTGACATGCCTGTTTGGTTTGGGGGGACACTCTGCAATTAAATGTATTAAAAAGGGGATTGCAGGGGGCCCCTCGCCAGCGCCCAAGTAATGATGACGTGTCAGGATTGGCGCCAACACCCATACGTTGGGATGCAATGAAGGTCTGGTTGCGACGTTATCCAAGGAGGAAAGACAGGGAGGCTCTGAACTTAGGGTTTCGGTTTGGTTTTGTTATACCAGTGCAGGGGACGGTAGTAGGGAAGAGTGTGCGCAATTCCACATCGGTACGGCATTTTTCTACGGTGGTAAGGGATATGTTAGTGGTGGAATTGAATTTGGGGAGGATTGCGGGCCCTTTCACAGAGCAGCCACACACAAATTTAGTGGTTTCTCCTTTGGGGGTGGTGCCTAAGAAGGAGCTGGGGAAGTTTCATTTGATCCATAATTTGTCTTTTCCGTTGGGATTCTCGGTGAATGATCACATTACGAGGGACTTGTGCACTGTGCGATATGCTTCTTTTGATGAGGCTTTGAATTTGGTTAGGAAATGTGGTCCAGGTGCTTGGATGGTGAAGGTGGACATTGAGTCCGCATTTCGTTTGCTGCCTGTGCATCCGTCAGCGTTTCATTTGTTGGGTTTTTACTTTGAGGGGGAGTTTTATGTGGACAAATGCATGCCTATGGAGTGCTCTGTTTCTTGCGCCTATTTTGAGAAGTTGAGTTCTTTTTTGCATCGGGTGCCGGTGCAGAAGGTGGGTTGTGCGCATGTGGTCCATTATTTGGATGATTTCTTCTTTGTAGGCATGGCATAGTCTGAGGAATGTCAGCGGTTGTTGCGCGGTTTTGTGGACATGTCCGTAGCATGGGGGATTCCGTTGGCTGTGGGCAAGACCGAAGGTCCAGCAACAAGAATCACCTTTCTCGGGGTGGAGCTGGATTCAGTGGAAATGGTTGCGTGTCTCCCGGTGGAAAAGGTGGTGAAGTTGTGAGTACTGGTGGCTAGCGGGTTATCTGCGGTGAAGTTGTCTTTGCGGGAGCTACAAGTTTTACTGGGCTCCCTGAATTTTGCATGCATAGTCATCCCAATGGGCCGGATGTTTTTGCGACAGTTAGCGGCGGCTACGGCAGGGGTGCGGAAGCCACATTATCGCATTAGGATGTCCAAGATTATGAAGGCGGATTTGAGAGTTTGGGATGAGTTTCTGGAAGGCTTTAATGGGACTTCAGTCATGCTGGAGCTGGAGACTTCTAACATGGATTTACAACTGTACATGGATGCAACCGGGGGTGCGGGGCTGGGCATTTATTTTGGGGGAGTGTGGTGCACTGATAGTTGGCCGCAGTCATGGTGGGCATTGGGTTTGACTGGTAATATTGCTTTTTTGGAACTGTTTCCTATTTTGGTAGTGCTTCATTTGTGGCCAGACAAGCTCTGAAACTGCAGAGTAGTGTGGTGGTGTGATAATGAGGCGGTGGTTAGTGTGGTGAATCATTACACTCCGAGTTGTTTGCAGGTAGCTGCTTTGATGAGGGAGGTAGTGTTAGCCTGCTTGCAGTTGAATGTGTGGATCAGGGCCAGGCATATACCGGGTTGTACTAATGGAATTGCGGATGCACTTTCTCATTTCCAGTGGGAGCTGTTCCGGACCCTGGCACCAGAGGCGGACGCCGTGGGATTGGTGATACCCGAGCACTTATGGCAGGTTGGCCTGGAGAGATGGTGAATCTGCTGCATAGTGCGGTGTCTTCTGGGACGTGGATGGCTTATATGAGGGGCTGTGACAAAGTTGTCGAATTTCTGGAGTCACGAGGGTGGCGGCCAGGCCTCACCGCTGACGGACTATTGGGACAGTACGTAGTTTATGCGAAGGGAAACGGGGTGTCTCGTGCTTCAGTGCATAGCCATTTGGCAGGTTTCACCTTTTTTGCGAGAGCAGCGGGATGGGGTTACTCCGCGCCGGGACTTTTGGCCCACAGGCTACTGCAAGGATGGGAGCGAGCTTATCCACCACCTGGTGATCGCAGGCGACCAATTACACACGGCTTGCTTGTTAGACTTTGTGCGGCGTTACCCAAGGTTGTGGTGTCCCATTTTGAAGCCACACTTTTTAGGGCAGTTTTTTGCCTGGCATTTTTTGGGGCGTTTCGGATGGGGGAGTTAGCGACTAACTCTGGTCGTTCAGAAGGTAGCGGTGGCTTGGAGTGTGGTCACGTGCTGGTTGGGGAGGGGCAGCTTAGGGTGAGGTTGGCCAGATCAAAAATGGACCAGCGGGGGAGAGGTATGTGGGTGGTACTGAGGGAGGTTGTTAACCTACCTACATGCCCGGTAGCAGTTTTGAGAGAGTACTCGTGTGTATGCCTGGCAGTGAGTGGTTTGTTTTTTGTGCACGAGGATACTCGCGGGCTGACGTGTTTCCAGGTAGCTACAGTGCTATGGATGGTCTTGCAGAATGTGGGCGAGGATCCTTGCTGGTTTTCTCCGCATTCCTTTTGCATTGGAGCGGCAACCAGTGCAGCGGCGACCGGACTGCCAGATGTGGAGATACAGCGGATTGGCAGATGGCATTCACAGACTTTTCTGGGTTATGTGCGACTGTGAAAGGAGTGGGGGGTGTCGGTTCTCTTGTAGCTAACTGCTTATTTCTCTTTCAGATGTGTGGCGTTGTCCTTTCAGCTGTTGGATGATCGGCCACTCATTTGTGCACTGGCAGGACAGCAGGCAGCAATGCGGCCGTTGGGGCTTAATTTGGGGCTTGACCCAGGGGTGGTGTCCGTATTATGACTGGGTGAACGAGGGCTTCGGTGGCCTCAGTTATTGCCTTTGCTGCGGCATCACAGGCGGGTGAGGAACGAGCCTGCGGAGATACTTTTGCACATGGGTGGTAATGACCTGGTCTCCTGGACATGTAAGCAGTTGATCAGAGCGGTGACGACAGACTTGGTGGAGGTTCTTCGGATGTTTCAAGAAGTTGTCCTGTTATGGTCCGATATAATTCCAAGGCCTGCCTGCCGATATCAGCGGCATTGGTCTCGCGGTCTGACGAAGATTAATCGTCAGATTGGTCGTTGGGTCTGCGCACATGGGGGCTATCAGGTTATGCACTCTTGGGTGGAAGTAGATTGCGGGCAGGATGGGATGCATTTATCCCCAGTGGGAGTTGACTTACTGCTCAACGATTGGCAGAAGGCTATGGAATGCATTATGCAGCGGGAAGCTCGCTGGTCGCAGCTTGGTTTAAGGGCGGCGGCACAGGGATGTTAAAATCTCCTGTGCCTGGTGGCGGGATCCCGGAGGTTTCTGGGGTCTGGAGTCTTAAACGATAATTGGGGAGGGGGTCAGTTGCCCCCAACCCAGATAACCCCTGGCCAGTTTTTGCTAATAATATGGCGAGGCCGGAGAAAAGGGGAGACAGAGGATTGCCGCTGGCACAGCTGCGGCGGAAGTGGAACGGGGTCACCTTGCTAGTAGCATGGCTGGTGAAGGCCCGTTTCACTGGTTGGGTTATTACAAAGGTTTTGTTAAACTGAAATGTTCTGGAATGTGGTGTAAGTTAATAAAGCTGCGACCAGTTAATTCCCAATTCGTGTCTGTTGTATTTTGTGGCGAAGGAAAAGGGATGGGCGGATTAAGGGGTGATGGGGAGGCTTGGGGGAGGGGGGTGGAGGAGTGGGGGAACAGGGGGAGCACCGGGTCCGAGCTGCCTCTGTTATTGTAAGGCCGCGGGGCAAGGTCCCCTGTGGCCGGTTGTAAACAGGCGCTCGGCCCGGTGCGGGGTCCCTGCGCACGGCCGGCGGCATCGACAGAGCAACAGGGGAGCATTTTTCAAACCCATTGGCTGTCCAGTGAGTGACAGCCTGGAGAGCCAATGGGTGGAAAGGAGGCCGAGGCAGCGTTCAAGGTGCGTGCGGTCCCCGGTCTTTAGGCGGTCAGGCGGCAGGCAGAGAAGAGGTGTCATGCCTCTTGCTGCCCTCCCTCCCACCCTGTATTGAGGGGGGGGTTGTGGGGAGTTGCAGCTGGTGGGGGGGGCGGGATCCCAGAGGTTTCCGGGGTCCGGAGCCTTAATCGATAATTGGGGCGGGGGTCGGTTGCCCCCAACCTGGATAACCCCTGGCCAGCTTTTACTAATAATATGGCGAGGCCGGGGAAAAGAGGGGGACAGAGGATTGCCGTGGCTCAGCCGCGGCGGAAGTGGAACGGGGTCACTTGCTAGTAGCACGGCTGGTGAAGGCCCGTTTCGCCAGTTGGGTTATTACAAAGGTTTTGTTAAACTGAAATGCTCTGGAATGTGGTGTAAGTTAATAAAGCTGCGACCAGTTAATTCCCAATTCGTGTCTGTTGTATTATGTGGCGAAGGAAAGGGGATGGGCGGATTAAGGGGTGATAGGGAGGCTTGGCGGAGGGGGGGTGGAGGAGTGGGGGAACAGGGGGAGCATCGGGTCCGAGCTGCCTAATAAAATCAGTGCCATCACATCTGAGAAAGGTTCAAGAAACTGTAAACAAAAAATTTCACTATGGACTTCCAGTGACGTCACCAGTCGACATGGCCACGCGTGGATAGAGCGCTGCCACAAACCCCCCTAAATGATAAAGAAAGCCTCCTTAGGGTGATGAAAACAGCACCCCTGAAGTCTACAGTGGCCGTAGGAGTCCCGGAGTCTGTGGGGAGCGAGCGGAGACAGCAGCCGCCGCAGCGTGAGAGTGACAGGAGCACAAGGCTGGAGAAGGCCTGGCTGGGCGTCCCGTGCTGCAGGGACTGAAGTTGAGTGGCGTGCCGGGGCTGCGGGTGGTTAGCTGCTGCTTCCGGAGAAGAACCGTGCCGTCCTGAGCAGCAGTGGAGCTCAGTGTGTGGAGGCTAAGAAACTGCGGTGACGGCTCCGGATCGGAGTGAGCCAGGGGAACCGAGCACGTGCTGTGGAGGAGAGGCAGCCCGGGACTCCCAGGCAAGGAAGGTACAGGGGCCGAGGGTTTGGAAGGCCTAGCAGCACCCAGGGTCAGTGACTGGAAAATTGAACTTGCATCCAGTGGCTGGGGTGAGGAAGGGCCAGAGCTGAGCCCGTTGGAAGTGTAGTCCCAGCTAGGTGGAGGAGAGAGCAGTAGTGTGAGGAGGGTCCCCCCCCTCCCCCCTTTTTTTTCTTTTTTTCTTTTTTTTTTTCTTTTTGTGCTTCTTCCTTCTTCCCTCCACCACTACCACCATCACCACCGCTACTACTATTCCCGCGGGCACTACTATTCACCGCTTCAGGAGCTCCACTACCTTCACCACTGAGATAGATGGCAATGCGTAAGTCTGCGGTGGACCTGAAAGCTTTTTCTTCCAGGGGAACAAAGAGCCACGGGGTCAAGGGGATAGCGGCTAACGAGGAGCAGAGAGCTAATTTGGAGGCAGGTGGAGGAGGAGGTATGTCTCCGGATATTCAAGTCCTAAGGGAGGATTTAAAAGAGTGGTTTGATTCCACGAAGCAGGAATTAGGGGCGTTGAAACAAGAAGTTCATGGATGGCTCCAGGAGATGAAAGCTGATATGGCGTCCATGGGGACCCGATTGGAGGAGATGGAAAGCAGATTGGAAGAGCAGGAGGGTAAATGGACCCCCTATGAGAAGCAAGTGGCGTCCGTGAGTGAGGCACAAGAGGAGCTCTGGCAAAAAGTTGAGGATCTTGAGAACCGGTCACGACGATCGAATATTAGGATAAGAGGGAGGAGTGGTCTAGTGGTTAGGACAAGGTACTTCAGGCCGGAGGGCTGGGGGTTCAAGTCCCACCTGGGGACAGCAATCTCAGGCCGGAGGGACTGGGATTTCTAGTCCTATAGGCACTCCTTGTGGTCTTGGGCAAGCCACTTAACCCTCCATTGCCCATGTTCCCTGTAAGTATTAACGTATGTGTGTCATATCCCCTCGTGTTAAATTTATCCCCCAATTGACCGCTTTGACCCGGTGAAAAGCGGAATATAAATACAGCTAAATAAATAAATAAATAAGAGGCTTGCCCGAAAAAGAGGGAGGAGTGAACTATGTATCCTTGGCGGAGGACTTCTCTGGGGCTGTACTTAAGGCCGCAGAGATGAATGAGGAGGGGCTGTGCCTGACAGTGGATAGGGCACACAGGGCCCTGGGGCCAAGGAGGGAGAACAAGGTGCGAGATGTGGTGGTATGTCTGCACGAGTACAGAATCAAAGAGCTGGTGATGCGGGCCTCTAGGAAGCTGGGCAAGATCGAATGGCAAGGAGTGGATGTGGAGGTCTTTGCAGATCTTTCGAGTCTCACTATTCAGAAACTTAGAGCTTAGCAAGGGGTTACCCGAAGATTGCGTGTGGAGAATGTGAGATACAGATGGCTTTTCCCGGTGGGGCTGCAATTTACAATTAATACGAAGACAACGACAGCTCATTCGGTGGAGACAGCTATACTGGGTATGAAACAAGCTGGTTGGACTGAGCTGCTAGTGATGGTCAGGGACACTTTGGGACACAGGGAGGTGTCGGTTGAAGAGAGGGGGTCCCAGCGCCAGTGGAGCAGAGTACCTGGATGAGAAAAGTGTCTGAGAAGCCAGAGAGTGGTGAAATGAGCCCTGGACACATGGGGGTGGTATAAAATGCTGTACGTACCATGGGGGGATTGGATGGAGGTGGGGGATGCTTAAGGATGTCAAGGGGGAGAATAATAAGGGGGGACTGAAACCAAGAAGTATGATGTCTTTTTATGAGTTGGAGGGTTTAGAGTGTTATTATGCTGTTATAACCTGTTAAGTTTGTTTAAGTTGATACAAAGATGTTATATGCTAAAATGGGGTTACAATAGGGGTGGGGAGAGGAGGGGGGCAGTGGAGTAGCTGGAGCCGAGGTAGATTGGTTAAGGATTCCAGGGGAGGAAGGGGGGAGGCTGGGGTCACCTGAAGGGGTCCTACTGGGCCTGGTAGCAGATGGGGAAGGAGGGGGGAAGGGAGGGGGCTCTGGGGTAGGGGGTGAGGGGGAGGGGGAGGGGGAGGGGGAGGGGGAGGGGGATGGGGAGGGGGTTGGGCAGGGGGATGGGAAGGGAGGGGAAGGGGTTTAAAGTATTCAGGGTGTGGAAGGGGAGGGGGGTCAGGGGAAGGGACCATGCCTGAGATAAATATTATGTCTATGAATGTTCGAGGCCTCAATTCTTATGTGAAAAGACAATATTTAATGAAAGAATGTATGTGTCTGCAAGGGGATATTGTGTTCCTTCAAGAGACCCACTTATTGACTAAGAATGAGAGTCGAGTGAGCCACCCTCAGTATCCCCAAAAAGTATTTGCATCCAACAAGGTAGAAAGGAAAAAAGGGGGGGGGGGGCTTTTACTATCGGCGCGAGTAACGGGGCAAGTGGGGGAGGTAATACGGGATAGAATGGGGCAGTATGTTATTGTAAAGCTGAAGTGGGATCAGAGAATATATACCCTGGTGTGTGTTTATGCCCCGAATCATGGGCAGGCTCAGTTTTTTAAGGATCTCCATAGTAAATTAATGGGTGTGGGAGAGGGGAGCGTTATCATGGCAGGAGATTTCAATGTAACCCTGGATCCTTCCAAGGATACATCTAGGGGAGAGACGTCCATAGCTAAGCATCATAGGAAGTGTTTGAAGAGCCTGGCCAGGGGGATGGGCCTTGTGGACATATGGAGGGAATTGAATCGAGGTCAGAGGGACTATCCTTTCTATTCTGCGGTGCACGAGGTGTACTCCCGGATAGATATGATATTTTTGGAGAGGACCTTGATCTTGGACGTGTGTGCATGTGAAATTAAGGAGCGAACGTGGTCTGATCATGCTCCAGTAGTTTGTAGACTTCAGTTGGGGGGAGGCCAAATTCGTAAAGGGTGGTGGAAATTGAATGAAATGCTTTTGGAGGATAAGGAAGTGGTTCAGCAGATAACAGAGGATATCGAAGATTATATTAGGTTCAATGACAATGGGGAATGTGCCGCAGGAATGGTATGGGACTGTTTAAAGGCGGTGATAAGGGGTAAATTTATAGCGATGGGGGCTCGACGGAAACGACTGAGATTGCAGAGGCAAGAGTCCCTGACACGTAGGATTGGGGAGGGGGAGCAGCGATTGAAACAGGCCTCGGGAGATGATCAGCTAAGACAGGAATTAGGGAAGCTAAAGGGGGACCTAAGTGAGTTGTATATGCAGGAAATTAGGTGTAGACTTAACATACTGAATCAGCGGAGATTTGAGTTTAGCAATAAAGCGGGCAGGATGCTAGCTAGGAAAGTCCAAAAGCTGAAAATGAGGAACACAATAGTTAGCATTAGAGATGCTACCGGGCCCCTGTATGGGCGGGAAAAGCTATTGAGGAGCGCTTCATTCAGTTCTATCAACAACTCTATACACCAGAGAAGCCTGTGGTGGGGGAGGAGATACAGGCCTATCTGGATAAAGTACAGCTTCCGAAAATAACTGAGGAATAAAGGGAGGAGTTGTCGGAGCCCCTTAGTGAACAGGAAATGTTGGCAGTAATTAGAGGTTTGAAGAAACACAAAGCACCGGACCTGGACGGGTTTACGAATCAATTCTATAAGACATTTGCGGGAGTGCTAGTGGGGCCGCTGGTGAGAATGTACAACTCCCTTAGCGATGGGGAAGTGATGCCGCCCTCCATGCGTCTAGCGGGTATTAGTATCCTGCATAAAGAAGGGAAAGACCCCGTGGAGTGCGGCTCCTACAGACCCATTTCACTGTTGGGGGGGGGACTTTAAAATATTTATGAGGGCCCTGGCAAATAGGTTGGGACCGCTGTTGGGGAAATTAGTGCATTCGAATCAGTCAGGGTTTGTCCCAGGTAGGTATACTTCGGATAATATCAGAAGGGCTTTAAACATCATGTGGGGAAGTGACGTGCAGGGGGAAAAGATGGATTTGCTGGCTGTGGATGCTGAAAAGGCTTTCGATAGGGTGAACTGGGGGGTTTTATTCAATGCGCTGGAAAAAATTGGCATCCAGGGGAAATTTTTGAGTTGGGTTAAGAGTGTGTATCAAAAGCCAATGGCGTGTTTAAAAATAAATGGCAATATAACACGGGCGTTTGAACTGTTTCGTGGCACCAGGCAGGGTTGCCCATTGTCACCTCTGTTATTTATATTGTCATTGGAGCCAATGGCACAGAGGATTCTGGATCGAGAGGATATAACTGGGGTTTGGGGGAGTCGGAGTCAGCATAAGATTTCGCTGTTTGTGGATGACATGTTATTTTTCTTATCAGATTTGCGGAAGTCCCTAGGGGCGATTCAAGAGGAACTCAGTGACTATGGAGAAGTGTCGGGATTTAGGATGAATGACACTAAGTCAGAAGTATTGAATGTAACTATAAGTAAGGAGGAAGAGCGGCAATTGTGGCATGATTTCCCATTTCAATGGGCAGAGCATAGTATCCATTATCTGGGGGTACAAGTCACAGCTACTAGGGAGGGGCTATTTCGAGTGAATTATATGCAGACCATGAATACAATGTTTAGGGAATTGGAGGAGTGGGGTAGGTATGAAATATCATGGCTGGGCAGATGGGACCTGGTTAAGATGATGGTGGTACCAAAGTTATTATATCTGTTTATGAACCTGCCGGTGGAGATTCCCAAAGCATTTTTGAAAAAACTGCAAGATAGGGTGATGAATTTCATATGGAGCGGTAAGAGGCCTCGGGTCGGGAGGAAGGTTTTATGCGCGGGGAAGCAGAATGGGGGAATGGGAGTACCTCTGCTGTCACGGTATTTTGAGGCAGCGAGAGTGAGGGAAGTGTTCAAATGGGATGTGAGGGGCGTGATAGATTGGGTGGGGATGGAGCGAGGGGGGAGGGGGAGAGAGATTGGAGGGGGCAGATGTGGGTATGGGGGGGGGGGAGTCGTGAGTGGAAAGGGGGGGAATCCCTATGTACAGCTTACCCTGCGGTACTGGTGGAAGTTGCAGAAGAAGAGGTATGGTGCGGCCGGGGGATCAAGGTTCCTACCGTTGGTGGGGAACTTAGAGTTCCAGCCAGAGTTGGTTGATCCTGGCTTTAAAAGGTGGAATGGGTTGGGGCTGCGGGAAATGGGGCAATTTAAGGTTGATGGGGAGTGGGTGAAGTTTGTAGACCTGCAGGAGGAATTCGGGTTGCCAGGCTCTGACCAGTATCGATACACCCAAGCATTGCATTATTGTAAGGAGGTAACACAACGGGGGAATGGACCCCAAGGGGCTGGGATAGATGAGCTCTTCAAGAAGAGGGGGACTAAAGGTCTCATATCTCAAATATACAGGGCCATGGAGGGGGGAAATGGGGTCAAGTGGAGCCATTGCAAAGCTTGGGAGGATGACCTCCACGCGGTTTGGGACGAGGA
This sequence comes from Ichthyophis bannanicus, assembly GCA_033557465.1. Taxonomy (NCBI): domain Eukaryota; kingdom Metazoa; phylum Chordata; class Amphibia; order Gymnophiona; family Ichthyophiidae; genus Ichthyophis; species Ichthyophis bannanicus. The sequence goes on from CM066033.1 coordinate 764,049,631, forward strand.
TCAGTGGGGACAAGTTTGCAAGGGGTTGTTTAAGGGGGCAGTATCCAGCAATATTTTAGAACATAATTATAAAATGCTGTACCGGTGGTACCTGACCCCTCAGAGGTTTCAGAAATGGCAAGGAGGAGGGGCGTAGTGCTGGAGGGGCTGTGGGGGGGGGGGGACCTACCTTCATATCTGGTGGGATTGTCCAGGGTTGGGACCCTTGTGGCATGGGATCAGACAATGGATACAAAGCGTATGTGGTGAGGAGATCTTGTGGGGACCGGCTTTGGCACTGCTAAATGCTGCGCTGGGGGGTCTGAAACATGGGAGTACAGGTTGCGTTCGAGTGGTGTGTACAGCAACCAGGCAATTGATTGCGTGTAGGTGGCGCTCTGTAAATATTCCCACAGTGGAGGAGGTTCAGGGTAGGTTGGAAAGCTCTGTACTCAATATCGCCTTGCAGCGCAGCATCAAAATAATATGAGGAATTACCAGGTGACTTGGGGCTCTTACCTTAATTGGAAAGAGACCGGAGGGTAAAGGAGACGGGAGGAGAAGAAGGAGATGGGGATGAATAAGGGTTGAGGCACATGGACCTATGCATAATATAGGTCTGATGTCATACAGGTATTGTCTTTGTGTCTATGGACCTTTGGGAATTGGAGTGAGGCAAGCTATAGTGGCTGTAGGGGAGGGGAGTGTGGGAGGGATGGTCTGGAGGAAGAAACATTGTAATGGAAGCTTACACCCAGTGGAGGAGTGTTATATGTAGCTGGTGGGTGGGGGGAGGGTAGTTAGGGGAAATGTTGGAGGAATGCACTGTTGGGGTGACATATATTTGTTGTATATATGAGTGCAAATTCCTTAATAAAATGTTTGAAATGGAAAAAAAATCACTATAGACATACATTTCTACTTGTTTAAACTAATAAATTAATAGTCTCAAATACCCAAGTGCAACAGAACTTTTGGTAATAACCTTTAGAATTCAGCTATCATTGCTAGCATTAAAAAATATATTTTTAGAGCCACGCAAGCTTAATTATCTCTCCCCTGAGTTCCTCCTCCATTTCCAGGGATCAGGCCCCAGAAGCATTTGCTGTCTTTTTAATAAGGCAGATCAAAAACTCTGAGCTTCTGAGGAAGGAGCTAGTCTGTCCTGCACATGCAAACAGTAAGTCACTCCAGAAATTCATAATTTATTATTAGGTTGCTAGTTAAACTCTACAGTTGACATTTTTTAAACGCTGGCCATGGTGCTGAAATAAAATACTTATAGTCAGTGCTGCTATTCGATAATGATCAGCGTTGAATGTACATGTAGAGCAGTCAGTGCTGTTCGCTATCTGGATAGTACAATATTCAGTCTGCTAGTGAGATAACTTTAGGACAGCCCCTTTGCTGACCTAACGTTATCTGGGTAGCTACCTGGATAGCAGACTGAATATCTGCTATCTAGATAATTTCCAGGAACACCCACACTCTGTCCGCATGCATCCGGACTATAGAGATAGTGATGCGGAGGTCTGAAAGAATTAGTGAGGCCTCACTTGGAGTATTGTGTTCCATTTTGGAGACCACATCTCACAAAGGATATAAAAAGACTTGAAACAATTCAGAGGAAAGCAACCACAATGATTTGGAGACTGTGCCAGAAGATTGTGAGAAGAGACTTGAAGCCCTAAATACTGTATTTATACCCTAAAGGAGAAGAGGGGCAGGGGACATATGATACAGACCTTTAAATAATTAAGGATATCAATGAAAAAATGTTTTTTTCAAAGAAGAGGAAGCTGTAATACTAGAGAGCATAAAATGAAGCTGCAAGGGGGTAAACTTAAAAGCAATGTCAGTAAATATTGTTTCACTGAAAGGGTGATGGATGCTTGGAATGCCCTCCCGATAGAGGTGATGGGGGCAAATACAGCGACAGAATTCAAAATGACTTGGGGCAGACACAGTGGATTCCTTTATAGCAAGAGTATAAAATCAAACTAAACGTAACTTTTTGTTTTTATACTTCAACAAATAAAGAGGGGTGACCTGCACAGAGTGGTGGGTACAACCCTAAACAAAGGCATAGAGGGGAGTGACTTGCACGGAGTGACAGGTTCACCTACTCTAGCCACTTTACTGTGCAGACTAAATGGACTGTAATGGTCTTTATCTGCCTTCATTTACTATGTTACTATGTTAATATCCATATAGTGCTGTTGAAAATCCACAGAGTGGCAACTAGAGAAAATATCCAAATGACTGTTGTTATCCAGCTACTTGCTTTGAAATATCAGACCATATATGCAGTGCTATCCAACCAGTGTGTAAGCATACACCCACTGCTATACATTCAGGGGTGCTAAGGAAAAAGTAACCATTGTCTGAGGTTGATATACAGACCAGGACATAGACTGTGCTCTCAACATCTCATAGCAACAAATGACGCCAGCAGAGACTGCTAAACATGCAAGAGTGACTTTCTGAGCATGCCTCTCTCTTTACTAGATATAGCATGAGTCTCAGATTTGTGGGAATTAACAGGTAGCATTTAAGACACCATCAGACCCTGTTTTGTGCAATACATGTACTGCAGACAGCACTACCTCCTTTCCCAGCTCCGGCACCTCTTCCTTTGAGTCCTTTCAGCCCCTGATGGGGATTCAATGCCTTCCTAGCTTTTCTTTTGAATTTATGAGTCCTTTCCCTTCTCCATGAAGGTTAGTGTGCCAGAGAACATTTTTGAAAATGTAGATATCTGTCAGGCTTGAAAAGATTGTGGAAGACAGCATTAGCGCTACCTTCTTGACACTAAATATCAGCAACAAACAAATTAATTGGACAACGCGCATGCAATTTAGTGATAAATGGTTCACCTGTACAATAGATAATTTCAAAGATTAGGGCCTCATTTAATAAACTGCACTAACATTTAAACATGCTGGGCCTGCTATTCAGCAGTGGCGGGCTAACACAATTACAGCACCTACTGTAGTCATTGCTGCTGAACAGGTAACCCGGATATTTAATTCATGGGCCATATCCAGCCAACAGCATTGAATACCTGGGTCAGCTGCACATCTCAGAAGCTAGCTTTTACCACCCCTATCTTTACCCATGGGTCACTAACCGGACAGCGGCTCAACATTGCCGCTGACTGGCTAGAGATGTGTACTGCCCCCAGAATGTCCCAGTGCTAACCGTGTAACATCGGGGCATACAGTGGCAGGATCCGGGGATATTCAGCAGCAGGAACCATGTTAGTGCCTCTGAATATCTCGTTTACAGGTCTGTAAACTTTGCAACTGCCCTATGAATATCAGGCCCACTATTACTTCTTTACAGTTTTCTGGGTCATGCTGCTTCTTGGTAGGTGGAACCAACATTTTAGCTGTCATGCTGTGACGTTCTTTATGATTTGAAAAACTACAGTGATCATGGTATTTGCCATGGAAGCCTAAGATAACTTGCTATTACTTCACACGAGGGTACTTCATAACAATCTGTATCATTCCATGGTAACATATAACACAGTAACATAATAAATGACAGCAGATAACGACCAGTATGGTCACTGTATCTTAAAAAGGATATAGCGTTATTAGAAAAGTTACAGAGAAGAGCCACCAAAATAGTAAAGGGGATGCAAGGATACCCCTATGAAGAGAGGCTACAAAGGTTAGGGCTCTTCAACCTGGAAAAGAGACGGCTGAGGGGAGATATGATAGACGTCTATAAATTAATGAATGGTGTGGAACGGGTAAACGCAGATGGATTGTTTACCTTATCAGAATATAGAAAGACTAGGGGACATGCAATGAAGCTACAAGGTAAACTATTTAAGACTAATAAGAGAAAGCATTTTTTCACTCAATGTGTAATCAAACTGGAATTTGTTACTGGAGGATATAGTAAAAGCTGTTAGTGTAGCTGGGTTTAAAAAGGTTTGGACAAGTTCCTGGAGGAAAGGTCCATAAACCATTATTTAAAGTGACCTGAGATATTGCTTCTTGACCCAATGCAAGCACTGAGCAGCCTGTGTCTTTTGGGGAAACTGCTAGGTACTTATGTCCTAGATTGGCCACTGTTGGAAACAGGATACTGGGCTTGATGGACCTTGATCTGACTCAGTATGGCATATCTTATGTTCTTATGTTCTTAGAAGTGTGAGTTATGTATGTAGAACCTCATTTACTAAGTGACATTAATGTTTTAATGTGCATTAACAACAACATGGGCTTAGTAAGCAGACCTCAATATAATAGGAAAATAATAGGAGCTGCAATACATAACTTGTGTTCATTTACATTGAGTTACTTCAAAACGCTATGAACTACTGTGCACAGAAATAGCCCAGCATTTGTATTAAGAAGGAGTCTCAGATCATACAGAATTCCATATTACTGTGATCCAGTTTTCAGATATGAACTTGTTGAGAAGATCAGCTTCTCTGGAGAACAGTTATAATGAAAATCCAGTTGTTCTTATTAATTGAATAGAATTAAAAAACTTTTTTTGTTCATACTAATTATCAATTTCATGAAGTATTATAAATCAGAGGCAATTTTATGGGTATCTTATCAACTTACAAAGATCTACAGGTCCCGAGCTTTCATTGGATACCTCACTTGCAAAATCCATTTGCATATCTAGTAGAACAGACAGAGAGAAACTGCTGTTATTCAGATTCCTGTTGAAGTTTTACTGGGAATATTTATGATCCCCATGACTTCATGCAGGGTAATTTAATAAGAGGAATTTTACAAGCAAATACTGGCATATATGTACTCCTAGTGTAAAGAATATGTCTGATACAAGGAATACTTTTACAGACAGTTGATCATCTGCTATTCAATAACAAATGGTTTTCTGCCACAATGTCAATATTTCTTTTCCATTAACCCCAAAAGGTTAAGAACGTTGAATCAATGGGGAAGGAGAACAAGACCTCAGTTACAGAATTCATTCTCCTGGGATTCTCTGACCATCCAGACCTGCAGCTCCTCATTTCTGTCACAGTTTTCCTGATCTTCCTGATCTCTGAGCTGGGAAACTTTATGTTTTTAATGTTAGTGTGTGCTGACCCTCACCTGCAAAAACCCATGTACTTCTTCCTCAGTAACTTGTCCTTCTTGGACATCTGTAACACCTCCGTCACTCTCTCTACACTGCTGTACAGTCTGTTTATAGGAGAGACAGTGATTTCTTTTCCTGTCTGTATGTCACAGCTCTACCTTTTCATGTCTCTCTCAGGTACAGAATTCTTTCTTCTCGCTGCCATGGCCTATGATCGCTATGTTGCAATCTGTATTCCTTTACGTTATGTGATCATCATGAACAGGAGAGTCTGTGTCCTTCTGGCATCTGCATCTTGGATACTTGGCTTTCTGGATATGATATCCCAGGCAGTTTTGACAACTCAGTTGTCATTCTGTGACAACAATGTGATTAACCATTTCTTCTGTGATCTTACAGCACTGATGAAACTCTCCTGTAGTGATACTCTCAGAATTGAAATTGCAGTATTTACTGAAGGGATGTTTGTGGGAATTATTCCCTCCATCTTAACCTTAATATCTTATATCTTAATTATCTCCAGCATCTTGAAAATCCATTCTGCAAAAGGAAGACACAAGGCCTTTTCTACGTGCTCCTCCCACCTCACCGTTGTTTTTCTCTTCTATGGGACTGTGATCTGCATCTATTTGAGACCAACCTCAATGTATTCACCAGGCCAAGACAAACTTTTCTCCTTGCTCTACACAGCTCTCATTCCAATGTTAAACCCCATTATTTATAGCTTAAGAAATGAAGATGTGAAAAAAGCCTTGACTAAACTCATTGGTATGAACAATTGCAAGGATGCCAGTTAACATTTTCCTATTTTATTGCTATGAATGACCCATCCCTATTGACATACAATGCAAGAGCTCTCTTTTAAATTGTGTATGTTTGTAATGCCACAAGGTCTTGTATGTATCAGTGACGATAAGAGTTATGCTATCAGAAATAGAGGAGTTAAACGTTTTTTAAAAACTCAAACGACAAGACTTTGACTTTCATACTTTGATCACATCAAGAGAAGAGAAAAATCATTAAAGTCATCATGCTTGGGAAGGATGAAGGTAAATTCAAAAGAGGAAGGCCAGCAATGAGATCTATCAATACAATAACAGCAGCTATGGATGCCACTATATCAACAATTAGCTGCATGACTGAAGACCAAACACAGGGGTATGTTTACTAAAGGGTGTTAAGGGAGCAAGTGTGCCACTAATGCTTATTATCAGCACCCTTGTGCCCTTAACGCTGCAAAAAAAAAAACTGCATTAACAAGCCTTAATGGCTCCTGCAGCATTAAGGGAACAGTAAGCAGAGAGTTGGAGTTAATGGTGCAGAGAGTGGGCATTAACAGCTGGTACTCCCTTAACGCTTGTTGCGTTAGCACCCTTTAACTCTGAAAACCCAAATGTCAAGTAAAACCTCACGGGGCACCAAGTGTGACGGTCACAAAGATCCTTACAGTAGCAAGAGGCAGGGAATGGTGGCATGTGTAGCCAGCAACTGCACCAACATCTAACCCTATGTCCAACTGGTCATGCTTCCAAATGGACTTCGGGAGGGGGGCCAACTGGGTCTGAAGTGTGGGGAGAGTGCCTGTGCTGCACTGGCCATTTTTGCAGAGTCAATGACTAAAGACATGACATTATATGGAAGTCTAAGCATGGCACTATGTTCAATGCTCAATGTCCAAAGCTGTGTAGGGAAAAACTGTATTCAGGGATATGACAGATGTAGGCCACTATGGGCCCACATGTACTCGAAATCTGTCTCCACGGCACTTACCAGTGCATCTGGCATTTCAGAAGTTGTTCCCACTTTCAGCATAAAAGGTACACAAATGAGAGCTTAGGATTCTGGGTATTGTCTACAACAGCACGGTTTACACAGGATGTATATGAGTCAGAGATTAGGTACATGGCTGAGCCATCCTAACATGGGTCTGCCATGAGCATGGCCAGGGTGCACACATCAGTTCATGCTGAGAGTCCACTCTCACTCTGACCAAGCTGTGACCATATCATAGCTTTATATCCACATAGTGCTATATAGGGTCAAGCTATAGCAATATGAATGCTGTGTCTTTATTGCAGTCTTGCCACTAGCCAAATTTCTGGATGTCCATGTCGTTTATACCATGTTGTTTTCATGATGTCTATGTGTACATGCAGTGGGTGGTGACTAGCAGACTGGGCACAGATGATTTGTGAGTGGCTGAAACAGCCCAGTGTTGCCCAAAATATGCAAGTTACCTATGATTGATCTAGCTGATTAAAATTCTCAGAAAGAGAGTCTAGCAGCTCTTTTTGGGCTGTTGGTAACCCGCTGATGACTGTTCTTGGCAGACCCTGCTGGTTGGTGTTAACACCCCCTCTTCTCACCTAGACAACACTCACTCCATTCAGGTTCCTTGGAAACACCTGCCATAACTTTAGGGAATGACAGGAGATATTACAAAAGATCTCCTGGCCAACAAGTTCAGGATCCAAGGGCCAAATAAGACATGCCCTTCTTATATGCTGCAATTGTATAGAATATAAAATTACTACCATCACACACCAGCAGTACAATAGAACTACTCCTTGACCTGGCCCATCCATTTATTGCTGTGTTTGCTCAGGGTACCAGATGATTTATGCCCTTCCTCACATTTAGGGTGAAAAAGGTCATTTGTACATGTAGTGATTGCTATATGCAGGACACACACAATGTCCCTTCATATTATAGAGCTGATGTGATGGCTCGCTGCATTCTCCATATGGGCTAAAATTACATATAGCTGCTCATATTGTGAGGTGCATGATTGGTAATGGAGGGGCTAACCAATACCAGCACACAGAGCCCCAGTTGTGGCCATAGTGGTGACTGTAATCACTGGAGCATTGCCCAGTGCCTGCATGTCTTCTTTGATGGTGGAAGAAGTGTGCATACACCCCCAATGAGGACAGGATGGGCTGCCATGGACCTCATGGGTCATGAGCGAGGTTTGAGTTAGGTAAATCAGCAAATGTGCCTATATTGCAGTGTACAGCAGATCACAAAGGAATGCATAACCTGCACATGTGCTGCCTGAGGGGTTAGTGTCAAACTGCAGTCCAGCAGACCTCTATGTGCAACTGTTGTTTGGCATTGGAGGTACAGTGGAGGGATGGGCATCGTGCCTTCACATGTGGTTTGCCTTTGGACAAGAGATTTATTCTGCAGCTGTGTGTCTGTTATGCAGATGCAGTAATGAGAGTCCAGTGCAGTACATACTGCATGCATGCCGCTACAGACAGGCCATAGGTGTGCTTTGCCACTGTCTCAGAATGTACCAGCCATGTTGTTTCATGTCCTGGGTTTAGACCATTGCAGTCAGGGACCTGCAGTCTCTTAGATTTTAGACAGTGGAATAGAGAAGCTTTTGGATGTGTAATCTAATGGTTCATGCACTGGTTTAGCAAATAACAGACAAGGGTTTGAATCCCACTTCTTCTCTTTGTGGCTGTGGGAGACTCACTTCAATATAATGCCAGAATCAGTCTGGAGTCTGCATTGACTGGAAGATGTGCATTATTATTCTTTTTTATGTGTTACAATAGCACATTGGGTCTGCAAACATGCACATTGCAATCATGCCCATCTGATACGATGACTTTCTTGGCTCTGCGGTAGCCTATTGCAAGGGTCGGACATGTTTACCATGCAGATGTATTACATGTGAGTTGTAGATGATTGTACTATTTCATCATAACTGTGACTGAACATCTTTGGCTCCATCACATGTCTGCAGAACATGCAGGCACATCCCTCTCCTGGGATAGCCACCTGCAGAGATCATCACATGTCCTTACTTACTCTATATGGCCAGTATGAGAGACACTTGTCCAGTCATTACATGCACATGTCAGGAAGATTGTTTGGTAGCAAGAAAAGTAGAGACAGCTGCCACAGCCAAATAGCTCGTATTGGAACTTCCACGTGGCACAACTAATATTTTTTCACACACACTATAACCGCATTTGTGTGGTTACATCAGATACATTGGGGCATCAAGATCATACTGCACTCTCATCTACCGCCATCCATCAGCATATGCCCATTATGTACAGTCATGTATTCTCCTGCTAGCCAATACACTATGGTCCACACAGAAACATTTTAATCATTAGGACATATCACTCACACCTCTCCTGTGACTGATCTGCATGTCACCACACCTGCCCAATCAATCCTTTGATGGTCACATCATGGTCATGCCGACTCCTCCTGAGCACCCTTCTTCCCAATCTTCTGCCACACCATGACCTTACAGCAGATTAAGTGAGCAGCCCTCACTGATACAGTACAAATGCCTCCCACACTATCATTCCACTTGCTGTCTAACACATAGGATGCATATGGATATGGCATATCAATAAACTCTTTTGCTTCCTTCCATCCATCTCATGAAATGTGACTTTCACAAGGGCTCCCATATCCTCCAATAAGGTGACTGCCATTTTAAGGAGCATGCTTGACATCTTACCAACCAGTGTCCTTTTAACGCCTGATAAGTGGAGCCAAGTGCACTTACCACCAGCAAGCCTACAACCCATTTTGGTCTTTACCGCTACTGCTGTTAACGTTTGTTAACCGGTACGTCCTTAACAATCTTTAGTAAACATACACCGATATGTGTTTAGCCATGGATTTTTGCACTGAAAATGCAGCATTTTTCCTGAAGGTGATGGTCAAATTCTTCACCTCACTTGGCCTATCAGAATTAATAAAACAGTTGATTAAACAGTTTGTGAGACAGATAAAGGATAGCATGTGTAAAATGGTCAGACATTTCTTTTTTGATCCTTTCCTTAATGTCTTCAAAGAACTCCATGAAACAACTCATAAAATTCAAGTTTAAACGTACTGTTTTGTACACGTACATAATGATGATCTAGTTTAAAAAAATATACCTTTTTCATATCTTACTCATTTATCCTTAGCCACTCTCTAGTTTTCTTTCATCATTCTTCTCTTCCTACTACTTTAATTCCTGATCATTTTCTTGTTCCCTCATTTATACATGATAAATCCCAAATGTGTCTCTTTTCTAGTAATTTCCTTTTATTATGTCTGCTATATTTAAATCAGCGTGAAGGCTGCCACTATTAGCCTATCCAGTAATATTAATTCAGGTCTGTTAAAACTTAGAAGAATTCTAGACAAGCTGTACCTGCAACATAACTCATCCTGAGCTCAGGTTTGGAAAAGCAAGTTATTAAATACCCAAACCAAATACAAACACAAAAGGGCTTGTCTACTAAACTGCAGTAGCGTCTTTCAGCTTTCATGGTGCGATAGCTGCAAACTGGACCAGGCCATCCATCAGTATAATGGAACAGTCACCTAGAATGGCAGGCATGACTGCCGCTTCAGTGCTGCTCTCGCTCCCTCTGACAGGAAGTTGTGGCCGCTGCAAAGAAGGGAGGAATCACCATGTTGCTCTCCAAACCCCAGGGCAGCAGCAACAGCGTGACAGTGCAGCAGGCTGGGGTGGCATGACATTGTCAGCAGCAGCACGGTGGGCCAGAGACGGCATGGGGGGATGACTAGGGAGGCAGAAACCCTTGGGCTGGGACTAGCCGCAAAAGGCCCGTGGTAAGTCCAAAACCACCATGGTATTTGCAGAGGGAATTCCAAGCTTTCCCCCTGCAAACGCCATGGAGGTGTTGGACCTGGCATGAAGATCCATGATACCTGCATTAGCAGGTAGGATGAAAAGTCGCATGGTGCCTGCCAATGCAGGTATTGTGGGTCTCTGTGATAAGCCTGAGGACAGGTAGTGATCAGATGCACAGAGCTATGACTAGCTCTGTCCCCTACTTGCTACGGTGCTGCCCCCCACCCCCCACCCAATACTCTAGTCTCCTCTTTTTATCCTATCATATTGTTGGTGGCACATATGTACAGGTCCGTAGCATCAACGATAACAAAAAAAGTGGCCTTTCCCCTTTAGCACCGATCCCCCCCAGACAGCTCCTGATCCCTATAGGGAGCTGTCTGGGGAGGATTCGGTGCACTCCCCGACCAAGTTCAAAGCCCAGCTAGCCAGTCGGGCACCCCACTCTCTCCCACTCCCCTGATCTACAAATAGTAATCTCATCTAGCCAGTCAAGCCTCTAAATCTCTCCTCCCTCCCTCCCTCCTTCCTCCCACTAAAATGTTACAGTAACTCCCAGCTAGCCAGTCAGCCCCTCCCCTCCAATTCCCTCCTTCAAGGCCATACCTTTAATCTGTGGTGATCCAGTGGCCACAGGTGGCAGGATTCATCCTCTATGCTTCGTCCCCCTGCATTGTGATTTCTCAAAAAGGCTACAATAACATGGTGCTGCCCTCCTGGCCTCAAACTAAGGAGCAGCACTGTGAGATTGCAGTCATTTTTTAATACTACTGAGAAGGCCAGGAGTGTGAGGCTGGAGTGCAGGACTCCGTGAATTCAGCCATTTTGAGAAGCATCAATGCAGGAGGGAGGAGCGGAGAGGACCACTCCTTCCCACTGTTGCCACTGGAACACCATAGATTTAAGGTATGGCCTTGTGGGGAGTTAGGGAAGTAGGGATGCAGGAGCCCTAGGCTGACTGGCTAACCAAGAGTTAATATTTTGGAGAGGGTTTCTCAACTGGATAGCTGGGCTTTGAACTTAGTCGGGGGGGGGGGGGTGCACCGTTCCCCCCTAGACAGTTCCTGATGGTGATCTGGAGCTGTCCTTGGTGATTGGTGCTGAAGGAGGGGATGCCACATGTTTTGGAATTGCCAGTACCGCAGATCTATATATCTCAGGCACCAACAATACTATCAGATCGGGGGGGGGGGGGGGGTTACAAATGAGGAATTGGGGGTCCACTTGGCTCCTGGGCAGATGGCCACTGCCAGTCAACAGTGGGCATCATACTTCATACACAAGATTGCCAGCAGATAATGCTATCTCTTGCAGCTACAATGGGGCCTGATTTGGCAGCCATCACACAGAAAAGATTTGCATGATGGCTGCAATAATTGGAACTCCTACTTCCCACCCCAATCCTGCCCTTCCCACCCCTTCAATGCATGAAAAACAGATATTATAGAAAAGTGCCTGCAATTTCTGTATTTCACCTGCACCAGCTATCACAGGGCCCTATTTTCAAGTTAGTCCCATGGTAGCAGCTAATGCTCTTTAAAAGACATATTCCAAAATCAAGGCCAAACTAAGGTGAAAGCCACAAAATCTGTCTTTAAAAATCTGTTGAATATAGGATTTTAGGAATCTCTAGCCTGCCTACGTTCCTTGCTTAGCCTTTAAAATAGATATGAGTGTGCCCTCAGTTCATAAAAGGCCTACTGGCCAGGGACACTTAAAAGCCAAGGTGGAATCCAATCACAGCAAGCTCAAAGTCCTAGACTTAAAAATTTCTGACTTCAGTAAAATGGCCAAGTACCTGAAGGAGGAATTGGTAGGATGGGAGGGGATAAGGGAAGTGGAATTGCAATGGGCTAAACTAAAGGAGGCAATAAAAGTGCAACAGATATATATGTAAGGAAAGTAAATAAAAACAAGAGGAAAAGAAAACCTATTTGGTTCTCGAAAGAAGTGGCTGCACATATAAAGGCAAAGACCACAGCTTTCATAAAATTCAGAAGCTCGCAAACAGAGGAACACAATAAAAGAATACAAGATCAAACTAAAAGAGACAAAAAAAGAATCAAGAATAGCAAAATCAAAGGCAGAGGAAAAGATAGCTAAAGATGTGAAGTGTGGCAACAGAACTTTCTTCGGGTATATTCAGGAGAGGAGGCAAATCAGAGGTGGAATTGCAGGACTCAAAAGTGCTGGGAACGGATTTGTGGAAAGTGACATTGAAAAAGCAAAAATGCTAAACAAATACTTCTGCTCTTTTTTCACTAGAGAAAATCCTGGAGAAGGACCACCTGTGATTAACAAATACACAAATGGGAATGGAGTAGATACCACACCATTCACAAAAGATGATGTGTTAGAACAGCTTGCAAAACTGAATGTGGACAAGTCAATGGGACCCGATGGGATACATCCCAGGATACTGAAAGAGCTCAGAGAGGTTCTTGCAGGGCCTTTAAAGGATGTTTTTAATAGATCCTTGGAGACAGGAGATGTTCCACAGGACTGGAGAAGGGCTGATGTGCTACCTCTCCACAAAAGTGGTAATAGGGAAGAAGTAATAGAGGCGTTCCTGAAAGAGCAAATAGTGGACTTCCTCAAAACCAACAGGTTGCATGATCCGAGGCAACATGGTTTTATCAAAGGACAATCTTGCCAAACAAATCTGATAAGAGTTCTTTGACTGGGTGATCAGAGAACTAGATCAATGGCATGTGATGAATGTGATCTACCTAGATTGCAGCAAAGCCTTTGATACTGTTCCTCATAGGAGGCATCATTAAACTCAACAGCTTGGGTATGGGTCCAAAGGTGGCGAATTGGATCAGAAATTGGTTGACTGACAGACGACAGAAGGTGACAGTAAACGGAACTCACTCGGATGAAAGGAAGGTAATTAGCGGTGTGCCCCAGGGTTCACTCCTGGGACCAGTACTGTTCAATATATTCGTGAGTTATATTGCTGAAGGGCTGAATGGTAAAGTCTGACATTTGCAGATAACACCAACATTTGCAACAGAGTGGACTCCCCTGAGGGAGTGGAGAACATGAGGAAAGATCTACAAAATCTGGAAGAATGGTCTAATGCTTGGCAGTTAAGATTTAATGTGAAGAAGTGCAGTGTCATGCACTTGGGAAGCAAAAATCCAAGGGAATTGTATGCGATAGGTGGTGAGAGATTGGTGTGCATGGACCAGGAAAGGGACCACGGAGTGATTGTTTCTGAGGATCTCAAGGTGGCAAAACAGTGTGATAAGGAGGTGGCAAAAGCCAGAAGGATGCTGGGTTGCATACAGAGAGGAATTAACAGCAGAAAGGAAGAGGTACTTATGCCACTGTATAAGTCGCTGGTGAGGCCTCACTTGGAGTATTGTGTTCAGTTTTAGAGACCGTATCTCACAAAGGATATAAAAAGGCTGGAAGCGGTTCAGAGGAAGGCAACCAAAATAATTTAGAGCCTGCATCAGAAGACTTATGAGAAGAGACTTGAAGACCTAAATATGTAAACTCTGGAGGAGAGGATGGACAGGGGAGTTATGATTCAGACCTTTAAATACTTAGAGTATTAATGAACAAACAAACCTCTTCCAAAGACAAGGAAGCTGTAAAATCAACGGGCATAACATGAAGATGCAAAGGAGTAAACTGAAAGGCATACTAGCATAGTAACATAGTAAATGATGGCAGATAAAGACCAGTATGGTCCATTTAGTCTTCCCAGTAAGATGGCAAGAGTAGGTCCACCTGCCACTCCGTGCAGGCCACCCCTCCCCATGTCTTTGTTTAGGGCTGCACCTGCCACTCTGTGCAGGCCACCCCTCCACATGTCTTTGTTTAGGGGTGAACCCGCCGCTCCGTGTAGGACACCTCTATTTGTTGAGAAATTAGATGGTTCAGTTTATTTTAATTTTATCCTGTTGCTGTAAAGGGATCCACTGTGTCTGTCCCATGCCATTTTGAATTCCATCACTGTGTTTGCCCCCACCACTTCCATTGGGAGGGCATTCCAAGCATCCACCACCCTTTCAGTGAAAAAGTATTTCCTGACATTGCCTTTTACCACCTTGCAGCTTCATGTTATGCCCTCTAGTTTTACAGCGTCCCCGTCTTTCGAAGAGGTTTGTTTGTTCATTATTTCTCTTTAAGTATTTAAAGGTCTGAATCATATCTCCCCTATCCCTCCTCTCCTCCAAAGTGTACATATTTAGGTCTTCAAGTCTCTTCTCATAAGGCTTCTGGTGCAGGCTCCAAATCATTTTGGTCGCCTTCCTCTGAACAGATTCCATTCTTTTTACATCCTTTGCAAGATATGGCCTCCAAAACTGAACACAGTATTCCAAGTGAGGCCTCACCAGTGACTTATACAGTGTCATTAGTACCTCTTCCTTTCTGCTTGGAATTCCTCTTTGTATGCAGCCCGACATCCTCCTGGCTTTTGCCACCGCCTTGTTGCACTGTTTTGCAACCTTGAGATCTATGGAAATAATCACACCAAGGTCTTTCTCCTGATCCATGCACACCAACCTCTCATCCCCTATCATGTACATTTCCCTTGGATTTCTGCTACCCAAGTGCATGACACTGCACTTCTTCACATTAAATCTTAATTGCCAAGCATTAGACCATTCTTTCAGCTTTTGTAGATCTTTCCTCATGTTAACCACTCCCTCGGGGGAGTCCACTCTGTTGCAAATTTTCGTGTCATCTGCAAAAAGACAGACTTTTCCATTCAGTCTTTCAGCAATATCACTCACAAATACATTGAACAGTGTGGGCCCAGGACTAAACCCTGGGGTACCCCGCTAATCACCCTCCTTTCATCCGAGTGAGCTCGTCTGTCAGTCAACCAATTTCTGATCCAGTTTACCACCTTGGGACCCATCCCCAAACTACTGAGTTTATTGATAAGCCTCCTATGAGGGACAGTATCAAAGGCTTTGCAGAAATCCAGGTAGATGACATCCATCTCATGCCCCTGATCTAGTTCTCTGGTCACCCAGTCAAAGAACTCAATCAGATTTGTTTGGCAAGATTGTCCTTTGGTAAAACCATGTTGCCTCAGATCTTGCAACCTGCTGGTTTTGAGAAAGTCCACTAGTCGCTCTTTCAGGAGCACCTCCATTACTTTTCCCGCCACTGAGGTAAGGCTCACGGACCTGTAGTTTGACACTTCCTCCCTGTCACCACTTTTGTGTAGAGGTATGACATCAGCCATTCTCCAGTACTGGGGAACTTCTCCTGTTTCCAAGGATCTGTTGAAAACATCATTTAACGGCCCTGCAAGAACCTCTCTGAGCTCTTTCAGTATCCCATCCGGTCCCATGGCCTTGTCCATTTTCAGTTTTGCAAGTTGTTCTAACACATCATCTTCTGTGAATGGTGTGGTATCTACTTCATTCCCATTTTTATATTTGGGAGTCACAGGTGGTCCTTCGCCAGGATTTTCTTTAGTAAAAACAGAGCAGAAGTATTTGTTTAGCAATTTCGCTTTTTCAATGTCACTTTCCACGAGTCTGTTTCCAGCACTTCTGAGTCCTGCAATTCCACCTCTGATCTTCTTCCTTTCCCGAATATACCTGAAGAAAGTTTTGTCGCCACACTTAACATCTTTAGCCATCTTTTCCTCTGCCTTTGATTTTGCTATCCTTATTTCTCTTTTTGTCTCCTTGAGTTTGATCCTGTATTCATTTCTGTATTCCTCTGTTTGCAAGCTTTAGAGTAAGCTGTGTTTTTTGCCTTTATTTGAGCAGCCACTTCTTTGGAAACCCAAATAGGTTTCCTTACCCTCTTGTTTTTATTTACTTTTCTTACATATTTATCTGTTGCCCCTTTTATTGCCACCTTTAGTTTAGCCCATTGCAATTCCACTTCCCTTATCCCCTTCCACCCTGCCAACTCCTCCTTTAGGTACTCGGCCATTTTACTGAAGTCAGTGTTTTTGAAGTTTAAATTTAAAAATCATAGCAAGCTCAAAATCCTAAACTAAATGTTTTAAATTTAAACTAAAAGATACCTGTTACCCTTGGGTCACCCCTAGTTTCTGCCAGCACTGTGCACTGGCAAATAAAAAAAAAAGATTTATATGCTCTTTCCTATAAACAGAGAATGGGAAGCAGCCTTGGTAAATTAGGAGGTAACGAGCTGCTGCAGACATCAAAGAAGAAGCCCCCCCCCCCCCCTTTCCCAAACTTTGGTTGAGGCAATGGTGGAGAATAGGGAATGGTAAGAGAGGTCTTACTTGCTGGGTCCTAAGTTTTTGGAGTGACTTCTACATTCAAAGAAAAATTGTCAAACCCTGCATTAGAAACTGGGGAGATGTAGGGTGTATGTTTGTATCTACATCTCTCTGTTCATAAAAAAGCACCACAGTCATATTTATTACCTCCAAAATCATTCCTGTAATTTTCACATTTAAAGGATGCTGGAGCAAGTTCATACATCTCCTCTGAATGCAAGAATTTCAAGAACGGTTTTTGAAATTATAAGAGAACAGGGTCTTACTTTGCTTCCTTTTGTGACATTATTAACATAACAAAATACATGAACAATTACTTTTTATTTACTCCCAATGTCCAGGATTAATTCAGCATAAACTGGCTCTTTGGCATCACTTGTACTGTAACAGAATGCAGTTTTGTTGTGTTAGCTGTCATTTTATTTAAGAAACAACTGACCCAAGTTTGGTTACAAATGGAAATCATTCTAAGAACCTTGTTCAGAAAGTTGAATAGTCCAATGGTAAATTAGGAAGCTGAAAAGCAGGGAAGTCAGCTTCAAATCCCACGCTGCTCCTTGTAATCAATTTGGTTTGATCTGATTTGATTTTTTTTTCTTTATTCACTAATTAATTTAGAGTATTTGATAAACCACCATTCGCAGGAGTACATTAGGGCAGTGTACAGACCAAACTGAAAAATAAATAACAATATAAATATAAGTATACAAATTAAAGTTTAAAAAACAATACTGCATTGCAAAAAAAGGAAAGACGCAAAAGAAGATAGCAGTCAGTTTCCAGCGCAATCCCCTCCAGATACAGGAAGTTGCTGAACAGCTAAAGAAAATTTTAAAAGACCCAATTAAAAATCTAGTTCTTTACCTCTTTCTTCAGTTTATTATAGGATCTTTCAAGCCTAATGTCCTTTCTGAGGTAAATCACTTAACCTTCCATTACCTAAAATTGTAAACCCTCCGGAATCAGAAAAATACCAATCGTATATGAATGTAACTTATCTTCAGCTTCTGAGAAAGTCATGAGCTAATCCCAACTCCCATTACCTTTCCCTTTTCCCTAATCTGTGCCCATGGAAAATATTGACATATTATACTGTGTATATAGTGCAAAGCATAAACCTACTAAAAAATAAAGTCAGTTCTGAATTTCGTCTTACCTAAATTCTTTTGTGCTGTGGCTTTGGGTTGTCTCAGCTGTACTGTTTGCATTTTCTGTTGAGATCTGAAACCTCTGGAAACCTGCCTGTATATCTCGCCCCCAAACGACATTCAAAGCACCAGCCCTACAATATCAGGAAATACTTTTTCACCGAAAGGGTGGTGGATTCTTGGAATGCCCTCCCGATGGAAATGGTGGGGGCAAACACAGTGACAGAATTCAAAATAGCATGGGACTGACAAATCGAATCCCTTTATAGTAACAGGATAAAATCAAAATAAGCATAACTATCTCTTATATCTGAACAAATAGGAGTGACTTACATGGAGCGGTGGGTACACCCCTAAACAAAGGCATGGGGAGAGGTGACCTGCACGGAGTGGCAAGTGTGTCTACTCCTGCTACCTTGCTGGGCAGACTTGATGGAACATACTGGTCTTTATCTGCCATCATATACTATGTTACTATGTTAGGTAAGGGCTGGAACTGAAGGAAGGAAGAATGAACAAGGAGTAGAGGATTGTTGAATTTCCAAAACATGCTGGAACATAAACTTGAGTAGAGCTAGAGACAGCCATAAAGGAAGCAGTTGTGCCAGCAGTGAGTTATGGAGAAACCTTGAAGTAAATAAACTCTTTATTCAAAGGTTGGACTAGTTAGAAGGAATCTTCAATAGCTTGCAAGGGTGAATCTATCCTGTCTATTATAGAAGGTGATAGTAAACAGTGGATACTTTTAAACCATTAAGGCTGTTTTGGCAGCATCCAAACCTAGTTCAGACCTGACAGCTTCTAACAGCACTGTGCCCTTTTTGTGAGAGCTATCAAAAGGTTTTGGTAGATGGCATCATAGAAAGCTATGATCAATCTGGCAGCATTTAGGTTATCTAATGCTCCCCAAGTATGCTTTGCAGGTCTATCTTTATTGTAAACTATGTAGTCCATTTCATTCTGAATCATCTTGGCAACCACAATCTCTGGAATCACATATTTTTCCCAACTCTGAACATTTATTTGAAGAGCTGGGATAACTTGATTACCTAGAAAAGGGTTATAGTACTATGCCTTGTCAAGATGCCCAATAAACTAGGTGGAATCTAGACAAAACATTTTCCGTTCATTTTCAGAGTTTTCAAGGGGGGGGGGGAGGTTGGTGGGTTTTTTTTTTTTCAATTCATTTGCACAATTTGATGAATGGTATCAGTATCAGTTAATTTCCCTTTTAATGATCTGAATCATTCTTCAGTTCTTTACATTAAATCTTAACTGCCAAGTATTGTACCATTTTTCTAAATCTGTATTTGTAGGTCTTTTCTCAGTTTGCCTATCCCTCCAAGATGTCTGCACTGTTAGAAATCTTCATGTGATCCACAAAGAGGCAAACCTTTCCGTTTAACCCTTCAGCAATATCAATCACAAAAACATTGCCACTACTCACTTTCCTTTCTTTTGAGTGAATTCCATTTACCACCACCCTCTGCTGTTTGTCAGTAATTTCTGATCTAATTCACCAACTTAAAACCTATCCCTGAGATGCTCAGTTTATTCATAAGCCTCCTATAAGGAGCTATATCAAAGGCTTTGCTGAAATCCAAGTTGATCACATCCATTGCATGCCCTTGATCCAGTTCTCTGGTCACCCAGTCAAAGAAATCATTATAATGGTAAAGTAAGGGCGAAATGGAGCAGGGGAGGGGACAGAAGCTGCTTAACTCTAAGGAGAAGTGTTGAATGATGATGAAGTAAGGGTAACGAAGGGGAGCATTCCTCTTTTTTTCACTATGTTAAAATTATAGAAATAGGCAGGGCTTATGGTTGCTCTTGTGATCTCTTTAAAGAAGCAGTTTCTAAATTGTGCAAAATCTGATTTCACATTCTTAAATAGCATTCTGCTTCAGAATGGAGGAAGACCATGAGATATCAAGAATCTTTAATGAAGAATAGCCTGACTTGGACAAGTTTCAGCTCCTAGAGCCTTCGTCAGGAGTCTACAAAGATAATACAATCATGTGAAATCAACCAAAATTATAATAAAAAGGAAATCTTACAAAAATATTTACAATAAGGGAAACCATATTGTGGTGATCAGCCACTGGATAGTCAGGAGAAGGGTATCTTTGGGATAGTGCAGGCTCCCTTGCAGCCCCATAGACAGCACAGAACCAGCAAAGGCAGGAAAGATCTGGTCTGGCTCTTGGAAGGGAAGGTGCCTCCTTCCACAATTCCTGCTAAGAGAGAACAGGGCTAAACCACTGATTCGCCCCAGGACCCGGAGTTGGATCAATTTCCCTGGCTCACCTGAAATTACACCCTAGAGCCAAGGAGAGGCGGCAGAAGGGAGGGGTCTTTGGGTCAGGCTCTAGAAAAGCTTCTGGTGTTTCCAGGGAAAGAAGGCAGATACCCCGAGGGCGAAGAAGCTATGGAAGCTCAAGTGTGTGAGGACAAAAAGGACCAAGAACTCATGTAGGTACTGTGGATGAGACTTTGAAAGCTCTAGCCTTAGGGCAGGTTCAGCTAGTTTGTAATGAACCTGAAGGGTGGAAGGGAGGGGCAGATCCACAGCTCTTTGCTGTGCAGCTGAGCAACATTGTTTTGTTCTGAAAACAGACTCAGTGTTTGATCCTGGATGATTTTGATTTGGTTACCTGTGACTTTGTTGGCATTTCTGTTCTGAATTATTTTGCTGGAGAAAAAGAGGCAATGTTCGGCCCTGGGGCTGAGGGAAGCCCAAGGGTGTGGGAGCTGGCTTAACAGAACTGCCTGTTGGACTTTGCTATGGACCTGGGAGGAACGCTTGTGTGTGTTGTCTGCAAATCCAACCTGGACTTGAGGCTGTGAACCCAGGACAGTGCTTTGACTACTCCAGTTACCTTGGAACCCATCCTTCAATGTCACAATATACAGGGTGAAGGTGCAGTTCACTGCCATTGTCTTGCCTTTCTCTCTTCTCAAGCCCTCCTGGATCCTTTACAATCTGGCTTTTGTCCTTTACATTCTACTGAAACAGTTCTTGCCAAAATCTCCAATGACTTGTTCCTGGAAAAATCCAAGGGCCTTTACTCAGTCCTCATCCTTTTTGACCTTCTCTGCTGCTTTTGACACTGTTGACCACAACCTTCTCCTTGATACCCTGTCCTCGCTTGGTTTTAATGGCTCTTTACTATCCTGGTTCTCCTCTTATTTCTCCCATCACTCTTTCAGTGTTTGTTCTGGTGAATCCTCCTCTGCTGTTATCTCGTTCTCTGTTGGTGTACCCCAAAGATCTGTTTTGGGTCTACTCCTTTTCTCTCTCTATACACTTGGTGCGCTCATCTCTTCCCATGGCTTCCAGTACCATCTTTATGCTGATGACTCTCAGATCTTCCTCTCTACACCTGAAATCTCTCCAGCAATCCAGACCCAAATCTCTGTCTGCCTTTCTGACATTGCTGCTTGGATGTCTCACCATCATTTGAAATTGAACATGGCCAAAACTGAGCTTCTTATTTTCCCCCCAAAACTTCCTCTCCTCTTCCTCTTTTCTCACTCTCTGTGGATAACTCTCTACTCATCCATGTTTCCTCAGTTCACAACCTTGGGGTTGTCTTTGATTCTTCTCTCTCCTTCTTTGACTGGGTGACTAGGGAGTTGGACCGAGGGAGAGCCCTAGATGTGGTGTATTTAGATTTCAGGAAAGCCTTTGACACCATTCATCACAAGTGACTTATAAACAAACTGAGCACCCTACTGGACCCTAAAGTTACTGATTGGTTTAGAAATTGGTTGAGTGGGAGATGACAAAGGGTAGAAGTAAATGGTGAGCACTCTGAAAAGAAGGTTACCTGTGGTGTGCCACAGGGATCTGTCCTTGGTCTATAAATGTTTAACAATAATAATAATAAGAAGCTTCCAAAACATCTTGAGCTGTGCTCAGAAATATATCAAAACTGATATCTGAAAGGTAGACTCCATCATTGTCACTGGGGGAACCTGCCATAGTGGACCTCATTAAATTGCAGCAAAAATGAACTCCATACTTCTCTATCTTCACACACACACCGAGATACTCGCACCAGATGATGCTTCCTAGCTATCCCATATGTCAATCGAGACAGACAATACTTAAATGTGTGCCCCATGGTGACCATCTGACTTGCAAAACTGAATTTTCTAATTAAAGATTTGGTTGGCACAGCATGAATTCTCTTGCCCTTTGCTTCCTTGTTTCACTCAAGAGAACCTCGGCCTTCTCCCTCGGCAGCCTGGACTCCATCCGCTCAAAGTCCAACTCAATTTCAAAAAGGGTGAGTCATGTACCTGGCCCCTCCAATTTTTCTTCACCCAGTAGGACACCAAGTTCAACTGCTACCCTCTGAAATTCCACAACCAACTGTGCACATTCATCATAACTGGCAATGCTCCCAAACAGAAAATCATCCAAGTAATGCACTATTGTACCTCTTCCTAATGCCCTCTGGATTGCCCAGTGCATAAAAGTCGTGAAAGCTTCAAAGCTAGCATATGCCACTGATTGTCCCATTGGCATGCACTTATTAAGTAAAAGACCCCTCAAAGTGGAAATTTAGCAGGCAAAAAATATCAGTTATACTGGCAATAGGCAAAAATCAGACTCTTATATCAGTCTTTGCCATCAATCCCCCGAGGCCTAACCAACTCAGCATAACAATGGCCTGGTGAAATGAAGCATATTGTACTGAGAACAGACTAGAGTCAATGAAGGAATTAACATTACACCCTACCAGGTATGATAGGTTGTGGATCAAACAAAACTTGCCTGACTCTTTCTTTGGCCCAAGACCCAAAGGTGAAATCACCAAATCCTCAAAATGTGACTCCTGAAATGGACCCACAGTCCTTCCTAGGAACTATTCTTAAGACACTTTCTCACATACAATATCCTTGTTCTTGGACACTGAGGGAGAATTATGATTCACATGCAGCAATGAAACAGAATCATAAATCCTATAAAACACCCCTCACAAAAAAACTGGGCTCCCTTCTCATCTGAGTTAACAGGCAGACACCATTGCCGTGCCACCAAGTTAAGGAGGAAAAAACACCTGGTGAACAACCCTGGGGAAGGAAGGAAGCCCCAAGCGCCCTACCTGTACTTTAGTACACTCTTCTAACGCAACTGCTCCAGAGTCTTCCCCCTAGTGACTAGTCCTGTGAGAGAAATGTTGGAGGAGGTCCCACTTTCATAAAGCCCCAGGGCTCTTTTTCCATCATTAGCATCTCCATTCACATTTTTCCAAGCTCTGCCACTAACAGCTCACACCATCTTGTCAGCAGATTTGGCCAGCACCTTTTTAGCTGTTCTGTCCTTCTTCACCGCTGTTGCTGTAGCCCCGCATCTATCTCAAGAACCCATTATAGAGACCCTTACTTCAGGAACCTCTCAAAAAATCCTTATGAATCCCAGGCTATTCAAAAGTGATGAACGATGCAGCCAAATCCACAAAGAGTGGATAGCAAGCCAAGCTGCAGTCAGTATCCAAGTGGTATTAGGACCCCACGTTGGCCCAAACTGCCATAGTTTAAAACAAATGAAACAGCATGACCCAGTGAACCAGTACAGATCAATTAAAGGCCATGATTAGCCTTACTGGGACACTGCTTGGACAATCGCTGCCCTCCCTGTTGCTAATGGACACTGGGCCCGACCACAGACCATGCTCCCTAACCTCCTCCTTTACAGGCCAAAGACTGCCCAGAGGGAAGCAAGGTCTTCCAATTGGGACTACCAGCCTGTAAGTGTCCTAATCCACCTTTCTTTTAAATTTTTATTTTTAGCCATGATGGCCTTCCTATATACACAATCACCACCCCCTTCTGCCTTGCCCCAACCCAAATGCCTACCAAACCAATGACTCCCCTTGCTCCCTCCTGCTCTCTCTCATTGATCCTCCCTGCTGACCAACCAATTGCCAGTTGCCTTTCCCCCCCTCCTCTCTTGCTTTTCCCCTCTCCCACATGCCACCCAGCTTGCCCTGATTCCCCTCACTCTATCCCCCCCATGCTCAGAGTGTGAACTCAGCCATGTTATGGTGCCTCCTTCAAAATTTGGGGTGGGGAGGGCAGTATATATATGTTTATAAATGAACTAGAGATGGGAACAATAAATGAGATAATTAAATTTGCAGATGGTTCCAAATTATTCAAAGTTGTTAAACTGTATGTGAATTGTGAGAAATTGAAGGAGGAGCTTGTGAGAGTAGGAGACCGGGCATCCAAAGGTCAGATGAAATTTAAAGTGGATAAGTGATGCAAATAGGGAAGAATAACCTAAATTATAGCTACACAATGTTAAGTTCCACCTTAAGGGGGTCATTTTAAAAGGAGTCACATAAAGATACTCACCATTTGCTTGCATAAATCACCTGTTTGCAAGAGGTTATGCACGTGAATGGGCACTTACATGCCTTAGCTGGCTGCTATTCTGTAAGTGTGCACATAAGCTTGATCGCACATCTCTTCAGTGTGGGCGAGCTTAGGCAGAGAGTGTGCAGAGCACAAATTTACAAGTATAAGTTATAAAATACTAGAACTTCCATAAATTCTATAGAAATTTAGGTACGGGTATTTGCACCAACCCTATAGTTGATATAGTTGCCATAGCTTAGATTTAACATGCATTTTCCAACACTTACGCCCCTGTTGTATAGCAAAAAGCAGATGCCTACTTTTCCTTATAAAATAGGCTCAAAATAAGCATGTTCTGGGTGCCATAAACTAAGTGTTTTGTTATAAGATTACCCTCCATGAATCACCACTCAGGAATTGTGGAGGAGTAGCCTAATGGTTAAGAACACTGGATTGGGAACCCAGCAACCAGGGTTCAATTCCCACTAGCATGCCTTGGGCAAGTCACTTAACTCTCCATTGCCTCAGAAAAATCCAAGTTATCAATGTCCCTGTTTAATGTACATTACCAAGTTTAAGTTTCAATGTAAACTGCTTTGATTGAAATGATAAAGTGGCATATAAAACCTGTTTACTAAATAAATCTAGGCATCATTGTGGACAACATAGTATATGACTACAAATAAAGACCAGTATAGTCCATTGAGTCTGCTTAACAAGAGTAGGTGCACCTGCTGTTCTGTACAGGTCACCTCTCCCCATACCTTTGTTTAGGGATGTACCCACCGCTCCATGTAGGTCACCCCTATTTGCTCAGATACAAGAGATAGTTATGCTTATTTTGATTTTTTCCTGTAGTTATAAAAGGATTCACTGTGTCTGTCCCAAGCCATTTTGAATTCTGTCACTGTTTGCCCCTATCACTTCCATCGGGAGGGCATTCCAAGAATGCAACAATTCACCCTGTTTAGCCCGTAGTTCCACCACCTCACTGCCTAAAGAACTCCTGCTGCACTGACTCTTGACCTCATTGCTGCTTGTAACAATTTACCCATTGCTACCACACTGCTTGCAAAGACCATCTGCTACTATTTTTGCTACCTCATTGCCTGCAATTAACTTTGCTGCACAGCCTATTGACTCCACTGCTAACTCATTGCTTGTAATTATATTGTGCTTGTAATTTATATTGCATAGCGTGTAGTCCCCTCTACCTCATTGCTTGTAAGCTAACATATATTGCATAGCGTGTAGTCCCCACTACCTCACTGCCTCTACCTCATTGCTTGTAATTTAACATTTATTGCATAGTGCGCAGAACTCAGTGCCACTTCATTACCATCCCATCGCTACTAAATCTCAGATACTACATAGCCTCAACCATTCCGCCCCATGGCCCTACATCACATTGTCCTTCTTTTCTTCATACTCCCCAACTGCTTCCCCTCCTACCAACACCCTCCTTCCTCCCCCCCCCCCATTCACCCTTTATCTTCCTCACTTCTCCCTCCATTCTTTCTTCTAACCTATCATCAGCTCTTGAGCTTCACCTCACTCTCCCTCTCATCTAGCCATCCCCTCTCTCTCTAAGGCAACCCCACCCTTGGTTCCACCGTACTACCTCCCCCTTACCCAGCTCCCTATTACTCCTTCTTTTCCTCTCATCAGGTAATATCAACCCCAGCCCAGGCCCCCCTCAATTCCTATCCCACTCTAAGAAGAGTTCCTCATGCACTTTGTCTAACCTCATCCATATCCCTCTCCTTTCCCCATCCACTCTCCCCCCCCCCACATGTGCCACACACTTACTCATAGAAATCAACCCCAACCCTAACCACCCTCGATCTCTATCTCACTGTGAGAAGAGTTCCTCACGTACCTTGTCTAACCTCATCCATATCCCTCTCCTCCCCCACCACACTCTCCCTCCCTCATGTGCATTATGGAATGCACACTCATCCAGTGATATCAACCCCAACCCTGCACACTTATCCAGAGATCCCAACCCCTTTCCCCTCAAGATCCTTGTCTTACTCTGGAAAGATATCCTCACACAACAGCTCCCCTCAATCTCCGTCCTACTCTGGAAAGCAATCCTCACATAACTTGTCTAATCTCATCCATATCCCTTTCCTCTCCAATTCCACTCTCCCCTTCTCATGTGCCTTGTGGAATGCACAATCAGTCTCTAATAAACTTGCCTTTACCCATGATCTCTTTATC
Source organism: Ichthyophis bannanicus (assembly GCA_033557465.1). Taxonomy (NCBI): domain Eukaryota; kingdom Metazoa; phylum Chordata; class Amphibia; order Gymnophiona; family Ichthyophiidae; genus Ichthyophis; species Ichthyophis bannanicus. The sequence continues at coordinate 764,076,287 of CM066033.1, forward strand.
TCAAATGCTCTGCATCTTCTTGCCCTAACTGAGACCTGGCTCCCTCCAGATGATACGCATCTACTGCTGCTCTCTGCCATGGGGGCTATCAATTCTCTCATACACCTCGTTACACTGGCCGTGGTAGTGGTGTTGGGCTTCTACTTTCTCTTGCTTGCCAATTCCAACCCATCCTACTGACTCAATCTCACTCCTTTCCCTCTTTTGAAGTTCACTCCATTTGCCTCTTCACACCACTTCCTCTCTGAGTAGCTGTTATCTATCGCCCTCCTGACAAGTCTGCCTCTACCTTCCTTACCGACTTCGACTCCTGGCTTTCCGTCTTTCTGGATCCCTCCTCCCCCTCTCTTATTCTTGGGGATTTTAACATCCACGTCGATAACCCCTCCGATTCCCATGCATTAAAACTCCTCGCTCTTACCTCCTCATTTGACCTCCAACTCTGTTCCACTGCCCCCACTCACAAGCACGGCCACTGCCTTGACCTGATACTCTTCTCTAAGTCCTCTCCATTGAACTTCCATAACTCAATTTTTCGCATATCGGACCACCACCTGTTAAGCTTTAATCGTCAACTCCCACTGCCTCAACCTCGTCCTGTCTCCTCCAAACTATTTAGAAACCTTCATGCCATTGATCCCTTAACTCTCTCCTGCACCATTTCTCCATCTCTTTCTCCCATTATATCTTCCAAATCAATCGATGAGGCAGTAACCTCCTATAATACTGCACTCTCCTTGGCTCTGGATGCTCTTGTCCCACCCACCCCTCGCCCTGTGAGACGTTCCACACCCCAGCCCTGGCTCTCACCCACCACCCACTATCTATGCACCTGTGCCCACTCTGCTGAATGTGCTTGGCTCAAACACTGCTCCCCCAAAGACTTTCTACACTTCAAATTCATGCTTGGCTCCATCCAATCAGCCATAGCTCTTTCCAAACAAGAATACTACATCCATCTGACCAACTCTCTTGCATCTAATCCTCTCCATCTCTTTAATACCCTCAGTTCTCTCCTCAAAGTGCCCCGCCCATGGTCCCGCCCTCCCTTACTGCCCAAACCCTGGCCGATTACTTCCATGACAAAATCCACAAGATCACCCTCCAATTCCCCACTTCTTCATCTACCTCACCTCCTTCCCAATTCTCCCCCCCCCCATCCCTGCTACCTCCGTCACCATCTCTTCCTTCTCTGTGATCACTGAAGAAGAAACCACACTCCTTCTCTTTTCCTCCAAACCTACCACCTGTTCCTCTGATCCTATCCCCACCCACCTCCTAAGCCCCATCTTCCCCACCATTGTCCCTTCCATCTCTCATATTCTTAATCTATCGCTCACCACTGCAACTGTCCCCACAGACTTCAAACATGCTGTGGTCACACCTCTCCTTAAGAAACCCTCACTCGATCCCACCTGTCCTTCTAACTATCGACCCATTTCCCTCCTTCCCTTCATATCTAAATTACTTGAATGTGCAGTTCATGACTGCTGTCTCGACTTCCTCTCCTCCCATGCCCTCATGGGTCCTTTACAGTCCAGCTTCCGTCCCTTACATTCTACTGAAACAGCTCTTACCAAACTCTCCAATGACTTGTTCCTGGCTAAATCTAATGACCTGTACTCTGTCCTCATCCTGCTCGACCTCTCTGCTGCTTTCGACACTGTTGGCCACAACCTTCTCCTCGATACCTTCTCCTCGCTTGGTTTTAGGGGCTCGATACTATCCTGGTTCTCCTCATATCTCTCCCATTGCTCCTTCAGTGTATGCTCTGGTGGCTCCTCCTCTTCTCCTACCCCTCTTCCAGTTGGCGTACCTCAGGGATCCATCCTGGGTCCACTCCTCTTCTCTCTCTATACCCAATCTCTTGGTGTGCTTATCTCTGCCCATGACTTCCAGTACCATCTCTATGCCGATGACTCCCAAATCTACCTCTCTACACCTGAAATCTCTTTGACAATCCAGACCAAGATCTCTGCCTGCCTTTCAGACATTGCTGCCTGGATGTCTCACTGCCGCTCGAAACTGAACATGGCCAAAACTGAACTCCTTATCTTTACCCCCAATGCTTCCCCTCCTCTCCCTCCTTTCTTGGTCTCTGTTGATAACTCTATAATCCTCCCTGTTTCCTCGGCCTGCAATCTGGGGGTTATCTTTGACTCTTCTCTCTCCTCCATACAAATCCAGCTCGTAGCTAAGACCTGCCGCTTCATTCTCTACAGCATTATCAAAATCCACCCTCTCCTTTCTGAACACACTACTAAAATGCTCACCCACTCCTTAATTACCTCTCGCCTTGATTACTGCAACCTCCTCCTTGCTTGTCTCCCTATGTGCCATCTCTTTCCCCTTCAATCTATTCAACATGCTGCCGCTCGACTAATCTTCCGCCAGCCTCGCCATGCGCATATTACTCCTCTCCTCAAGTCACTTCACTGGCTCCCTATCCGCTTCCGCATCCAGTTTAAACGTCTCCTCTTGACCTATAAATGCATTCACTCTGCGGCCCTTCAATACCTTTCAACTCTCATCTCTCGTCACAACCCCCCTCGTGAACTTCGCTCGTCTAACAAACTACTTCTATTCAGGCCTTTCACTCACACCCCTAATTCCAGATTTCGCTCATATCACCTTGCAGCACCCTACGCCTGGATCAACCTACCTTTGTCTATATGCCAGGCACCCTCCCTAGCTCTCTTCAAATACAGGTTGAAAACCCATCTCTTCATTGTCGCTTTCAGATCTTGACTTCGATCCCTTGTCTACCTCGACTGTAAATGCCATGCTTGTCTGTCCTTTGTTTGCCTGACTGTAATTGCCATGCCTCATACGTCTTGCCTGAATAGACTATTTCTCTATGTTCTGTTTGTTTTGTCTTGACTAGATTGTAAGCTCTAACGAGAGTAGGGACCATCTCATACATGTCTGTACAGCACTGAGTGCGACTAGTAGCGCTTTATAAATGCTTAATAGTATTACTAGTAGAATCCACCACCCTTTCAGCGAAAAAATATTTCCTTACATTGCCTTTCAGTTTATCCCTTGCAGCTTCATGTTATGCCCTCTAGCTTCCCATCAAGGACAAATATTTGAAGTTCTTCTTCCATGATGCCTTTCTTTTGACCAAAAAGAGCATTCTGAGTCATTGGAGAGATTTATATCTTCCTAGTTTGACCTACTGAAGAGTGCCATTGCACAACATGATGGTTATAGAAAACCTGTCTTATAGAGGGGAGAATGGGGATCCTTACTGTAATAAACATAACTTTTTACACAATAACAGACTCCTCAGTGAGGCAGAGTTATTTTAATTACATTCTTGCAAGAAAGGGTGAAATGCTTAACTGAGCATTCACGCTCATCCTCTGTTTCACGGTTCTTTTATAGTGTACTATGTCCTTGCCTTCTTCCAGCATGTCCATAATTCTCAGGCTACGTGTTATTAGCCACATAGTCTCTCTTCCCAGAATGCAGGCATACAGTAAAGGAAGTCATAAAATCATTACATACTACACTATGTCCTTGCCCTCCTCCAGCATGTCTATCACTCATTGGTTAGTACTTGTCTCACTCCACTTCTTTGTACTTCCGCACCTGTGACAGGCTATGTATTACTAGCCACGTAGTCTCTCCTTCCAGGATGCAGGCATACAAAATTATATTACAGAATGGTGAATGAATGGAATACAAGCATGATATTACATTGTAAAAATAACATATCACATTTGTTTATATCATTAAGAGTTTCCACAATCAGTAGCTTTTATAGCTGACCAATGTCCCTTAAATCAGACATGAAAGTGTCTTTTCTACAGATAGGAGGTTATCCATTTAAGCATCTTACCACACAGCTACAATTGCCCACATCTCCAAATTAACTTCATGTGATTCACTAGATCAAAAGATAATACATCCAGAAATATCAACATCACAGACTTCTTTATATTTAAATAGTAGAATTCCATAACCATCATGGAAAGTAATAGGGTTTCTGACACACAACCAAATGTAAACCCATATTGTCCCTTATCTAATAGAATATAATCCTCCAGGAATGAAGAAGTCAATGCAATAGATAGCTAGATGTAGGAATGCTATATTTTCCTCCATTATTGTATGAGGCTGATTTTCAAGTAGTCTGAATTATTTCAGTGTACAGTTTCTCTTTGAAAATTGATATAAAAATGGTAATTTTATAATGAGCTGGGTAAAGCTATGTGACATCAACTTTCGTAAGTCACCTATTTCAATGACTTACAAGTGGATGGGTACTTATGGGCATACTTTATGTAGGAGCTATTCTGTAATATGTGGGTAAGGCTGATGGCATGTACTCTCAGTGTGATTATGCACATGACTAGAGCTTGGATGGAGAATAGGTGGAACATAAATTTGCATGCGTAAGTTAGCACTATAAGTCATGTGCGATATCTACCAATCTAAGTGCAGGCATTTATACCATGTCAAGGATTGGTGTAAGTAATCACATCTAGATTTGACATGCTTATTGCACTGGTTATGCCCTATTTTATAAAACATGAACATACTTTATTTTACAAAATAGTCATGCATGTTAATCAAGGCATGTCTTATAAAATTACCCTCAAAGAGAGCAATTTTATAACAGGGTGCCTAAATTAACACAGCCAAAACATGCCTACTTTAAGCCTATTTTATAAAGACAGGTAGATGCCCACTTTCCTTATAAAATGCAAGTGTGAGAGATATTTAGACCTGCTGCATATCAGATGTACATTAAATGAACTAGTGTAAAGTTTGCAAGCACATGTGCAAATTAAGGTATTTTATAATCAAGGTATTTCGTCCATGCTCCCCCCAAACTACTCCTGTATCTATGCCTATCTGTAAATTCTGTCTTCATATCAAAGCACCTATATTTTTTCTGGTTGGACATTAATGTGAATAACGTGTCATATATGTGCACTGTTCTTAAGAACTGTCGAGTCAGTGCCAACTCATGGTGGCCTTCTGGATAGTTGTCCTATACTATATTCAGTCTTCAGTCAGGTGGCTCATTGTTGATAGAGTGACATCCATAGCTGCTGATATTGTATCACTCCATTTCATTGCAGGTCTTTGTCTTTTGCATTGACCTTCAATTTTGCCAAACATGATGTCTTCTCTAGTGATCTCTCTCTTCGCATGATATGTCCAGAGTATGAAAGTTGAAGTCTTGTCATTTGAGCTTCTAAATAAAGCTTAGATTTGATCTATTCAAGTACTGACTGGTTTGTTCTTTGGGCAGTCCATGGTATACACAGTATTCTTCACCAGCACCATAATTCAAAGGCATCAATTTTACTGTCTATCTTTTTCACTGTCAAACATTTTCATCCATATGACATTATTGAGAATGCCATGGCTTGGACAAGTCAAATCTTTGTATGGAGAGAGACATCTCTGCTCTTGAGAATCTTGTCTACGTTCATTAATGACTTCAAGAAATTACCTCCAAAGGGTATAATTTTATAAAGCATTTTCTTTAGAGAAGACCTATATGGGGTACCAGGGTCCTCTGAAAGGGTTAACAATATAAAGAATAAGAGCAGCTTGGAATGTGCTAGCAGGCTGGAGAGATATGTGGGAGAAAAGTCAAGGTCATATCTTCACAGAAACAGCTAGGCAGAGAGACAAATTCTCTGGAGACAGAATGTTTTGACCTCCAGAAATGCTTCTTAGAAATTATGGCTAGGTATGACCAGTGTGTTTATGTCCAGTTTGATCTGTAACAGCAAGACTTGGCCTGTAACATGTAAATGTAAACTACAGATATGAATTAGCGAAATGAAACACAGAGCTTGGCATAAGCAGATAAGGTAAAATTGTACAAAGTGACAGTTTTTTGCCAATAAAAAGAAGTGCTGCAGGAACTGAGGAAAGGGCATTGCAGGTCACTGCACTAGTTTGTGGAGCTTGCAGTTATTAAGATATAACTGTTATTCCTTGCTCTTGCTTGCCCTGAAGTCAGGGAATCGTAGTCAAAGAGCCGAGGTTGGATTTTTGCTATCTGGTGCCCAGTCAGGTTTAGAACACACTAACATTTTCCACTTGTAGATATGAATGAAATGGCTCTTAGAAAACTGTGTCTGAAAACACGCTGACAACTATGCACACTGGCAAGATCATACAGATTTAAACTCATGCTGAGTTTAGATGTTCTCAGAGGCATAGTTGGGTGAATCAGGAACAGAGTCACAATGTATGATCATATTTTATAAAACATGCATGTGCACTTGTAGAGTGCAAGAGTACATTTATACATTTTTCAGGGTAGGGCTAGTTCTAAGAACCTGTTTTATAAACAGTACATACCTATAATACCTTTATAAAAAAGGTACATTTTTAAAGATACTGAAATGCAGGGGACATGGGGAAAAGAAGAAGCGCTCTGGATTGCATTGGAAAGAGGAGATGGCACTGTCATCGATATTGCTGTAGTCTACAGACCTCCGACTCAAATTGAAGAGAGAGATAACGAATTGATTATAGATATTGCCAAGATAGCAACAAAGGGGGAAGCGATCATATTAGGTGACTTTAATCTACCTGATGTGGATTGGACTACTTCATCTGCACATCTGGAAAGAAGCAAAAAAATTGTGGATGCTCTCCAAGATGCATTACTTAGACAAATGGTGATGGAACCAACCAGGGAAAGCTCAACGCTGGATGTAGTGCTCACCAACGGTGATAGCGTGTCGAATGTCTGTGTGAGTGCCCCTGTGAGCAACAGCGACCATCACACGGTGTGGTTTGAGATAAAAGCCATGGTACAGGCCAATCATAGCAAGCTCAAAGGCCTAAACTTCAAAAACACTGACTTCAAGAAAATGGCCGAGTACTTAAAGGAGGAGATGACGGGGTGGGAGGAGATAAGGGAAGTGGAATTGCAATGGGCTAAACTAAAGGTGACAATAAAAGGGGCAACAGATAAATATGTAAGAAAAGTAAATAAAAACAAGAGGAGAAGGAAACCTATTTGGTTTTCCAAAGAGGTGGCTGCTCAAATAAAGGCAAAAAACACAGCTTTCGCAAATTTCAAAAGCTTGCAAACAGAAGAACACAGAAAAGAATACAGGATCAAGCTCAAAGAGTATAAAAGAGAAATAAGGATAGCAAAATCAAAGGCAGAGTAAAAGATGGCTAAAGATGTTAAGGGTGGCGACAAAACTTTCTTCAGGTATATTCGGGAAAGGAAGAAGAGCAGAGTTGGAATTGCAGGACTCAGAAGTGCTGGGAAAGGACTCGTGGAAAGTGACACTGAAAAAGCAAAATTGCTAAACAAATACTTCTGCTCTGTTTTTACTAAAGAAGATCCTGGAGATGGACCAGCTGTGACTCCCAAATATAAAAATGGGAATGAAGTAGATACCACACCATTCACAGAAGATGAGGTGTTAGAACAACTTGCTAAACTGAAAGTGGACAAAGCCATGGGACTGGATGGGATACATCCCAGGATACTGAAAGAGCTCAGAGAGATTCTTGCAGGACCGTTAAAGGATGTCTTCAACAGATCCTTGGAAACAGGAGAGGTTCCTCAGGACTGGAGAATGGATAATGTTGTACCTCTACACAAAAGTGGTGACAGGGAAGAAGTGTCAAACTACAGGCCCGTGAGCCTTACCTCGGTGGCGGGAAAGGTAATGGAAGTGCTCCTGAAAGAGCAAATAGTGAACTTTCTCAAAACCAACAGGTTGCAAGATCCGAGGCAACATGGTTTTACCGAAGGACGGTCTTGCCAAACAAATCTGATTGAGTTCTTTGACTGGGTGATCAAGGAACTAGATCAGGGGCATGCAATGGATGTCATCTACCTGGATTTCAGCAAAGCTTTTGATACTGTTCCTCATAGGAGGCTTGTAAATAAACTCAGTAGCTTGGGGACAGGTCCCAAGATGGTAAACTGGATTAGAAATTGGTTGACTGAGAGACAACAGAAGGTGATGGTACATGGAGCTCACTCGGATGAGAGGAAGGTGATTAGCAGGGTGCCCCAGGGTTCGGTCCTGGGTCCGGCACTGTTCAATATATTTGTGAGTGATATTGCTGAAGGACTGAATGGAAAAGTCTGTCTTTTTGCAAATGATACAAAAATTTGCAACAGAGTGGACTCCCCCGAGGGAGTGGTTAACATGAGGAAAGATCTACAAAAGCTGGAAGACTGGTCTAATGCTTGGCAACTACGATTTAATGCGAAAAAGTGCAGTGTCATGCACTTGGATAGCAGAAATCCAAGGGAAATGTACACAATAGGGGGCGAGAGGTTGGTATGCACGGTTCAGGAGAAAGACCTTGGTGTGATTATCTCTGATGATCTCAAGGTGGCAAAACAGTGCGTCAAGGCGGTGGCAAAAGCCAGGAGGATGTTGGGCTGCATACAAAGAGGGATTACCAGCAGAAAGGAAAAGGTACTCATGCCACTGTACAAGTCACTGGTGAGGCCTCACTTGGAATACTGTGTTCAGTTTTGGAGACCATGTCTTGCAAAAGATGTAAAAAGACTGGAAACTGTTCAGAGAAAGGCGACCAAAATTATTTGGAGCCTGCGTCAGAAGCCATATGAGAAGAGACTTGAAGACCTAAATATGTACACTTTGGAGGAGAGGAGGGACAGGGGAGATATGATTCAGACCTTTAAATACTTAAAGAGAAATGATGAACAAACAAACATCTTCCAAAGACGGGGAAGCTGTAAAACTAGAGGGCATAACATGAAGCTGCAAGGTAGTAAATTGAAAGGCAATGTCAGGAAATATTTCTTCACTGAAAGGGTGGTGGATGCTTGGAATGCCCTCCCGATGGAAGTGGTGGGGGCAAACACGGTGATGGAATTCAAAACGGCATGGGACAAACACAGTGGATCCCTTTACAGCAACAGTATAAAAACAAAATAAATGGTACCATCTAACTTCTGAACCATCTAACGTCTCAACAAATAGGGGTGTCCTACATGGAGTGGTGGGTTTACCCCTAAACAAAGACATGGGGAGGGGTGGCCTGCACAGAGCGATAGGTGCACCTACTCTTGCCATCTTGCTGGGCAGATTAGATGGACCATGCTAGTCTTTATCTGCCATCACTTAATATATTGCTATGTTACATTTTTGGATATTTAAGATAGGAGCCCTGCGATAAATTATTCGCAAAGGGGGTCATTTTAGAAGATCTAATCATGATTTGAATGTCTGAAAAAGGGTTTGCAAACAACCAAATCATGGAGACATCCCCTGAGACATTTTACAAAACGGATCTGAAGATGTCCCTGCGGTGGAGACATCCATTCTGCACAGGGGCATGGTGGAGTGTGTCTGGGGCATTCCAGAGACCTTAGACATGCATGCCCAATTTCAGAAATGAATGGCATGTCTCAGCCCCCATCCAAGTCTATACTTTCTACAGGGTATGAATAGGCATCTGAAAAGTGTTCTTTTTCCCAGAAAATTAGTTGGAGGGTGTAAAGGAGATGGAACTGTTATCCTTAGTATAGTCCATAATAATAAAAAGAATTGATAGAATTTAGGGATATCTATTGTGTGGTTGTTGAGCTGCAAAACATCTCCACTACTTGAATGGCAGGCTGGGGAACATCTCCAGCCTGTGATACAGTAGTGGGGATGTATATGTAGACTCCCCCAGTAAAATCAATATCAGGGGCATTTACATTTATGAAATGTAGCTTGAAGTATACAATACATGTGTTTTATCTGTGCACAGACACTCTAGCCCTGCTTTCGAAGTGAATTGCAAAATGTGAATTTGAAAACCAGCCTGGATAACTATTCATCTCTGGATGGCAAGAACCCGTAAGAGGTGAAGTGACACCCCCCCCACCCCCATCCGTATAAACGTATCTATTGAAAGGATCAAATACCCCAGGGCAACAGAACTGCAATAGAAAAGTTTAGAACCAAGCTCTCATGTCTAGCATTATCAACACTAACTTATTCAAAATAGCATTAATAACAAACACATATAATTGTTAGTCCTCTGAGTTCCTGTAAGGATGATTCCCCCAAGTTCTATCAATCAGTTCCTAGAGGCATTTATAGTCTTTTTAACAAGGCAGGTTCATACTGAGTGCTCGCAGAAGAGTTATTGCCTGTCCAATACATACAACAGTAAGTCATTCCCAGAAATTAACCATTTTATTGTGTTTATCAAGTATGACTGTGTTGGGGAGGGGAGGGCAGTGCTGAAGGAAATGAATTATTGCTGATATGGTAGGGAATTTTTTGTACTGAGCAGCATGACTTGGTTAAAAGGTCTTTTTTTATGCTTCACTTAATAAGACAATTTAAATCATTCCTTGATCTTTCAGATTTTAGAACACTGATTCTGACTTTGGTATTATCTCAATTTGATTATTGTAGTGTGATTTATCTTATCTGAAGCCCTTCAAGTGGTCCAGAATTCTGTAGCTCATCTGCTGACAGAAGCTAAGTTATGTGATCATATCTTACCCCAATTGTAGGAGCTCTATTTTATTTCTTTATTTTAAAACATTTATTGAATGCCAAATGCTACAGCATTCAAGGCAGCTTGCAAAAGACATAAAAATACATGTTGACAATCGTATCCACTTTAAGTTAGCAACTCTTATTTTTAAGGCACTAAGGTAAGGGATTTATTTCCCAATTTCTGTATTCTTTATCTTTATTTAAAATTATAGACCGCCAGGACCAGCAGGCATACGGCAGTTTACAATAAAACAAATGAGGCTTCAGAGAAAAGGAAACAGAAAGGAACGCCATTTAATAATAGGAAAGGGACAGCATCAGGAAAGGAAGCAATAAAGGACAGCGGAAGAGGGAGAAATACCATTAATTATCGGAAAGAGGAGGGGAGGGAGGAAGATCGAAGGCTAGGCAGAAAAGATGGGTCTTTAGCTTAGCTTTGAAAGAGGGATAAGAAAGTTCCAGACAGAGTGCAGACAGCAGAGAGTTCCATAGACGGGGACCGATGAAGAAAAAAGCAGCAGAACGTGTAGACTCAAGATGAGCCTGGGAAGGGGGCGGGAGGAATAACCGGTTAGTGTGGACAGACCTAAGGGTTCTTGAGGGACAGTGAAAATGAACTACGTCTGAGAGATAGCGTGGGAGCTCCATTACTACCTCCATCCAAGGGACCTGCATCTGAATCATTTGTTCTTGATCAGAAGTGGAATCATCTGGCAACCATATTAGAGTGCTTTCAAAATTTTTCAGGTTTCGGAAGAAGGTAAAAGCCTTTTATTTTAGACAGATGTTTAGTTAAAGTGTTGCTGCTTTCCATCCCCACATCCTTTTCTGACAGCTATTTTGTGAGGTGGGAGTCACGCTGTCGGAGACGGTCTGTCATTTTACCTTGTAAGTGTTTGAGTCTCTGGAGTCTAAATTTTAATGTCTGCATTTTCCTTATTTCTTTTGTAAACCTCTGGGATAGCATAGGATCAGTAGTATGTAAGAATTTTAAATAAATGCATAAAGAATACAACCAATCTTTCTGCTAGTGAGAGCAGGAGATGGGGTAGAACTGTGTTAGAGACTTAAGTGTATGTATACTAAAGGGCGGTAAGGGAGCCATGGATAACGAGCGTTAATGGCAGTGATAAGGGTATTTCTCTGCATTAAAGGCCAGGGTGGGGAGTAGGCGTTCCGGCGGTAAGGGCACTAGGCTCCACTTATTGTGAGCCAACAGGCCATTGGCCATTAAGATGATAAGCGTGCACTGTAATGCCCAAAAATGGCCGTCACCATAATGCAGGATAAGGGAGCCACAGTGAAAGTCAAGTTAGAGTCGATGGATGGAAGGAAAGATAGGAGCTGATGGACTTGACAGATCCATGGGCATCCCATGTGGCAGTCAGTAAGTGGGGTGAGCATATGGGAGGCAATTGTACTAATTTAGTGAGGGATGCCCACAGAAGATGCTGTAATGTCAGTGTGTGGCATAGGATGGGGACAAAGTTTCCTCTGGTGGAGCCAGAATCGCCATGATATGTTCATCAAAAGGATGATGGAGCAGGAGTGGTGACATGCAGATCATTCACAGGAGAGGCATGAGTGATACATCAAAATGATAAAAACGTGCCTGTTAAGGCCATGGTGTAGCAGCTGTCAGGAGAACACATGACTGTACATGATGGACATATGCCGATGGAGGGGCTGAAGGATGGATGACGGTAAATGAGAGTGTGGTATGGCCTTGCTGCCCCAATATACTTGATGTGACCGCACAAATATGGTCGTAATGTATGTGAAAAAATAGTAGCTGTGCCATGGGGGAGTTCCAATACCAGCTTGTTGGGTATGACAGCTGGCTCAGCTTTTCTAACTACCATATAGGCAGGTTAGAGTCAGTGCAGAAAGTGGCTACTAAAATGGTCAGTGGTGCTCGCTATGAAGCATATGAGGAGAGATTTAACGATCTTAATATGTATACTTTAGAGGAAAGGCAGGATAGGGGAGATATTTTAGAGAAATCTAAATACCTCTGTGGCATAAATGCACAGGAGAATCTCTGTCAATTGAAGGCAAGCTCTGCTATGAGGGGACAGAGGATGAGAGTTAAAGGGGATAGACTCAGGAGTAATATGCAGAAATATGATTGTCCCCAATTCTCTACCTTTCCTCCAACGAAGATAATAACTTCCCCTGCCCACTTCATTCATTCTTCCTAGAGTATTATATCATCCTGTAAGCAGTTTATGCCCATTTTCATCTCCTCTCTCTTTGTGTGATTGTACTCTCTCTGTCCTGTCATACATTGTAGTTCTTTTCCTTTCTCAGCCTTCGGCCATCACTGCATTTTTATGTAATTGCAAAAAGCCCTGGTATCATGGAGGAGTGGTATATCAAGAAAACCAATAAACATAAACAAACATATTTCTTTATGGAAAGAGTGGTAGTCTTCCAGTGGAGGTGGTGGATATGAGGAAATATCTGAATTCAAATAAGCATTGGACACAGAGAATCTCAAAAGGTAAAAAGGGGACTATTGTAGTTGAAATGGAAGGGGCAGACTAGATAGGCTATGTGATCTTTTTCTGCTGTCATGTTTCTATGTTACTATGTTTCTATGCAATCTTCTTGACACATGTGCATAGAACAACTGGACATGTGTCTCTTATATGGCCATATGGAGCAAATAAGGACATGTGATGATCCCTATTGTTGGCCATCCCAGAAGCGTGAGGTGCCTGCATGTACTGCAGATATGTGATGGAGCCAAAGATATGTAGTCACAATTATGATGAAATATACCATTCATGTAGAATCCATGTGTCATACATCTGCAGGGTGAACAAGTCCAACCCTTTGCAATGGACTACAGTAGAGCCAATAAGGTCATGCTGTCGGATGGGCATGAGTGCAATGTGAATGTTTGCCAACCCAATGTGCTATTGGAACACATAAAAAACAATATGTTTCTGTCAGTATAACAAAGAAAGAACAGAAATAAATACATCATAGTGAGCTGTCCACTGCCTGGGAGAGAACAGGTAGGATTCAAACCCTGGCTTGCTACTAACAAAGCCAGTGCTCTAACCATTAGGCTAAAACTCTACACCTTTTGCCACAGGAAAGTGTACAAACCAAGAGACAGCAGGGCCCTTCCTCCAATGGCAGGAACTCAGGACATGAAACCATGTGGCTGACATATTCTGAGAAAGTGGTAGAGCACAACCTGGGCCTGCCCACAGTGGTAGACTTGCAGTACACATTGTACTGGACAGGCAGTACTGTAGCTAGGGTTGCCAACTAGCCGGTTTTCAGCCGGCCTGGCCGGTTTTCCTGTGGTCGGACCAGCTGCCGGCAGAGAACCGAAACCGGCCATTGAAAAGCCGGTTTTTTGCTCTGGCTGCGAGATCGGAGCGGCCAGAGCAGAAAACCCGCTTTGCGCTTGCGATCGCGATTGCAATCACAGTCCTGGCCCCCCCTTGCAGCCGCTGCTGCTGCTTCTTACAGAGCAGCGGCTGCAATAAAGTTAATTTAAAAGTAAGGAATCCTGTGAGGGGCCTTCCGGCCCTATGAAACTCCTTCTGCAGTGCCCGCCCCTCTGATGTCACTTCCTTTTCAGCCAGGGACCCTGCAGAAGGAGTTTCATAGGAGCGGAGGGTTTCTCACAGGTTTCCTTACTTTTAAATTAACTTTATTGCAGCTGCTGCTCAGTAAGAAGCAGGAGCAGCAGCTGCACGGGGGGGGGGGGACTACAAATGGGCTGTGATGGGGGGGACCTGTACTGGAAAAGGGCTAGGGGGGGGGGGGGCTTGGACTGGAAATGGGGTGTGGTGGGGGGGGCCGGGGCCGGGAAAGGACTATGGGGGGGGGGGACTTGGACTGGAAATGGGCTGTGATGAGGGGGGGGACCTGGACTGTAAAAGGGCTATTGGGGGGGACATGGACTGGAAATGGGTTGTGATGGGGGGGACCTGGACTGGAAAAGGGCTATGGGGGGGTACTTGGACTTGAAATGGGCTATGGTGGAGGGAGGGGGAACTTGGACTGGAAATAGGCTGTGATTAGGGGGGCTAGGACTGCAAATGGGCTGTGATGGTGGGGGGGGGCTAGGACTGCAAATGGGCTGTGATGGTGGGGGGCCTAGGACTGGAAATAGGCTGTGATGGGGGACTTGGACTGTAAATGGGCTGTGATTGGGGGGCGGGGGCTAGGACTGGAAATGGCCTGTGATGTGAAGGCTAGCACTGGAAATGGACTTATGAAGAGCTGGAATAGGACTGGAAATGGGCTGATGTGGGGCATGGGAGAATGGGACTAGAAGGGAGTGGATGCTGGGTGGGTCTAGAACTATAAGGGAACTGATTTTGGGGGAGGACTAGAATGGATGGGGAATGAGAATGGAGAGGGGAAAAATATTTTGTGTGGAAGAAAAGTCTATGATGGGTCGGGTATTGGGAGAGTAAGAGGGACTTGAGAATGGAAGGGTGAAATTTAAATGGATGATAAAGGAATAAGGAAAGAATTGGGGGAAAGAGCAAAAGGGAAACAATCAGTATGTTAAAGCAGATATAGAGAGAGAATGGAAAACATCTAAAAGAGAAGAAAGGCCAAATGGATAGATCTCCAGAAGACACAAAGAAACCAGAAGAAAGTGACTGGAGCAATTGCAACTGAAAAATAAAATGCCCAAACAGAAGGTAAAAAAATACTTTTTATTTTGAATTTATTAACTGGAATATGTCTGGTCTGGGAAGTGTGTATTGCTAACATCTTTGCGTTTTTGTTTAGTGCAAGAGGAAATTATAGTTTTATTTCTTCAGTGTTGTACATTTCATGTTTGTATTTTGGGGTTCCCAGTTTAATTATTATCTGACCAAGGAAGTTAGCCTACACGTATCCTCGGTAATTTTTGTGGGTGGGGCTAGGGGCGGGGCAGGGGTGGGACTAGGGGAGGAGAATGGGTGGAGCATGGCGAGCCAAAGGTGTCGGGTTTTTCTTGGTGAAAAAGTTGGCAACCCTAACTGTAGCTGCATAACAGACACACAGCTGCAGCATACATCTCTGCTCCAAAGGCCACACCACATGTGAGGGCAAGATGTCCATCCCTCCTCTGTACCTCCAATACCAACCAACAATCATACACAGAGGTCCACTGTGCTGCAGTGTGGCATAAAACCCTGAGGCAGCACATGTGCAGGGCATGCAGTCTCCTGTGACCTGATGTTCACTGCAAGATAGGTATTCTTGCATAGACACTTAACTCAAAACACGGTCATGACCCATGTGATCCATCGCAGACCATCCTGCCCTCTCCATGTGACCATGCATATATTTTCTACCATCATAGAAGACAAGCAGGTACTGGGCAATGCTCCAGTGATCACATTCACCACGATGGCTGCAATTGGGCCTCTGGGTATCGGTATTGGTTAGCCCCTCCATTATTCATGATGCACCTCACAGTCTGAGCTGCAATATGCAACTTTTGCCCCTATGGAGAATGCAGCGATCCATTACATCAGCTCTGTGATATGCAGGGACATTGTGTGCTTCCTGCACATAACATCCGCTACATGAACAAATGACCTTTATCACCAGACACCCTAAATGTAAGGAAGGGTATATATCACCTGGTCCCCAGAGCAAGCACCACAATAAATAGATGCTCCTGGTTCTGGAACAGATCTGTTTCACTATTAGCATGCTATAGGTATTGTCTGCAGTGTGTGATGTTGGTCACTTGGCATTCTGTGTATTTGCAGTATACAGTAGTGGCCTGTTTTGTCTGCATGCTGTTGATCAGGGATGCTTCCATAAACATCTTGTGTCATTCCCTACAGTTGCGGCAGTTTTTTCTAAGGAACCCACCTGTAGTGAGTGTTAGGTTGGGTGGGGAGGGGTGTGGTGGTGCAGGGCAGAGTGGGCTGGGGTGGGGCAGGGCGAAGCAGAGGGAACAGGGACAGGGGTGCTAAGACCATACTTAACAGCATGCTAGTTTCATTTTGTGAGAATTCCAATCAGCTAGATCAATCACAGGCAGCCCGTATGTGTGGGGCAACACTGGGCTGTGTCAGCTACTCACATACCATTTGTGCCCAGTCTGCTAGCCACCACACACTGCATGTACACATAGCCACCAGGGACACATTGGCTTTGTACAAACAGCATAGATATCCAGCAGCAAGTCTAGTGACTGGACTGTCAAAAAAGAAACAGCAACCATATCACTGCAGCTTGACCTTATATAGCACCATTACTACTACTACTACTACTACTGAGCATTTGTATAGCGCTACAAGATGCTGAACAGACATAACTAAGAGAAAATCCCTGCTCATCCGAGCTTACAGTCTAATCAAGACAGACAACACAGTCAAGATAGACAACAGAGTAGTTTTAGATATGGGATACATCTAGCAGCAAAGGGGTGACTTTTCAGCCTGGATTTGAAAAGGGCCAGAGAAGACATCTGACATACAGACTCACATTATTTGTTCCAGGCATAAAGAACAGCAAAGTGAAAGGAGTGAAATCTGGAGTTAGCAATTGAAGAGAAAGACACAGAAAGAAGTGATTTGCCAGAAGAGTGGAGCTCCCGAGGAGGGGTGTAGGGAGTGATAAGAGAGGAAAGGAAGTGAGGAGCAGCAGAGTGAATGCACTTATAGGTCAGCAGGAGAAATTTGAACTGGATGCAGAAATGGATAGGGAGACAATGAAGTGACTTGAGAAGAGGGGTAATATGAACATGATGAGGCTGGCAGAAGATTACGCACAGCAGAGTGTTGAACAGATTGAAGGGGAGAGAGATGATTCAGAGGGAGACCAGTAAGGAGTAGGTTACAACAATCAAGACGGAAGGTGACTAAAGAGTGGATAAGTTTCTAAATAGTGTGTTCAGAAAGGAATGGGCAGATTTTGTTGATGTTATAGAGAAAGAAACGGCAGGCCTTAGCTATCAGATGGATGTGTGTGGAGAAGGAGAGAGAAGAGTCAAAGATGACTCCAAGGTTGCGAGCCAGGGAAACAGGGAGGAGTAGAGAGTTATCCGCAGAGACTGAGAAAGGAGAAAGGGGAGAAGAGATTATAGGGGGAAAAATAAGAAGCTCAGTTTTGGCCATGTTCAATTTCAAGTGGTGGTGAGACATCCAAACAGCAATGTCAGAAAGGCAGGCAGAGATCCGGGCCTGGATTGTCAGAGAGATTTCAGGTGCAGAGAGGTAGATATGTGAGTCATCAGCATAAAGATGGTACTGAAAGCCATGGGAAGAGATGACTGCACCAAGGGACTGGGTATAGAGAGAGAAAAGGAGTGGACTCAAGACAGATCCTTGGGGTACACCAACTGAGAGCAGGATAGCAGCAGAAGAGAATCCACTAGAACAAACACTGAAAGAGCAATGGGAAAGATAAGAAGAGAACCAGTATAATACAGAGGCCTTAAATCCAAGCGAGGACAAGGTATCGAGAAGGTTGTGGTCAACAGTGTCAAAAGTAGCAGAAAGGTCAAGAAGGATGAGGACCGAGTAAGAGTCCTTAGGGAAAGTGTTACCTGTTGCTGCAGGAACTGCCTGGAGCAACACGTGTGCTCATAGGATAGGCAATTGTTTGGACTCCAGCTTGCTGTTTGAATCAGTTTGCCACGTCCCCATTGTATCATTGGGAGGGGTTTAGAGTGGCCCTATGTGACTGACACTTGGAGAGCATTACCTGTTGCTGCAGGAACTGCCCAGAAAGTGTGTGCTCGCAGGACAAACAATTGTTTGGACTCCAGATTTCTGTTTGAATCAACTTGCCGCGTTCCCATTACATCATCGGGAGAGGTTTAAAGAGCAGCCCTGTGCAACTGCCATTTGGAGAGTGTTACCTGTTGCTGTAGGGACTTTCTGGAACAATGTGTATGCTTGCAGGGCAGGCAATTGTTTGGACTCCAGCTTGCCATTTGAATCAGCTTGCTGTGTCCCCATTGAGTCATCAGAAGGGGTTTAAAAAAAAAAAAGAAGCGGCCCTTGGGAGGCGGAGCCAGCGAGACTCCAACATGGCCGCGTAAGATTTATCTCCCGAGGACCCTGTCCATTAATACTGGTCATCTCTGCAGGAATTTGCTCCTTTTGTACTGACTAAGCTGAGCTATAGTTAGCTGGGATGGCCAGCAGCAAGCAGATCCGGTTGGAGTTTGCGAATCCCGCAGCATCAGGCTCTAAGAGATCTAAGACTGATCCACTCTCTCCTCAAAAAATGGCGCCACATCAAGAAGTGGCAGAGGGCTTGCAGGAGATGCTGCGAGAAATTCGGGCAATCCGGGCTCGAGTGGACTCTAATGGGGAGTCGCTGCAAGCGATGCAAGCAGATTTGAGAGACTTGCGGTCCCAGATGCAAACTTTAACTTTCCGAATGGAAACAGCGGAAGCGTCGATGGCTAGATGTGAAGAACGGGCCAAGCGGCAAGCAAAGCTGACGCAGAAGGTGGAACACCTAGAAAGGAGTATAGAGGATATGAACAACAGAGCCAGGCGCAATAACATTTGCATAGTCGGGCTTAAGGAAGGAGCTGAGGGAGGTGACCCTATTCGGTTCCTGGAGACCCTGCTGCCAACGCTGCTGAAAGTTGAACTCTCTCGACCATTAGAGATTGAGCGGGCACATTGGATCCCATCAGTGCCTAATCTACATAGCCAAAGGCAGCGTCCGATGATTCTCTGTGTATTGAGGCATCAACAGGCAGTACAACTTCTGGCCGCGGCCAAAGCGTCTCAATCCCTCCAGTATGAGGGTCAGAAAGTTAACTTTTACCCGGATTATAGGAAGCCCACGGTGGAAAAGAGAAAGCAATTTCTTGCGCTCAGACTGAGACTCCAACATCTCCAGGCCAAGTATGGTCTTTTCAACCCGTCGAGATTCAAAGTTACTTTGAACAACTCAACCAAGACATTCGAAGACCCGGCGGTCCTTAAATGGTTCATCGAGGAGCAAGAAGCCTTAATGATGCATCAAAGCTAATCTTTTCGTAGTCTTATATGTCAGTGTTTGTTCTGGGTTTGCTCTGCTGGATGGCCAATCTTGCTGCAGTGGATCGGCATGTGCCCATTGAAGGATTTGTGGAGATGGCCTCGCGGTATGTGTTCTTGCAGTGAACATTTCTGTTATACCGACGGGTCTGCTTCTGGACCTGGCAAGGGGACTCTACTTCATGTGGGTCCTAAGACTGTGTGTTTTCCAGTCCTTGCCTGCTTGAGATGATTTTCTATTTGTTTCTATGTGTTTGTTGGCTTTCAGCCTTTGTCATGTTGGATCCCAGCTGCGCCATGTGTGAATGGTCACGCTGCCTCACCCATATCCTTGTTTTTTTGTTGTTGTTAAGGGGTTTTGTTGAAGGTTCTCTGGGGATGGCGGATGGTGGTTTTAAAATGTGGTCTGGGGGTTGGGCCGCCTATGCATCATGTGTTGAGGGTGGTAATATGTATAAGATACAATGGCTAATGGGTTAAAACTTTTATCTTTAAATGTCAAGGGCATTAAGTCCCCAGCCAAAAGAAAGAAAATATTAGTCTATTGTGGGAGAAATCAAGCTGATATTATCCTGTTGCAAGAAACGCACCTCACTGAGCAGGAGATGAGCAAATTGGAAAATAAACAGTATATGGTAATTGGGTCCTCCCCAGCGGTTCATAAGAGAAATGGGGTGGTGACCTTAATTAGGAAGGCGCTGGGGGCCACAGTTGAAAGTATTAACAATGATGCTTCTGGTAGGTGGGTCAAGTCCCTAATACAGGTTGGGGGAAGGTCACTCCTTATTTTAAATATTTATGGCCCTAATTGTGATGATCCGGTTTTCTTTCGTTCTATATCGGGAAGGATTCAAGCTGAGAAGCACATTCCCATCATTTTAGGCGGAGATTTTAATATGGTAAGGGATTCACTCATTGATCGCAACCCTGGGAGAGTTGAGAGGTCCTCTCGAGCTGGCTTAGCAGTGACAGCTCTGATAGAGGCCAACGGCCTGGTTGATATATGGAGGGTGCTTCATCCTGCAGATAAAGAATATACCTTTTTTTCCTCCTCGCATAAATCTTTCTCCCGTATTGACTATTTTCTAATCTCTAAGTCTCTTATCACTGAGGATTGCGTAGCAGGGATAGAGAGTATAACTATTGCGGATCATGCAGCCATTACACTAACAGTAGCTATTCCTGAGATGGAGAGGACTAAACAGGCTTGGTCTTTTAACAGAGCATGGCTTGTAGAACCCTCCTTCCAAAAGGAGATTAAGCATGCTATAAATATGTATTTTGATATTAATAAATTGGGGGATTCTGCCAGCTGGGCTTGGTGGGAGGCCTTTAAGGCCCATATCCGTGCCACAATCACTAGCTACTCGATTAGAGAAAACAAAAGGAAAAAGGCGCAACTTTCAGCTTTAGATAGTTAAATTAAAGCAGGGGAAAGATTATGGTGTAAGCAACCTGATCCATGTATACTATATAGACTACAACGCTTAAGATTCCAATATAATGAAATACTAACTTCTGAGGTTGACCAAGTGTTACTTAACCAAGCAGCTAGATTTCACATAGAGCAAAACAGAGCCAGCAGGTCCTTGGCCAATACCTTGAGGGGGCAACAGGATAAAAAGAAAATTGCCTCTATCATGGATGATAATTCAGTGAGCCAGACTAACAATGCGCAAATCTTGGAAGAATTTTCTAATTATTATGGTAAGCTATATTCGTCTGATTTAAGTGCAGCTCCAGGGGCTTTCTCAGAATTTATGGAGGGTTTGACCCACCCCAAAGTGACATTGCAGCAATCCAAAAGTCTTGGCAGGCCTATATCCAGTAAGGAACTGCGAGTGGCCATCAGTTCTTTGGCCGGGTGCAAAGCCGCAGGCCCTGATGGAATCCCTGCTGAGTTTTACAAGGTGTTTTGCGAGGAGCTGTTACCGCACTTATTAGCATATTATGAAGAATTGGTGGAAGGGCAAGGATGTACTGTCAATTTTGCAGAAGCTACGATTGTAGTCCTGGAGAAGCCAGGAAGGGACCCCAGATTTGTGTCAAATTACAGGCCAATATCTTTATTGAACATAGACTACAAGATTTACGCGAGCATCCTAGCGAAACGGCTTGCCCAGGTTGTTGGAGACTTGATACATCCGGATCAATGTGGCTTTGTTCCAGGGAGAGCAACTACTGATAACGCCCGACTGTTATGTAACTTATTGGAAAGGGCTTCTGTGAGCCACACCCCTTATGTTGGCCTCTCTCTTGACGCCGAGGAGGCTATTGACAGACTTGAGTGGACCTTTCTATTTTCAGCTCTCCAATGGTGTGGCTTAGGAGATGAGTTCATTAGTAGGGTAAAAGTGCTATATTCTAATACCATTCTCGCCAATGGGTCTTTGTCACGCTCCTTTTCTCTCCACAGGGGAACACGACAGGGTTGCCCTTTGTCCCCACTCCTATTCAATCTAGCCTTAGAGCCCTTGGCTATTGCTATTAGGCAACAGTCAGACTTAGCAGGTGTCAGGATAGGTGATTTACAAGTTAAGCTTGCAGCCTATGCTGACGATCTTCTCCTATTCACTCAACCGCAGGAGGTGCCGATGATCCTAACTTTAATTGATTTGTATTCCTCCATTTCCGGTTATAAAATTAACTGGACTAAATCAGTAGCATTTCCTCTAAATGGGATTCCAAATTCTAATCTCATGGCTGATTTCCCTTTTCGGTGGGAGGCGGACAAAATCAAGTATCTGGGTGTTCAGTATAGTTCATCGCGGGAGGAGACAATTAAAGCAAATGTTGCTAGTTTAATACATATGATCCACAAGATGACATATACCTGGTCGCCCCTTCACTTATCTTGGTGGGGCAGGCTCGAAACAATCAAGATGTCTCTCGCCCCAAAAATAAATTATGTCTTAGGTATGCTTCCCTTTGCCCTTCCGAAAGGTATATTTGAGGATATTGAAAGATTGTTAGTAAGATTCCTCTGGAATGGAAAACGACCAAGAATAGCTACTAGGAAGCTCAAAGCTTCTAAAGAAATGGGGGGAGTCCAATTTCCAGATTTTCAGTGGTATCATCAAGCCCTTCTCCTAAAGCAAGGAGTGTTGTGGTTAGATACCGGGGACACTGGACAAAGACCGACCTGGCTCAAGGTGGAGGAGCGGGCTGCTGCCCCCTATCCCTTGCAGCACTTGTTAGGCATGAGGTTCCCGGCGGAGTCTGCAGTAGGGGGAATTATCTTGGCTACTCAGGATGCATATCTAAAATTGGCGAAGGTGGCCTCTCTTCAAGGCGATCTCCGTTGTGGTGGAACCCAATGCTCAAAATTAAGGGTCAAAAATGTGCTTGGCTTAAGTGGCAGAAATTTATTTATTATTTATTTATTTAACATTTTTATATACCGCACTATTTATTATCAGCGCGGTTTACATAGAACTACAAAACATCAGATAAGATACATATATCTGTTTTTACATGGAACAGGAAGAAAAACTTGGAAAACCGGGGTAATTGTAACAAAGGATAATAGACATTGAACTATATACATATGATAGTAATATTACATGAAAAGGCATCTTGTTAGATAGGAACGGGATTAGAGCTATTTGGATGAACTTGTGTTATTGTGTTCTCTGGAAAGTATTTGATGAAAAGGTGATGCTTCAAGGCCTTTTTGAACTGGGGGATATCAGAGATGGCCCTAATGTGTGGTGGGAGGGTGTTCCACAGTTTTGGAGCACATAAGCTGAATGATCGGTTCACAGTTGCAGAGATGTATTTTAAGGATTCTTTTGGAACTTTAAGCATGTTTAGTTCCGAGGTTCTTCTAAGCCTGTTGGAGGGGATAGGTTGTATCAACTCTGATAGAGAGGAGGGAGCAGGTCCTTTGTGAGCTTTGAAGACTAGTAGCAGGGTCTTGAAGGTGATTCTTGCTTGGATAGGGAGCCAGTGTAATTGTTTCAGGAGAGGTGTTACATGTTCTCTTTTTGGTACCCCGAAGAGCACTCTTGCAGCACTGTTTAATGCTAGTTGAAGCGGGTTGAGGGTTGATTGGGGGAGCCCCTGTAGTATACAATTTGCGAAGTCAAAGTGTGGGATAATTAAAGCCTGGTAGACAGTACGGAAATCATCTGGATCAATTAGTTGGCGAAGGTGTCTAAGGGAGCGAATCTTGAAATAAATTGACTTTACAGTGTTGGCTATGTGGGTCTTCATGTCTAGATTTTGATCCAGGGTAACACCAAGATAACGGATGTGGGGTTTTATTTGCAACTTAGCATCATGGACTTCAAGGAATGTAGGTGGTGTGAACTTGGGGTTTCTTGAGATGAAAAGTACCTCTGTTTTCTTGTTCTGGATTCTGAGATTTTGAGTCAGTAGCCAGTCTGAGATGGCGTTAAAACAGTTGGATATGGTGGTGAGATTCATTTAATCAATGCAGAATGGCATATATAATAAGACATCATCAGCATAGATCATGTAATTGACTTTGAAGGACCTGATAATGTTGCATAAGAAATGCGACATATGGACATTGGGGAACCTGGCTGGTGAAAATTGGTGGAAGGAATTTGCCTCCTTACGGGTGGAATTCTCCCTACCGCAGTCCTGCTTCTTTCAGTGGATGCAACTCAGACATAGTATGGCTGCAAGTGGGATTAGGGCGGCGGATCTGACTGAGGAGGTGGGCTCCCTTAGGTTCCTCCAGACTTCGATTGGACAGAAGGGTGCTATGTCTGCTATATATAGGTTAATCAGGGACTATGCCCCTCACGATTTAAAGGGCTTATTTGGGGCCTGGGAGTACGATTTGACTGTTTTGCTACCGCCTAATAGTTGGAAGTTGCTGTGGGGTCCTATAACTAGGACTTTGCAATCCGCAGCGCTTACTCAATCATTGTACTTCTTTCTGCATAGGGCCTATATTACACCTGTAAAAATGTCTAAATGGGATAAAATGTCATCTGATCGATGTTGGTCCTGTCAAAAAGAGATAGGCACCTATGCACATATGTTTTTTGAATGTCCTCTGCTTCAACGATTTTGGAAGGATATATGGGGTAGAATCCAGAGAATTTTGGGTATTTCTACTACTATTTCCTTGAGCATGGTCCTGTTACGGTCTTTAGAACCATGCTTGGATATCCCTAAGGAGAATGCTTTTCTGTTGAACTTTATGGTAGCTGTTGCGTTAAAGCTCATATTGACAAAGTGGAAACACTTCCAGGCACTTAGCTTGAATGGCTGGTGGAATGCAGTTTGCTATTATTCCAAGTTAGAGAGACTATATGGCAAGCTGCACCACCCGAGCGGAGTGGATTTGAATGTTGATAGATGGGCACCCCTGGTCCAGTACTGTGCCCGCTCCTCTATTTAGCGGGAGGGGGGTGCAGTGTGGGACCTGAGATGGCCGGGTATGTCTGGCTGGCGGCCGAATTGCTGGACTTCTGCATGTGCGGAGGTATCGCATGTGCGGAGGTATCACTGTTCCTCAGAGAACATGGGAGGGTGGGGTGGGTTGGTGGGGGGGTGGGGGGGGGTTGTGTTTGTAATTGTATTTTGTTGCCAGTGCTTGTGTCCAATACTGTTTTGCAAACATGTTGACATGGTTTCATTTGTTATTAAAAAATTGAAATAAAAATTTGAAAAAAAAAAAAGCGGCCCTTTATCATGGGACGTGGCCATGGACACATCCGAAGGGATGTGTGCAAAGGGGCACATTCTGCCTCTTTGGAGCCCCTTTGCAGCATGGAGGAGCACTAAATAGAATCCAAATGTGGTACTGGCAAGCGAAAAAAGAAGATTAACAACGTGAGTAATATGAATCCATCAAAGGCTGTAATGGCCTTGGGCCCTATGGACAAACACAGTTGTTTCAGCCTAGGGACCTAGAAGATACATCCTTGCCTCTGTCTAGCAGTTCAGCCTCTCTAGTCAGCCATCCAATATAGTTGGGGGTGATATCCCTACCCCACTATCCAACATTGGTGATTGGGCCTGTTGACTTCCTCCCCTGTTCAGGTTGGGGATTTGCAGCCCATTTCATTAGTTAAAGGGGTTTCTCCTCGGGGCTTGGGTGAACTGTTTGGAGATGTTCCTCTCCCCCGGGTTGTTCAAGTTAAGGAGGCCCTTAATATTTCGCAGGCCCTGTTGGCTGCTGTCATTTTGGGTGCTCATTCGGAGGATGTTTCCTTGCAGGACATTTGGACTTTATTGACCCAGATGGATACTTTGTTGTCTTCCACTGTTCGCAATTTGCCATGTTTACTCAAGAGACAGTAGATATGCTCGCCCAACATGATAATTGTATGGTGCTTTTTGAAATACGTAGTTCTAAAATTGAGGCTCAGGTTTCCACTGTACAAGGGGTTGTGTCCTCTTCTATAAAGGATAGTATCCTGCTTCATAGACAGCAGGAGATGATGGAAAATGTTGTTAGAGCAAAGAATCATCGGTGCCTCAATTTTCCTAAAACACATTACTTGTCTCCTTTGATTCTCTTTCAAAAGTATTTGAAAGAAGTTTTGTGGTACCAGAACTTTGCTACTCTTACTTTTAATAATATATATTATCTTCCTCAATCTAAAAAAGTTATTAATGGGAAGGAGGTATGGTGAAATTCCCTTGTTTCAGTGGACACCTTGAATGTCTCAGAATTTATTGAATCTTCTTTAGATGAAATATCTACTAGGGTGATTCTACTTGTTTCTTTTCATACTGAAACTGATAAAAATTTTGTGTTGAAATTGTTCTCTCAAAAAAAGGATGAGTTATTCTGTGGACAGAAAATTAATATCTTTCTGGATGTCTCCAGGCAGACACCGGTGAGGCGCAAGACCTTTTTAGCCTTGAAAACTCGTGTTCTTGATGTGGGAGCAACTTTCTTTTTGAAATTTCCCTGTAAATGTCTGGTCACATTAGAAAAGGATTCTTATGTTTTTTTTGAGCCTATACAATTGGAAGATTTTTTGAAGCCTTGTTTGCAACTCTTGTAGGTTTTGATGCACGGGGTAGTTGTTTGGTTGGATTGCTTAGTATAATAGGGATAGTAAGATATTCTGGGCTACTGCAAAGATAATTTTGAGTTATGTGTTTATTGTTTGTGTTATATATTCAGATATAACACATATCTTACTCTTCCATATCGTGGACTTGTGCAAAATTTGAGGTGTACATAAAATAGGACTGTTTTTCTTTATTTTGCAATCTTAGAAACATAGAAATATGACGACAGAAAAAGACCACATGGCCTATCTAGTCTGTCCTTCCATATCAACAACTACAACAGTTCCCTTTTTACCTCAAGGGATCCTCTGTGTTTGTCCCATGCTTTTTTGAATTCAGTTACTGTCCTCATCTCTACCATCTCCACTGGGAGACTATTTCACGGATCCACTACTCTTTCCGTAAAGAAATATTTCCGCATATCACTCCTGAATCTATCTCTCTTCACCCTCATCCCATGTCCCCTCATAGCAGAACTTGCTTTCAATTGAAAGAGGCTCTCTCCCTGAACATTTATACAATGGACGTATTTAAACATCTCAATCATATCACCTTTATCCCGCCTTTCCTTTAAGGTGTACATAGTAAGATCCTTAAGTCTGTCCTCATATGCTTTATAATGAAAACCACTAATCATTTTAGTAGCCACCCTCTGCACCGACTCCATCCTGTTCACATCCTTTTGAAGGTGCGGTCTCCAGAATTGCACACTATACTCCAAATGAGGTCGCACCAAAGATTTATACAGAGGCATTATCACCTCCTTTTTTCAGCTAGCCATTCCTCTCCGTATGCACCCAAACATCCTTCTAGCTTTTGCCGTCGCCTTTTCTACCTGTTTAGCTACTTTAAGATCATCAGACACAACCACGCCCAGGTCCCGCTCTTCTTTAGTGGACAAAAGTACTTCACCCCCTATACTATATTGCTCCCTTGGATTGCTGCAGCCCAAATGCATGACCTTACATTTTTTAACATTAAATCCCAGTTGCCAAATTCTAGACCATTCTTCAAGCTTAGCTAGATCCCTCCTCATGTTATCTGCACCTTCCTGGGTGTCTACTCTATTGCAGATTTTCGTATCATCTGCAAAGAAGCAAACCTTGCCCGACAGCCGTTCCGCTATATCACTAACAAAGATGTTAAAAAGAATCGGACCAAGGACAGATCCCTGGGGCACACCACTGGTAACATCCTTCTCCTCAGAGTGAGCTCCATTTACCTGTACTCTTTGTCACCTCCCACCCAACTAATTTCTAACCCAAGCAGTAACTTTAGGGTCCATCCCTAGGGTGCTCAGTTTGTTTATAAGTTGCCTGTGAGGAACAGTGTCAAAGGCTTTACTGAAATATAAATACACCACATCTAGGGCTCTCCCTCGGTCCAACACCCTGGTCACCCAGTCAAAGAAATCAATCAGATTTGTCTGACAAGACCTGCCTCTGGTGAATCCATGCTGCCTCGGATCCTGTAATCCGCTGGACTCCAGAAACCTCACTATTTTCTCTTTCAGCAGTGTTTCCAATAATTTACTCACCACCGAAGTTAAACTAACCGGCCTGTAGTTTTCACCCACATCCTTACTTCCGCTTTTGTGTAAGGCACCACATGAGTCTCTCTCCAGTCCTTTGGCACCACTCCCGACTCCAACGAGACATTGAAAAGGTCAGTCAGTGGAGCTACTAGAACGTCCCCAAGTTCCCTCAGTATTCTAGGGTGTATCCCATCCGGTCCCATCGCTTTGTCTACTTTAAGTTGAGCTAGTTTCTCACGAACACAGTCTTCTGAAAATTGTTCAAGATGTCCCTCACTTCTGTTCCTGTTTGTGGGTGTTTTCTGAGGTCCTGCTCCTGGTTCTTCATCTGTGAACACAGAACAGAAATATTTGTTAAGCAATTCTGCTTTATCCTTATCAGCTTCTACATATTTCTCCCCTGCACCCTTGAGTCAGACAATACCACTTTTGCCTTTCCTCTTCTCACTAACATATCTGAAAAATGTCTTATCCCCCCATTTTATTGCATTGGCAATTTCCTCCTCCTTTTGAATCTTTGCCTTCCTGACTACTTTGCTAGCTTCTCTAAGTTTTTCCAAATACAGATGCCTGTCTTCCTCTCTCTGTGATCTCTTGTATTTCATGAAGGCCATCCTCTTTTTCTTCACTTTTTCAGCTACTTCTTTCGAAAGCCATAGCGGTCTCCTTTTCCTTTTACCTTTTTTTTACCATTTTAGCAAAAAGGTTGGTTGCCCTTAAAATATCCCCTTTCAGTTTTGCCCACTGTTTTTCTACATCCCCCAGCTGTTCCCATCCCACTAACGACTCCCTGAGTTATTGGCTCATCTTGGCAAAGTTAGTCTTCCTAAAGTCTAAGACCCTCACCTTTGAATGGATTCTAACAGCCCTAGTCCTAATACTGAACCACACCATCTGGTGATCACTGGATGCAAATTGATCTCCCACTACAACATCACAAACATTATTCTTGTGATAATGTTTTTGAAATTATAAATAATAAAAAATCCCTTGGATTTTGCCAGGAACAGGTCACTGGAGACTTTGGCAAGAGCAATTTCAGTAGAACGTAAAGGACGAAAGCCAGATTTTTAAAGGATCCAGGAGGGCTTGAGAGGAGAGAAAGTTGAGGCAATGGCAGTGAACCGCATATTCAGATGGTTTAGAAATGAAGGGGAGGAAGGAGATGGGTCGATAGTTAAAAGGACAGGTAGAATCTAGGGAAGGTTTTTTGAGAAGTGTAATTACAGCTTGCTTGAAGGTTGCAGGAACAGTTGCAGTGGAGAGTGATAGGTTGAGAGCATGAGAAATTGAAGGGACAACAGTGGAGGAGACGGGTGGGAATAGGATCAGGTAGAGAGTTTGGAGGAGAAAAGAAGGTGTGTGGTTTTTTTTCCTGAGATCATAGAAAAGGAAGAAAGGGTGGCAGAGGTATAGGGGAAAAGGTGGGTGAAGAAGGGGAGAAGAAATAGCTGACTTTGTGGTAAATTGGAGAGTGAGCTTGTGCATAGACGAGACATGCCAATCGGGGCAGCCACGTGCTTTTAAATTTCGCCACGCTGGCAGGCGCCCACCACAAGGACTCCCCCCGGCACCATCATCAGCTCTCCTCTACGGAGGATTGAGCCTTCTGCACCGGGAGGGACTGCGGCCAGCTGATCATCCTCTGCCCAATCGGGGCAGCCATGTGCTTTTAAATTTTGCCGCGCCGGCAGGCGCCCACCACAAGGACTCCCCCCAGCACCATCATCAGCTCTCCTCTCCGGAGGATCGAGTCTCCTGCACCGGGAGGGACTGCGGCCAGCTGATCATCCTCTGCCCAATCGGGGCAGCCACGTGCTTTTAAATTTCGCCGCGCCGGCAGGCGCCCACCACAAGGACTCCCCCCGGCACCATCATCAGCTCTCCTCTCCAGAGGATCGAGCCTCCTGCACCGGGAGGGACTGCGGCCAGCTGATCATCCTCTGCCCAATCGGGGCAGCCACGTGCTTTTAAATTTTGCCGCGCCGGCAGGCGTGCCCGCGCCTGGCGGGCCCATGCCTGAGGGCCTCACCAGAGGGCCCTTTGGCGTGGCCCTTAGACGGGGTACTAGAAAACAACCGTCCTTCCGTCATCCACGTTTGGTTCGTCTCCTGGGACCACCTAACTCCAGGATTCGTTCACCAATAACAAGTCACCCCAGCTACTTCTCGATTACTTCTAGTTTTTGGGTCATCAGGAACAGCACTGCTCATTGGTACATAGATCTACATAATCAAACAGCTGAGCTCCCTGGAGGTCGAGCTCGCTCCCACCTTCACACAGACGATCTGCTGACCACCGCAAGTATACTACAGCCAAATGAACTGTATGTAACTGTTATAGCACTGCCTGACTGATATACCTCATTGGTGACGCTTTCTCCAACTGTAAACTATCACTGTAGTACTGCTACTATTAGGTAATTAACCTGTGATGTTATTATCATTGCATGACTGAACAACCTGACTGAAAAACCTCACTGATAACCGCATTTCCAATTTAATACTCCCATTAGTAGTGCTACCTCCTGCTATCTGCGTGCTCTCACATGTTACCTTTTTCTACCTACCGAAATAAAGTAACAAAGTGCCAAATACCACTTTACTAAGGAAACAAACTGCACAACTAGTTACATAAGCTGTTTGCATTGCTGTGTACCGCTTTCTCTGCTGATTATTTCAGTGCACTCAAATAACTCCTCTTTAGCTGACCACGCTGCCTATAACCATGTCCCCATCATGTATCAAATACCTCACCTAGTCCCCATTATGCTTATCGCATCGATCCCCGTCCTAACACTTGCCCTTGACCCTGGCCTTTAGCAGATCCCTATCCTTTATGGCATGGGAAGATGCTCAATGGAATATCCCTGCCACTCCACTATGAGAACCAGAATACCCTATTCACACCTCCTACATATCCCGTTGCTGCTCTCTGACAAGGACCCGACTGAGAGGCACAAGTCCAATCGTCTACTCAAGTGTGCCTTAATAAACGCCAGATCTATACGTTCCAAATGGCCTGCAGCTATTGATCTGATAACAGCACATAACCTTGACATACTGCTGATAACGGAGACATGGCTAACCGACAATGACAACGTCCTCATCAACCAGATGATTCCACCAGAATTTTCCATCTACGCCTGCCACAGATCTAACCAGAGAGGTGGTGGCACACTCATTCTCGCCAAATCGGTCCTCCAATTCAAACTGAGCAATACCACCAGCACACCACACCTTGATGCTCTTTCCATATCTAATAGGAGCTGTACGATCAATCTACTCTATCGAGCTCCGTCACCCTCCCCAGAGGACTTTCCATCAATAATCAACATTGCATGTAACTCTCCTAACCCACAAGCCCCTAATTGGCTAGTGGGTGATTTTAACCTACCCTCGTTACAAACCTCACACTCCTCAGCATTCATTGAAGC
Organism: Ichthyophis bannanicus; assembly: GCA_033557465.1. Lineage (NCBI taxonomy): Eukaryota > Metazoa > Chordata > Amphibia > Gymnophiona > Ichthyophiidae > Ichthyophis > Ichthyophis bannanicus. The sequence continues at coordinate 764,107,730 of CM066033.1, forward strand.
CATGTGCCAATTAGGATATGAACAACTTATTGACGCTCCCACTCATATCAAAGGAAGCACTTTGGATTTAATTTTCGCTCCTCAAGCGGTACTCAACACATCTCAGAAGCTCCTGATCTCCATAACCCCTGTACCCTGGTCTGATCACAACTTACTCCTCTTTTACATCCCTACTGAACACCGCACCACCGACAGCAACAAAGCAGGTCGCCCCCCAAGTGCCCTTGAAACACACTTCCGTCCTTTCAATAAGATCGAAGCCTTGGAGAAAATTCTACCTGCCCTCCACAAGGACTTACCTTCCCAAGATGACCTAGTAGCCAACTGGGACAGCACATTGAAAGACGCTGCCTGCATCCATGCTACTAACAGGATCAAGACCAAGGGCAAACGTAAACCATGGTTCTCCTCTGATCTACAAGAATCTCTCCTCCACCTGCGTAGACTTGAGAGACGCTGGCGTTCCTCCCGGTCTCCTGATGCACTCTGCTCATACAATTCATACTTACAAACCCACCAGAGGACGACAACGGAGAGAAGAAAGAAATATCATTCCCCCTTAAACAAGGTGTCCCTCAGGGATCCTCCTTGTCCGCACTAATGTTCAATATCTATATGCAACCAATCTGTGATTTGATACGTACCTTCAACATTCAATGTCTTGCATATGCCGATGACATTCTGATGTATGCTCCATTCAACGTAAAACAACCAGATTATGCATCAATAGTTCATTGCTTTCAAGCTGTATCAAACTGGCTCCTCAAACAGAATCTACGTATAAACCACAACAAAACAGACGTTCTATTTGTTACACGTAATCCAACATTCATACCCCCTGCCTCATTACAGGTAAACAACATTGAGCTGAAGGCACAACCCACAATCCGATACTTAGGGATTACATTAGATCAGCGGCTCGATATGTCAGCACACATCAAGAAAGTAACGAACGCAATTTACCACAAGATTCGATCCCTACATAACCTCCGACCTCTACTTGACTACTCTGACTTCCGCACTATCTTCCAAGCCTTGGTATTACCACACCTGGATTTTGCCAATATCATTCTACATGGTCTCCCTCAATCTACTCTAAACCCCCTCCACCTGGTCATGAATGCAGCCGCGAGAATTCTCGTAGGTGCTCCACGCTCAGAGCACACAACTCCAATACTGAAGAGTTTACACTGGTTACCCATCCAGGCCAGAACCCTATATAAAACCCTGGTCATGACCTTTAAAGCCTCAAAGAGCCCATCTCTATCACTTATCAGCAATATCATACATGTCACTCAAGCTAACAGATCCAGGAGATCTGTGACATTGAATTCCATTGACCTTCCGAAATTCCTTACAAAATGCTCTAAATCAACAGCCTCTAGAGCCTTCTCATTGTTTGCGCCCAGAGCCTGGAATGCCCTTCCACCCGAAATCAGAGCCATCACGAGCCTAATGACGTTCAGAAAGGCCTTAAAATATCATTTGTTTCTAATATACTACCCTGAAGCTACTCCGAATGAACATAGCCCTCATGCTGGTCTTTCCCACTATACCCCAGTAGAAAATGGTTAATCATGCCGGTTCATACCTGCACACACTACCCATACCGTATTTATACTGTACTTATGATTTATTTATTTTCCACTACCATGTAATTAATAATTACCATTTACTTGTGATTTATGTATTTACTACTACCATGTAATTAACCAAAAATGTACCATGTATAATATATAGTTAACCTTGCTTACCGCCACATTTTTGTATATAGTGTCGCCCCCACCTGGTTGGGTATATAGCCCGGTACCAGGGTGAGTCGCCTTTTTACCTTGAATAAGTTTTTCCCTCAAAATGGCCGCCAGGAGGGCTGCTGGGAGTTGTAGTATTTTTCTTATTTAGGCAAAGGAATTGTAGTCAAGTGGTCAGGCGAAAACAGAGAAATTTATTTATATCTTCAGGGGTCCCAATATATATATACAGGATTCGAATGGGAAACAAAAATAGGATACTTGCTCCAACGCAAAAGCTTTTAACTTTCAATAAAGTAAGCACAATGCTGCCTGGGTTTAACAAATGCAGCTTCTTCAAACTTAAGCTTCGTAAAACTTCTTTCTTACAAAAACAACATTTCTTAAAGCAAAAACAGCTTTTAAAAATTGTCCACTGACTGTTTCCTTCAGCTTTTAGCTTCACACGATATCAGTTGAGACAATAGCATTCAGCTGTTTCCCCCTGCCGTGCCTTTCACACAGGTTAGGTTTCTTTCATGACATTCATACTTCAGACAGCTTTTAAAGTTTAGCATTCTTCTGAGTCAGCTGCTTTGCAATAAGCACATTGCATTTCACACGGGTTATCCTCAAAACAGTCTCCAATTTCCATCTCCTCGATGCTATCCCCTTCACACTTCTCATAGGGTACCTGTCTGGAGAGCTGACTGTTTTCTCTCTGAATCATATCATTGAGCTTTTTGAGTAGAACCTTCTTCTGTCCTAACTCCTCTGCAAGCTGAGCATATTGATAGTCAGTTAAAATATCCCTCTTTCCCTTAGGGTTTAACTGATAGCTAGAATTAGCCTTTATCTCTGGAGCTAATTCTCTTAAACTTTTTATAGGCAGGAACTGGGGAGGACACACTTGCCTTAAGTCAGGAGTATTCAGCAATTCTCCTTTCTCCTGGTATAAGTCATGCTGCCTTCCGTCTACAGAGACTTCCCTTGGTTGAAACAGCCTTTCCTTCAGCTGGGACTGCCTTGGAGTCCTTCCAATCAGTTCCCCCTGTTCACCTGGAAGCTTGAGCTCAGCAGCCCTTCTATCTCTTAAGGTTACTGGCTGGCTTCTTCCCTGGCTGTAACTCTTCCCGGAGCTGCAACTAGAATTGGCACCATCTCTTTCTCTCCAGCTGCCTTCTCCCAAATGGTCAGCATCAGCTCCAGCTTTTTCTCCTCCCTCAGCTGCTCTCCCTGACTTCCTAAAAGCCAGCGTTTTAAACTGCTTTCCTTTCTGTGCCACGCCTTGCTCCCAGCACACGTGAGAAGAGTCAGGCTTCTCTCTAACCCTGACGTGCTGCTGTGGGCGGGGCTTAAGGGTGACTGTGTTGTGAGTCAGAGACTCCTGGTTACCGGGGAAACCCTGAATGCTTTCGTTTTTAAAGGTACAGGGCTCATTTTCCTGTGTATCCATAGCCTCAATAGTGGTTTCCTCACCACATATTCCCCTTCTTAAGACATTACGAGCTGGGGTGCAACTGTCATCACAGCCCGTAATTCTCCTACAATCATCATTCTGACCGTCTTCGTATGCGCCCCTAGATAACGCATCTGCGTTCTGGTGGAGTTTTCCTGCTCGGTGTACTATCTGAAAATCAAAGGCCTGGAGAGCCATGTACCACCTGGTCAACCTAGAGTTATGGTCTTTCATTTGCCCAAGCCATTTTAACGGGGCATGATCAGTCATGAGCAGGGACTTTCTGCCGGCCAGGTAGAATTTTAGGGAGTCCACCGCCCATTTTACTGCTAGGCACTCCCGTTCAATGGTGGAATAATTCCTTTCCGCAGGCGACAATTTTCTGCTGAGGAAAAGTACCGGATGCTCCATACCCTCTTGCTTCTGGGAGAGCACCGCTCCCAGGCCGGTTTCCGAAGCATCAGTCTGTAGGATAAACGGGAGACTGAAGTCCACGCCTCTCAACACCGGCGCTGTACACAGCTCTTCCTTTAGCTGCTCAAAGGCTTTTTCGGCCTCCTCGGTCCATTGCAGCTGATTCGGGCTATTCTTTCTCAGCATATCAGATAGAGGCGAGCTTTTTTCTGCAAACCTTGCTACGAATCTTCTGTAGTAACCTACCAGCCCAAGGAAACGACGCAATTGTTTCTTATTGGTAGGTTGCGGGAAGGTCCGAACGCTCTCAACTTTGCTCAACAGAGGCTTTACCATACCCTGTCCCACTAAGTGCCCCAGATACTTCACTTCTTGGGCCCCAAACATGCATTTCGCTGGATTCAGAGTCAGGCCAGCCTCCCTCATTGCCTGTAGTACGGCCTTCACCTGAGCCATATGCTGATCCCATCTGGCACTATGGATCACCACGTCGTCCATATATGCCGTCGCGTACTTTTGATGCGGCCTGAGTACTATATCGACGAGTCGCTGGCACGTGGCTGCTGCTCCGTGAAGACCGAAAGGCATCCTTCGAAATTGGAACAACCCTTGCGGAGTGCTGAACGCAGTTTTCTGGCGAGATTCCCGGGTCAGCGGAATCTGCCAGTAAACCTTCGTCATATCGAGTGTCGTTAGGTACCGGGCCTGACCTAATTTATCCAGAAGCTCCTCTATGCGAGGCATGGGATAGGTGTCGAACTTCGAAATAGCGTTGATCTTGCGGAAATCAATGCAGAATCTAAGCGAGCCATCCGGTTTCGGAACCAGCACAACCGGGCTGTTCCATGGACTCCTTGATTCTTCGATCACGCCAAGATCCAACATCTCCTTAACCTGATCCATTACCTCCTGCTTCTTCGCCTCGGGGAGCCTATATGGCCGCTGCCGTATCACTTCACCCGGGGGAGTCAGGATCTCGTGCGCGACGAGCCTGGTTTCGCCTGGTAGTGGCGTCAAAATGTCTGAGAAACTGTTAATCAGACCGTTCAACTCTTGCCTCTGGAACCATGAAAGGCCCTCGGCCACCCTGGGTTCAGGCTTCCCTTGACAGTCCGTTAACTGAGGTCCGAGGTCCTCCTCCATTCTTTCTTCCACAGTTGCCGCCAACCCTTGCCGGTCTGCAAGTCCCGAGGAACCAAAGCCTTGTGTTCCCCGCATCGATGTTGACAGCATATCCACTTCCTCCAAAGGGGGAAAGCCTACTCGTTCCAAAATAATTTGGGCAATGCGGTCACCCACATTCACCTGAAAATCTTCAGACCCAAAATTGAACAGCAGAACCTTTATTGCCCCTCTGTAATCGGGGTCTACGACGCCCGCACCCACGTTCAGGAAGTGCTTCGCCGCGAGGCCCGAGCGTGGTGCAATTCGTCCATAGCATCCTGGTGGAATCTCCATCTGAATTGCGGTATTTACCAAGGCCTTCCCATGCTTTGGGACGCGTACTTCTTCGGCACTATACAAATCCAGACCTGCTGCTTGAGGGGTGGCCCTCTTTGGTGGTCGTGCCTCTGGACTCGTTCTACAAAAACGGAGGACAAAGACAGGTTTCTTAGGAGAGTCCTCCTTAGGCAAGTGTGGGCTCCCATTTCCACCTTTCCCAAACAAAGGTCTATATATCGCTATTGCCGTGCCCTCCTTTGACTTCCTTGTTTTATCTAGGGGAGCCGTCCCTGAAGCCTCGTGAGAGGACAGAACCTGTGCCTTCCCCTCTATGGGCTCTTCCCCTAGAGCCTGTTGGGCTTGGGACTGGGCTTTCGTGGAAACCAACCCTTTCTTAACACCCAACCCTTGCTGCACACCTCATTGAAATTGGGGCCAGTCCCTCCCGAGCACTACTTCTTGAGGTAATCGGGGAACAATGGCAACAGGGATCTCCCTTTCAATCCCTAACGCTTTTATCCGAACATAGTAAACGGGATATGTAGACGCCTTGCCGTGAACACATCTAATGTTTACGGTGCCCGTGGGTGCAGGAGGTGTCTTTAAACCTGGGGCTGCTAACTTACGCCATAAGCGTTTAGAAAGCATAGACTGATCCGAGCCCGAATCAAGTAATGCTTTTACTGGTAGGCCTTGTACCGTAACATCTAGCAAGAAGCCTTCCCCAGCCTTACTGGGTTCACTTAACACTAAGGCTGTCTTCATTTTACAATCATGCAGCAAATGTTGTTCACTGCCACACTGATAACATGCACGCTTCACTTGCATCCTTCTACTGGTGGGAACACATGCACTCTTCACATTCCTCCTATCACTATCCAAGCTAGCTACAGACATCTTAGCACAAGCTACAGACTTATCCTTAGCTAAGGCATCAGCTTCTAGGAATCGCTCTGACATTACTATAGCCTCCTGTGTATTTTTACAACCTTGCAACATAAGAAATTTTTGCATTCCCTCCGGAATTGCTGCCAAGTACTGCTCTAGAACAAGCTCATCAATCAGCGTCTCCACTGATTTATGCTCTGGCTCTAGCCACTTAACTACCAGCGTCTTTAGCCGGTGATAGAGCGCTCGTGGTGTCTCATCTACACGTAGCTTAGCGCTTCTTAGCTGGCGGCGATAGACTAAGGGTGTTAGGCCTAGCCTATCCTTTATAGCCTTTTTGACCTCCAAATAGTCATGGGCCAAAGTAGCGGGGATTGTTTGGTAGGCGGCTAACGCCTCTCCCGATAATGAGACAGCCAACCTTACCGCCCACTGTCCTTGTGGCCACTTGGCTATTTGAGCTACCTTTTCAAATGCATCTAGGAAAGCATCTATACTTTCCCCATCCTTTAGCTGTCCAAAGCTAAGGGCCTCTTTGGACCCGAGTCCAAAGGTATGGGCTAATCCCAGTCCTGAGAAACTCGTGGCAACTGGATCAGGCTCTGGTGGTTTCTTACTCTCCTTTAGCCAGGCCTCCATTAGGTCTACCAACGGCTTCTGTTGAGCTTGTAGTCAAACGGCTGCTCTCTCCTGGAGCTCCAACGACAGCTCTTTTTGATGGTCGAATTGCGTGGCCATCCACGTAAGGATTTCCTTCGTCTCCATAGTCATCGTCTTCCTGTATGGACGAGAAAAACAAGACAAACCACCCAAGTGTGGCACCCAACACTAGGTGTGTTCTCCCTCTACCTGCTACCACCGCCCCCACCCAGTACCAGTATCCTTAACTTCCCCAGTTAAATACCGTGTACCTGGTACTGGTGGTGCGTCTCACTCAGCAGCCGTGTAGGGTCTCGACAGGACCTTGGACTCTCCGGTTTGCACGAGCTCCGGCTCTCCGTCTTAGCCGCTCGCAGCTCTCACCGACGTCCTCCCGTCGAGTTCTGGAACAGACTGTGTACTTTTCTTTTGCGTAGGCGTATTCCACTCCCAATCCTGCCAACTACGCCACTCTGTCGCCCCCACCTGGTTGGGTATATAGCCCAGTACCAGGGTGAGTCGCCTTTTTACCTTGAATAAGTTTTTCCCTCAAAATGGCCGCCAGGAGGGCTGCTGGGAGTTGTAGTATTTTTCTTATTTAGGCAAAGGAATTGTAGTCAAGTGGTCAGGCGAAAACAGAGAAATTTATTTATATCTTCAGGGGTCCCAATATATATATACAGGATTCGAATGGGAAACAAAAATAGGATACTTGCTCCAACGCAAAAGCTTTTAACTTTCAATAAAGTAAGCACAATGCTGCCTGGGTTTAACAAATGCAGCTTCTTCAAACTTAAGCTTCGTAAAACTTCTTTCTTACAAAAACAACATTTCTTAAAGCAAAAACAGCTTTTAAAAATTGTCCACTGACTGTTTCCTTCAGCTTTTAGCTTCACACGATATCAGTTGAGACAATAGCATTCAGCTGTTTCCCCCTGCCGTGCCTTTCACACAGGTTAGGTTTCTTTCATGACATTCATACTTCAGACAGCTTTTAAAGTTTAGCATTCTTCTGAGTCAGCTGCTTTGCAATAAGCACATTGCATTTCACACGGGTTATCCTCAAAACAGTCTCCAATTTCCATCTCCTCGATGCTATCCCCTTCACACTTCTCATAGGGTACCTGTCTGGAGAGCTGACTGTTTTCTCTCTGAATCATATCATTGAGCTTTTTGAGTAGAACCTTCTTCTGTCCTAACTCCTCTGCAAGCTGAGCATATTGATAGTCAGTTAAAATATCCCTCTTTCCCTTAGGGTTTAACTGATAGCTAGAATTAGCCTTTATCTCTGGAGCTAATTCTCTTAAACTTTTTATAGGCAGGAACTGGGGAGGACACACTTGCCTTAAGTCAGGAGTATTCAGCAATTCTCCTTTCTCCTGGTATAAGTCATGCTGCCTTCCATCTACAGAGACTTCCCTTGGTTGAAACAGCCTTTCCTTCAGCTGGGACTGCCTTGGAGTCCTTCCAATCAGTTCCCCCTGTTCACCTGGAAGCTTGAGCTCAGCAGCGCTTCTATCTCTTAAGGTTACTGGCTGGCTTCTTCCCTGGCTGTAACTCTTCCCGGAGCTGCAACTAGAATTGGCACCATCTCTTTCTCTCCAGCTGCCTTCTCCCAAATGGTCAGCATCAGCTCCAGCTTTTTCTCCTCCCTCAGCTGCTCTCCCTGACTTCCTAAAAGCCAGCGTTTTAAACTGCTTTCCTTTCTGTGCCACGCCTTGCTCCCAGCACACGTGAAAAGAGTCAGGCTGGCGGAGCCCGATGTCCAGCGGGATGGTCGCATAACGCTGAGGCTCCCGAGAGGCCTACTCAGAATCCTGAATTAACGCCGGACATACTTGAATTTCTGCTCTGATCTTGCCGGGGCACATTGGTGAGATGGCGGGGACCAAACCCACGCGCCTGGAATTTGGATCTCCAGCGGCTTCTCATGGTAACGCTCCAAAACTGAACCCCCGTCCCCGCAGAAGGGGCTGGCTTTGCGCGAGGGCCCCGAAATGCAGCAGGAAATCCTCGCAGAAATTAGAGGGGTTAAGGACCTCGTGCAGTCAAACGGTGAAGCACTTCGAGCGCTGAGGGAAGATCTTGGTGTACTGCAAGGCAGGCTGGAGGGGCTCTCTTCGCGTCAGGACAAAATGGAGAGTATATTAGACTCCCATGCGGTCCGGCTGTCCAAACTCGACAAAGTTGAACGTCAGGTGCGGGCCTTGCAGAAAGAAGTGGAAGATGGCAATAATAGAGCGCGCCGCAACAACCTACGACTCGTGGGCATACCGGAGGGAGCGGAATTGGGAGACATGAAGGAGTTTTTAGGTAAAATCCTCCCTTCCCTGCTCCAAATCACCTTTACCAAAGAATTGGAGATCGATCGCGCTCATCGTGTACCCACAAACATAACGCTCAACAGGAAGACCCCGCGGCCTATCATCTTTCGACTTTTGAGATATCAACATGTGGAACAAATTCTCAGTGCCTCCCGGGCTAAGGGCCATATGGAGTTTGAGAGCCATAAGGTCTCCTTCTATCCTGACTTGGCTAAACCCACGGTCGACCGCCGAAAGCGCTTTCTGGAATTTCGGCCGAGGCTTCAACAACTACAAGCACGCTATGGCCTGATGTACCCGGCCAAGCTCCGAGTCACGCTTCACAATCAGACAAGAACATTTGAGGACCCTGATCTACTAGCGGAGTTTTTGGACTCTAAAGAAGCCGACTTGATGCGCTGACTTCCAGAATATTCCTACCAGTACTCTCATATCCGCTGTGCCTGCCATATTGGATTTGCCGCGGCTCAGCGAAGAGTCTGTCGAGGGCGGTTTGTTGCCTTATTTTGAAGATATCGGGGACCCGACTCCATCTACCCATAGTAGCCTCGACGAGTATCAGAGACAGTGTTACTTATGGACTCTGGTGTTTCTTTTCTTTTACTATGTCTCTATCTTCCTCTCTAGGGCCTCCTCCCGCAGACATCTGGTCGCCATATTCATTGGGGGTTTTGCTTCTTCTCTAAGTTACTTTGGTACATACTTTTCAATATGGGTGTATTGGCCAGCATACTTGGTGCTTATGTCATTATTGTACAGATTCTGATTATGTTGTAAGCTTTCAAGCGCTCTTACCTAAAATGTCTGTTATCGATTGATGGCACCATGTAAGATTTTCTCATTGAACGTACAATGAATCAATAATCCGATAAAATGGAGGAAAATCCTAAGTTATTTAAGTCATGACGCTGCGGACCTGATTTTCCTCCAAGAAACACATTTCAATTCGAAGGAAACTTTCAAACTCAATATTAAACCTTACATGGTGGCCGCCTATTACCCAGCCGTTTCTAGGGAATGTGAGGTTGCCATATTGGATAGGAACTCTCTGCATGCTACTATTATAGCGACTTGCTCAGATACAGCGGGTAGATGGTCCCGAGTTCACCTCAAGATAGGTAACTTTAAAGTTACATGTATATGCTGTTATGCTCCTAATGTAGATGACCCTGCCCTTTTGCTACTATTGCTCAGGTTACGCAGGCCTCTGCTACTACTTCATTGATATTGGGGGGGATTTCAATTTAGTTCTTGATCCCCTGATTGACAAATAGCCGTCTAGGACAAGTGGTCCCCCCAAGAGTCACATCGCGCTAATCTCTGTGAACACAGATATTGTTCTAGTCGATCTGTGGAGGTTACTACACCTCAATGAGCTTGACTTTACCTTCTTCACTTCCCCTCATCAATCCCAGTTTCGCATCGATTTCTTTCTGATATCAAAACTGTTGGTTCCTCAGGTGGACGTTGCAAAGATTCACTCTCAGTATCTTTCAGATCATGCTGCTATTTCTTTTCAATAACATACTACTGCACTCCAAGGGAATCCGGGGGCCTGGTTCTTTGATAGAGCCCTATTAACTCAGTCAGCGTTCCGGTTAGAAATTCGAGCAGCCATGTATGATTACTTCCAGACCCTGGTACTCCAGGGGGATCTGGACACCCCAACAGCTCTTCTCTGCAGCTCGTTGGAAAACCTTTTCTGATTTATACAGGGAATTTGCGTTACTAGCGAAATATTACTTTTAATCGCTGCAGCTTCCATGCTGCCTCAAAAGCGCTCCAATCATGCCGCCCTCTGTCCCTACTAAGGACGGGCTATTAGAACTAATTCACTTTATTAGTAGTACACATGGGGTAGCCTCTAACTTTTATAACTATTATGTCAGGGTACAGATACTGTCACTTGTAGAGTTCAACAAGCCTGGGATCGCTAACCGCAAACCACTTTAACCCCTGTGCATTAGCGCGTTTTCTGGAGCAAAATAGTGCGGGTTTCCCGGTCTGCCTCAGTTACCCAAACTCTCTTCCCTTTTGCACATAGATGTTCTTATATTCCAGAAAATAGCCAAATGGAACACAACTGCCAGGGATCAGTGTAGGTCTTGCCATACTAATGTAGGACCCTCGCTCATGTTCTTTATGAATGTCCTTAACTACAGGTTTACTGGGGGCGGGTCTGGGGTCGTATTCCATTTATCTTACACCTTCACGAGCCTCTTTCTTGGAAGACTGTGGGACTCCGCTCAGTGGCGGAGGTCCCCTCTCTTCCTAAGAAGGGTCGCTTTCTCCTGATTTCATGCTGGGTATAGCCCTATGTTTAATCACGAGGACTTGGAAGGATAGCTCTCGACTTACTGTCAATGAATAGTGGAACCTTGTCTGCTTATATAGTAAATATGAGCAGATATCTCGGTGAGCTATTTTCCATACCCAAATTCATTCTCGCTTGTTTAAATGGCAGATGCTCAAAGATCATGTACAATCTGCTCATTGCTTCGACATGTCTGTTTAATGTACACTCATCATGTTTCAGATCGCTGTTAGGTTTTGTAACACAATAATGTCAGTACACGCCCGCTTCGAGAATGATTCAGTTTCCTCGAGAAGACGCCGGGGGGAGGGGGGTGGCAGGGGTTTACTTTGGTGTATGTGTCATATTCCATGTATGTATTTGTCTTTTAGCTGTATGTCTTCCTTTCCTTTGTTGTTGTAAAACGAAAATAAAGCATTAAAAAAAAAAAAAGAAAAGAGTCAGGCTTCTCTCTAACCCTGACGTGCTGCTGTGGGCGGGGCTTAAGGGTGACTGTGTTGTGAGTCAGAGACTCCTGGTTACCGGGGAAACCCTGAATGCTTTCGTTTTTAAAGGTACAGGGCTCATTTTCCTGTGTATCCATAGCCTCAATAGTGGTTTCCTCACCACAATAGTTAACCCTGTTTACTGCTAAGTTTTTGTACCCTGTTCATTGTAAAAAACCAATGCTGACCATGTCATTGTGTTTTAAATTTGTTCATATGTAAACCGCACTGATTAAAAGAGCGCGGTATATAAGAAATAAAAATAAATAAAATAAATAAATGGAAACAGCTCAGTCAGAATGAGTGTGGCCTCCCAGCATGAACAGATGTGTGCACCCAGACCATGTGTGTGGCAGACCCATGTTAGGATAGCTCAGCCATCTACATAACCTCTGACCCATATACATTCTGTGAAAACCGCTCTTTTTTAGCCAATACCCCAAATCCTCTGCTCCTCATTATGTACCATTTTTATTGCTAACCTGGAGACAGTTTATGAAATGTGAAGCACAGTGGAAAGTCAGCCAGAGACAAGCTGAGTGCATGCTGGCCCACAGTGGCCTACGTTTGACACATACCCAATTACAGTGTCCCCCTACACAGCTTTTGGCAGTGAGCATTGAACATAGTGCCATGCTTGTACTTCCATATAATGACATGTCCTTAGCCATGGACCTTGCAGAACTGACCAGTGTAGCATATGCACTCTCCCACAGTGCAGATGCAGTGCCCCCCTCCAAAGGGTACATGGGGTTTCACACTGTATACAGAGTTGCTGAACAGCTGACCTGCATGCTGTATGCACAGACATAAAGCCTGGGTGTCACATTCATGCACACTGCATTGCTGCAGCACAAAGTTCTCTGGACACACACACACACACACAAACATGACCCTGCTGTCTAAAAGTGGTGCAAGTTGGAATTGTTACATGCCCCTTAGGCCTCCTTTAATGCTCCACCATTATCAATGCCTGCTCAGTGTTCAAGTATTAGCACACTCTGCAATGTCCGGGAGCTATCAATGCCTTCTCACAGTGACAGTGCTGTTAGCATGCTCTGACATCCAGTGGCAGATCATACAGCTTTGCAGTGTAGCAGCTGAGTGTGAGGACTCATGCTGGATGAAATGCAGAGGCTTGCACAAGATACAGTTCTGGGAAGATATGATAAAGTTAACACAGCTGGACATACCATTCCTGATCCACAGGCTGACTTATGAACCCATGACCCTTTACTCATACACCCACTGGCCATGTGTTTGGAGCCACAGAGCAGCCATATGAATGCATCAATCCATGGGTGATCATTGTCAGGGTGCATGAGGGCATGACTTGGAATGTGCCTACGTCTGCTTAGCTTTCTGCAGGCTTGGAGTGTGCCATACTTGTCTGACTGGGTATGTTAGGCAGGTGTGTGAGAAGAATGTCTTGTGAGGTCTGTATGTTGCACTGCCTTGCTATGCTGCTGGTTCAACTGACATGCATGTCTTACATATGGGATCTGTCCAGTCAAAGGGGCAGGCCAAGATACATGAACACACATGTTCCAACCCATGGGTGTCCTAGCATCATGACCCAAGTATCCATTTCCTGGTGTGTGCTTGTGGGCCAGTCATGGACTACTCTCATATGTTGCAGACCACAAAAAGTAATCTAGATTCTCATGTGGCTCTGATGGTTGTTACCAACCAATTACTGACGTATGCAGTGGTCACAGTTTCTGGTCATTATTTAGCAGATGAGAGAGCAAGATGCTCATTTTTTCCTCTGACATGGGTTGTTCTCATGTTGCATAGTATTCCTGGCTCCGTGGATTCTTTAAGCACCACATGCACATATTCACTCAATATGCGCAAGTGGAGGGCATGCTGATACCAGGGCCAGCCCATCCAATAGGCACACTAGCCATGTGCCAGGGTCCACAGATGGTGGTAGGCAGCATGTCGGATAATCCTTCCCTCCCTGCAAATGTGGCCCAGCTGCTGCTTCAGTGCTGCTGGTGGTCTCATTGAGGTAGTTCACATGCAGCTAGTCACACCATACCAATCCTGACCTCCTCCACTGAGGGATGTGGGCACAGGTACTACTGCCTTAAATCTCAAGAGGGAGGGAGCAGGAAGTGTTCCGCTGTGCCCACTGCTGACATGCTTGGCATCCCACTGACAGTGGCAACTGCAGTATTGCACCTGACACACAGCACCAGGACACATATTTCTCCTGCATCAGGCTGCAGCTGCTGCGACACCACCCTTACCCTCATACAATGCTGACATGACAGCATGATGGCAGTAGGGGTGGCACAACTCCCTTCTGACTGTGACAGCATGTGTGTGTGATACTGCTGTCACAGCAGAGTCATACCAACCATCACAGATGTTCTCCCTAGGCAGCCACCTTGTCAACCTAGTGGATCTGCTAGCCCCACTGCATCACCCAAGTGACACCTCCTTTCCAATTTGGCACCAACAACATGGTGCCCTTTATTACTGGGGCAGCATGTTGTTACTGTCAATGAAGCACTATTCTTACCAATTTGGGACCTACAATGGCTGGTGCACAGTGCATACACTGAACTAGGTTCTCTCACCTCTAAAATATCCCTTACCATGAGCTTTCCGATGGTGTTAGGGTTTCCAGTGCAGGGAGCTCTAATACACGGTAACATCAGATGGTGTTAAGGAAACACTCACTATCCCCACCCCTTCTCCACCCCATTAATGTCCTCTTTCCACCTCTTTTTCCCTTAATGCTAAATGAGCCATTTGTGCATATTAATGCAGTGTTATCAACTCTTTCTGAAGCATTAAGCACTCAAGAGGTGCCAATACACATGTTAATTCCACATTGACTCCCTTAACGCTCATTAGAAAATATACCCTTTAGTACTATATTTGCATATTGGTATTATATAGTATTTGCTCTTCTTTTGCTTTTTGATATATTGAACTATTTTGCATCATAGAAATCACTATACTATTTACAGATTTTTTTAGACCAGGCTAAATGTTATTTCCTACTGTTGAGGTTGATTCGCTAACTATGATGAACATATAACATATACAGATTACCAGCAAGTGTAATAGGACTTAAGGAGGCACTCTGATGTACAGAGAAGTAGACAAAGAAAACAGTGGAAATAGTGTAACAGTAACATTGACAGTAACTGTAAAACTATATACAATATAGCTAAGGGTTTTAGCTATTCAACCTTTACACAATGCACTGGACCAGAGATTTGTAATCCGTGTGTGGAAATGGTTGCTCTCATAAGATGCTGCTAGGCGGTTGTGTCTTTGGGTCCAAGGTTGTGCTGATGACCGCGTTTTCTAGACTCAAGGTTGGTGGTGGAGAGAAGGTTGGGCTGTGACAATGTATATGGCTTCAGTCTTCTCGATTGGTGAGCAAGTTATGTAGACTAAGCCATTTTCTCACCTCTGCGAAGCAGTTCTGTAGGTTTGTGATGTCAGGAGATGTCATTAAAACAGTAATGCAGGTAAGGGTGTGCATGGATGAAAAATAGTTCAGTTTATGTTCATTTAAAACAAATTTTGTCCTGTTTTGGGGCATTTTTTCCTGTTTGTTTAGCATATTCATTTTTAGACGTTCATGTTTTTTTAAGCATGCAAATAGATTACACATTCAAGTAAGAGAAAAAGGAGGCCACTATGGTTTTCAAAAGAAGTAGCTGAAAAGGTAAGGAAAAGAGCTTAGCCCTCATACATCAGGAGTTCACAGAAAGAGGAAGACAAACAGCAATAACTGGAGAAGCTAAGGAAAGCCGGTAAAGTAGTCAGAAAAGCAAAGATGCAAATGCAAATTCTCCCGTGACCTGTTCCGGGCAAAATATACTATTGACCACCATCTTCTCCTTGACACCTTGTCCTCACTTGACCTTAAGGGATTTGTACTATTTTGGTTCTCTTATCTCTCCCATCATACTTTCAGCATTTCTGCTGGTGGATCCTCCTCCACTGCTATCCTGCTCTCAGTTGGTGTACCCCAAGGTTCTGTCTTGGGCCCACTCCTTTTCTCACTCTATAACCAGTCTCTTGCTGCACTCATCTCTTCCCATGGTTTTCAGTACTATCTTTATGCTGATGACTCTCAGATCTACCTCTCTACACCTGAAATCTCTCTAGCAATCCAGGCCTAGATCTCTGCCTATCTGATATTGCTTCCTGAATGTCTGACCACCATTTGAAAATGAACATGGCCAAAGCTGAGCTTCTTATTTTCCCCCTAAACCCACCTCCCCCTTTCCTCCTTTCTCAGTCTCTGTGGATAATGCTCTATTACTCCGTTTCCTTGGCCCATAACCTTGGGGTTGTCTTTGACTCCTCCCTCTCCTTCTCCACACACATCATACTGATAGCTAAAGACTTTCACTTCTTTCTTTATAAAATCAGAAAAATTTGCCCCTTCCTTTATGAATACACTACTAAGATGCTTATCCACTCTTTAGTCACCTCCCGTCTAGACGATTGCAACCTCCTCCTTGCTGGTCTCCCTCTGAATCATCTCTCTTCCCTTCAATCTTTTCAAAGTTGCTATACTCATATAACCCCCTTTTCTCAAGTTGTTTCATTGGCTCCCTATCTATTTCTGTATCCAGTTCAAACCTCTCCTTCTAACCTATAAGTGCACGTATTCTGCTGCTTCTCACTACCTTTCCTCTCTTATCTCTGCCTACACGCCTCCTCGTGAACTCTGTTCTGGTAAATCACTTCTATCTGTGCCCTTCTCTTCTACTGCCAACTCCATATTTCGATACTTTCACCTTGTTGCTCCTTATGCCTGGAACAAACTACCTAAGCCTGTACGGCAGGCTTCATCTCTGGCACTTTTCAAATCTAGGCTGAAAACTCACCTCTTTGATGCTGCTTTTGGATCCTGATCCGCCTAGTCTCCTATATGTTTCCTTACCATTCCCCTAGATCCTTGTCCTCAGCTGTTGTGCTGTCTGTCTTGACTAGATTATAAGCCCCAATGAGCAGGAACAATCTCTTGCATGTGTCAGTACAGCACTGCATACCCCTTGTAGCGCTATACAAATGATCAGTAGTAGTAATAGTAGTAGTAAATGGAAGAAAAAATAGCCAGTACAATAAAACATGCGGATAAGATGAGGAAGTACAAAGGTGGCATTATGAGATTCAAGGTTGAAGTGGAGGAATACATAGAGACTGATGAGGATAAAGTGTAATAGTTTAACAAATGCTTTTATTCTGTGCTTGCAGATGAAGGGCCAGGATTGCAATGCTAGAACACAAACACAAATAGGAATGAGAGTGGGGAAGAATGCAAACAATTTTCAGAAGACTGTATTCGTGATGAGCTAGTTAAAATAAAGTGAATAAAGAGATAGGGCTGGATGGGATTCACCCGAGGACACTGAAGGAGCTTAGGGCTGGCAGCTCCACTGATCCACTTAGGGCTGAGCTTTTCACTGATTCTTTAGGGTCAGAGATGGTCCCAGAGAACTAGACATGGGCAAAAGCAGAAGTAAGGAAGAGGATGGTAACTATGAACTGGTTAGTTTGACCTCTATACTGAGTAAATTAAAGGAAACACTGCCAAAATAGAAGATGGTGCAGTTTCTGGAGATCCCAGAGTAATGCTGCTATGCGCCCTGATGCTGACCGCTTTACATCGGGACGTGTCGGGGGCATTCCAGGGGCGGTACCCGAGGATAACCATGCAGTGCCAATATTTAGTCACTGCCCAGTTATCCCTCAGCTGTCCTAACCTTTGCTGCTGAAGCTAACCGGGCAGTTGATGAATATTGCCACTACATGGTTAGCTTCTGCCCCATGTGCGACTGTGTGGCAAACCTGAAGATTCAATGCCGCTGGCCAGATATGGCCTCAGATTGAATATCCAGGATTAAAGTTTGGCAGCGATGGTTATGCGTCTTAGAGGTGTATAACTGTCGCAACTCAACATCGAGCCCTTAGATATTAGAAAAGCTTTTGACACCATTCCACATCCATGGCTTATAAATAAACTGAGTGCCCTTGGGACTTTAAAGTCATTAACTGGGAAAGAAACTGGTTGAATGGGAGGCGACAGAGGATAGCAGTAAATGGAACTCATTCTGAAGATAGGGGCATTACCAGTGGCATGGGATTACCAGGGATCAGTCCTTGGTCCAGTGTTTTTTATGCCTCTTTGCAGATGATATCAAAACCTGCAACAGCATAGACACCCTGGAAGGTGTGGATAGTATGAGGAGGGATCTAGCAAAGCTTGAAGAATGGTCAAGAATTGGCAGCCAAGAGTTAATGCTAAAAAATGCAAGGTCAAGCATTTGGGCTGCAAAAGTCCAAGTGAGCAGGACAGTATAGACGCTGAAGTAATTCAGTGCATGAAAGAAGAATGGGATCTGGGGGAGTGATCAAATCAGATGTTAAAACAACCAAACAGGTAGAAAAGGCAATGGGTGCATAAGTTGAGGAATGGGTGCAAAGGGAGAGAAATGTACCAGTCTTTAGTAAGACTTCCATTGGACTGCTGTGTATAATTCTGTTGATCACACCTTTAAAAGGATGGAGGTGGTCTATAGCCTTGCGGTTCTGACCACTAGTGGTAGTATGAATTATCACTAGGGATCAGTAATGCGAGACCAGCACCATTTTGAAAGCAGCTGGAGATGGGGCAGGAGTAGAGGTAGACCACTACTGCCCAAGCCACTCCTTGGCCACCAGGAAACTCTCACTTAAGACTACGGGGGGGGGGGGGGGTTTGATGGTGTAGCTGAGTTAGGTATTAATGATTTTTATGTCTTTACACTATAGGTAGTTATTTTGACTAAAGTGGTTCCAGAAGTAAGTGGTGGCATCTCCTAGTAATATTTGTTAGTTTTTTATTTTTCTGTTTTTGTTTGTTTTGGTGTTTTTTTCTTTAGTTTTGTCCTTTTTTTATCATAATGGATTGTGTCGATGTGCTAATGTACTTGCTGTCCTTGCCTATGTGTTTCATTGTAGATTGTACCTCACACATCTGGAAGAAGTATTGTTTTTTGGCAAGTATCTTGTTTCGTTTTATGAAACATTGAAAACAAATCCCACCCTGATGCAGCCCTTGTCCAAAACATGCCCAGTTTCTAAAGAAAGATATTTTTACCTGTTTATTGCTGCTATATTTATGTATTGGAACTTCCACTCTTGTCTGATTTATTTTAGAGTGTCAATATTTCCCTTCCTTTAAATCCCAGCAAATTAAGAATGTTGAAACTATGGGAACAGAAAACAAGACCTCAGTTACAGAATTCATTCTCCTGGGATTCTCTGACTACCCTCACCTGCAGCTCCTCATTTCTGTATCAGTTTTCCTGATCTTCCTGATCTCTGTGCTGGGAAACTTTATGTTTTTAATGTTAGTGTGTGCTGACCCTCACCTGCAAAAACCCATGTACTTCTTCCTCAGTAACCTCTCCTTCTTGGACATCTGTAACACCTCCATCAGTCTTTCTACACTGCTGCACAGTGTATTGGCTGGGAAGACAACGATTTCTTTTTCTATGTGCATAACACAGTTTTACTTGTTCTTGTCTCTCACGGGTACAGAATTTTTCCTTCTCACAGCCATGGCCTATGATCGCTATGTTGCAATCTGCAACCCTTTACGTTATGTGCTCATCATGAACAGGAGAACCTGCATCCTTCTGGCATCTGCTTCTTGGATACTTGGCTTTCTGGAGATGGTGCCCCATGTAGTTTTTGTTTCTCAGTTCTCTTTCTGTGAGGGCAATGTGATTAACCATTTCTTCTGTGATATCTCAGCACTGATAAAACTCTCCTGTAGTGACCTGCTCAACATTGAAACAGTGGTGTTTATTGAAGGGGTGTTTGTGGGACTTATTCCCTTTGGATTTACTCTGACATCCTATATATATATCATCTCTAGCATCCTGAAAATCCATTCTTCAAAGGGGAGGAGGAAAGCGTTCTCCACCTGCTCCTCCCACCTCACCATCGTTATTCTATTCTATGGGACTCTAATATGCATGTACATGAGACCACCTTCAATGTATTCACCAAACCAAGACAAATTGTTCTCCCTCTTGTACACAGCTCTGATTCCATTGCTAAACCCCATTATTTATAGCTTGAGAAACGAAGACGTGAAAAAAGCTCTAACTAAACTCATAGGTATGATTCATGGTATGTTATAAATAATCTATTTTTTGAAGAATATACTTTACATGAAACACAATGGGAAATGTCAAATATTTTCCATTTCCTTTCATTTTCTATATGAATCAAAAGAAAACAAAATTCATTATTCTATTGTTTATACTGTATACCATTCATGTTTGTTTTTTGTATTGTTATTGTGTTGTTGTCTAAAAGGCATGTTTACTGAAGCACATTTACTTTATCTTAGCAGTAAAAGTTAAGATGTAGTACAGACAAAGCCAGTACAGTAAATGTGGGGATGTGCCCAGCCTCTGCCCTGCATTTAACACATAGGGCAGTACACTCTCCACATGGAAGCATGTTCCCTTCCTTGGCAGTAGCTTGGGAGCAATTGTGCTATCTGCCAAAGCAGGGAACATGGGCCCAGTGCCACAAAATTCAAAATCAAGGAAGTAGGTGCAAACACAATGTCCCAATGCCCGCCCTGAACTAACCTCCCCTCAATACAACCCTGACCTAATCTCAACCCACCCCACCCAATCATACTCTCCTGCTCCGAGCCCCCTTGCCTCCACCAAGATACCAGGGAATCCCCACTAGATACCAGCAAATCTCTGGATAAGTCTTGGGGTGGGGTGTTTGCTAACCAGGGATTTTGGTTTGGGGGAGCTCTTTATCAGTCCAATCTTTTTGTCTAGGAGGGAGGGATCTTGATCAAGAATAAAAAGTTGGTATAGGGGTGCCTGCTTATTAACTTCTTGTTTCTGTGGTGGGGGGGATGCTGAAAGGTCGGAGGAACAGATGGACTAGGGAAGTGTTTGATTGTGGATAGGAGTTCAGACTAGAAGTGTATTAACTGTGCTTAAGGAGGGGAACAGATCTGGGAGATACTAATGTCATCATGGCTGCAGTCATGGTATTTTTCCCTCTTTGGGGATAAGCCAAGTTCTCCTGCACCTGTGTTACCTGTTAGTACAGGGATTCTGGGCCAATGTGGTAAGTGTCTGCCCCGTGCACCAAATACAGTGAAAATGAAGGGCATGTTGCCTGCAAACTCTTATCACACTTTGATAAGCATGCTCCTTAATTTTTTAAGGCATGTTTATGAACAAAATGCATATCCCAAGAGCCCTTTACTCCTCCTCACCTGGATTCCTAACATGTTCCACTTTCTATCCCATTCATAGTCCAAATGGAACAAGGGTGATCGTTTCACTCTTGCCTGCTGGTGCTATACTTAAAAAATGTCACGAGCAGCAGATATTTTTAGTGGAAAAACAATGTGAATAGTTTTCGAAATATAAAACTTTGCCTGTTGTTACCTCCCTGGTTTAATCTTTCCCTGGGAATATCTCCACAAAAATGTGGGTAAATGTGTGCACATAGAGGGTAATGCACTTAGCATGATACGGGCAACATGGCTTTAGCAAAGGATAATCTTACCAAAGAAATCTGATTGAGTTCTTTGACTGGGTGACCAGAGAACTAGATCAAGGGCATGTGATGGATGTGATCTACCTAGATTTCAGCAAAGCCTTTGATTCTGTTCCTCATAGGAGGCTTATCAATAAACTCAATAGCTTGGGGATGGGTCCCAAGATAGTGAACTGGATCAGAAATTGGTTGACTGACAGATGACAGAAGGTGACGTCAAACGGAACTCACTCGGATGAAAGGAAGGTGATTAGCGGTGTGCCCCAGGGTTCGGTCTTGGGACTGGTACTGTTCAATATATTTGTTAGTGATATTGCCGAAGGGCTAAATTGAAAAGTCTGTTTTTTTGCAGATGACACTAAAATTTGCAACAGAGTGGATCCCCCTGAGGGAGTGGGGAATATGAGGAAAGATCTACAGAGCTGTAAGAATGGCCTAATGCTTGTCAGTTAAGATTTAATGTGAAGAAGTGCAGTGTCATGCACTTGGGAAGCAAAAATACAAGGGAATTGTATGCAATAGGTGGCGAGAGATTGGTGTGCACGGACCAGGAAAGGGACCACGGAGTGGTTGTTTCTGATGATCTCAAGGTGGCGAAACAGTGTGACAAGGCTGTGGCAAAAGCCAGAAGGATGCTGGGTTGCATACAGAGAGGAATTACCAGCAGAAAAGAAGAGGTACTAATGTAATTGAACAAGTCACTGGTGAGGCCTCACTTGGAATATTGTGTTCAGTTTTGGAGACTGTATCTCGCAAAGGATATAAAAAGACTGGAAGTGGTTCAGAGGAAGGCAACCAAAATGATTTGGAGGCTGCGTTAGAAGACTTATGAGAAGAGACTTGAAGAACTAAATATGTACACTCTGGAGGAGAGGAGGGATAGGGGAGATATGATTCAAACCTTTAAATACTTAAGGAGTATAATTGGACAAACAAACGGGGAATCTGTAAAACTAGAGGGCATAACATGAAGCTGCAAGGGGGTAAACCGAAAGGCAATGTCAGGAAATACATTTTCACTGAAAGAGTGGTGAATGCTTGGAATGCTCTCCTGATGGAAGTGGTGGAGGCAAACACAGTGTCAGATTCAAAATGGCATGGGACAGATGCAGTGGATTCCTTTATAGCAAATCAAAATAATCATAACTATCTCTTATATCTGAACAAATAGGGGTGATCTACACGGAGCTGTGGGTACATCCCGAAACAAAGGCATGGGGAGGGGTGACCTGCACGGAGCTGCAAGTGCACCTACTCTTGCCGTCTTGCTGGGCAGACTAGATGAACCATACTGGTCTTTATCTGCCATCATATACTATGTTACTATGTTACAAATGAGGTCATGCCTGAAAGTATGGGCAGTACAAGCAAGTGTGTGTTTGCACAGTAGTCATGCTCAGGTGTACAGTTTAGTTCATAAAGTTCATACTGATATTTACACCTGTTCTTGAAGAGGTGTAAAGTTTGCACCTTCAAGATAGGCACGATTCCAGCAGGATTTCTGCTAGGATTTTATAAAGCCCATGAAGTCCTTCTTTATTTAGTGTGTGGCGTATGGTGTGAGTTGAAACCATCACTGCAAATAGCTCTAGGTCAGTCTTAAGCTCTTTGGATGTTGTTTGAGGTGTCTTTCCAACAGCTCGCACTAACCTTCCAAGACTTCTTGAATTAATTTTCCTCTTCACACCACATCCTGGGAGGTTCATGACAGTTCCATGAGTAGAAAACTTCTTAATAACATTGTGAACTGTAGACACAGGAATCCCAAGGTCTTTGGAGAAGGCTTTATGCCCCTTTGAAATTTGATGTTTGGTGATAATGGATTTTCTGACAGTCTCAGGCAGCTCTCTTGTCTTCACCACTGGGGAAATGGAACAGGGCATGAATGTGGCCATTTTAAGCATTAGAGATATCATTCATTGGTTAATTCAAGTCATGTGAGCACTGACAATTGATCACAGATGCATCTAATTTTACTACAATGGGAACGTGGTTCTTCTGTTCACACTAATTTGAGTTGTTTATAAGGGTGCCAATAATCATATCCTGGCAATGTCCTGGTTTTTATACTATTACCTTTTTTAATTAGTTTTGCTTTATTTGATTCTTTTATGTGTCAAATATGTATGCATATATAGTCCAAAACCATTTCATTGGCCACTTTTTTTTAGGAGATATTGGACATTAGGCAAATTGACTTTTTAGAATTGCTTTCATTATGTTGCTTCAAGGAGGATATACACAAGAGAAACATTAGAAAATGTTTGTTCACAGAAGCGGTGGTAGATGCATGGAATGACCTTGCTGTGAAAGGGCTGGAGACATAAATAGTAACAGTCCTCAAAAAGCATAGGATAAGCACCAAGAAGTGATGGGAAAATCAGAGTTAAACTGGATTCCATGGCACTGTACCAAAAATAAGAATGAGCTGACTAGATGGATCTTAGTGTCCTTAACTGCCAATATATTCTATGGGCCTGCTATTCAAAGGGAACAACATGGTTAGCAGACCTGCCTATACATGGGATATTTAACAGCCCTAATACGGGAAGTACCACTGAATATTCGCAGGAGTGTCGCTGCTGCATGCCTCGATGCTAGTCAGCTAGCAAGGAGGCATTCTGGGGGGGGGGGGGGGAAGAAGGGGGAATAGCACCTGGCCATAACCGGGCAGTGGTGCTATCAAGTCACTGCTTGGTTATGGTTAGAAGGTGAAAGTAAGGCGCAGCAAAGGCTGGCCTTCCTTTCTCCTCAGAAGCTAACCGGGCAGAGGCTGAATATCTCCACTGTCCGGTTAGCTTCCTGGCAATCCGGGCAACCCAGAAATTCAGTGTCAGGGCAGGGTTTGAAGTTCAGCAGTGGCGACTAGAGCCTATGTAGAGCAGGATCCAAACTACCTACAGTTACTAAAAAAATGGGATACCATAAATAGACGATTAAAACTGCAGTAGGTACAAGAGAGGTGAATAAAAGTTGAATAAATAAAAGATACTGTTTCGTTAGGGTAATTTGAGGAAATATAATTTGGATTACTAAACAAAAGATCTAATTTTAAAGAAAGTTATAAATATGTAAAGCACCTAATGATTATAACCAGCAACTGCGTAGTTAGTTTATAGTTTTATTGTTACTGTTTCAGGAATGTTGATACTTATGAAGAATGGTTTTGAATATTGTATTTGTGTACAAAATCCAATAAAATACAATTAGAAAAAAAAAGAAGCACATGCTAGCTGCGTTGTGGCAAGAACATCCACATCCCACCAACTCGCACCCCCCCCCCAAGATGGACGCCAAAAGGAAAGCATGGGATTTTAGTGCAGCGCTTATACAGTGTACTAACCCTGCTCTACCCTGGTTGTGCACTTTAGGAAACATGCCCAATTGAAACCAACTGAATGTGTGAGGAACGATTAACTCTTAAATAGTGGGCCTGATATTCAGTGACGATGGCTTAGTAAACAAAGAGCCATACTAAGGGCTATGCGAACGGTTCAACCACACAGGATGCAACCACAGGAGGGGGCACTGATACCATAATTGGGCATCCAGAAAGCTCATAAAGAACAAGTTACTGAACGTGGCTTGGTACGGTCCTGAGTAAACATGCCTCAAAATCATAACAGCAATATTTAATCTCTTATATTTTTTTGAATGTGTGAATAAACACGTAGACCAAGGTAAGTAGACTGATATAGCAGGTCATTCTGATCCTTGTTTAATGGGTCTGGACGTCCAATTCAAACGCCCAGACCCGCCAAACTCCCAGATCGCACTGGGGAGATCAAATCTCCCCACACATATAGCCTACTTGTACGGGGAGCTCTGTTCATAGGCGGGAGGGGGTGTCCTGGGGGAGGAGCGAGGATGGACAGTGGGCAGCAACTGAACCTAGATGTATAGAGCCGATTCATCCATCCGGGGTCCACAATGTAGACATCTGGAAGGTGGGGGATGGCAGTGCAGGACCCGTAGAACAAGGCGAGAGGGCGGACTGAGGGGGAACTCATGTTTTCCATCGGCCAGTGATCACAACTCCTGAATGGAGCTGAGGTAGCATGGCAACAGGATGCCATGCCACCGCCATTCCATTCAGGGGCCTGGCTGGGCTAGCCAGGGATCTGCTGGGCATCCAGCCTGACAGAATAAGGCCCTGATCTGTATATTAAGGCCAGTAGACCTAATTCACATCCCATGGGCACGTCTAGCCCCCATGGGATCAGAATCAGGTGCTACTGCTTCACGCCTAGATTCTGTCAGGCCATACAGGGGCAGGATGTGCAGAACAGAATATGCCTCATAGTGTATCTGGATTTTCAGAAAGCCTTTGACAAGGTCCCTCATGAGACTCTTGGCGAAATTAAAAAGTCATGGGATTGGAGGCAGTTTACTATTGTGGATCAGGAACTGGTTAGAAAATAGAAAACAGAGAGTAGGGCAAAATAACCAATATTTTCAATGCAGAAAGGTGAATAGCGGATTACCCCAAGGACCTGTGCTGAGCCCGCTGTTTTTTAACATATTCATAGATGACCTGGAAATGGGAATAATGAGTGAGATAATCAAATTTGGAGATGACACAAAATTATTCAATTCAAAGTTGTTAAAACACAGTCTGGCAGCATCCCTGTTGCCATGGAGGAGAGAGATCACATGACAGGAGAGCATCACCCTGGCGTGGCAGGAAGTGAACATGTAGCTAGGACCTGTCCTTCAGATAATGGAAAACCCTCCCATACCGAGGAGGTTCCTCCTGGGCCACGTGCCCACGAGGGAAGGGTTAGGACAGCAGTTATAGTTGGTGATTCGATCATTAGGCATGTAGATAGCTGGTTGGCTGGTGGATGTGAGGAACACCTGGTAACATGCCTGCCTACTGTGAAGGTAGTGAACCTTACGCGCCACCTAGACAAGGTCTTAGACAGTGCTGGGGAGGATTCTGCTGTCTTGGTACATGTTGGTATCAATGACATAGGAAAGTGCGGTATGCAGGTTCTGGAGGCCAAATTTAGGCTTTTAGGTAGGAAGTTGAAATCCAGAACTTCAAGCGTAGCATTCTCTGAAATGCATCCCTTTCCACGTGCAGGATCCAAAAGGCAGGCAGAGATCTGGAGTCTCAATGCGTGGAAGAGACAATGGTGCAAGGATGAGGATTTTGGATTTGTTAGGAACTGGGTAACATTCTGGGGAAAGGAGGAGCTCTTCCGAAGGGATGGGCTTCATCTTAACTGGAATGGAACCAGGCTGCTGCCATTAACCTTTAAAAAGGAGATAGAGCAGCTTTCAAACTAGATAATAGGGGAAAAACGACAGTCACCCAAGAGTGCATGGTTTGCATCAATATATCCTTGAAAGATACTAGCAAAAGACTGAAGTTAGGGCATATCGACAGAGAGGTTCCAATAAAGACAAAAGTAATCCAAATGCCCTTAAGTACAGAGCAGGCAGAGCTTAAAGTTTCCAAATTACCCCTGCCTACCAATAACCAGATTAAGATGAATAAAATATATCCTCTAAAATGCTTGTATGCAATTGCTAGAAACCTAAAAAATAAGATGGGAGAGTTAGAATATATAGCACTAAATGAGAAGTTAGATATGATTGGTATCTCAGAGACATAGTGGAAGGAGGACAACCAGTGGGATACTGAGATAACTGGGTACAAACTCTATTTGTAATGATAGAGCAGATCAAATTGGTGGAGGGGTTGCACTCTCTGTTAGAAAGGGCATTGAGCCAGAAAGGATTAACTTTTTGCAGGCGATCGCAGTGGGAGTATACTATCAAACGCCTGGCCAGAATCAACAAATGGATGATTAAATACTCAAAGAAATCAGGGAAGCTAACAAAAATTACAGCACTGTAATAATAATGGGTGATTTCAATTACCCCAGTATTTACTGGGTCATTGTCATGGCAGGACATGCTAGGGAGATAAAGTTTCTAGATGAAATAAATGACTGCTTCTTGGAGCAGCTGCTCCATGAACTGTCAAGAGGGAAGCCATTTTGGACCTAGTCCTTAGTGGAACACAAGATCTAGTGCAAGAGATAAGGGTGTTGGGGCCACTTGGCAATAGTGATCATAGCTTGATCGTGTTTGATTTAATAAATAGAGGAAGGATGGCAAGGAAATTCACAGTACTAATTTTTAACTTTCAAAAGGGAGACTATGATAAAATGACAAAAATAATTAAGAAAAAACTAAAAGGAGCAGTTGCAAAGGTTAAAGATTTACATCAAGCAGGGGTGTTGTTAAAAATACTATCTTGGAAGCCCAGACCAGCTGTATTCCACACTTTAAGAAAAGTGGAAGGAATTTAAAAAAAATGCCAACATGGTTTAAAGGTAAAGTGGGAGAGGCTGTTGTTGCCAAAAAAGCATTTTTTAGGAAATGGAAAAAGGAGCCAAATGACAAAAACTGAAACAACATAATCACTAGCATGTTAGATGCAAGGCATTTCTAAGGCAGGCAGAGAGAATTTGCGAAAACATTTGCCATGGAAGCAAAAACGCATAATAAAGACTTTTTCAAGTACATTCATAGCAAAAAATCTCTGAGACATTCAGTTGGACCATTAGATGATAGAAGGGTAAAAGGGGCACTAAGAGGGTACAAGGCCATAGAGGAGAGACTGAATTAATTCTTTGCTTCTGTTTTTACTGAGGAAAATTTAGGGATTCTACTCATGACTGAAATGGTATTTAAAGTTGATGCTGCAGTTGAATTGAAAGAAATATCGATACACCGAGAAGATGCATTAAAGCAATTTGATAAACTGAAGAGTAGCAAATCACCTGTACTGGATGGTATACATCCAAGGGTATTAAAAGAACTGAAATATGAGAGTGCAAACCTACTATTAGTCATCTGTGAGCTATCATTAAAATCATATGTAATACCTGAAGACTGGAGGGTGGCCAATGTAACAACAGTTTGTATAAAGGGCTCCAGTGGTGATCCACGAAACTACAGACCGGTGATTCTGATGTCAGTACCAGGGAAAATGGTAAAAATCATCATAAAGAATAAAATTACTCAACATGTAGATAGTCATGGCTTAATGGGAGACAGCCAACATGACTTTAGCCAAGGAAAAGCTTGTCTTACTTATCTGTTATGTTTTTTTGAAGGTGTGAATAAACAGGTAGAGAAAGGTGAGTTGGTTGATATAGTGTATCTGGATTTTCAGAAATCCTTTGACAAGGTCCCTCATGAGAGGCTCTTTGCAAAATTAAAACATCATGGGATAGGAGGTAGCATACGATTGTGGATCAGGAACTGGTTAAAAGATAAAAAGCAGAGGGTTGGGCTAAATGCACAATTTTCCCAATGGATAAAGGTAAATAGTGGAGTATCCAGAAGCTGACCGGAAACCCGAAAATTGTGGTAGGTTGACTGGAGTATCTACTGTCAAAGATCCAACAAAAAGCCTATTGGGATCCCCAGCCTCTCCACCTGAGCTACCTGAATTGCTACCCACACCCATAAGGAAAGGAGTCTCAGCTGGCTCTACTCCCCTCTCAACCCTTCACACACTGGAACCCATTTCCCCAATCTCAGGCCCTCAACCAGACCCCACTATTGACCCAGGAAGGGACAAACCCCCTGGCCCTCCCCCTCCCCCTTCCCCGTCCCCATCCCCATGAAGGCTTGGCCGCTGCCTTCCCCTTCCCTCTTCCAGACCAACCTGCCCCATCAGGATTGATTACCGGCCCCCAGCTGATAAAATTGACCCTTGTGGCTGTTCCTCACTTACCCCTGCTATAGCCATGTCAACCGTTGGTAAAGAGGGTGCTTCAGCAACTTGAAAGGAAGAGGAGGCTGCCTGGAGGGAAATAGCCAAAGCCTGATTTGCCCTTGCTGATTTGCCCCTCCGTGCCGGCATGTCTTCAGGCTGAAAATGCCTGGCAGTCCCTTGAAAATTAAGCACTGCAAGAAAACCACAGCACAGAGCCTATCACAACTGCACAGAAAGGGGGGCGGAGCCTGATGTCCAGCGGGTTAGACGCTTCGTGCTGAAGCTCCCGAGAGGCCTACTCAGAATCCTGACTTAATACCTACATAAACTTAATATTTTGCTCCGAACTTACCGGGGTACCTCGGGGGGGATGGCGGCCCACAAACCAGCGCGCTTAGACTTCGGGTCTCCCTCTTCTTCACATGGAAAACGCTCCAAAACAGAGTTGTCCTCCCCACAAAAGACAGTTCCACTTCGGGAAAACCCCGAAATGCAACAGGAGATCTTGGAGGAAATACGCGGTGTGAAGGAACTGGTACAGTCCAACGGAGAAGCGCTCCGAGCCATGCGAGAAGACTTCGGTATGCTTCAGGACCGGCTTGAAGGTCTTTCACTACGGCAGGACAACATGGCGGGGGTCCTCGACTCGCACGCGGTGCGGTTGGTGAAACTGGACAAGGCTGAGCGTCAGATACAGAATCTTCAAAAAGAGTTAGAGGATAGCAATAATCGAGCCCGTCGCAACAATGTAAGGCTCATTGGAGTACCGGAGGGGGCGGAAGCAGGAGATATAAGAGAATTCCTGGTCAAAACTCTTCCCTCCTTGCTGAAGATCACTTTTCACAGAGATCTGGAAATTGACCGAGCACATCGTGTTCCTACCAATATGGCGCTCAATCGGACGACCCCCCGGCCTATCATTTTTCGATTACTGAGATATCAGCAAGTTGAGCAAATTCTAAATGCTGCCCGGGCGAATCATCATCTGGAGTTTGAAAGTCATAAAGTCTCCTTCTTCCCTGACTTGGCAAAGCCCACAGTTGACCGTCGGAAGAGACTTCTTGCTTTTCGCCCTAGACTTCAACAGCTACAGGCTCGCTTTGGCCTATTGTATCCAGCGAAGCTCAGAGTGACTCTCCATAACCAAACTAGAACATTCGAAGATCCTGATCTACTAGCAACATTTTTAGAATCCAAAGAAGCCGACCAGATGCGCTAATCCAACATCTTGGATCTGTAATCTGCCGGATCTGCCCGCCATTTTGAATGGCCCGACACGGTGATCACAGCCTGGAACAGAGACTGCCTGGACTTTTCTGTCTTTCTATATATAACTTTCTTGGTCTCCTATCCCTCCATGATGTGCACCTCGGTTGGATTCGGAACACGCACAGCTATACAGGTTATATGTTTCAATTTAGGCCTTCTCTGGGGTTTCTCCCCGCAGACATATGGTCGCCAGTAATTTCTGGGGTTCTGCTTCTTCTCTACTGCACTTCGGTGCTTATTTTTTTATATGGGGCGCTTCATTGTTTTTCATTAGCTTATTTTCTATTATGTCATGTGTACAGCCATATACAGTTAATATGAGGGACATTGTGAAATTATGTGCGTTATCATGTTCTTTTTCAGAATTTTTAACCCTTCTGAATGGCCTTATGTAAGATCTTATCACTGAACGTAAAAGGCATCAATAGTCCAATCAAAAGAAAGAAAATCCTTAGCTATCTTAATCATGAGCATGCTGATTTAGTGTTTCTTCAGGAAACGCATTTAAACTCCGCTGAAACACTGAAACTTAATGCTAAGCCTTACATGGTGGCTGCCTACTCTCCCGCCGTTTCCAAGCGGTGTGGGGTAGCCATCTTGGTTAAGAAGTCTTTGCAAGCTACTGTAATGGATACTAGCTCTGATAAGGAGGGTAGATGGGCCCGTGCACACCTTAAGGTTGGAGATAGTGAATTCACGTGTATTTGTATTTATGCTCCGAATGTGGATAACCCTGCTTACTATGCAAGTATTGCGCAGTTGGCACAGGCCTCTGCCAATACTCCATTAATACTTGGCGGCGATTTCAACCAAGTACTTGATCCTTTGATAGATAGACTGCCGCCTAGAACGAGTGGTCCACCCAAGAGTCTTGATACCCTTACAGCTCTGATGAAAGATCTTGCGTTAGTAGATATATGGAGGCTGCTTCACCCCTCCGACTTAGAGTTCACCTTTTTCTCAGCCCCCCATCACTCACAATCTAGAATAGATTTTTTTCTTATCTCCAAAGCACTGGTATCCCAAGTGGACACGGCTAGAATTCATCCTCTCCATATTTCAGATCATGCTGCCATATCTTTCTCATTACATGTTACTACGCAAGGTGAACACCCCCGTGCTTGGTTTTTTGATAGATCCCTGCTAGACCAAAAAGATTTTCAGGTTGACATAAAGGCCGCTATCCAAGACTACTTCCATTTTAATTCACCCCATTACACTGCGAGCTGGGCTTGGTGGGAGGGTTTCAAGGCGTCTATCCGTGCAACTATAACTAGCTATCAAATTCGACAGGGGAAACAAAGAAAGCAACAGTTACTGATTCTAGAACAACAGATACAAGCTGGAGAGCGTCTCCTCACGTCTCGTACTGACCCATGTATTTTACTTCGCTTACAACGCCTTCGTTTTCAATACAATCAGCTTTTATATACCGCTGCTGCTAAAAATATTGAATCACAACAAGGGATGTATTATCGGGAAAATAACCGTGCTGGCAAATTGTTAGCCAATACCCTGAAAGGTCAAAAAGAAGCCAAGCGTGTTACCGCTCTCCGCAATCCGTCGGGGGGGAGCTTGGTCACTAAAGATACAGAAATATTAGAACTCTTTCGTGATTTTTATACTCGGCTTTATCAATCTGAATGTGACTTCGAGCCAGAAGCATTTGAACGATTACTATCAGGGGTACAACGGCCGACCCTATCTGATGAAGATAGAGAGGCCATGGACAAACCATTCACTTTATCAGAAATTCAATCTGCACTCAAGAGATGTGCCACAGGTCGAGCCGCAGGCCCGGACGGTCTCCCAGCTGAATTCTACAAAACTTTTAACGCTGACTTAGCTCCGTTTTTGAAACTTTATTTTTCTGCTCTGGCCGAGGAGGGATCTCCTTCTGGATCCTTCTCAATGGCAAATGTAGTAGTTTTTGAGAAAGAGGGGAGAGATCCGCAACTAACAGCTAATTATCGTCCAATTTCCCTACTAAACGCAGACTATAAAATATTTGCCACCATTCTCTCCACCCGGCTCTCTGACAAGATGTCTACTTTAATACACCCAGATCAATGCGGTTTCATTCCCGGTAGATCAACTGCTGATAATGCTAGGACCCTATGTCATGTACTGACTGCCGCAGTTAATCTTGATCGACCATTGGTTGGCCTCTCACTTGATGCTGAGAAGGCCTTCGACCGCTTAGAATGGCCCTTCTTGTTTGCAACTCTCCGTTGGTACGGATTCGGAGAAGGCTTTCTCCGCTGTCTCCAAACCATGTATGCACAGCCTACAGCTAGTATCTGTGCTAATGCTTTAAAGTCTCAGCCATTTTCCCTGCAACGCGGTACTCACCAGGGATGCCCACTGTCTCCACTTCTTTTCGATCTCGCACTCGAACCCTTAGCTTTACTAATCCGGCAATCCAAGGATATTCATGGAGTCCCCTTCCCTCATAGGGAAATCAAAATTTCAGCATATGCTGATGACCTTATGCTCTTTGTCTCCCTAGACTCAGTGCCGGCTGTCCTAGAGCAAATTGATAAATATTCACAACTCTCGGGCTATAAGATAAATTGGACCAAATCGGTAGCCTTTCCACTAAATCCTCTGATCCATCAGGCAGATATGCAACCCTTTCCCTTCTTATGGCAACCTCGCATGGTCAAATACCTTGGGGTGCACTACTGCTCTCCTTTGGAAGACACCATTACCTTTAACGCCAAAGACTTAACCTCCAAGGTCCGGGCGCTTACTCAACGCTGGACTCCTTTAACACTTACTTGGTGGGGCCGCCTAGAAACCATTAAAATGATGATTGTTCCCAAAGTGAACTACATTTTAGAAATGCTGCCATGTCTCCTACCTCGACGTACATATAAAGATTTAGAGGGTCTTCTGACTAGATACTTATGGCAAAACAAGACACCTAGGATAGCGAAACATAAGTTACAAGCAGATAAAGAAAATGGTGGTGTCAGATTCCCTGATTTCCTGAAATACCACCACTCTTTTCTTCTCAAACAAGGCGCTCGTTGGTTGGAAGACCTAACACCGAGTAGACCAGTGTGGCTAGATATAGAGGAGGACCTTTGCAAACCAATTCCTCTTACTTATCTCCCTGGTATGACTCTCCCATCAGACTCCCACTATCCACCAATGCTCTTAGACACTCTAGGTGCCTTTAATACCCTTGAGCAATCTCTAGACTCCCGACTTTGTCCGCTAGATAGACTCCCGCTTTGGCACAATGCTCGATTTCAAATACAAAATAAACCGATGGCGTGGAGCCCCTGGTACACTAGGGGCATTTGGATCCCTAACCAGCTGTTTTCTGATGGTCGCTGGAAAACTTTTAGCGAATTACAAATTGAATTTGGTCTCCCAGCGAAACACTACTTTCAGTTGGTGCAACTTCAGCATTGTCTTCGGAGTGCTAAGGTGCTCCCGCCATCGGAAACCCATACCCAAGGATTGTCGGAGATTATCCGATCTATCGGGAGCTTATCGGGTGTGGCATCTAACTTTTACAAAACTTTATGTAATGCTGTAAATAGAGGCACTCCTACAGCACAGAAATCCTGGGAGCGGGAGATGCATGTAACTTTGACCCCGGAGCAATGGAGCCTAGTCTGGAGCCTAGTCTGGAGCAAGGTGACACGGGTCTCTCGATCCGCCTCACTCACTCAGACACTTTTCTTTCTAGCCCACCGATGTTTCTATACTCCTGACAGGTTAGCCAAATGGAACGCCACCCAGAGCAATAGATGCTGGACATGCCATGCGGCCATTGGTTCACTAACTCATGTTATGTATGAATGCCCCGCATTACAGTATTACTGGAGTCGGGTCTGGGGTCGTATTCAATCTATTTTGCACTTTCAAGAGCCCCTCTCTTGGAAGATAGCTGTAAATGGAAGATGCTCAACGACTATGTTCAAACTGCTAAATGCTCTCATCTGACTGTTTAAATCTGTGTAAATTTCTGTCACATGATCATTCTGTATTGCAGATACTATTTCTGTTTGTTTTGATGTACAATGACTGTTGTTTGTAAGCGCTTATATGATGATACTTATCAGCTTAGAGAAGAAGCATAGGGGTGGGGGGTAATTGGGGTTGCTTTTCCTTATTGTATGCTTGTATTTGTCTCCTTTGGTGTGTTGTTTCTTTTTGCTTGTTGTAAAATGAAAATAAAAGTTTAAAAAAAAACACAACTGCACAGAAAGCAAAGAAAGAAAAAAACCCGAAACGCCAATAGTGTGGGGCCTAGGTTTGCCAACTGGCTCCAGATGAACCCTATAGTTTGATCCAGTCCTGGGTTTTACCTCATTGCATGCAGGGATATGTAGTCCTGATTTCTCCATTGCACTCCATAAGAAAAGGAAAACTACAAGTAAATGTATGTAATGCGGTAAACCCAGGACTGGAACAAGTCTTTCAGGTGCATCTGGAGCAAGTTGACAATCCTAGTGGGGCCTGAAAGTGTATATAAAACTTTCTGCACCTTGTCTACTCGACGCGGGACGTGGGAAGAGACACGGGAGAACTTGAGCCTCAGCCCGG
The DNA here is from genome assembly GCA_033557465.1 of Ichthyophis bannanicus. NCBI lineage: Eukaryota > Metazoa > Chordata > Amphibia > Gymnophiona > Ichthyophiidae > Ichthyophis > Ichthyophis bannanicus. The sequence goes on from CM066033.1 coordinate 764,142,572, forward strand.
TCGGAAGGATCGTGTAACCATAGTTTGGGGTGTTCTTGGCACTTGTCCACATAACTTTGCACTTGTCCACATTAAATTTCATCTGCCATTTTGATGCCCAGTCTTCCAATTTATCAAGATCCTCTTGCAATTTTCCACAATCCTCTTGGGTTTTAACAACTTTAAATAGTTTTGTGTCATTTGCAAATTTGATAACCTCACTCATTATTCCACTTTTCAGGTCATTTATGAATATGTCAAAAAGCAGCGGACCCAGCACAGATCCCTGGGGTACACCACTATTTACCTTTCTCCATTGGGAAAATTGGCCATTTAGCCCTACCCTCTGCTTTCTATCTTTTACCAGTTCCTTATCCACAGTAGTACACTTCCTTCTATCCCATGACTCTTTAGTTTTGCCAAAAGTCTCTGATGAGGGACCTTGTCAAAGGCTTTCTGAAAGTCCAGATACACTATATCAACTGACTCACCTTTGTCCACCTGTTTATTCACGCCTTCAAAAAAACATAACAGATTAGTAAGACAAGATATTCCTTGTCTAAAGCCATGTTGGCTGTCTCCCATTAGGCCATCGATCACTGCATCTAATACTCTGCAATATAACTAAGAAGAGTGTAATGTATTGTAGATGAACTCGAAAACAATGTATCACTTATTTTCTTGCTATCATTGGCTAAAAGTGGCCGCAAGATCTCAGAAACATAGGCTGTCTTTGACCAGTTGCAAACTGTCAAACAGACAAGGACCTGCAATACATCAATGACCTTATTCCATAGCAGCCACTTTGTCTATTTGTTTATCCCAAGTTTTTATGATTACTTATGCTTGATTCTTTTTTTTTTTTTTTAATAAATCTCTTTATTCGGTAAACACAGAATTACAGGCAATGACGTCTAACATTACAAAACCGTATAAGCGAAGGTTATCCCCCCTACCCCCCCAACCCCCCCAACCCCCCCACCCCCCCCCTCCCCCCCCCCCCCCCGGTTCTCAAAGGGAAACAGCTATGGATACAGCTCTGAATACGCCAAGTCAAGGCAGCGCAGGCCTCTGTAACAAGAGATACTCCCATCATTGTTGAACGGGTTGGTATAATGAAACCATCACTAGAACGCTCTGAGGACTTCAGAAGAACTGTCCAGCAAAGCCCATCTCTCAGAGTAAAGGTCCACCCTATCCGGATGGTGGAGCTTACTGTACAGCTTTTCATACTGAGAGTATTGGCGCACCTGACCCCACCAGCTATTTGGATGCAGATGCTGAAATGATTTCCAATTTGACAGGATCATTTTAATCGCCACAGCGATCATGAAATTTAACAGGAACCGCTCCCCTCTGGGAAGTCCCAAGGGGAGTGATCTCAAGAATATAACATTTTTAGACAGTTCGACAGTAATGCCCAGGACAGCCTGGATTTTACGCCATATTGCAGCCCAGAACTTGGATACAATTGGACAGTCATAAAACATATGGGTATATGTGCCAAGCTCTCCCTGGCAGGACCAACAATTTCCCGTAGCTAGTTTATCCCATTTAGAGATTTTTACCGGGGTCAGATAGGCCCTGTGAAGAAAGAAGTACAGTACAGGGCTTGTGTGATTGCAGCTGATCTTGAAATTCGTGTTATTGGTCCCCATAGAATTTTCCAAGTAGAGGGGGGCAATGGGCAGTTAGTCTCGGCCTCCCACACCTTGGTTAGACCCACTGATTGGCAGGAGGCATGTTGCCGAAACAAACCATATATCTTGGACACCAAGCCCTTCATCTCCAGTAGCTCTTGAAGCCATTTGATAGTGTCCAGGACGGCCGGCAGCGCATCCGGAGCGGGTATTCGCGCAGCCAGACAATGTCGCAATTGCATCCACCGGAGAAAACAGGATTCCGGGAGGAAAAATTCCGCCCGTAAGTCAGCAAAACTTTTCCAGCCAGCACCATTTATCAGGTGACCCACAACCCAAATTCCCTGTGTCTGCCACAGGCGCCAGGCAATTTTCTTACCTCCCGGTTTGATGGAAGGGTTCCACCAGAGTGGAGACATTCTGGAAGGCAGGCTATCCTTGTTGGCTACTCGCACAAGTGCTAAATACGCCACTTGTGTGGCCCGGAGAGTTTTCCCCCCCACAAAATCTTCAGGAAATAAGGCTCCTAACATGTGCTCCAGAGGGTAGGGGCTAGCTATATGCCTTTCTACTGCCAGCCAGCTAGGGCTGTATTCGTTGTGATCGCTCTCCAACCACTGTACACCTTGCTTCAGTAGGAGAGCATGGTGATACCATTGAAAGTCTGGGAAGTGAACCCCACCCTGTTCTTTAGGGGCTTTCAGCTTTTTACACACTATGCGGTGTTGGGCTCCATTCCACAAAAAGGCTAGGAGGCTTCTCTCTATGTCTAGATAGACCTTAAGTGGGAGGGAGACAGGTAGCATACCCAGAACGTAGTTGATTTTAGGTGTCAGTATCATCTTAATAATTTCCAATCTACCCCACCACGTAAAGCGCAAGGGAGACCAAGCCATAGTTTTGCTATGGATCAATTGGAGAATCCCCTCTACGTTCTCCCGTATCGTGCGTTCCCAGGAGGAACAGTAATAGGCGCCGAGATACTTAATGCACCCCGTCTCCCAGCGAAAGGGGAAAGAGGCCATCATGCTAGAATTGGAACAGCTGTTGAGCTGACATGCCACTGATTTAGTCCAGTTAATTTTGTAACCGGAAAGGCCAGAGTATGTTGTGATCAATGCCAGGAGTTGCGGAACTTCGCAGGGCTGGGTGAATAGGATAAGATCGTCAGCGAAGGCCGATAATTTCACTTGTGCTCCCCCAACCAGAAAGCCCTTGATGTCACGGTTTTGCCTTAGGCAATAGCCAGAGGCTCCAGTGCTAAATTAAAAAGCATCGGAGAAAGGGGGCACCCCTGACGGGTCCCTCTGTGCAAGGAGAAGGAGCGAGAGAGTATGTCATTGGCTAGTATTCGAGCACTAGTGTGCCTATATAATACACGAACTTTCTGTATAAACTCTTCTCCTAGGCCAAACCATCCCAATACTGAGAAGAGAAAAGGCCACTCTAACCTATCGAAGGCCTTTTCGGCATCAAGAGAGAGGGCTATGTATGGCAAGGTCTCGTCCGCCGCACAGTCCAATAGGTTACAGAGGAGGCGAGCATTGTCTGTCGTTGCTCTACCAGGGATGAACCCGGATTGGTCAGGGTGTATTATGTCTCCAATGCACTGAGTTAGGCGCTTTGCCAGGATGCTGGCATAGACCTTGTAATTGGCATTCAGAAGAGATATAGGTCGATAATTCGTGACGTAGTTGGGATCTTTGCCGGGCTTCTCTAGTACTACGATCGTGGCTTCGGAGAAACAGCCAGTACTCTCCCGCCCCTGTTCCAGCCACTCATAATAAATCTTTAGGGAGGGGACTAGCTCAGCGCTTAAAGCTTTATAGAGCTCTGGCGGCAGCCCGTCAGGTCCAGTCGCCTTGCCCCTGGGCATAGAATCAATAGCTAGTTTAATCTCTTTGAGGGAGAAAGGCTCACCTAATTTCCTGACTTGCTCTGCTGATAATTTAGGTTGTGAAAGCCTCCCTAAGAAATCAGCAACAGCAGTTGGCTCCGGATGTACCTCGGTGGAATACAGTCGGGAATAGTATTGGGAAAACTCTTGTAAGATCTGCTCGTCTTTTACTAGTTGAGCATGATTATCGCCAATAAGAGATACAATTCTCGATTTCTTGCGCTTCCCACGAATGGAGCTGGCTAGCAACTTACCGGCCCTATTACGTTCGGCGTAGAAGCAGGCGGATTGTTTCATCATATAATACTCAACTTCGGTGCTCAGGATCTCGTTGTATTCGAACCTCCGCTTTTGCAAGCTTTGCAGGATAGCAGCATTGGGATGCTTGATCCACAGCCGTTCCCCCGCCTTAATTTGGGCTTCCAAGGCGGCTAACTGAGCTTTACGTTTCTTATTCTCTTTTATTTTATAACTAGTGATTGTTCCCCGCAACAAGGCCTTAAAAGCCTCCCACCAGGCCCAGCCTGCGGTGTCACCCAGATGATTGGTATTAAAATATGAGTCAATGGAGGTGCGTAGCTCCTCTAAAAAAGCAGGTTCGGCAAGCCAAGCCCGATTAAATGACCAGGCTGTACCAGAACGGACAGGATCATGTACTTTGATCGTCAGTGTAACCGCAGCATGATCTGAAATGGTCATGCCGAGGATGTCCGCTTCACAGCTGCTCGCAATCAAAGACCTTGAGATCAAGAAGTAGTCTATCCGAGAAAGAGAGTTATGAACTGGGGAGTGGTAAGTATACTCTTTAACTGTCGGATGTAACAGCCTCCAGACATCTACCAACCCACTGTCCTCCATGAGACTGGAAAGGGCAATGTCAGCTCTCGCTAGCCTGCATACTCTCCCAGGGCAGCGGTCCACTAAGGAATCCCTGACCATATTAAGGTCCCCTCCCAGAATGATAGGGGCTTCCCCTTCCCTTTGTAGGATACAGTTCAGATCACAATAAAAGGCGGGGTCATCCTTGTTGGGGCCATATACATTCACTAAGACGCACTCAAATTTCCCATATTGGAGCAAGGCTAGGGCCCATCTTCCAGAGGTATCATTGTTGGTCCAAGCAACCACCGCCCCCAGTGCTCTACGCACTAAGATTGCTACCCCATTCCTTTTTTTATCTGCCGGGGAGTAGCCCACAAGGGTAAACCTACCTCCTTCCAAATTCTTAGTCTCCAGAGCAGTAAGGTGCGTTTCCTGGAGGAAAACTACATCAGCACACTGCTTCACACAGTATGCCAGTATTTTCTTTCTCTTCATCGGTGTCCTGATGCCCTTGACATTCAACAATAAAAATTTTAGCTCTTTAGCCATAATCAGTTATAACAAAGCTTTTATAGCAAACTTGGAGTAAACAACATACAAAAATAACATCCCGCAAATCCCCTTGAGAACCGTCCCATCCCACAAACCCCATCCCACATCCCCCTGGATAAGACAGCAAGGCTGTCGAAGCATGGCGGGTCCCAGTCCCTAAGGAGTAGTATTGCAAATCATACCACCCACTTCAGCCATAACGAAGGGTTTCTCTTGCCTACAACCACCCAACTTTCATGGGAGGCAGACAATCCAGTCCATCGGCCCATTTGTCTTCAGCCATGGCCGCAGTAACCTGAAGGACCTGTTCGGCTTGCCTCAGCGTTAAGGCCAGGTCAGGGTTGCGCTATAACACACTAAGTCCCATAGCCAACCTGCGAGGGAACACACAGAAAAGTCACAGACCTCAACAAAAGAGTTAAGAGTGCATGAGTAGCGCTTCTTGATCTTCGATGTACTGTTCCAGCAGCGCCGGGTCCTCAAATGATTTGGTCACATTATTCAGTGTAACCTTAAAGCGAGCAGGGTTAACTAAGCCATATCGCGCTTGGAGCCTTTGCAAACACGGCCTAAGCGCTAGGAAACGCTTCCTTCTTTCCACGGTGGGCTTGCTGAAATCTGGGTAGAGTGCTATCTTTTGACCCTCATACAGTAGCTGCCGGCAGTTTTTAGCGGCCATGAGCATCTGCACTGCTTGCTGATGTCGTAGGGCACAGAGGATCATTGGACGTGGAGGTTTGCCACGTTGGTTAGGCCCCGAAGGAATGCGGTGGGCCCGCTCAAGTTCTAGTGGGCGAGAGAACTCCAGTTTGAGCAGCTTTGGCAATAAGGTTTCCAAAAACCCGATCGGGTCCCCGCCCTCTGCCCCTTCTGCAAGGCCGACAATGCGAATATTATTTCGGCGAATTCTATTACTCATGTCTTCGTAGTTCCTTTCCAGCCATTCTACCTTGTGCTGAATTTTCGGGATCTGGGCAAAATGTTGTTCGTAGTCGGCAGTGGTCCCTTCCATCTTTTCCACTCTAAGCGTTAGAGACTGCATTTGTACACTAAGGGGCATGTTTACTAAACACCGTTGCTGTGCGGGTTCCCGTTAGTGTGCTGGTGCCATATAAGGAGTGGGCGGGCCAGGCAGAAAAAAGGAAAAAAACGGACCATACGTGTGTGCGTCGCGCTAATGTGCGGGTCCCACATTAGCGCGTGGGAAGGCTAAGTGTGGCGCTGCTGCATAACCAAACAACAGAGCCGTAGTACAACGGTGAAGACATTGACCCATGGTGCAGGGGCCAGGGGTTCAAACCCCCATTGCACCCAACCAAAAAGACCAGCTGAGGCAGCAACTTTTATGGGCAAAAGTGTTGTAGGAGGCATATTGATTATGGGCGGCAGAAGGCTGCGCACTTATTTTTTTAAACGGCATGAGGCGGCGCACTGTTTATTGTGGGCGGCAGATGGCGGCGCGCTGTTAAGGTTGGGCGGCAGAGGGTGACGCGCTGATAAAATTGGGCAACAGAAGGCGGCGAGCCGGTGTGCAGAAGGCGGCGCGCTGATGTGTGAGGGGGCAGCCCAATAGTGGGAGGGATAAGTGGCGCGCTGATGTGCAAATAACAGGAATGGAGCCATAGCACAATGGTTAAGACACTGCCCACACGTGCAGGCATCATGGGTTCAATTCCCTACAGTGCCCATTGAAGACAGCTGGCTGAGGCAGTATTTTAAGGGGCATGCCCATGTTGGGCGCTGGTAATGTTACACGCCAGAAGGCGGCGCGCTGTTAATTGTAATTTTTTGCGCAACAAGACGGCGCGCCGATGGCTACAAGGCTGCGCGCTGCTGCACAAACACCAGAACAGAACCACAGCACAATGGTCAAGACACAGAGCAATGGTGCAGGGGCCACAGGTTCAATCCCTCACAATGCCCAGGGAAAAGGCTAGCTGAGGCAGTATGTTTTATGTTGGGGAGAGCTGTAGGAGGCTGTTTAATTTTATTTTGTGATAACTACTAGCAAACGCACACTCACAGCATATTAATATAGGGCCGCCCATAAGGCACATGTTACAGTGCACCGTCCGCCAAGGCACCCTAGAATGTCCCCTATAGGGCAGCATGTATGTTGCGACACAGGATAATGTATGGTGCACCCTATATGGATGACAACCATACAGTGCCCTATAGGGCGCCCCATAAAGCACCCTCAGAGGCACCTTATGGGTACAGTACACTGAGGGTGTCATTGCTGGCATCAACATATGTACAGTAAATTAAGAAAATGCTTTGAACACCTGTCTCACAGAACCCCACTGTGGGTTTGAACCCATGACCTCTGGCTGCATAGGCAGTGACGTAACCATTGGGCTACAGCTCCATAGCTGTAAGGAAGCCCCTGGCTGGCTGCAGATAGCCTGCACGTCACCTCACAGACAGTCTGCCAGTGTAAACAGGATAGGGTTAGGCCACACATACCCATGATGCACTGCACATGCAAATTAGCTGTCCACAGATGGACACAAGATGGGGAATGCACACCCACAGCACCTCGGCCCTGTTGGGGGGCGTGACCGGGTGCACCCACACAGTAACTCGGGCTGGTAGGGGGCACTGACCGGGTGTTTTACTGGCACAAAGTAGCTACACACCGTTACATCGTGCGGGTTCTGGGCTCACCCTGAGTGTGCAATGAGGCGCCCAGGACCAGGTCCACAACACCTTCCATGGCTGATGGAGGCCAAGCGGGAGTTCCAAAGCAGTGTTAATGTGTAAGATAGCTAGTTTCTGCACAAACACCATGGATATCCCAGTCAGGCACACCGCGCGCCCCCCCCCCCCCGTGGCAAACATGGTCCCCCATCTAAGAGATCCACACTCTACCTCCCTGTAAAGGTGGCAGTAGACAGCAACATCAACCCCAGTCCTGCTGAGGAACACCCCCCCATACACAGCCATAACACACAAACATATGACCAGGTTATGGTAGGTTGCACCCTACCACAGGTATTCCCCTGCAGCAAGCCAACTGCACTCTGCAAGCCATTCCAGCAAGACACATACCAGCTACAAACAGTCTGCTGGTTGGTCCATAGTGCATGCTCCCAGTAGAGACACATGCACCCAGAACTGGGCTGCCAGCATACACAGCAAGCAGATAACTCAGTGACTGGGCCCCAAATAGATACCCATATCTATCACATGAGAGAAAGACTGTATAGCACTATGAGGGGTGCCTAGCCATGCTGTGGTCACTACACAGTCAGGGTGAGCATGATCTCCCAGAGGGACATGCTTTGGCCACCCTGTCTGTGTAGGTGGTGGCCGGACACTACAGTGTCCCTGCCAGTGCCCTATGCCCGGTGCAGATGCATCCTGGCCAGGCCACCCTGTCCTGGCTATACCCATGGTACCTTGCACCTCATTATGCACATTGGCCAATACTGGCAACAGTGCTGGCAGTGTGGGCTGTGGAAGGGGCTTGCAGCCAACACCCACTGTAAAGACAGACACCCACTTCCACACCTATGCCATCATGGTACTACTATTGAGGAGGTAATCAGCCTTGCCCACCAAAACCGGTCCTGAGCACGGCAAGGCATGGATATGATAGGCAGTACAGCTGGTGGCCACTCCCCAGGGTGGTAAACACCGTCAGAGGCCAGGCCTGGAGCATGCACCGCAAACACCTAACAGATTGTTCGGATGGGGTCAACTAGCAGTATGTGCGGAACTAGCAAACGTCTCAGAGCTGTGCATCGTATACCTCAGGTGTAGGGTGACATTGGTAGGTTATGCAATTGCTAGTTTTGGGAGATGCATGCAGGGTCCAATGGTCTGCCTCTCCAGGAGACATTGGCCAATGAGGCCTGTGGGTGTGGGTGTGGGTGTGTCTGCCCTTGATGGCTGCTGCTTTACGGCACAGATTCCCAACTCCAGTCCAGGTTTGCATCACACTGTTCTGACTTACCTGCTGTCCCTCATGGATATGCATGAGCTACATCTACATACCATGGGTGTGGTGCATAGATATATACAGCACAGGCATTTGTATGAGTGCCATCATGGAACTTGACTGGTTTGTGCCCCACCAGGACGGCATTTGTGTGATTCTGCTCTGGGTACTGGCCCTGTTCCTGGTGTCTGTGCTCAGTGGGGTAAAGATAGACGTATTGCCAGTGCATATGTCCTCGCCAGGAAAGGTGTGCCCTTACTATCACTGTTTAATTGGGGGAAAAAAAAAATTGGGCTTCGAACCTGTGACCTTCTGTTCTTGTATATAGTGTCTGTGTGCACTGCACCACAGTGTAGCCACAGAGTAGGTGGCTTCCATGGAATGTCCATGACTGTGGATCCGGCAGGGCCTGTCTGTTGCAGTCTGTTGCAGTGGATGGAGGCCGCTGTCCTCTGTCGCTAGCAGCCACTGCCCCCTGCACCACATGTACTCGTCCGCCATCATGCTGGCATGAGCTTCTCCCATAAAAAGCAGATGACCTGATTGGAATGTGGCAGTACGGGACTGCATTTGGGGTACTTGGCTGTGGGTAATGCCCATTGTTGTGGTGTGTGTGTGCGTTGTTGGGTAATATGTGGGTGTTTTCCCCATGCCTATGTCCCCTGCAATACAGGGGTGTCTGCGCTATCTGTGTTTAGTGGTGGGTAAAATATAGGGACTGGGCTGGCAAGTGCCCCAGCTGGGTTTTGAACCTCTGACCCTCTGGTTCTAGAGGTACTGACTCTGTCCGCTGCACCATACTATAGCCACAGAGACAGTGCACCCCCTGGAGGTAGTAAGCCTGGCAGGATAGAGTCACAAACCCTGCTCTACGCAATTCTACTGTGGGCATATGCACCCTGTCTGGTGACAAACGTGCACATAAACCCCGGAAATGACCACGGGAAATGGGGGACAAAATATCACCACGCTGGGCAACAGTGATATTAATGGGCAACCATAGCAAACACTCCCAAGAAAGCTCCAAAACATGGAAATGTTTTTTGGAAGAGTCTCCTCTCCATAGACCCTTCCAAAATTCATTTCTTTTTTCTGGAGCTTTGCTGGGTGTGTTTTCTGTATTTGCCCATCACTATAACTGTTCCCCAGCTGAATTACTATTTTTAATAGTTCTGTTGTGGTCATTTTCTATTTTTATTTTCACTTTTGTGCTGTGCACATGTATCACACTGCTCACGTTTTGCTGGTTTCCCCGGTTTTCCTGTACATTGCTGACGGAAATGGTTTCTCTTCCCTTTAAATGCTTTCTACCGCGAGTGTTTCACTCGCGGTAGTTTTTACATGCAAATTCGGGCCCGATACTGTGCGGGGAGCCTCTCCCCTCCCACTCTCCACCCATTGACCCCGTCCCTCCGCCCCTCCGGAGCCTTCCTCCGCCCTCCTTTCGCCGTTCCACGCCTCTATCGGACATTTGCGGGCCCGCACTTGTACGGGGCCCGTTAGTGAGCCGCGCACCTGTGCGGGGGTGACACGCACGTGTGCGGGGCATTTAAACGCGTTTATGCGTGTTTCAATGCCGCGTTGCCGTGCGCTATTTTGCGGCACGCAAATTTGCGGACTTTAGTAAACATACCCCTTAGTTCTTTTAAGTCCGATTGCATTGCAATTAAGGCATCTCCATTAGCATCCACTCTACTACGGATCGCCCGTACCTCCTTTAAGAGCTCTTGCATGCCATCAGCAGCTTCCTGATGAGACGCCATTTTGTGCGGGGACAGCGGGTCCGATTTGGTTCGTTTAGAGCCCGTAGCCGTCGGGTTCGAGAATTCCAACCGGGTTTGTTTGCTGCCGGCCATGCCCACAGCGTGTTATAATAATTTGGGCCAAAGTGCTCCCCAATTGCTGGCTGAAATGAGCAGGATTCTTTCCTGGGGCCCGGGAGAGACTCACTCACACCGCCATACTGCAGCCGTGCTGGCTCCGCCTCACTTATGCTTGATTCTTATAATTTAAGTCCATTATGAAACAAATGAAACCAATGCTTAGCTTTAATGGAGATCCCAGCTTCCAATGCAAAGACAGCCTATGTTTCTGAGACCTTGCGGCCACTTTTAGCCAATGATAGCAAGAAAATAAGTGATACATTGTTTTCGAGTTCATCTACAATACATTAAACTCTTCTTAGGTATATTGCAGAGTATTAGATACAATGATCAAGTTACAACTCTGACAAAAGTGACCACAACTAGTATTTGTTGTGTACAATCATGGAATCCCATTAGGCCATGACAACCTACATGCTGAGTAATTGTATTCTTTATGATGGTTTCTATCATTTTTACCGGTACTCACGTCAGGCTCACTGGTTTGTATTTTCCCGGATCACCCCTGGAACCCTTTTAAAAAATTGGTGTTACATTGGCGATCCTCCAATCTTCAGGTATTAGAGATGATTTTAATGATAGTTGACAGATTACTAATAGCAGGTCTTCAATATCATATTTCAGTTCTTTCAACACCCTTGGATGTATACCATCCGGCCCAGGTGATTTGCTACTCTTCAGTTTATCTGATAGTTGTAATACATCTTCCTGAAGTATCAATATTTCCTTCAATTCTTCAGCACCTTTAAATACCACTTCAGTCATGGGTAACATCCCTACATCTTGCTCAGTAAAGACCGAGCAAAGAATTCATTCAGTCTCTCCGCTATCGCCTTGTCGCCTCTTAGTGCCCCTTTAACCACTCTATCATCTAATGGACCAACCGACTCTCTCACAGGTTTTTTGCTACGAATGTACTTGAAAAAGTCTTTATTTTGTGTTTTTGCTTCTGCAGCAAGCTTCTTCTCAAAATTTTCCTTTGCCTACCTTGTCAATGCCTTGCATTTGACTTGCCAGTACTTGTGCTGTTTCCAGGTTTCGTCGTTTTGGTCTTTTTTCAATTTCCTGAAAAATGCTTTTTTTTTTTGGCAAAAACAGCTTCTCTGACCTCACCTTTAAACCATGCGGGCAGTTTTTTGGACTTCCACTTTTCTTAAAGTGTGGAATACAGCTTGTCTGGGCTTCCAAGATAGTATTTTTTAACAACACCCAAGCTTGATGTAAGTCTTTAAACTTTGCAACTGCTCCTTTTAGCTTTTTCTTAACTATTTTCCTCATTTTATCAAGGTCTCCCTTTTGAAAGTTAAAAGGTAGTACTGTGGATTTCCTTACTATCCCTCCTCCGCTAATTAAATCAAAGGCAATCATGCTATGATCACTATTGCCAAGTGGCCCCAACACCCTTATCTGTTGCACTAGATCTGGTGTTCCACTAAGGACTAGGTCTAATATGGCTTTCCCTCTGGTCGGTTCATTAACCAGCTGCTCCAAGAAGCAGTCATTTATTTCATCTAGGAACTTTATCTCCCTAGCATGTCCTGACGTGACACTGACCCAGTCAATAGCGGGGTAATTGAAATCACTCATTATTGTTACTGTGCTATAACTTTTGTTAGCTTCCTTGATTTCTTTGAAAATTTCATCATCCATTTGTTCATTCTGGCCAGGCGGTCGATAGTACACCCCCACTGCCATCGCCTTCCCCTTTTTACATAGACTTTCAATCCATAGAGATTCTACAGCAAATTTTGGTTCCTGCAAAACTTTAAACCTTTCTGACTCAATGCCCTCTCTAACACAGAGTGCAACCACTCTACCAATTTGATCAGCTCTATTATTACGATATAGCTTGTACCCAGGTATCACAGTGTCCCATTGGTTGTCCTCCTTCCACCATGTCTCTGATATTCCAATCATATCTAACCTCTCATTTAGTGCTATATATTCTAACTCTCCCATCTTATTTTTTAGACTTCTAGAATTTGCATACAAGCATTTTAGAGACTGTATTTTATTCATATTAATTTGGCTATTGGTAGACATGGGTAATTTTGGATCTTTAAGCTCTGTCTGCTCCATACTTGAGGGCATTTGGGTTACTTTACTCTTTTTTGGAACCTCTGCTTTTGGTAGTATCCTTCAAGAATACATTCTTCTGAACCATCTGCTCTTGGGCGACTGTCAGCTTTCCCCTATTATCTAGTTTAAAAGCTGCTCTATCTCCTTTTTAAAGCTTAATGCCAGCAGCCTGGTTCCATCCTGGTTAAGGTGAAGCCCATCCCTTTGGAAGAGCCCCTCCTTTCCCCATAATGTTCCCCAGTTCCTAACAAATCCAAAACCCTCATTCTCTGCACCATCGTCTCATTCACGCATTGAGACTCCGGAGCTCTGCCTGCTTTTGGGTCCTGCGCATGGAACGGGAAGCATTTCGGAGAATGCTACCCTGGAAGTTCTGGATTTCAACTTCCTCTCTAAAAGCCTAAATTTAGCCTCCAGAACCTCCCTACCACATTTTCCTATGTCATTGGTACCGACATGTACCAAGACAGCTGTCTCCTCCCCAGCACTATCTAAGGCCTTATCTAGGTGGCGCATGAGGCATGTTTATTTATTTATTTATTTATATTCTCTTATATACCATGCTATTCTGCATCGGTGCGGTTTACATTGAACAAATTGAAATGTTACCAGGCGATCCTCACGTCCACCAGCCACTAATGGCTGTCCTAACCCTTCCCTGATGGGCACATGGCCCTGGAGAGACTTCCTCGGTGCGAGAGGGTTTTACATCACCTGGAGGACAGGTCCTAGTTACAGGATCACTTCCTGCCACACCAGGGTGATGCTCTCCTGTCACTTGACCTCTCTCCTCCATAGCAACAGGGATGCTGCCAGACTGGAGGTGGGACTTCAGGACTATATCCCTGTAGGTCTCATCTATGTACTTCTCTGTCTTTCTTATGTCTTGCGAGTCTGCTACTCTAGCCTCTAGAGAACAGACTCGTTCCCTGAGAGCAAAGAGCTCCTTGCACCTAGTGCACACGTAAGACCTCTCACCAACTGGGAGAAAATCATACATGTGACACTCAATGCAAAAGACTGGAAAGCCCCCATCTCGCTGCTGGACTGCTGTCTGCATCTTAGTTTTAAGTTTGTGTTTAGATCTTTAAGTTCTTTACTTATTAAGGGTTGCTATGGATATTTATACTAATAAAACTGCACCTAATATGTTTAATATACCTTGTTCACCTGAAGCTTAATTAATCTCAATTCCTTATCGACTGATTTGGGTAACGAGCTTCACCTGAGAGCACCTCCTGTCTTTTAAGATGTGTAAGTACCTATAAAGCTACGATTATCCCAGGGGTGGGTGGGTGTTGGGGAGGGAGGGAGGTAAATAACACTTATTAAAAGAGGGCTGCTACACAGTACCCTGTCCTGTGCTGCTGAGGCAAGCTATATTCTGATTTGATTTAAATTATAGTTCTTTGCTGCTGATAGGCTCTAACTTATTATGAAATGTAAACTTCAAGCTCTCTGCTGGGTTCCAAATTTAACCAGAAAGCTCTCTTCTGTGTTTTAAATTTAAACTAAAAGTACATTGCTGATGCTGGGCCCTGAGTGACTATTAAATCTAAACTATAAGCTCTCTGCTGGGTTCCAAATTTAACCAGAAAGCTCTCTTCTGTGTTTTAAATTTAAAGTAAAAGTACTTTACTGATACTAGGCTCTGAGTGACTATTAAATTTAAACTACAAGCTCTCTGCTGGGTATGAAATGTAACCAGATAGTTCTCTTCTGTGTTTCAAATTTAAACTTAAACTGCTGCTACTAGGCCCTGACTGATTTAACAAAAAATAGTGGGTTCACAGATTAATTAGCTTTAATAGAAAGAATTCCTTTCAGAAAATTCCCAGAAGTATATACTCACAATTGCAGATCTCTCTCCAGAAGTAACAGTCCCCTTTTCTAGTCCTTCAAGACCTTGCTCCTCAGTATACACATTTGCAGGCTAATGCTGGAAACAGTGGGCCTGATGAGGTGTAGGAAGCCACAAAACAATGGATAGACAATCACACATCCCCCACACTCCTATTGCAGCATTGTGAAAAGATAGGGGTGGATGGCAACCCTGCCCGCCACACTGGTCCCGATCATAGTGCAGACATTGTTAAGGTGTGCAGGAGCTAGTAGTAGTGCTCTGGTGATAACTGCTGCTCCGTGCTTGAGCCAACAGCCTGACTCTCCGTGAAGCTTTGGATAGTGGAGTCTGTGTGTGGGTGTTTGTACCCCCTTGTTGATGTTATGTATCTGCAATAGTGGGTAAAATGTAGGGACACTCTCTGCAATGTCCACAGCTGGGACCTGAATCTGTGATTCTCTGCTTCACAGCACACTGGCTGTGCATACTGCATCACACTGTTGCCACAGAAGTACAGCAGTCCCTGGGGCTACCTTTGCTTTCATCAGACAGATCTTATTTGTTGCACTGCACACCACACACTGGAATAGGGCATGGCCTTGGGCCACTGCAGACGGGTGCCACTGCCCCCTCCGCCACAAACAACCCCCTCCCCGCCATGCTGACATGCCCATATACTGTCAGTGCTGGTAGTGCGCAGTCCTAGGCCATCCAATGTGCAGATAGACAGGTGCCTAGGGTGCAGGATCTGGGGTGGGGAGGCATACATGTACATCCACACATCCCCCCCCATCACCGCCTGCTAATGTTATGCCCCTTCCACATGGGGGAGGGATGACTTGGGGGTATCAAGTTGGTGATCTAGCAACTATTGGCTAGGGTGGACCTGGTAAACGTAGGTAGATTGTGTTATGCCAGCAGACTGTGGAAGGGCTTGGGCATGCAATGTGGGTACAGTGTACCCAATTTGGATTACTGGGTGTATACATATTTCAGACAATGTGTGGTCCCACCCTGCACTGCCTTACCAGGGGCTGTAGTAAAGAGTGTTCATTTAGCTGGGTTTATGGACAGTTTGGGACTTATCCTGGGGAAGGTCCATAGACCCTTCTTAGAGTGGTCCCCAAATGTGCACTGCTTGTCCCATTACAGGCATTGTGGTTCCTGTATGATGTTTGGGATACCTGCTGGGTATGTGTCCCCTGGATGGGTCACTGTGGAACACAGAGTACTGGGCATGTTTGACCTTGATCAGACACTGGCTTGCTGATTTCCAGTTTCTGTGTTCCTATGTGCCACCTAGGCGACAGCCTAGTCAATCCTGTGCCCCATTTGCCCCCACTGCATGTCCCGCCTTCATCCCCCTTTGCCCCATTTGCACCATCACCATAGTACCCTTTCATACTTGGGCACTATGTTGTTGCTGCAAATGGACACTATTTTAAGGCTGGACAAAACTACTTTAAGGCTGGACAAAACAAAACAAAAAAAATGGACACTGTTTTAAGGCTCCCTGCCTGTGCTCCACATTGCTGACATTGAAATGGTCTCTCTCCTGCAAATGTGTATTTACCGACAGGTTTCACTGGCGGTAATATCCTGGCGTTAAAGTTCCAGGGTTAGTGTAGCAGGATCTTCTCCCTGTCCACTCCCCTCCCACTCCCGGCCCATTGACCCCTTCTCTCCGCCTTCTCTCCACCCTTTGGGACAGTTACCGCTGCCAGTAATGTTACATTAGGTAACATTACAGATGTAACGTTACCATTGCTACATTACCGCCCCTTGGTAAATATACCCCTAAGATTACTTAAAACTCACTGTGCAACTGGCAGTGTTTATTTTCTTTTCTTTTCTTGTCATAAGAGTTGTTTTACTCACCTTGTCAATGATGGTAAAGAGGAAGGGAAAGAAAAGATCTGTTGGGATTTAACGGAGAGATATATTGACACTGTAATGGAAATAACATTTGTAGTTACTATACATGTGGAGGAGTAGCATAGAGGTTAGAGCAACTGCATTGTACCCATAAGATCAAAGGTTTGTTTCGCAAAGGCACTCTTTGGGGTATGTTTACTAAACTGCAGTAACGTAGCAGCGGCTACATTAAGGCGCGTTATGTAAAGTTAACGAGCGTTAACGTAACGTAACGTAATGTTAGCACGCGTTAACGTTCACAGCCGTGGTAAGTCCCACAGAGGGTGGAGAGAGGGCGGAGAGAAGGGGTCAATGGACGGGGAGTGGGTGGAGAGTGGGCGGGGAGAGGCCCCTTCCACACTAATGCAGGGAAATGAAGGGTTGAATCTTAACGGAACTGAAAACCTGGTGTTAGCACACATTTGCAAGAGAGAGAAACCATTTAAGTGTCAGCAATGTACAGCATAGGCAGGGAGCCCCAGAAAGTGATAGTAGTGCTACATTTGCAGCAACAGCATACTGGCCAAGTATGAAAGGCCACTAGGGTGACAGTGTGAATGGGGCATGGGGGCTTCAGGTGGGACATGTAGTGGGGGCAGCTGGGGCACAGGGCTGCCCAGGCGGATGCCTAGGTGACACATAGTAACATACACATCAGAAATCAACAAGACAGCCGCTGACCAAAGCAAAACATAAACCACAAATACCCTGACCACCCTAGCAAATAGTTGCCAGGGCACACACCGGACATCCCCCAGCCACCCGTCCCCCATGTGGAAGGGGCAAAATGTTGGTAGACTGTGATGGGGGGGTGGTGTGGAAGGCCATGTATGCCCCTCACCCCTGACACCGCAACCTAGGCACCCACCTACCTGTGCAGTTTATGGCCTGGGATGGCGCACCAACAACATATGCCCATGTCAGCACGACAGAGGGGGCTTGTGTGTGTCCATGCTGGAGGGGGCAGTGACACCTGCCTGCAGTGGCCCAAGGCCATGCCCTGTACCTGTACGTGGTGTGCAGTGCAATATAAAAGGTCTGGCTGAGGAGACGTACAGGTAGCCCCAGGGACCAATGTGACCCTGTGGCAACACTGTAGCACAGTACAAACAGCCAGTGTGCCCCAAAGCAAAGGATCACAGGCTCAGGTCCAAGCTGCAGGCCCTACACAGCACATCCCAATATTTTACCCCACGATGTAGATACACCATCAAAACGTTCAATCCCCACATCAGCGGCCAACAGGGGTACCAACACTAACTCATCCAGGCTCCACTATCCAAATCCTCATGTAGAGTCAGGCTGTTGGCTCCAGCACTGAACTGCAGTTATCACCAGAGAACTACTACTACGTCCTGCACAGTTTATCAATGTCGGCACTGTGATCAGGACCTGTGTGGTGGGCAGGGTTGCCAACCACCCCTATCTTTGCACAATACTGCCATAGGAGTGTGTATGTGTGTGTGTGTATGTCTATTCATTGTTCTGTGGCTGCCCACAAATCACTGGGCCCACAATACCCCACTGTTACCAGCGTTAACGTGAATATGTGCATAATGAGGAGCAAGGTATTGTGGGTATGGCCCGGACAGGGCGGATTGGCCAAAATGCATCTTCACAGGGTGTGGGGCAATGGCTGGGACACTGAAGTGCCTGACCACCGCCTGCATGGACAGGGTGGCCACAGCATGGCATGCTGGGAGGGCACTCACTCTGACCGAGCAGTGACCATGGCATGTCTAGGTTCCCACATAGCGCTCTCTGCCTCCAGTGATACTTTTGTGTTCCTAGTGCTGGGGCCCTAATAACTGAGATACTGGCTTGGTGCACATAGTTTCTCTGGGAGCATGCACTATGGACTGGCTAGTGGACTGTCTGCAGTTAGACTGTGCATGGTTGGAACACCTATAACAGAACTACTCAATTCCAGTCCTGGAGGTCTGCAATCCTGCAGGTTTTTGGGACAGCTGTAATGAATGTGCATGAGATATATATACATTAAAAATATCCTTCTAACCTGACTGGTTTGTTGCCCTCCAGGGCTTGATTTGGAGACCCCTGCTTTATACATCTGTCACTTAAGATTATGAGTGGGCAAGGTGCAGATGTCCACAACATCAAAAAGGTTAGAGAGACTTTGTCACATTCCTCCTTGCTTCTCACCACCACCAAAATATTGTCTATTAGACAACGTTTTGGTGGTGGTGAGAATCAAGGAGGAATGTGACACAGTGTATTTGGGAATATACACAGTAGCCAAGCAAGTGTGTGAGAGGTGTATAACCTGTAAGAAAATAAACAAAATGGTCCTTAGGAAACAACCGCAGGGAGATAGAGACCCCGGTCTTAGTCCGTTCTAAAGTATACACGTTGATTTCACTGAGTTGCCCCTGGTTGGGCAGGTGAAGTAACTAAGTAACTTTTGGTAATAGTGGATCATTTGATGGGATGGGTGGAAGCATATCCCATGGTAGCTGCCACAGCAATAGGAGTAGCAAAAATGGTTTTGGAACAAATCATTCCAAGTATGGGATGATAGGGAAGTCACTTCACAGCCAAGGTATTGCAAAACATAATGGAAGCTCTGGGAGTATCCTGGGATTTCCATACTCCATGGCATCCACCATCCTCAGGGAGAGTGGAACGCATGAATCAGACTATAAAGAAGCAGTTAGCCAAATTGATGTTAGAAACAAAATTACCTTGGACTAAGTGTTTGTCCTTAGTTTTGTTAAGAATTCGAACAGCACCTCGGAAAAATTTAAGATTGTCCCCCTATGAAATGTTATTTGGATTACCTTATATGGGACAATTAAAGGAACCTCCTCAGTTTGAAACCAAAGATAAGTTTCTTAAAGAATATATACTTGGGCTGTCCTCTTCTTTATCTGTTCTCAGGAATAAAGGACTATTGGCACAAACACCCCCATTGGAGTTTGCAGTACACAGTCTTAAACCAGGACATTGGATCTTGATAAAATCCTGGAAGGAGTCTAAATTGCAACCAGACTGGGAAGGCCCGTTCCAGGTTTTACTGAGTACTGAGACTGCTGTAAGCACTGAGGAAAAAGGTTGAACGATTAAAGGTCTGGTTGAAGCTCCTTCAGACGCACAATGGAAGGTCCAGGGAGCTACTGACCCTCTGCGCCTGAAAATACCAAAGAAACACAGAAGAACAGGAGAGGAGTTCGTTAACAAGGACTAATAAAAATTATAACATGGACAAAGAAAAGTGGATGATGTTGCAATGATGGGGGGATCACTTTCTCTGTTAAGGGGGATGACATGGGATCTAGGACGGGGAAAGGGATGGACTGATGAACAAATACAACACGAACACGATGGGGAAGGATGTATCCTAACATATTTACTGTAACCGTACCAGAGGGAGAGGGACCAGTGAGCCTAGAATTTGATGTCTGCCAAGTGATAAATTGTGATGGGGGATACTACGAAATATGTGTGTCCAGAGAATGCCCAGACACTTGTGTACGTGATGCCCTGTTACGGGTGGTCACAAGTTTGGTGGACAACCGAGGATGGAGGCTGGGTCTCCCCAGAGGGGAAGAAACACCCAGTTCAAAAGAAAATAAAAATTATGAAGAAACATAGTATTCATCAATGTAACCCAGGAAGTTGCAATCCCATCGTGGTCACCCTCTTTGGAAGGGATGACTCTCTGGATGGGACCTATGGACTAGGAATAGATATCAATGGGGAAGATCCCCTGGGAAGATTGAGGATAAGAATACCCCTCAAGAATCAGACTCAGGTCCCCCCCATCATTTCCCAGCATATCTTTTGCTTACAGTATAAAGGAATATAAAATATAAAGGATTTTTAGTGTTCATTTTAAGGTGAACTGAAAGGATTTAATAAATCTACTCGTAAGACCTAAAGACTTGCTAATGAAGATAATCAGTTAAATCTGAAAGTCAGTAAGATCGCTCCATTCCCCTTAAGTCGTTTAGGAGACTATAAATCAAGGAATATGCTTGGGATGAGTGAGAGCTGGGAGGGGGAGAGGTAAGTGGGAATAAACACTAACTGAAAGTTGGTTTGTAATACTATGTCCTAACCGACTTAAAAAAACACTGAATGAAAATACTCAGATTTTTTCAGCTTTAACCCAAAGAATTCCGTTTTCCCCAAGATTTAGAGAATTTCCCAGCAGGTAAATACAAGTGCACATTCATTCCCAGCAGTTGCAGTACTTCTTGGTAGTCCTTCAATACTGTTGATTTTTTAAAATGTATGTGTTGTTCATAGTACATCAATGTGTTTTATTATTTCTTATGTTTTTATTGTAAACCACAGAGGATGTGCAAAATATATGATATATATAAATGCTTGTAAATAAATTAATAAATCAAGGCTAGTGCCCTTCGTGGGTGGTATTGCCAGCCAAAGCCTATGGTCACATACCCAGAGCTATGCGGGCCTACTCAGTGTCTGCATGTGTTATATCAGAGGGTCTACATGACAGCCCAACCTTCTCACCATGGGCCCTGAGTGTGTCATCACATGGATGTAGTGAGAGTACAAAGAGGCAGGGAATGCTGGCGTATGTTTGGCCAGCAACTGTACCAATGTCAAACCCCATGTCCAACCCGCCATGCTTCCACGTGCTCTTCGGGGAGGATCACTGCATGTGCTGCATGGGAAAGTGCATGAGCTGCACTGCCCAGTTTTGCCGTGCCCATGGCTAAGCACATGACATTATACTGGTGTACAAGCATGGTACTATGTTCATTGCTTACTGCCTAAAATTGTGTAGAGGGACACCATATTTGGGTATGTAACAGACAGAGGGCACTGTGGGCTAGCATGCACTAGCAGACTGTCTCTGGCCCACTTTCCACTATGCTTTACATTGCATAATTTGTCCCCATGTTCAAAATAAAAGGGTACAAAATGAGGGACAGAGGATTCTGGGTATTGCCTAAAACAGGGAGATTTGCACAGGATGTATGAGTTGGAGGTTAGATAAATGGCTGACCAATCTTATCGTGGGTCTGCCACAGGCATAGCCTGAGTGCACACATCTGTTCATGATGAGAAGCCACTCTCCCTCTGACCATGCCACGGCTATGTGTCTACTTGGCCCTCTATAGGGTCAAGCTGTAGTGATATGAGTTCTGTTTTTCTTTGGGCAGTTTAGTCACTAGGTAGGCAGATGTCCATAATGTTCATACAAAAGCAATTGTGGCTATGTGTACATAGAGCATGTGCTGATTAACAGACTGGCTATAGATGGTATGTGAGTGGTTAATACAGCCCAGTGTTACCCAACATATGCAGGATGCTTGTGATTGATCTAGATGATCGGAATTCTTAGAAGAGAGGCAAGCAGCTGTTCTTGGTCTGTTGGTAACCTGCTGATAGCTATGGTCTTAATAGGCCTGCTTGGTGTCACCCCCCCCCTCCTCTTATTCCCCTTCTCTCTCTCTGTCTCTCTCTCTCTCTCTTCCTCCCTCCCCTCCCTCTCCCTTCCCTTACTCCCTCTCTCTCCCTTTCTCTTGTTCTGTCTCCCTGTCTCCCTCCCTCTGACAGAAACAGGAAAGGAAAGCCAAAGTATTATAGGACAGGAGAGAAACAAGTAGTAAGAAGAACAGAAGAGGACTAACAGTGAGCCAAGAAGGAAAGAGGAGGGGAGATTATGTTATGGGTGGTGAAAGGTCACATGATTTGGAGCCTGCGTCAGAAGCCTTATGAGAAGAGACTTGAAGACCTAAATATGTACACTCTGGAGGAGAGGAGGGATAGGGGATATATGATTCAGACCTTTAAATACTTAAAGAGAAATAATGAACAAACAAACCTCTTCCAAAGACGGGGAAGCTGTAAAACTAGAGGGCATAACATGAAGCTGCAAGGGGGTAAATTGAAAGGCAACGTCAGGAAATACTTTTTCACTGAAAGGGTGGTGGATGCTTGGAATGCCCTCCCAATGGAAGTGCTGGGGGCAAATACAGTGACAGAATTCAAAATGGCATGGGACAGACACAGTGGATCCCTTTACAGCAACAGGATAAAATCAAAATAAACGGAATACTGGGTAGACTAGATGGATCATACTGGACTTTATCTGCCGTCTTTTACTACGTTACTATGTAAATGCAAGGGAGAATAGGTGGGTTTTCAGTAAGGCTTTGAATATGTAAAAAGAGAGTTCAAGACGGAGGGTAGAGGGCAGAGAGTTCCAGAGTGAGGGGCCTAGGAAAAAGACTGCTGAGTTGCAGGTAGATTATAGATGAGCTTGGGAAGCAGAGGGAAGTATAATCTATTAACATGCAACTGAACATCTTTGGCAGTACATGCAGGCTCATCCTATTCCTGGGATGCATTTGTGCGGTCACATCAGGTACATCAGGGCAGCAAGGCCACTCTGCACTATCATTGACCGCTATCCAACCTTCAGCCCATCCATCAGCATATGCCTATTTATTTATTTATTTATTTAAAGCTCTTCTATACCGCACTCTTTATTATCAGTGTGGTTTACAATTAACAACTTGACTACAGGACGGGGTAGATCTGCCCTGAGTTTACATATAACGGGGATTATGTACGGTCACGTATTCTCCTGCCATCTGCTACACCATAGCCCACACAGGCACATTTTATTCTTTATGATGTATCACTCACACCTCTCCTGTGAATGATCTGTGTCACCTCTCATGCTTAGTCATCCTTTTGATGCCCACATTGAGGCAATGCTGGCTCCTCCAGGGCACACTTATTCCCTATCCTATGCCACACACTGACATTGCAACAGATTACATGAGCACCCCTCACTGATACAGTACAATTGCCTTCCACATTATCATCCCACTTACTAACTAACACATAGGATACATATGGATCCATCATTCTTACCTTTCCTTCTATCCATCATCTAAAATATAACTTCCACAAAGGTTCCCTTATTCTGCGGTAAGGTGACTGCGATTTTCAGGCATTAAGGTTCAAGCAGTGCCCATTAAGTGGAGCCAAGCGCCCTTACTACCAGAACGCCCTGCCCTTTATCTCACGCAAACACCCTTAACACTGCTGTTTATGCTTGTAATCCGGTGCTCCCTTACTGGTCTTTAGTAAACATACCCCATAGTTAAGGTGGAACACAACAGAGTTGCAATACACACATAGGAGGTGGTTTATAAAGTTATTTTCACACATATGTGGTAATATACAAGAGTAAAATGACTCATAGACCTATATACAAAGATATAGATAGGGGTGAAGTTTTACAATTGTAAAGGGAAACTTCTATTAGTTTGGTGGAATTAAAACTTCATAAATATTTAATGGAAAAATGAATCACTTATAGAAAATTGTGCCAGGTGTAAAAGTGCATGTGACAGCATGCCGGCACTTCCTGTGCTGTAGATGTCACAGTCCTACGTATGTTCTGCAGAGAGCGGCCCTGAAAATCATGTTATGTGGATAAGTTCCTGCTCCACCCCAGCTCTGCCCTGGCCAGCCTAGTGCAATCTGGATAGTGCGGAGGTGATCTGTAGGAACGTTCAGCAGCACTATGTGGATTGTGTCGCTGAATATCACTGTCAGTGGGGCTTATGAGGTTAGCAGGTGCTGCTGACTGCAAAATCCTGTACAATATCAGGCCCTTAGATTATATATTCATATGTAAATTTACACGTGTACCTCAATAATCTACATGGGAACATTCACACCTGCTCTAC
Source organism: Ichthyophis bannanicus (assembly GCA_033557465.1). NCBI lineage: Eukaryota > Metazoa > Chordata > Amphibia > Gymnophiona > Ichthyophiidae > Ichthyophis > Ichthyophis bannanicus. The sequence goes on from CM066033.1 coordinate 764,166,827, forward strand.
GGCAGGAGTCATGTCTGTGCTTGCAGCATAGGTGCAGTTTCTACAATATGAAGACAATAAGCACCTATTTGCCTTGATAAAAAAGGCACCTTCCGGTCCACTTAACCTAGGTACCTTGTATTGTAATTACCCTTGAGAGGGCATCTGACCAACTTCAGAGCCTTGGTAAATCAATACATAGGCACTTACACACTACTAGGTTTGGTCTGAGTCGATAATTTACTTTGCATTATATTTACATTTTTTAATATCTAGTATGTAGTGAATCTGGTAAGATTTAATGACGACAAACCACTCAAGCCACAAGCTATCGTATGGACAAGTTCAAATTTCAAATGAATTTACAGTATCATTTTTTTTAAATTGTTATTCATAAAGTCAAACTTTTTAAAATTGCTGGCAGGTGTCATTACTCATAGAAGGGTGTTATGAGTCTGATTCGCTAAAAAGCAGCAACCTGAGTTCCCGTTCAGGTGGGTTACTGCATGTTTATAGTGAATCAGCCTCACTGAAAATAATGGGACCCGCAACAATTACTGCTCGTGACCCATGTTAACAGTAACACGGATTACTATGCTTTTATGAATTTGCCTCATTATCAGAACATAACATTTAGCGTATTCTCAAAAAATTCATCTATAGATATTGCAGCTGTTTGCATCATAAAATGTAATACATTATGTCATAAAAGGCACTATTACAGAACAGCATACAGTAATGCAACAAATACAGTAATACATTTCTAGTGCAGAAGTACTTCATTGTCTGCTTTCACTAGGAGAAAGAGGCTGGTTGTATCAGGTAGACAACAAAATAGCACTCTCTCCCAGTCAGTACAATAGAGCTGAGAAATAATATAATTTATTCTACTCTTCACAAACTCAGTTATTAACACAGTAAAATAGCTTATTTCTGGGACTGACTTACTGTTTGTATATACAGGAATGATAATCAAAGAAAAAAGATTGTGAATCTATCTTATTATAAAGACAGCAAATGCCTCTGGGAGCTGAACACTGGAACGTGGGGGAATCATCCTTACAGGAACTCAGACAATTGTATTTGTTTGTTTTTAATATTATAGTGTTAGACTTGATAGCTTAGTTCTAAAGTTCTTTATTAACACTTCTGCCGTTGATCCTTTTAATAGCTAAAGTTAAAGTGGGGTCATTTCATTCATTTTGTCACCTGTCTTCCAGAGATGAAAACTTATTCAGGCTGCCCATTGAATTCAAACTTTTGCAATGCACTTCCAGGGCAGGGTCTGTTAACGTAACCGTTTAGAGGTAAATGTCAGGCTTACTTCTAGCTGCCTTATACAAGCTGTTCCTGGAGTTGAGTTTATGTCGGAGGAGTAAAATAGCAAAAGCATGAAGTATGGGCATGCCAGCCATCCAGATCAAGGCTCCCTCCCCCTCAAAAAAAAATATATACATATTCAAGAGCATGGGGATCATATCAGGTATAACTAGGGTTTGCATACAGTGCTGGCCTCTGAGGGAGCATACGTAAATCCTGACGTTCACCTAAATTCAGTGAGCCGGCAGCTGGAGAAGAAGCATGCAGGTAGGGTGGACAACCATATACATACAGGGCAAGGGAATGTTTTTACACTATGCTATCACAGTAAACACTTGTACAAGATCACAGGATGGAAAGTGGAATACCCTTTCATACTTATACATCGGTCAAAGCTAAAGAACCAGAAAGAGGAGCTCTACCCCATCTTATGCAAGAGGTCTTGTCCCTTTCAACAGCAATGTAGATAATCAGACATTCTGGGTGTGTCAGGGTGAGAGGGGTCCAGGTGTCCTTTCCACGTGGATGCTATTGCTGACACTCTGCCTGCACCCATATGGGCCTCCCTTGATCCTTCAGATGCTGCATTTGCCTATCCCCTACACAAAGGGCTTCAGCAGTTTCCTTATGCATGTTGTTGATCTCCTGATTTGCATACCCCTTCCTTTGGTCTTTGGTTATGGGCTTTGTCACTGGCTGTGCCTTTCTCCAGGTCAACATTCGCTATCCTTCAATGGGAACTTTTTTAGGGGCCTGTATGTGGGGTTGAGGCCATTTAGTGCTGTGTGTATCTCTTTCCATAGCTTCACAAGGTGCACGTAACAAGCATCTTCATAGTGAACATATTCTATGGACATGCATTTTGTACTCCCGTGCTAGTGACATGACTACCACGGCAGTAGTAACTACCTCGGCTACACCCCTGCTCCTACTGCTGCCACTAGGCCCCACCGCAGTAAATTGTGACACTTTAATAAGCATGTCCCACACGTCAGGAGCAATTTAATAATGAGCACCTATGTGAAATGTCAAAAAATAAGAACATAAGATTTGCCTTACTGGGTTATAGGATCAAACCAAAAGTATATTAAGTCCAGTATCCTGTTTCCAGTACTGACCAGTTAGATTGTAAGTACCTGGCAGGATCCGAAAAGGTAGACAGATTCCATGCTACTTTTTACAGAGATAAGCGGTGGATTTCCCTGCCATTTTAATAATGGTTTATGGCATTTTCCTCTAGAAGCCTTAACAAACCTTTTTTTTTAAACCCAGCTACACTAACAGCTTTTACTTTATCCTCCAGCAACAAATTCCAGAGCTGAATTAAGCATGTGAGTCAAAAAATATTTTCTCTGATTAGTCTTAAATTGTATGTCCCATAATTTTTGTGCTTTTTGAAGGAATAAAGAACCAATTCACGTTTACTCATTCCACTTCACTCCACTCCACTCCCCTAGCCTTTCCTCATAAGGGTATCAATCCATCTCTTGTATTATTTTGGTTGCCCTTTTCTAATTCTGCTATATCTTTTATAGATGGATCAAACAGAACTGCACACTATGGGCTTGATTCTATAATGTGCCTAGTGGAGCTGCCCGAATGCTGAAAGCCTCTCTCCCCGCATGCACAGAGCCACTGTATGAGGAGAGGACAGGGACGGCATGTGGGCAAGTCGTGCACCTGGACGTACAGGGTCAATTCAGGTCATGACCTTTTATGTCTCTGGAGCATAGGGAGGATGCCCAGCTTATTCTGCCTTTGAGGTGAAATAAGCATGGGGTGCTTATGTGTTCTGGTCCAGCAGCCCTACCAGAAGCATTAATGTTGAGGACGTGAGTTGCCACCACCCGAACCCAGTCCTGGCAGACCATTCCATGTGTCAGGCAATGGGAAAGCTATTCTGGGGGGTGTCCAGACTGTGGGAGCAGAGGAAGTCCCAGTTGTCCTGCGGCCTGGATATATCCCATGGCTGCAGTAGGGACATGCCAGGCCATCTCAGTGCCCGATCATGCTACCGTAAGAGTGTCTTGCTCCCACGATGTAGAATCAGGTACAGTCTGGTCCTTCCAGTACTTGGCCATCCAGATGATCCAGATGTGCTCCTTTGGGGATAATGCTCCCCACTCCAGGTGTGGTTGCACCATGGAGTGATACAGAGGCATTATGATATCTTTGTTTGTATTCTCCATTCCTTTCCTTATAATTCCTAGCATTCTATTTGCTTTCTTGACCATTACTGCACACTGAGCAGAGGATTTCAACCTATCTATAATGATGCCTAAATCCTTTTCCTGGGCAGTGACTACTAATGTGGAACTTTGCATCACGTAACTATAGTTTGGGTAAGTCTTACCTAAGGGATATGTTTACCAAAGTGTGCTACCAGGCAACATGGAGTTCAGTGCATGACAAGTGTGCTGCAATAAAAATCACCATGCACTAAAACGTGGTCATGAAAATAATCCCATGCTTCCCATGTGGTACAAGTGGAGACTAGGAGGTTCTAGGGTGAAGCATGTACATTGCAGATAGTGTGGGCACTTTTGGAACACACTATCAATTGATGTTTTACTTAGGGGCATGCTTATTAAACTGAACTACCAGGATAACGAGGGATTAGCATATGGTTTGGGCTCTGCTCTAAAAAGCCCTGTGTTACCCTGGTTACGAATGATGGGGCAGTTACTGAGTGGGAGATGGGCGGATTGCGAACATTCCCCATGTGTCATGGCTAGCATGGGCATAATCAACCTGCACAGGTGCATCAACACTGACTCAATGGGTAGCTTTAAATGCACCTGTGTGGTAGCTAGTATGGTGCTGGCAGCCTGGATACATGCTAACTGCAAGGGGCTGGAAGTACATGCCCCTTGCAGTTACCGCTGAACCCTCATGCTGGTAACCTGGCCCATGTGTGCCTTACCTGTACGGAGTTTAGTAAAAATGCCCCTTATCGTCAGTGCACTTGCCACAACTTCTATTGATGGTGTTAAACATACCCACACTGATCACACCAAAGAGTAAGAGCATGGGGGCGGTACGAAGCACATACTAGCAACATAGGAACATGCTGGGCATGCCTCTATTTTATAGCACAGATTGAGCACCACTCCCACACTGATTTTCAGTGCTGATCATGTGTTATCGATGCAAATCTTAGACATCTTATAGTAAATATATCCCTAAGTGCATAACTTTGCACTTGTCCACTTTGCACTTGTCCACTTTACACTTGTCCACATTTCATCCACTGTTTGGATGTCCAGTCTCCCAATTTCTCAAGGTTCTCTTACAATTTCTCACAATCCTCTTGTGATTTAACAGGTTTGAATAGTTTGGTGTCATCTGCAAATATTTCACCCCATTTCCAGGTCATTAGTAAACATGTTAAAAAGCAGTGAGTCTAGGACAGATACTTTTGGTACTTCACTATTCATCTTTCACCACTGAGAAAACTGACCATTTATCCCTACTCTCTTTTTACTATCTTTCAACCAGTTCCCAATCTACAATAGCACACTGCTTCCAATCCCATGACATTTTGATTTCCTCAAGAGTCTCTTATGAGGGACATTATTATTATTATTATTATTATTATTATTATTGTTGTTGTTGTTGTTAAGTGCCGTTGAGTCGGAGTCGACTCATGGCGACCCTCTGGATAGCTATCCTAAATTGTGTTCGGTCTTCAATCAGGCGGCTCATTGTTGACAGACTGGTACCCGTAGCTGCTGTAATTGTATTGATCCATCTCATTGCTGGCCTTCCTCTTTTGCGTTGACCTTCTATCTTGCCAAGCATAATGTCTTTCTCTAATGATCTCTCTCTTTGCATGATGTGTCCAAAGTATGAAAGTCTAAGTCTTGTCATCTGAGCTTCTAAAGAAAGCTTAGGTTTGATCTCCTCTAGTACCGACTGGTTTGTTCTTCGGGCAGTCCATGGTATACACAGTATTCGACGCCAGCACCATAATTCAAAGGCATCAATTTTCTTCCTATCTGTCTTTTTCACTGTCCAGCTTTCACATCCATATGATGTTATTGAAAATACCATGGCTTGAACAAGTTGAATCTTTGTATGGAGAGAGACATCTCTGCTCTTGAGAATCTTATCTAGGTCTTTCATAGCCATTCTGCCAAGAGCAATGAGTCGTCTGATTTCTTGACTGCTTGTTGCTTCTTTATTGATAGTTGATCCAAGTAGGTTAAAGTTGTTCACAATTTCAATTTCTTCTCCTTCAACGATGAACCTGTTGATTATGCCAGTTGTCATGATCTTTGTCTTCTTTACATTAAGTTGCAGGCCCATTTTGAGACTATGTTCTTTGATTGTGAGAAGCAAATGTTTCAGATCATCTTCACTTTCAGCCAGTAATGTGGTATCATCAGCATAGCAAAGGTTGTTGATGAGTCTTCCACCAATCTTCACACCTCTGTTGTCTTCATACAATCCTGCTTCTCAAAATGGGCCTTCACCTTAATGTAAAGAAGGTGCCTGACGTACAAACTCAGATAGTTTGCTCAAGGCATAAGGAGCAGGAAGGTGAAAGGATCAAAGTCTGGAGTTAGCAGTAGAAGAGAAGGGCACAGATAGAAGCCATTTGACAGAAGAGTGGAGTTTCTGAGGAGGGGTATAGGGAAAGATAAGAGAGAAAAGATAGTGAGGAGCTGCAGAGTGAATGCACTTATAGGCCAGCGGGAGAAGTTTGAACTGGATGCAGAAATGGATAGGGAGCCAATGAAGTGACTTGAGAAGAGGGGTAATATGAACATGATGAGGCTGACGGAAGATTAGCCAGGCAGCAGAGTGTTGAACAGATTGAAGGGGGGAGAGATGATTCAGAGGGAGACCATAAAAAGAAGTTAAAAACTCATATCTTTATGGACCGTTTTTCTAATAAGTTAAATTATTTTATCCCTTATATAGTATTATAGTTATATATTACCTCTTTTTCTTTTTATTCTATGTAAAACCTACTTGGCATGTTTGTTTGCTGTAAACCCCCTAGATTCTTAGATGGGTGGTATATAAGACTAGTTAAATAAATAAATAAATAAATACAATCCAGTCAAGACAGACAACACAGTAGCTGTAAACATGGAATGCATATAGGGGGGAATGGTAAGGAAACACAAAGGACATCAGATGAGTCAAGATCCAAAAGCGGCAGTGAAGAGGTGAGTTTTTAGCCTGGATTTGAAAAGGGTCAGAGAAGGCGCCTGACGTACAGACTCAGGTAGTTTGTTCCAAGCATAAGGAGCAGCAAGGTGAAAGGAGAGAAGTCTGCAGTTAACAATAGAAGAGAAGGGCACCAATAGAAGCGATTTGACAGAAGGCGGGAGCTCCCGAGGAGATGTGCAGGGAGAGATAAGAGAGGAAAGGTAGTGAGGAGCTGCAGGGTTGATACGTCCAGAAGAGAGAAGGCGAAGGAGTAGAGGAGTGCAGGGTAGAGAGAAGAGAACATGGCAACAACTAAGATGCGGTTATTTGAGAGAGAGAAGAGATTGATGAATAAGAGGGAGAAAGTGGTGAAGCTCAAGAGCTGATCATAGGGTAGATGACAAGATGCTGGGGTAAGTGAGGATGTTAAAGGAGAGATTAGGGGAAGGGGCATGAAAGAGTTGGTAGGAGGGGAGACAATTAGAGGCTCATTACACACAGATCCCATCCAGCCCATCCGGACGTCCTAAATCTGGACGGGCCAGATTTGTTCCCGATTCTGCACCTAGGGAAACTGGATGTTCCTATGGGTGCAGAATTGGGGCACTTGAATGGGCCAGATGTGCCCCAATTCAGCCCTGCTGCACGTTCAGTGAGATCCCCGGCTAGCATAGCCGATGCTTCTGCATGGAATCTCGTTGCTGCCGCATCCCGTCACCATTCCCAGTCGTCGTCTGCTCACAGAGGGTAGCTACTAGTGAAGAAAATATATATTTTTCCCTCCAACACTTTTCTAGGCTATGCAACTTGTGATAAGGAAGCTTATCAAAGCTCAGGGAGTAATGACAATAGAGGAGAATTTACTCTGATCAAGGGACCTGTGCTGGCAGGTTATAGAAATAAGACAGTTTGTTTCCCTAAAAGACTACATGTTCCAGAATGCACTAGCATGCGGAAAGTCCCTAGGGGAGCTAGAGTAGAAAAGCATGAGTCTAATCAGAGAAAGCATTATGTCATCCCTAATCAA